>JAECXX010000090.1:0-1200000 GCA_018153305.1 Drosophila kurseongensis
ACTTTGCATTAAGTCGTAAATGAGTGTATGTAGCATTTTAAGTTTGACCGCGCAGGAGAAAAAGAAAATACCAGTCGCAAAAAATTTAAAATGCGCGGTTAAAAACAAAATCGATATATCTTTTCATTTGTTTTCAAATGTTGAGTTATCTACAAACTTTGGATTTGTAAAAACAAAATAAACAATGATTCGCTCTGCTATCTACACACACACGCACGAAATATGTATATCCAAAAATCAAGATAATACTGATATCCTTTTGCTAAAAGAATATTTAATTTACATTTCCACAACAGATTTAAGACATTTTGTAACACGATTTTGTCAAATTCAAATAATTGATAATATATTGATTTAAGTTAAATAGAACTTTAAACCAATTAAACTAATTGTTTCTCACGGGCTCTTATTAATCTTTATTGTTTAAACAAATGCAAATGTTTAACAATTTGATTCACGGGACGTCCCCACCTGTCTGTTTATTATTAATATAATCTTTTTTTTTTGCATACTTCTTTATGGGGCTTACCAGAAAATATAATAATTGTTTTCAAATGACTTCATTTGGTGCGACAAAAGTTATTAATGAAGGTTATATGCCCCACATTTAAAGTACAGGGCAAGTGTACCCACTTAGTTGATAGCGTTTTGCCAGCTTCTAAAGAAGAAGCTCAGTTTCTCCAAATTTATTTTATTGGTGAGGACAATGTAGAGCCGATTTCAGGTGTAAAAACAGTCCTGGAGTTAAAAACGTTAGTTAAAATCACTACAGTTGATGCTGCATGAAAGTAATCCATATGTTAAGGATTTTAAAACTGCTCTTAACTAAATAAGTTAAAAAGTTCCGAAGAATTTCAGCCATATTAACTGTTAGGCTCATAGAGTCGTTATAATAACGCACTTTTGAAGCAAATGAGGTCGCTTTGGTATTAGTTGACCAACAATTTGAATATGAAGGGACATCATTATTGAGGGTTATAATAATCAGTTAAAAAGAATCAGTGAACTTCACCGATCTTATGACGCCCTACAATATCCATTAATGTTTTGTCATGGAGAAGATGGTTACACTATAGATATACCCAAAATTGACCCCGTTTCAAAAAAAAACGTTAAGAAAACAGTCTCAGCGTTAGATTTTTACAGTTTCCGAATAATGCTTAGAGAAAATGTATGGAATCACCTGCACTATTTTAGAGCTCTCTTTAGTCAATTTTTGGTTGATATGTATGCTAAAATAGAAACAGAAAGGCTTAATTTTATTCGGCTAAATCAAAAAAAGCTGAGAGCAGAAAGCTACATACATCTTCAAGATGCTATAGGTAGGAATGATGTAGATTTAGGAACAGTTTGGCCAGATGGTAATTTTACCTTCATCCTTTATCTGGCTCTACTGTACATTTTTTTGCACGAAAAGCCTTCAAGTATCCTCGACATTCTTTTATTAAAAGTCTGTATCTTTTTTTTAAATAAACAATATTATTTATTTTTTATAAGTTAAAACTTTTACTTTTTTAATATATTCCTTTTTTTTTAGAAACGTGATAAAAACACGCCTCAACAAATTGATTCAATTATATGTGCAGAAATTCCAGATTCTGAAAAGGATCCTCTCCTATATGAGATTGTTAAGGCTAATATGATTCATGGACCATGTGGCCGCTTAAACCTAAAATCGCCCTGTATGAACGGAGGGTAATTGTTCCAAAAAGTTTCCGCGATCGTTGCTTAATGAAACTGTTACTGGAAAAGATGGTTACCCTAAATATAGGCGAAGAGCACCTGAAGATGGTGGCTTCACCATGGAAATTAATGGAAACATAATTGACAATAGGTGGGTAGTGCCCTATAATTGTGTTCTCCTGCGGACCTTTGAGGCTCATATTAATGTAGAGCTCTGTAGTTCAATTAAATCCATTAAATACGTTTGCAAATACATCAATAAGGGCAGTGATCAAGCTACATTTACTGTGGAAAGCCCTACTAATGAGGTTCAACTATATCAAAGCGGTCGATATATCAGTAGTTCTGAAGCAGTGTGGAGAATTCTTGCATTCCCCATACATGAAAGGTATCCGGCAATTGTACATTTGGCCGTGCATTTGGAAAATGGTCAACGGATATATTTTGATCCTAATAATCAAAATCAATTAGTTAACCAGTTAACCAACGCTTCAATAACGACACTGACTGGGTTTTTCGAACTTTGTAAAACGGATTCATTTGCAAGGACCCTTCTTTATGTTGAAGTACCTTCCTATTTCACGTGGAACAATAAAAAGTTCCAAAGGAGAAAGAGAGGTAATATTGTACCTGGTTTTCCTGGAATTAGAATAGATGATGTTTTAGGTCGAGTGTATACCATACACCCTAAAAATAGTGAATGCTATTACCTAAGACTACTTCTTCATGAAGTGCGGGGACCAACCTCATTCTTATTTCTTAAAACAGTTAATAACATTACGTATGCTACATTTCAATTGGCATGTAAGGCTTTGGGCTTACTAGAAGATGACACACACTGGGAATATACCCTAAAGGAAGCAGCTTTATGTAAATCGCCAATTCAATTACGTGATTTATTTGCGGTGATGTTAGTAAATTGTCAAATGGCTGATGCCGCACATCTTTGGGAAATGTATAAAGAAAGCTTTTCAGAAGACATTTTGTACGAGTTTTCTCTAATAGTGGCAGAAGTCAATCAAGATCTACTGGATAGAGTGTTTAATAAATGTCTTATTTTAATCGAAGATATAACACTGTCCATTGGAGGTACGTGTCTATTAGACTATGGTTTGCCCGAACCGATTAGGAGTTAGTAGACCACTTCAAAATAGGGAATATTTAAACGAAATAAATTACAATATTAATGAATTCGAATTAAGTAAAGACGAAAATTCCCTTAACGATGAGCAAAGAATGGCATTTCAAAAAATATTACAAAGTGTTCAAAATGAAAACGGTGAAATATTTTTTTTTGGATGCCCCCGGTGGCACAGGCAAGACATTTTTATTGAATTTGTTGTTAGCAAAATTACGACATAATAATAATGTAGCATTGGCTGTTGCTTCTTCAGGTATAGCTGCTACGCTGTTAAATGGGGGACGCACAGCCCACTCTGTGTTTAAACTCCCATTGGATTTAATAAATGTAGAAACACCATGTTGCTCAATATCTAAACGGTGTAATATGGCATTGGTTTTTCAAGAATGTAGACTTATTGTTTGGGATGAATGCACAATGGCTCATAAGAGTGCTTTTGAAGCGTTGGATAGAATGTTGAAAGATATTCGTGGTAATGATTTTCTAATGGGAGGTATGACGGTTTTATTATCTGGAGATTTTCGTCAAACGCTTCCTGTAGTTCCTCGAGGAACAAGGGCAGATGAAATACAAGCCGGCTTAAAATCATCATTTCTTTGGCCTACTATTCAAAAATTGTGCCTAACAAAAAATATGCGTGTGCATTTAAAAGGCGATACAACTGCTGGAATTTTTGCACATACATTATTGAGAATTGGAGACGGTCTTTTTCCAACTGTCGAAGGAAAAATAATTATTCCTTCAGGTTTAGGAACTGTTGTAACTTCCCTTGAGGAGCTCACATCAAATATATTTCCGGAAATTTCAAAAATCTCAACCAAATCATTAGATTGGTTTTCGGAGAGAGCAATATTAACTGCTAGAAATGATAGAGCTGTGGTAATAAATAACATACTGTTAAAATCATTTGATGGTATTGAAGTTACGTATAAGTCTATTGATTCAGTCACTGAAGTTGATGAAGCAGTTCATTTTCCGGTTGAATTTCTCAACCAACAAAATCCACCTGGACTTCCCTTACACATTCTAAAGCTTAAGATTGGTGCACCAATTATGCTGTTGAGAAATTTAAGACCTCCAAAACTATGTAACGGTACAAGATTGCAAGTAAAAGCTCTTCATAACAATTTAATCGAAGCTGTGGTTTTTACTGGCTGTGCCAAAGGAGAAATTGTTTTTATACCACGAATACCCCTAATACCATCAAATCTACCGTTTCAGTTTAAAAGACTTCAGTTCCCTGTAAAAGTTTGCTTTGCAATAACGATAAATAAATCGCAAGGTCAGACCTTAAAACTAGCTGGACTAGATTTAAGGGACGATTGCTTCTCTCATGGTCAGTTTTATGTGGCCTGTTCAAGAGTTAGCTCCTCTGAGTCTTTAATTATTTTAGCGCCAGAAGGAAAATCAAAAATATCGTTTATAGAGAAGTCTTGCAAAAATGTTAAACATTTCTAATTAAAATGCACTGTGGAATAGGCCTCATGGGGAAACCAAAAAAAAAAAAAACGCGCCAAAACCTCTATCTCTATGGTGGTGTCGAAATGTGGAATGGTTTTAGTTTAAATAAAGTAGCAAATAAAAAAGTTAATCAAAAGTATAGTTTTAAGCGATATAGTTAGGAAATTGCTAATCTTAATTTCCGCAGGCGAAGCTGCGGGCTACCTTGCTAGTTTCTATATATAAAGCTATCAGTAAGAAAACTGGGAATCAACGCACAGCCAAAACCACTGGTTAACAATATTAATATGCATTTTTATTACATTCTAATAACTTTAAACTGATTTGCTAAGATTTATTGGGGCTCCCCAAGTGGCCTCAATCGCTTCCAATTGGAAAAAAGGTCAATTTTCCTTTCAAAAATTCTGGACGCTAAGCCGCTTAACCAATCGGATCTGTGTTTTCGCCCAAAAATAGTTTAAGACATTATAAATGTTTAAAAAATTTGACCGCTTTTTACTATTTTTAACACCCGTCCTAAAATTACAACTTAGCCAAAAATACCTTCAAACGTCGAAAAATGGCACTTCTAAACTGAGTATCAAAAATTCCTTCGGTAAAGTTTTTCCTTAAGCTTTAACGATTCATTTGATGGTTTCACCAGAGCTCTAGCTATCTTCTAAACAAAGAAACTAAGCTAAAAGTCGAGCTATTATCGAATTTAAATGCTCTTTACAGTTATTGCTGCCAGAATACGCAAAAGACGTTTTTTTGGCGAACATCTATTTGGCCCGGTTTTTGATAGTGTAGTTAAAATATACCATTCAAATTGTTTTTTGCGGTGTTTATTTTTACAGTGTTTTGCCACGCGCTGTTAGGAAACATAAGAGCGGGAGATCGCAGTAGATTAAATTACTACTGCAAACCTATTACACAAGAAAAGTAGGATATTTGGGTTATCCATCGCAAGCGAAGCTGCGGGCACCCTGCTAGTATTTTATAAATATAAATATAATTTATGCGTGTCTGTTTAAAAACAATGAATATATACCAATTTTCCAATAACAGCTTAATGATATAGTCGACAGATCTTTATAAAATTAAATCCGAATTTGTTGTAAATAGTGGGAATACCTCCAAGTTTATGATTATAAGACTAACAAGAAAGGAAAGCTAACTTCGGGCGGAGCCGAAGTTGATATACCCTTGCAGAATATTCTGTAAATTATATTCTCCAAAATTATTTCTATGATGTATTCTATGATGTATGATGTATTCTATGATGTATGGCATTTCCAATCGTTAGGATATAGTCGGCTGATGAAATTATGAAATTTGGTAGGTCGGATTGATTGGCCAATTTAAAACCCATAGAAAATCCCAACTTCCTAACTTTACAAACACGAAAGTTATGGCATTTCCGATCAATCAGTTATATGGCAGCTATAGGATATAGTCGTCCGATCCCGGCCGTTCCGACATATATACTGCGTGCAAAGGAAAGAAGGGTGTGTGCAAAGTTTCGGTTCGATATCTTTAAAACTGAGAGACTAGTTCGCGTAGAAACAGACAGACGGACAGACAGACGGACAGACAGACGGACAGACAGACGGACAGACAGACGGACAGACGGACATGGCTATATCAACTCAGGAGGTGATCCTGATCAAGAATATATATACTTTATAGGGTCGGAGTTGTCTCCTTCACTGCGTTGCACACTTTTGACCAAAATTATAATACCCTCTGCAAGGGTATAAAAAGGTACTATAAAACAATAAATTAAATATTTAGAAAATTTTGATTTTAAATTGCAATAGATTTTTTTGCTATATTAACTCATTTTGTAAAGAAAGACTTTCAAGCTAAATTAACATTTTACATTTAAGTCTTCTGTCTGCCAATAGAACGATTGTTTGAAAATTTTAAAACTTCGTTGTTATACCCTTGCAGAGCGTATTATAATTTTGGTCAAAAGTGTGCAACGCAGTGAAGGAGACATCTCCGACCCTATAAAGTATATATATTCTTGATCAGGATCACCTCCTGAGTTGATATAGCCATGTCCGTCTGTCCGTCTGTCCGTCTGTCTGTCCGTCTGCCCGTCTGTCTGTTTCTACGCAAACTAGTCTCTCAGTTTTAAAGCTATCGAATTGAAACTTTGCACACACCCTTCTTTCCTTTGCACGCAGTAAAAAAGTCGGAACGGCCGGGATCGGCCGACTATATCCTATAGCTGCCATATAACTGATTGATCGGAAATGCCATAACTTTCGTGTTTGTAAAGTTAGGAAGTTGGGATTTTCTATGGGTTTTATATTTGGCCAATCAATCCGTCCTACCAAATTTACAGAGTATTCTGCAAGGGTATATCAACTTCGGCTCCGCCCGAAGTTAGTTTTTCTTTCTTGTTATACCCTTGCAGAGGGTATTATAATTTTGGTCAAAAGTGTGCAACGCAGTGAAGAAGACATCTCCGACCCTATAAAGTATATATATTCTTGATCAGGATCACCTCCTGAGTTGATATAGCCATGTCCGTCTGTCCGTCTGTCCGTCTGTCCGTCTGTCCGTCTGTCTGTCCGTCTGTCTGTTTCTACGCGAACTAGTCTCTCAGTTTTAAAGATATCGAATTGAAACTTTGCACACAGCCTTCGATCCTTTGCACGCAGTATATAAGTCGGAACGGCCAGGATCGGACAACTATATCCTATAGCTGCCATATAACTGATTGATCGGAAATGCCATAACTTTAGTGTTTGTTAAGTTAGGAAGTTTGGATTTCCTATGGGTATTTTATTTGGCCAGTCAATCCGACCTACCAAATTTCATAAGGATCGGCCGACTATATCCTTTAGCTGCCATATAACTGATTGATCGGTAATGCCATAACTTTGGGATTTGTAAAGTTAGGAAGTTGGGATTTTCTATGGCTTTTATATTTGGCCAATCAATCTGACCTACCAAATTTCATAAGGATCGGCTGACTATATCCTATAGCTGCTATATAACTGATTGATCGGTAATGCCATAACTTTGGGATTTGTAAAGTTAGGAAGTTGGGATTTTCTATGGGTTTTATATTTGGCCAATCAATCTGACCCACTAAATTTCATAGGGATCGGCCGACTATATCCTATAGCCGCCACTTAACTGAACGATTGGAAATGCCATAACTTTGGTGTTTTTAAAGTTAGAAAGTTGGGATTTTTTATGAGTGTTAAGAATGCATCATATGATTAATTTTGGCGAATATAATTCGGAATATTCTGCAAGGGTATTTCAACTTTGGCTCCGCCCGAAGTTAGCTTTCCTTTCTTGTTTTTTAGGTCATTTCTTATATAATTTTTTTTGCTTAGTAACTTATTTTGCGATTTTTTTTGCTTAAATTAGTAAATATTTGGAGAAGATTTGCTTTAATTTAACTTACAATGTTTAACTCAATTTCATGCCATTGCTGCTTAAGTTGACTCTTAAGTTGCTTTATAACTTTTCAAGGTAAATTTTTAGCTAATTGTTTTATGTGTTAAAAAGTAAGGAATCTCAAAAGTTATATAATTGAAAATTAAAAAAAACAAGAAAGGAAAGCTAACTTCGGGCGGAGCCGAAGTTAATATACCCTTGCAGAATACTCTGTAAACTATATTCTCCAAAATTATTCATGTGATGCATTCTTAATACTCATAAATATTTATATTTATAATACCCTCTGCAAGGGTATAAAAATGGATCGACGACAGATTCAAAATAATATTTAATAAATCTATTTCTCAAAAGTTGGCATTACCATTAAGGAAAAGTTCGAGGGGGTTGAATTTTATTGATTGATTTTATTTATGACTAGCAAGGTAGCCCGCAGCTTCGCCTGCGGAAATTAAGATTAGCAATTTCCTAACTATATCGCTTAAAACTATACTTTTGATTAACTTTTTTATTTGCTACTTTATTTAAACTAAAACCATTCCACATTTCGACACCACCATAGAGATAGAGGTTTTGGCGCGTTTTTTTTTTTTGGTTTCCCCATGAGGCCTATTCCACAGTGCATTTTAATTAGAAATGTTTAACATTTTTGCAAGACTTCTCTATAAACGATATTTTTTGATTTTCCTTCTGGCGCTAAAATAATTAAAGACTCAGAGGAGCTAACTCTTGAACAGGCCACATAAAACTGACCATGAGAGAAGCAATCGTCCCTTAAATCTAGTCCAGCTAGTTTTAAGGTCTGACCTTGCGATTTATTTATCGTTATTGCAAAGCAAACTTTTACAGGGAACTGAAGTCTTTTAAACTGAAACGGTAGATTTGATGGTATTAGGGGTATTCGTGGTATAAAAACAATTTCTCCTTTGGCACAGCCAGTAAAAACCACAGCTTCGATTAAATTGTTATGAAGAGCTTTTACTTGCAATCTTGTACCGTTACATAGTTTTGGAGGTCTTAAATTTCTCAACAGCATAATTGGTGCACCAATCTTAAGCTTTAGAATGTGTAAGGGAAGTCCAGGTGGATTTTGTTGGTTGAGAAATTCAACCGGAAAATGAACTGCTTCATCAACTTCAGTGACTGAATCAATAGACTTATACGTAACTTCAATACCATCAAATGATTTTAACAGTATGTTATTTATTACCACAGCTCTATCATTTCTAGCAGTTAATATTGCTCTCTCCGAAAACCAATCTAATGATTTGGTTGAGATTTTTGAAATTTCCGGAAATATATTTGATGTGAGCTCCTCAAGGGAAGTTACAACAGTTCCTAAACCTGAAGGAATAATTATTTTCCTTCGACAGTTGGAAAAAGACCGTCTCCAATTCTCAATAATGTATGTGCAAAAATTCCAGCAGTTGTATCGCCTTTTAAATGCACACGCATGTTTTTTGTTAGGCACAATTTTTGAATAGTAGGCCAAAGAAATGATGATTTTAAGCCGGCTTGTATTTCATCTGCCCTTGTTCCTCGAGGAACTACAGGAAGCGTTTGACGAAAATCTCCAGATAATAAAACCGTCATACCTCCCATTAGAAAATCATTACCACGAATATCTTTCAACATTCTATCCAACGCTTCAAAAGCACTCTTATGAGCCATTGTGCATTCATCCCAAACAATAAGTCTACATTCTTGAAAAACCAATGCCATATTACACCGTTTAGATATTGAGCAACATGGTGTTTCTACATTTATTAAATCCAATGGGAGTTTAAACACAGAGTGGGCTGTGCGTCCCCCATTTAACAGCGTAGCAGCTATACCTGAAGAAGCAACAGCCAATGCTACATTATTATTATGTCGTAATTTTGCTAACAACAAATTCAATAAAAATGTCTTGCCTGTGCCACCGGGGCATCCAAAAAAAATATTTCACCGTTTTCATTTTGAACACTTTGTAATATTTTTTGAAATGCCATTCTTTGCTCATCGTTAAGGGAATTTTCGTCTTTACTTAATTCGAATTCATTAATATTGTAATTTATTTCGTTTAAATATTCCCTATTTTGAAGTGGTCTACTAACTCTAATCGGTTCGGGCAAACCATAGTCTAATAGACACGTACCTCCAATGGACAGTGTTATATCTTCGATTAAAATAAGACATTTATTAAACACTCTATCCAGTAGATCTTGATTGACTTCTGCCACTATTAGAGAAAACTCGTACAAAATGTCTTCTGAAAAGCTTTCTTTATACATTTCCCAAAGATGTGCGGCATCAGCCATTTGACAATTTACTAACATCACCGCAAATAAATCACGTAATTGAATTGGCGATTTACATAAAGCTGCTTCCTTTAGGGTATATTCCCAGTGTGTGTCATCTTCTAGTAAGCCCAAAGCCTTACATGCCAATTGAAATGTAGCATACGTAATGTTATTAACTGTTTTAAGAAATAAGAATGAGGTTGGTCCCCGCACTTCATGAAGAAGTAGTCTTAGGTAATAGCATTCACTATTTTTAGGGTGTATGGTATACACTCGACCTAAAACATCATCTATTCTAATTCCAGGAAAACCAGGTACAATATTACCTCTCTTTCTCCTTTGGAACTTTTTATTGTTCCACGTGAAATAGGAAGGTACTTCAACATAAAGAAGGGTCCTTGCAAATGAATCCGTTTTACAAAGTTCGAAAAACCCAGTCAGTGTCGTTATTGAAGCGTTGGTTAACTGGTTAACTAATTGATTTTGATTATTAGGATCAAAATATATCCGTTGACCATTTTCCAAATGCACGGCCAAATGTACAATTGCCGGATACCTTTCATGTATGGGGAATGCAAGAATTCTCCACACTGCTTCAGAACTACTGATATATCGACCGCTTTGATATAGTTGAACCTCATTAGTAGGGCTTTCCACAGTAAATGTAGCTTGATCACTGCCCTTATTGATGTATTTGCAAACGTATTTAATGGATTTAATTGAACTACAGAGCTCTACATTAATATGAGCCTCAAAGGTCCGCAGGAGAACACAATTATAGGGCACTACCCACCTATTGTCAATTATGTTTCCATTAATTTCCATGGTGAAGCCACCATCTTCAGGTGCTCTTCGCCTATATTTAGGGTAACCATCTTTTCCAGTAACAGTTTCATTAAGCAACGATCGCGGAAACTTTTTGGAACAATTACCCTCGTTCATACAGGGCGATTTTAGGTTTAAGCGGCCACATGGTCCATGAATCATATTAGCCTTAACAATCTCATATAGGAGAGGATCCTTTTCAGAATCTGGAATTTCTGCACATATAATTGAATCAATTTGTTGAGGCGTGATCACGTTTCTGCCACTCTATCGTATACATAAAGCATTGCACTTCCCCAAACAAACTATGACTATTAATTAAAGACATTATAGCTTTGACCTTTAAATGAAAGACTCGAGCAATGATATCATGCCGATCGTGAGGCTTCTGCCCTAAAAATAGTGCACTTTTAATTTCTTTCCATTTAGGATTACAGGTAAATGTAATAAAAAGATCAGGACGACCATAATAACGAACATATGTCATGGCATCTTGAGTTTTTTCGTGCATGTACCGTGGCGAGCCAGTAAAGGATGAAGGTAAAATTACTATCTGTCCAAACTGTGCTAAATCTACATCATTCCTACCTATAGCATCTTGAAGATGTATGTAGCTTTCTGCTCTCAGCTTTTTTTGATTTAGCCGAATAAAATTAAGCCTTTCTGTTTCTATTTTAGCATACATATCAACCAAAAATTGACTAAAGAGAGCTCTAAAATAGTGCAGGTGATTCCATACATTTTCTCTAAGCATTATTCGGAAACTGTAAAAATCTAACGCTGAGACTGTTTTCTTAACGTTTTTTTTGAAACGGGGTCAATTTTGGGTATATCTATAGTGTAACCATCTTCTCCATGACAAAACATTAATGGATATTGTAGGGCGTCATAAGATCGGTGAAGTTCACTGATTCTTTTTAACTGATTATTATAACCCTCAATAATAATGTCCCTTTTTTCAAATTGTTGGTCAACTAATACCAAAGCGACCTCATTTGCTTGGGGTGCGTTATAACGACCTCTATGAGCCCTAACAGGCTTTTTATTGGCGTGAATAACCATTTTAAATTGGCTACAATTCTTCGGAACTCTTTTAAGAGCAGTTTTAAAATCCTTAACATATGGATTACTTTCATGCAGCATCAACTGTAGTGATTTAACTAACGCATTTTTAACTCCAGGACTGTTTTTACACCTGAAATCGGCTTCTACATTGTCCTCACCAATAAAATAAATTTGGAGAAACTGAGCTTCTTCTTTAGAAGCTGGCAAAACGCTACCAACTAAGTGGTAAACTTGCCCCTGTACTTTAAATGTGGGCATATAACCTTCATTAATAACTTTTGTCGCACCAAATGAAGTCATTTGAAAACAATTATTATATTTTCTGGTAAGCCCCATAAAGAAGTATGCAAAAGAAAAAGATTATATTAATAATAAAGACAGGTGGGGGACGCCGTGAATCAAATTGCTTAAACATTTGCATTTGTTTAAACAATATGAGGCACGTGTAATAAAGAGCGTGAGAATCAATTGGTTTGAATATTTAATGTTCTTTTAATATTATCAATGCGATTTGAATTTTAAATGACAAAAATCGGTTACAAAATGTCTTAAATCTGTTGTGGAAATGTAAATTAAATATTCTTTTAGCAAAAGGATATCAGTATTATCTTGATTTTTTGGATATACATATTTCGTGCGTGTGTGTGTACATAGCAGAGCGAATCATTGTTTATTTTTGTTTTTTACAAATCCAAAGTTTGTAGATAACTCAACATTAGAAAACAAATGAAAAAATTTGCGATATAATCGATTTTTTAACCGCGCATTTTAAATTTTTTGTGACTGGTATTTTCATTTTTTCCCCTGCGCGGTCAAACTTAAAATGCTACATACACTCATTTACGACTTAATGCAAAGTGCGCCAGCAGAACATACATACAAACATATGTGGAGGCCGTGACGTCACGCATAAGAGAATTGGAAAATATTGGGGACTTGGTTAAGGAGGCTGAATTTCCAAAAAATTTAAATGCAGTTAGTTGCGGCTATGCCATAAGATTATGATCATAATTTTTTTAAGCCATTTTAACAACATTTATAACAGAAAAATGGCAAAAGAAAGAATTAAAAAAAAACGAATCGAATTTTGGGGCACTTTGGGGTCGTTTATTGTTTTAATTTGTACCTCACACACGTCTCCTAATTATTTCTGAATTATGCTGATTTTTCTAGATTTTTATGTCAATCCGCTCTGGTAGGAATTTACCACTGACCCATTTTTTATTCGAAGACTTTTATATAGTAGTTTAGATAAAGACAGGTGGGGACGCCGTGAATCAAATTGTTTAAACATTTGCATTTGTTTAAACAATATGAGGCACGTGTAATAAAGAGCGTGAGAATCAATTGGTTTGAATATTTAATGTTCTTTTAATATTATCAATGCGATTTGAATTTTAAATGACAAAAATCGGTTACAAAATGTCTTAAATCTGTTGTGGAAATGTAAATTAAATATTCTTTTAGCAAAAGGATATCAGTATTATCTTGATTTTTTGGATATACATATTTCGTGCGTGTATGTGTACATAGCAGAGCGAATCATTGTTTATTTTTGTTTTTTACAAATCCAAAGTTTGTAGATAACTCAACATTTGAAAACAAATGAAAAGATTTGCGATATAATCGATTTTTTAACCGCGCATTTTAAATTTTTTGTGACTGGTATTTTCATTTTTTCCCCTGCGCGGTCAAACTTAAAATGCTACATACACTCATTTACGACTTAATGCAAAGTGCGCCAGCAGAACATACATACAAACATATGTGCAGGCCGTGACGTCACGCATAAGAGAATTGGAAAATATTGGGGACTTGGTTAAGGAGGCTGAATTTCCAAAAAATTTAAATGCAGTTAGTTGCGGCTATGCCATAAGATTATTATCATAATTTTTTTAAGCCATTTTAACAACATTTATAACAGAAAAATGGCAAAAGAAAGAATTTAAAAAAAAACGAATCGAATTTTGGGGCACTTTGGGGTCGTTTATTGTTTTAATTTGTACCTCACACACGTCTCCTAATTATTTCTGAATTATGCTGATTTTTCTAGATTTTTATGTCAATCCGCTCTGGTAGGAATTTACCACTGACCCATTTTTTATTCGAAGACTTTTATATAGTAATTTAGATAAAGACAGGTGGGGGACGCCGTGAATCAAATTGTTTAAACATTTGCATTTGTTTAAACAATATGAGGCACGTGTAATAAAGAGCGTGAGAATCAATTGGTTTGAATATTTAATGTTCTTTTAATATTATCAATGCGATTTGAATTTTAAATGACAAAAATCGGTTACAAAATGTCTTAAATCTGTTGTGGAAATGTAAATTAAATATTCTTTTAGCAAAAGGATATCAGTATTATCTTGATTTTTGGATATACATATTTCGTGCGTGTGTGTGTACATAGCAGAGCGAATCATTGTTTATTTTTGTTTTTTACAAATCCAAAGTTTGTAGATAACTCAACATTTGAAAACAAATGAAAAGATTTGCGATATAATCGATTTTTTAACCGCGCATTTTAAATTTTTTGTGACTGGTATTTTCATTTTTTCCCCTGCGCGGTCAAACTTAAAATGCTACATACACTCATTTACGACTTAATGCAAAGTGCGCCAGCAGAACATACATACAAACATATGTGGAGGCCGTGACGTCACGCATAAGAGAATTGGGAAATATTGGGGACTTGGTTAAGGAGGCTGAATTTCCAAAAAATGTAAATGCAGTTAGTTGCGGCTATGCCATAAGATTATGATCATAATTTTTTTAAGCCATTTTAACAACATTTATAACAGAAAAATGGCAAAAGAAAGAATTAAAAAAAAAACGAATCGAATTTTGGGGCACTTTGGGGTCGTTTATTGTTTTAATTTGTACCTCACACACGTCTCCTAATTATTTCTGAATTATGCTGATTTTTCTAGATTTTTATGTCAATCCGCTCTGGTAGGAATTTACCACTGACCCATTTTTTATTCGAAGACTTTTATATAGTAGTTTAGATGATAACTATGATAGTCATATTCTATGACATATTCTATGACTAAGTACAAATTTTCTTATATGTACCAGTGCTCAATAACAATTCTAAATTAGGTTTAAAGTTAAATCTGAAAAACACACCAAAGATCCTTATGAAATTTGGTATGTCTGATAGATTGACCAAATAAAAAACCAATACAAAATCCCAATTTCCTAACTTTAAAAACACCAATGTTATGGCATTTCCGATCGTTCAGTTAAATGGCAGCTATAGAATATAGTCGTCCGATCCTTATGAAATTTGGTAAGTCAGATTGATTGGCCAAATATAAAACCCATAAAAAATCCCAATATCCTAACTTTAAAAACTCCAAAGTTATGGCAATTCTGATCGTTCAGTTATATTGCAGCTATAGGATATAGTCGACCGATCCATATGAAATTGGGAACGTCGGATTGATTGGCCAAAAATACAACCCATAGAAATTCCCAACTTCCTAACTTTACAAACACGAAAGTTATGGCATTTCCGATCAATCAGTTATATGGCAGCTATAGGATATAGTCGGCCGATCCCGGCCACAGCTCTATCATTTCTAGCAGTTAATATTGCTCTCTCCGAAAACCAATCTAATGATTTGGTTGAGATTTTTGAAATTTCCGGAAATATATTTGATGTGAGCTCCTCAAGGGAAGTTACAACAGTTCCTAAACCTGAAGGAATAATTATTTTTCCTTCGACAGTTGGAAAAAGACCGTCTCCAATTCTCAATAATGTATGTGCAAAAATTCCAGCAGTTGTATCGCCTTTTAAATGCACACGCATATTTTTTGTTAGGCACAATTTTTGAATAGTAGGCCAAAGAAATGATGATTTTAAGCCGGCTTGTATTTCATCTGCCCTTGTTCCTCGAGGAACTACAGGAAGCGTTTGACGAAAATCTCCAGATAATAAAACCGTCATACCTCCCATTAGAAAATCATTACCACGAATATCTTTCAACATTCTATCCAACGCTTCAAAAGCACTCTTATGAGCCATTGTGCATTCATCCCAAACAATAAGTCTACATTCTTGAAAAACCAATGCCATATTACACCGTTTAGATATTGAGCAACATGGTGTTTCTACATTTATTAAATCCAATGGGAGTTTAAACACAGAGTGGGCTGTGCGTCCCCCATTTAACAGCGTAGCAGCTATACCTGAAGAAGCAACAGCCAATGCTACATTATTATTATGTCGTAATTTTGCTAACAACAAATTCAATAAAAATGTCTTGCCTGTGCCACCGGGGGCATCCAAAAAAATATTTCACCGTTTTCATTTTGAACACTTTGTAATATTTTTTGAAATGCCATTCTTTGCTCATCGTTAAGGGAATTTTCGTCTTTACTTAATTCGAATTCATTAATATTGTAATTTATTTCGTTTAAATATTCCCTATTTTGAAGTGGTCTACTAACTCTAATCGGTTCGGGCAAACCATAGTCTAATAGACACGTACCTCCAATGGACAGTGTTATATCTTCGATTAAAATAAGACATTTATTAAACACTCTATCCAGTAGATCTTGATTGACTTCTGCCACTATTAGAGAAAACTCGTACAAAATGTCTTCTGAAAAGCTTTCTTTATACATTTCCCAAAGATGTGCGGCATCAGCCATTTGACAATTTACTAACATCACCGCAAATAAATCACGTAATTGAATTGGCGATTTACATAAAGCTGCTTCCTTTAGGGTATATTCCCAGTGTGTGTCATCTTCTAGTAAGCCCAAAGCCTTACATGCCAATTGAAATGTAGCATACGTAATGTTATTAACTGTTTTAAGAAATAAGAATGAGGTTGGTCCCCGCACTTCATGAAGAAGTAGTCTTAGGTAATAGCATTCACTATTTTTAGGGTGTATGGTATACACTCGACCTAAAACATCATCTATTCTAATTCCAGGAAAACCAGGTACAATATTACCTCTCTTTCTCCTTTGGAACTTTTTATTGTTCCACGTGAAATAGGAAGGTACTTCAACATAAAGAAGGGTCCTTGCAAATGAATCCGTTTTACAAAGTTCGAAAAACCCAGTCAGTGTCGTTATTGAAGCGTTGGTTAACTGGTTAACTAATTGATTTTGATTATTAGGATCAAAATATATCCGTTGACCATTTTCCAAATGCACGGCCAAATGTACAATTGCCGGATACCTTTCATGTATGGGGAATGCAAGAATTCTCCACACTGCTTCAGAACTACTGATATATCGACCGCTTTGATATAGTTGAACCTCATTAGTAGGGCTTTCCACAGTAAATGTAGCTTGATCACTGCCCTTATTGATGTATTTGCAAACGTATTTAATGGATTTAATTGAACTACAGAGCTCTACATTAATATGAGCCTCAAAGGTCCGCAGGAGAACACAATTATAGGGCACTACCCACCTATTGTCAATTATGTTTCCATTAATTTCCATGGTGAAGCCACCATCTTCAGGTGCTCTTCGCCTATATTTAGGGTAACCATCTTTTCCAGTAACAGTTTCATTAAGCAACGATCGCGGAAACTTTTTGGAACAATTACCCTCGTTCATACAGGGCGATTTTAGGTTTAAGCGGCCACATGGTCCATGAATCATATTAGCCTTAACAATCTCATATAGGAGAGGATCCTTTTCAGAATCTGGAATTTCTGCACATATAATTGAATCAATTTGTTGAGGCGTGATCACGTTTCTGCCACTCTATCGTATACATAAAGCATTGCACTTCCCCAAACAAACTATGACTATTAATTAAAGACATTATAGCTTTGACCTTTAAATGAAAGACTCGAGCAATGATATCATGCCGATCGTGAGGCTTCTGCCCTAAAAATAGTGCACTTTTAATTTCTTTCCATTTAGGATTACAGGTAAATGTAATAAAAAGATCAGGACGACCATAATAACGAACATATGTCATGGCATCTTGAGTTTTTTCGTGCATGTACCGTGGCGAGCCAGTAAAGGATGAAGGTAAAATTACCATCTGTCCAAACTGTGCTAAATCTACATCATTCCTACCTATAGCATCTTGAAGATGTATGTAGCTTTCTGCTCTCAGCTTTTTTTGATTTAGCCGAATAAAATTAAGCCTTTCTGTTTCTATTTTAGCATACATATCAACCAAAAATTGACTAAAGAGAGCTCTAAAATAGTGCAGGTGATTCCATACATTTTCTCTAAGCATTATTCGGAAACTGTAAAAATCTAACGCTGAGACTGTTTTCTTAACGTTTTTTTTGAAACGGGGTCAATTTTGGGTATATCTATAGTGTAACCATCTTCTCCATGACAAAACATTAATGGATATTGTAGGGCGTCATAAGATCGGTGAAGTTCACTGATTCTTCTTAACTGATTATTATAACCCTCAATAATAATGTCCCTTTTTTCAAATTGTTGGTCAACTAATACCAAAGCGACCTCATTTGCTTGGGGTGCGTTATAACGACCTCTATGAGCCCTAACAGGCTTTTTATTGGCGTGAATAACCATTTTAAATTGGCTACAATTCTTCGGAACTCTTTTAAGAGCAGTTTTAAAATCCTTAACATATGGATTACTTTCATGCAGCATCAACTGTAGTGATTTAACTAACGCATTTTTAACTCCAGGACTGTTTTTACACCTGAAATCGGCTTCTACATTGTCCTCACCAATAAAATAAATTTGGAGAAACTGAGCTTCTTCTTTAGAAGCTGGCAAAACGCTACCAACTAAGTGGTAAACTTGCCCCTGTACTTTAAATGTGGGCATATAACCTTCATTAATAACTTTTGTCGCACCAAATGAAGTCATTTGAAAACAATTATTATATTTTCTGGTAAGCCCCATAAAGAAGTATGCAAAAGAAAAAGATTATATTAATAATAAAGACAGGTGGGGGACGCCGTGAATCAAATTGTTTAAACATTTGCATTTGTTTAAACAATATGAGGCACGTGTAATAAAGAGCGTGAGAATCAATTGGTTTGAATATTTAATGTTCTTTTAATATTATCAATGCGATTTGAATTTTAAATGACAAAAATCGGTTACAAAATGTCTTAAATCTGTTGTGGAAATGTAAATTAAATATTCTTTTAGCAAAAGGATATCAGTATTATCTTGATTTTTTGGATATACATATTTCGTGCGTGTGTGTGTACATAGCAGAGCGAATCATTGTTTATTTTTGTTTTTTACAAATCCAAAGTTTGTAGATAACTCAACATTAGAAAACAAATGAAAAAATTTGCGATATAATCGATTTTTTAACCGCGCATTTTAAATTTTTTGTGACTGGTATTTTCATTTTTTCCCCTGCGCGGTCAAACTTAAAATGCTACATACACTCATTTACGACTTAATGCAAAGTGCGCCAGCAGAACATACATACAAACATATGTGGAGGCCGTGACGTCACGCATAAGAGAATTGGAAAATATTGGGGACTTGGTTAAGGAGGCTGAATTTCCAAAAAAATTTAAATGCAGTTAGTTGCGGCTATGCCATAAGATTATGATCATAATTTTTTTAAGCCATTTTAACAACATTTATAACAGAAAAATGGCAAAAGAAAGAATAAAAAAAAACGAATCGAATTTTGGGGCACTTTGGGGTCGTTTATTGTTTTAATTTGTACCTCACACACGTCTCCTAATTATTTCTGAATTATGCTGATTTTTCTAGATTTTTATGTCAATCCGCTCTGGTAGGAATTTACCACTGACCCATTTTTTATTCGAAGACTTTTATATAGTAGTTTAGATAAAGACAGGTGGGGGACGCCGTGAATCAAATTGTTTAAACATTTGCATTTGTTTAAACAATATGAGGCACGTGTAATAAAGAGCGTGAGAATCAATTGGTTTGAATATTTAATGTTCTTTTAATATTATCAATGCGATTTGAATTTTAAATGACAAAAATCGGTTACAAAATGTCTTAAATCTGTTGTGGAAATGTAAATTAAATATTCTTTTAGCAAAAGGATATCAGTATTATCTTGATTTTTTGGATATACATATTTCGTGCGTGTGTGTGTACATAGCAGAGCGAATCATTGTTTATTTTTGTTTTTTACAAATCCAAAGTTTGTAGATAACTCAACATTTGAAAACAAATGAAAAGATTTGCGATATAATCGATTTTTTAACCGCGCATTTTAAATTTTTTGTGACTGGTATTTTCATTTTTTCCCCTGCGCGGTCAAACTTAAAATGCTACATACACTCATTTACGACTTAATGCAAAGTGCGCCAGCAGAACATACATACAAACATATGTGCAGGCCGTGACGTCACGCATAAGAGAATTGGAAAATATTGGGGACTTGGTTAAGGAGGCTGAATTTCCAAAAAATTTAAATGCAGTTAGTTGCGGCTATGCCATAAGATTATGATCATAATTTTTTTAAGCCATTTTAACAACATTTATAACAGAAAAATGGCAAAAGAAAGAATTTAAAAAAAAACGAATCGAATTTTGGGGCACTTTGGGGTCGTTTATTGTTTTAATTTGTACCTCACACACGTCTCCTAATTATTTCTGAATTATGCTGATTTTTCTAGATTTTTATGTCAATCCGCTCTGGTAGGAATTTACCACTGACCCATTTTTTATTCGAAGACTTTTATATAGTAGTTTAGATAAAGACAGGTGGGGGACGCCGTGAATCAAATTGTTTAAACATTTGCATTTGTTTAAACAATATGAGGCACGTGTAATAAAGAGCGTGAGAATCAATTGGTTTGAATATTTAATGTTCTTTTAATATTATCAATGCGATTTGAATTTTAAATGACAAAAATCGGTTACAAAATGTCTTAAATCTGTTGTGGAAATGTAAATTAAATATTCTTTTAGCAAAAGGATATCAGTATTATCTTGATTTTTTGGATATACATATTTCGTGCGTGTGTGTGTACATAGCAGAGCGAATCATTGTTTATTTTTGAAAACAAATGAAAAGATTTGCGATATAATCGATTTTTTAACCGCGCATTTTAAATTTTTTGTGACTGGTATTTTCATTTTTTCCCCTGCGCGGTCAAACTTAAAATGCTACATACACTCATTTACGACTTAATGCAAAGTGCGCCAGCAGAACATACATACAAACATATGTGGAGGCCGTGACGTCACGCATAAGAGAATTGGAAAATATTGGGGACTTGGTTAAGGAGGCTGAATTTCCAAAAAATTTAAATGCAGTTAGTTGCGGCTATGCCATAAGATTATGATCATAATTTTTTTAAGCCATTTTAACAACATTTATAACAGAAAAATGGCAAAAGAAAGAATTAAAAAAAAACGAATCGAATTTTGGGGCACTTTGGGGTCGTTTATTGTTTTAATTTGTACCTCACACACGTCTCCTAATTATTTCTGAATTATGCTGATTTTTCTAGATTTTTATGTCAATCCGCTCTGGTAGGAATTTACCACTGACCCATTTTTTATTCGAAGACTTTTATATAGTAGTTTAGATGATAACTATGATAGTCATATTCTATGACATATTCTATGACTAAGTACAAATTTTCTTATATGTACCAGTGCTCAATAACAATTCTAAATTAGGTTTAAAGTTAAATCTGAAAAACACACCAAAGATCCTTATGAAATTTGGTATGTCTGATAGATTGACCAAATAAAAAACCAATACAAAATCCCAATTTCCTAACTTTAAAAACACCAATGTTATGGCATTTCCGATCGTTCAGTTAAATGGCAGCTATAGAATATAGTCGTCCGATCCTTATGAAATTTGGTAAGTCAGATTGATTGGCCAAATATAAAACCCATAAAAAATCCCAATATCCTAACTTTAAAAACTCCAAAGTTATGGCAATTCTGATCGTTCAGTTATATTGCAGCTATAGGATATAGTCGACCGATCCATATGAAATTGGGAACGTCGGATTGATTGGCCAAAAATACAACCCATAGAAATTCCCAACTTCCTAACTTTACAAACACGAAAGTTATGGCATTTCCGATCAATCAGTTATATGGCAGCTATAGGATATAGTCGGCCGATCCCGGCCGTTCCGACTTATATACTGCGTGCAAAGGAAAGAAGGGTGTGTGCAAAGTTTCAATTCGATAGCTTTAAAACTGAGAGACTAGTTTGCGTAGAAACAGACAGACGGACAGACAGACAGACGGAGAGACAGACGGAGAGACAGACGGACAGACGGACATGGCTATATCAACTCAGGAGGTGATCCTGATCAAGAATATATATACTTTATATGGTCGGAGATGTCTCCTTCACTGCGTTGCACACTTTTGACCAAAATTATAATACCCTCTGCAAGGGTATAAAAATCACAAGAACTATTTTTGAGAAATTATCCAAAAAAGGACAACAAAAAAAAAAAAAACAAACCTTTTCATAAACATGTTTAGAAACTATAGGCGCCAAAGTCTGCTTTTTTTAACTGACTTCCCGCTTAACTAGCTAAGTTTTTCGAATCCGACAAATAAAATTCTTAAATTCTTGTTTTCTGAATAACTTTTGAACGGGCCATCGGATCAGCCAGATTAAATCTGGAACATTTTGCCCCACCGTCCCCCAAAAATGTGTTTAAACACGTTTTTGAATTGTTTTTTTGTGAAAAAATTATTTAAATGAGAACGGGGCCCTTTTAAATTCATTTATTTCAACATTTCATATAATATAAATAGTTATTCTTTTGCAATAGTTGCGGATCGAATTTTTATGAAGTCCTCAGAAAATTGTAATATAACAGTGGTACTTTAATCTTCGAAAAATTTAAAGAATTTTTTTAAGTTAACAAATTGTTTTTCGTTTGCTGACTTATGAACTCAACTTAATTTTGCTTCCGTTTCATTTATAACGGTTTTAAGATCACTCCGAGGCTTAAATACAGTTAAATTCGTTGTTTTTAAGTTCGTTAAAAAGTTCAATATTTTATAAGGACTGGAACATTGACATTTCGGACCAAAAAATGATCAAAGTTTTTATCTAGTTTTGAAGTCATTAGGGTTTGGAGGGCACTGTTTGCTTTGATGAGTCTGCCAACAGCTGATCGGTGTTGCGTGGTGATTGTCTTTATTATCAGCTGTGCTAAAAACATAATCTTTATTTCGCTCGTCTTAATATGCCAAATAATGGTGGTACTTCCGAAAAATCCCGACCTCCATTCTCGTTAAAGTTTTAAGGATCCACCCATCCACGAATAAATGGTTGAAATTCTTGACAAGGCCGATATTTTGGTAAGTTGAGCATTATCCTCAAGGAAATTGTATAAATAAATAAAAGTTTGTGATGTTTTGCTTCAATTCATAAAGTCCTTTTGTGGCTTTTCTTTCATCGAATGAAATCAGGTGAGCTTCACGTTTTTGGGTAGGATTTACTTCGTAAAAAAAGAAAGCGAGCTTCGCTACTTTTTATAAAAAGAATGCAAGCTTCGCCAATACGAAGTTTATATACCCTCATTAACTACAACAAAAACAAGAGAGAACGCTATAGTCGGGTGCCCCGACTATCAGATACCCGTTACTCAGGTAAAGGGAGTGCGAGGGAGATGAAGATAGAAACTTTGATCACGCATAACTTTTTAACGAATGGTCCGATTTGAAAAATTTCTTCTACATTTCGATAGGTTTTGATAAACACAATAAAACTGCATTTTTACTTTTCCGAAATATTTAAATTTTTAAAATCGTATATAAGCGATTGTGGGCGTTAAAGGGGGCGTGATACCTTTTTGAAACAAACTTGCGCTGCGTAGGAACTCCTAGAATCTGCATGCAAAATGTCAATCTTCTAGCTTTTATAGTTTCCGAGATCTCAGCGTTCATACGGACAGACAGACAGACAGACAGACAGACGGACAGACAGACGGACAGACGGACATGGCTAGATCGACTCGGCTAGTGATCCTGAACAAGAATATATATACTTTATAGGGTCGGAAACGCTTCCTTCTACCTGTTACATACTTTTGCACGAATACAATATACCCTTTTACTCTACGAGTAACGGGTATAAATATATATTCCATATATAATCAATTTTAAAGTTGGCAATACATTATAAAATAAAAAGTATATAAGAATGAATATTAATCAGCAGCACCAGGCTGAGTTTCATTCTGCAAAGTATAGGAAGGTCCAGCCAGATGGGATACTAGATCTACACACATATGAAAGCTTTTGGATATAGTTAACTCAAGAGATGAATCGGAAATGATTAAAAGCCTTTATATAAAAACAAAAAGCCTCGAGATTAGAACGAGATTGCTGTTTACGTAGAATTATGCGATACAACAATAAATTACTAAACTTTACCCGATTGTATGCAAAATTTTTCACAAGATCATAAAAAAAAACTATTTGGAAATAAATAGCATAAAATAATACGGTAAATTTGGAAACTATGTATATGGTATTATGTATATATAGTCATCCGATTTTGATATAACTCAACGTATTGGTCTGAGGACCAAAAGACCACGACACAGACCTTCAGTACATTTTAACATAACAATTTTTCTCAAGCCCAAAAATTTAACTACACATTTTCTTATTTAAAGAACATTTAGTTTGAATTTATCTAAATGGATCTAAAGAATCTAAAAATGAACAAATGTGTGCTAATTTCCTTAGATCAATTAAGATATTTTACTTTGAAAATGAGTATAAATATCTTTAAATACTCAATTTTCAATTTTTTTAAAACAATGCTTGATACTGTCTTTATTTACAACTTTATTCTTTGGCAGCCCTGACTTGATAAGTCGGCTTAACTTTTCTGTGCCAAGTATATTAACTATAAATTAATAATAATAATCTTGTTTATATAATCTCAAATCTTTACTCTTAAACTATACTTACTTCATTAGCACAAACTCAGATCTTACCTTTTCTCCGAATTTTAACGTTTATTTTCATATCTCTCGTCTATCTTCCCGCGAATCGTGCCGTACTGTACACGGCTTCGTTCCGCGGTCGGTTTGTCTGAATTTTTTTAATTCTAATAAAAATGGTTTGATTATAAAACTAAATGCGTAAATATTTAAAAACCAGGCCCCGTTAGAGCTGTCTAAATAAATTCACTTAAAAATCTTTTTGAATTCTTATGTTTATATACTTAGTTGGCTTAATCTCGTTTAACGCACATCTTTCTTTTTGCAAAACAGGCTTCCTTTTAGTTAGAAATGGGATTAAATACTTCAAACCTGTATTAATATACTTACGATTAAGCGCAAATGGTTTTAAATTCTTATAAAAATAGTTTGAATTTAAAACATGGTAATACGTAGATATTTAAAAACCAGGCCCCGTTTGAGCTGTCTAATTAAATACATTTGAACAAGTTTTTGAATCTTTATTTTTATTTACACATTTTTTTTTTTGCAAAAGAGTCTTCCTTTTCGTTATTATACAATACCTATAATGTAGTTAGGGCACAGACTACTATGTCAGAATCAGTGTTAAATTCGATTCCAAACGACTCCCAATATGCTTTACAGGTATAAAGCACCCGTTAGAGGTTTTATAATTATAATTGTAAGCATTTGGATTAACAAGAAATGAAGCAAACTTCGGCAAGCCGAACTTGTTATACCCTTGCAGTTATTAGAAAACGACTAGATTTCGATTTCTATGCCTATATTACTAAAACCAATGAAGTTGTATTGATTGGAGCTGCATTTTGCCATCGTTTCTTTGGCAGCTATATGATATTGTTGTCCAATTTTGATAAAACTAAAAGCGTAATTTTGGTATAGTAAATAATTGCTATATATGATATAGACGCCCGATCTGACCAGTTCCGACTTATACACTACTTGCAATAGAAAGGCAACTTTTGAGAAAGTTTTATGCAGATAGCTTTAAAACTAAGAGACTAGTAGAAACGGACCGTCAGACGGACATGGCTGGATCGACTCTCCTGGAAATGCTGATCAAGAAGATATATAAAGTATATATATATAATATTATAAGGTCGGAAATGTCTCCTTCACTGCGTTGCAAACTTTTGACTGCAATCATAATACCCTCTGCAAGAGGGTGATTGGTTCTGGTTTTCAAAATGTAACTCGCTTAAACCGTGGCAAGGATATTTTTTTTTTAAGCTCAGTCTTAAACGGTGGCGACTGTAATAATCTAGTACCAAACAAAACTAACAACACAAACTAACCATGAGACGAGCACTCTAAAGTCGTCATCATGGCGGGTCAGACCTCAAGGGATAATTTTGATTTAAGACTTCGATATCTTGAAAATCACCTGCGACGGCGATTAGGGTGAGGGGTCCATAGCAATAGCGCAACCAGCCAACAAAAACCAGACTTTTGCACGTCTTATGTAAAAATGTATGACGTCAAATTGTGTGACGAAAAATAACTTTAAAATCTTATCATTCGGCACGCTTCAATAGAAACAAGAGAGAACGCTATAGTCGGGTGCCCCGACTATCAGATACCCGTTACTCAGGTAAAGGGAGTGCGAGGGAGATGGAGATAGAAACTTTGATCACGCATAACTTTTTAACGAATTTTCCGATTTGAAAAATTTCTTCTACATTTCGATAGGTATTGATAAACACAATAAAACTGCATTTTTACTTTTCCGAAATATTTAAATTTTTAAAATCGTAAAAGCGATTGTGGGCGTCAGAGGGGGCGTGGCACCATTTTGAAACAAACTTGCGCTGCGTAGGAACTCCTAAAATCTACATGCAAAACGCCAATCTTCTAGCTTTTATAGTTTCCGAGATCTCAGCGTTCATACGGACAGACAGACGGACAGACGGACATGGCTAAATCGACTCGGCTAGTGATCCTGAACAAGAATATATATACTTTATAGGGTCGGAAACGCTTCTTCTACCTGTTACATACTTTTGCACGAATACAATATACCCTTTTACTCTACGAGTAACGGGTATAAATACCTGGGTAGACAAATGTGTAGAAAAATTAAGATTTTTAAAAGTTATTTATTCGAATGTTTAATTAAGAATATTTTTTCATATCAGAATATCTGTTTCAAACATCAATTTTTTATTAGTAGTAAGATTTGGAATACTAATAGCCTTTTTATGTCATATAAGTAATAACATTTAATCCAGGATATTTCGAATGTTTTCAAATTAAAACGACTGTATGCAGAGGCTCTTGCCAAAGTCGAATTGAACACATAAAAATGTACTATAAAACAATAAATTAAATATTGGATCGGTACGTTTAAATGAAATAACGTATTTAGAAAATTTTGATTTTAAAGTTCAATAGATTTTTTTTTATATATTAACTCATTTTGTTAAGAAAGACTTTCAAGCTTAATTAAAATTTTACATACAAATCTTCTGGCTGCCAATAGAATGATTGTTTGAAAATTTTATAACTTTGTTATATAAAGTTATGGCATTTCCGATCAATCAGTTATATGGCAGCTATAGGATATAGTCGGCCGATCCCGGCCGTTCCGACTTATATACTGCGTGCAAAGGAAAGAAGGGTGTGTGCAAAGTTTCAATTCGATAGCTTTAAAACTGAGAGACTAGTTTGCGTAGAAACAGACAGACGGACAGACAGACAGACGGACAGACAGACGGACAGACGCACATGGCTATATCAACTCAGGAGGTGATCCTGATCAAGAATATATATACTTTATATGGTCGGAGATGTCTCCTTCACTGCGTTGCACACTTTTGACCAAAATTATAATACCCTCTGCAAGGGTATAAAAATCACAAGAACTGTTTTTGAGAAATTATCCAAAAAAGGTCAACAAAAAAATAAAAAACATACCTTTTCGTAAACATGTTTAGAAACTATAGGCGCCAAAGTCTGCTTTTTTTAACTGACTTCCCGCTTAACTAGCTAAGTTTTTCGAATCCGACAAATAAAATTCCTAAATTCTTGTTTTCTGAATAGATCAGCCAGATTAAATCTGGAACATTTTGCCCCACCGTCCCCCAAAAATGTGTTTAAACACGTTTTTGAATTGTTTTTTGTGAAAAAATTATTTAAATGAGAACGGGGCCCTTTTAAATTTATTTATTTCAACATTTCATATAATATAAATAGTTATTCTTTTGCAATAGCTGCGGATCGAATTTTTATGAAGTCCTCAGAAAATTTTAATATAACAGTGGTTGTTTTTACTTTAATCTTCGAAAAATTTAAAGAATTTTTTTAAGTTAACAAATTGTTTTTCGTTTGCTGACTTATGAACTCAACTTAATTTTGCTTCCGTTTCATTTATAACGCTTTTAAGATCACTCCGAGGCTTAAATACAGTTAAATTCGTTGTTTTTAAGTTCGTTAAAAAGTTCAATATTTTATAAGGACTGGAACATTGACATTTCGGACCAAAAAATGATCAAAGTTTTTATCTAGTTTTGAAGTCATTAGGGTTTGGAGGGCACTGTTTGCTTTGATGAGTCTGCCAACAGCTGATCGGTGTTGCGTGGTGATTGTCTTTATTATCAGCTGTGCTAAAAACATAATCTTTATTTCGCTCGTCTTAATATGCCAAATAATGGTGGTACTTCCGAAAAATCCCGACCTCCATTCTCGTTAAAGTTTTAAGGATCCACGAATAAATGGTCGAAATTCTTGACAAGGCCGATATTTTGGTAAGTTGAGCATTATCCTCAAGGAAATTGTAGAAATAAATAAAAGTTTGTGATGTTTTGCTTCAATTCATAAAGTCCTTTTGTGGCTTTTCTTTCATCGAATGAAATCAGGTGAGCTTCACGTTTTTTGGGTAGGATTTACTTCTTAAAAAAAGAAAGCGAGCTTCGCTACTTTTTATAAAAAGAATGCAAGCTTCGCCAATACGAAGTTTATATACCCTCATTAACTACAACAAAAAATATATATTCCATATATAATCAATTTTAAAGTTGGCAATACATTATAAAATAAAAAGTATATAAGAATGAATATTAATCAGCAGCACCAGGCTGAGTTTCATTCTAGGAAGGTCCAGCCAGATGGGATACTAGATCTACACACATATGAAAGCTTTTGGATATAGTTAACTCAAGAGATGAATCGGAAATGATTAAAAGCCTTTATATAAAAACAAAAGCCTCGAGATTAGAACGAGATTGCTGTTTACGTAGAATTATGCGATACAACAATAAATTACTAAACTTTACCCGATTGTATGCAAAATTTTTCACAAGATCATAAAAAAAAACTATTTGGAAATAAATAGCATAAAATAATACGGTAAATTTGGAAACTATGTATATGGTATATATGTATATATAGTCATCCGATTTTGATATAACTCAACGTATTGGTCTGAGGACCAAAAGACCACGACACAGACCTTCAGTACATTTTAACATAACAATTTTTCTCAAGCCCAAAAATTTAACTACACATTTTCTTATTCAAAGAACATTTAGTTTGAATTTATCTAAATGGATCTAAAGAATCTAAAAATGAACAAATGTGTGCTAATTTCCTTAGATCAATTAAGATATTTCACTTTGAAAATGAGTATAAATATCTTTACATACTCAATTTTCAATTTTCTATAAACAATAATTAATGTATTTGAATTATGAAATATATATCTTTAACTATCGTAAAACAATATTTAAGCGGAAAATTATAATAAAAAAATATAAATTTATACTATTTCTTCAATGTAGGGCTGACTGTAACATTAAAAAATTGAATACTGAATAAAACCTATTTAGAATAGCAAGATTTATATGTTTAATTTAATAGCCAAAAGCAACTTCTTGCTATTTTTTGGTTAAGTTCGTTCCAAATCAGCTTGCAAGTTGTAAAGAAGAATTCAAAAAGAAGAAGAATTCAGCAAAAAATGTATAAATATACTTACAAAAATCAATTAAAAAATATTTGAAGTAGCCTGCACATTAAGGTTTACAACATTGTTACCCTGAGAATAATAATTATATTTGATATGTATCAATTTAAATAATTCGTTAACATATGGCAGGACACAAAGGTCCTTTTAAAAATTCTCTTTCTAAAATTCTCCGTGTTGCCTTCGGTGTCCTACAAGGAAGCCATTCTCTTCCATTTGCTCTACCCATCAGTAAAACAATGCTTGATACTGTCTTTATTTACAACTTTATTCTTTGGCAGCCCTGACTTGATAAGTCGGCTTAACTTTTCTGTGCCAAGTATATTAACTATAAATTAATAATAATAATCTTGTTTATATAATCTCAAATCTTTACTCTTAAACTATACTTACTTCATTAGCACAAACTCAGATCTTACCTTTTCCCCGAATTTTAACGTTTATTTTCATATCTCTCGTCTATCTTCCCGCGAATCGTGCCGTACTGTACACGGCTTCGTTCCGCGGTCGGTTTGTCTGAATTTTTTTAATTCTAATAAAAATGGTTTGATTATAAAACTAAATGCGTAAATATTTAAAAACCAGGCCCCGTTAGAGCTGTCTAAATAAATTCACTTAAAAATCTTTTTGAATTCTTATGTTTATAACGCACATCTTTCTTTTTGCAAAACAGGCTTCCTTTTAGTTAGAAATGGGATTAAATACTTCAAACCTGTATTAATATACTTACGATTAAGCGCAAATGGTTTTAAATTCTTATAAAAATAGTTTGAATTTAAAACATGGTAATACGTAGATATTTAAAAACCAGGCCCCGTTTGAGCTGTCTAATTAAATACATTTGAACAAGTTTTTGAATCTTTATTTTTATTTACACATTTTTTTTTTGCAAAAGAGTCTTCCTTTTCGTTATTATACAATACCTATAATGTAGTTAGGGCACAGACTACTATGTCAGAATCAGTGTTAAATTCGATTCCAAACGACTCCCAATATGCTTTACAGGTATAAAGCACCCGTTAGAGGTTTTATAATTATAATTGTAAGCATTTGGATTAACAAGAAATGAAGCAAACTTCGGCAAGCCGAACTTGTTATACCCTTGCAGTTATTAGAAAACGACTAGATTTCGATTTCTATGCCTATATTACTAAAACCAATGAAGTTGTATTGATTGGAGCTGCATTTTGCCATCGTTTCTTTGGCAGCTATATGATATTGTTGTCCAATTTTGATAAAACTAAAAGCGTAATTTTGGTATAGTAAATAATTGCTATATATGATATAGACGCCCGATCTGACCAGTTCCGACTTATACACTACTTGCAATAGAAAGGCAACTTTTGAGAAAGTTTTATGCAGATAGCTTTAAAACTAAGAGACTAGTAGAAACGGACCGTCAGACGGACATGGCTGGATCGACTCTCCTGGAAATGCTGATCAAGAAGATATATAAAGTATATATATATAATATTATAAGGTCGGAAATGTCTCCTTCACTGCGTTGCAAACTTTTGACTGCAAGAGGGTGGTTGGTTCTGGTTTTCAAAATGTAACTCGCTTAAACCGATCCTCACGACGCGTACTGCCGTCCACGGTGATATGGGAGATAAAGTATATTTCCTTGTTTAATGCATTTCTGATTATATGTACATATATAAGGTTGGGCCGATCAATCTGCGTATTATTTTTATTTTAGGTTTGGACCGGATCCATATCTATACTATATCATATAGCTGTCACAGGAACAATCGGAATGTGTTTAAACACGTTTTTAAACAAATGTGGCGGCAACATTTTGATGACACTTAAATTTGGTAGGTCGGATTGATTGGCCAAATATAAGACCCATAGAAAATCCCAATTTCCTAACTTTACAAACACGAAAGTAATGGCATTTCCGATCAATCAGTTATATGGCAGCTATAGGATATAGTCGGCCGATCCCGGCCGTTCCGACTTATATACTGCGTGCAAAGGAAAGAAGGGTGTGTGCAAAGTTTCAATCCGATAGCTTTAAAACTGAGAGACTAGTTTGCGTAGAAACAGACAGACGGACAGACAGACGGACAGACGGACATGGCTATATCAACTCAGGAGGTGATCCTGATCAAGAATATATATACTTTATATGGTCGGAGATGTCTCCTTCACTGCGTTGCACACTTTTGACCAAAATTATAATACCCTCTGAAAGGGTATAAAAATCCCAACTTCCTAACTTTAAAAACACCAAAGTTATGGCATTTCTGATCGTTCAGTTATATCGCAGCTATAGGATATAGTCGACCGATCCATATGAAATTGGGAACGTCGGATTGATTGGCCAAAAATACAACCCATAGAAAATCCCAACTTCAAAACTTTACGAACACCAAAGTTATGGCATTTCGGATTAATCAGTTATATGGCAGCTATAGGATATAGTCGGCCGATCCTTATGAAATTTGGTAGGTCGGATTGATTGGCCAAATATAAAACCCATAGAAAATCCCAACTTCCTAACTTTACAAACACGAAAGTTATGGCATTTCCGATCAATCAGTTATATGGCAGCTATAGGATGTAGTCGGCCGATCCCGGCCGTTCCGACTTATATACTGCGTGCAAAGGAAAGAAGGGTGTGTGCAAAGTTTCAATCCGATAGCTTTAAAACTGAGAGACTAGTTTGCGTAGAAACAGACAGACGGACAGACAGACGGACGGACGGACATGGCTATATCAACTCAGGAGGTGATCCTTATCAAGAATATGTATACTTTATATGGTCGGAGATGTCTCCTTCACTGCGTTGCACACTTTTGACCAAAATTATAATACCCTCTGCAAGGGTATATAAATCCCAACTTCCTAACTTTAAAAACACCAAAGTTATGGCATTTCTGATCGTTCAGTTATATCGCAGCTATAGGATATAGTCGACCGATCCATATGAAATTGGGAACGTCGGATTGATTGGCCAAAAATACAACCCATAGAAAATCCCAACTTCAAAACTTTACGAACACCAAAGTTATGGCATTTCGGATTAATCAGTTATATGGCAGCTATAAGATATAGTCGGCCGATCCTTATGAAATTTGGTAGGTCGGATTGATTGGCCAAATATAAAACCCATAGAAAATCCCAACTTCCTAACTTTACAAACACGAAAGTTATGGCATTTCCGATCAATCAGTTATATGGCAGCTATAGGATGTAGTCGGCCGATCCCGGCCGTTCCGACTTATATACTGCGTGCAAAGGAAAGAAGGGTGTGTGCAAAGTTTCAATCCGATAGCTTTAAAACTGAGAGACTAGTTTGCGTAGAAACAGACAGACGGACAGACAGACGGACGGACGGACATGGCTATATCAACTCAGGAGGTGATCCTTATCAAGAATATGTATACTTTATATGGTCGGAGATGTCTCCTTCACTGCGTTGCACACTTTTGACCAAAATTATAATACCCTCTGAAAGGGTATAAAAATCCCAACTTCCTAACTTTAAAAACACCAAAGTTATGGCATTTCTGATCGTTCAGTTATATCGCAGCTATAGGATATAGTCGTCCGATCCATATGAAATTGGGAACGTCGGATTGGTTGGCCAAAAATACAACCCATAGAAAATCCCAACTTCCTAACTTTACAAACACCAAAGTTATGGCATTTCGGATTAATCAGTTATATGGCAGCTATAGGATATAGTCGGCCGATCCTTATGAAATTTGGTAGGTCGGATTGATTGGCCAAATATAAAACCCATAGAAAATCCCAACTTCCTAACTTTACAAACACGAAAGTTATGGCATTTCCGATCAATCAGTTATATGGCAGCTATAGGATGTAGTCGGCCGATCCCGGCCGTTCCGACTTATATACTGCGTGCAAAGGAAAGAAGGGTGTGTGCAAAGTTTCAATCCGATAGCTTTAAAACTGAGAGACTAGTTTGCGTAGAAACAGACAGACGGACAGACAGACGGACGGACGGACATGGCTATATCAACTCAGGAGGTGATCCTTATCAAGAATATGTATACTTTATATGGTCGGAGATGTCTCCTTCACTGCGTTGCACACTTTTGACCAAAATTATAATACCCTCTGCAAGGGTATATAAATCCCAACTTCCTAACTTTAAAAACACCAAAGTTATGGCATTTCTGATCGTTCAGTTATATCGCAGCTATAGGATATAGTCGACCGATCCATATAAAATTGGGAACGTCGGATTGATTGGCCAAAAATACAACCCATAGAAAATCCCAACTTCAAAACTTTACAAACACCAAAGTTATGGCATTTCCGATCAATCAGTTATATGGCAGCTATAGGATGTAGTCGGCCGATCCCGGCCGTTCCGACTTATATACTGCGTGCAAAGGAAAGAAGGGTGTGTGCAAAGTTTCAATCCGATAGCTTTAAAACTGAGAGACTAGTTTGCGTAGAAACAGACAGACGGACAGACAGACGGACGGACGGACATGGCTATATAAACTCAGGAGGTGATCCTTATCAAGAATATGTATACTTTATATGGTCGGAGATGTCTCCTTCACTGCGTTGCACACTTTTGACCAAAATTATAATACCCTCTGAAAGGGTATAAAAATCCCAACTTCCTAACTTTAACAAGAAAGGAAAGCTAACTTCGGGCGGAGCCGAAGTTGAAATACCCTTGCAGAATATTCTGTAAATTATATTCTCCAAAATTATTCATATGATGCATTCTTAACACTCATAAAAATCCCCAACTTCCTAACTTTACAAACACCAAAGTTATGGCATTTCCGATCAATCAGTAATATGGCGGCTATAGGATATAGTCCGCGAACCTTATGAAATTTTATTGGTCGGATTGATTGGCCAAATATAAAACCCATAGAAAATCCCAACTTCCTAACTTTACAAACACCAAAGTTATGGCATTTCCGATCAATCAGTTATATGGCAGCTATAGGATATAGTCGGCCGATCCCGGCCGTTCCGACTTATATACTGCGTGCAAAGGAAAGAAGGGTGTGTGCAAAGTTTCAACTCGATATCTTTAAAACTGAGAGACTAGTTTGCGTAGAAACAGACAGACGGACAGACGGACAGACGGACAGACAGACGGACAGACGGACAGACGGACATGCTTATATCAACTCAGGAGGTGATCCTGATCAAGAATATATATACTTTATAGGGTCGGAGATGTCTCCTTCACTGCGTTGCACACTTTTGACCAAAATTATAATACCCTCTGCAAGGGTATAAAAACACCAAAGTTATGGCATTTCTGATCGTTCAGTTATATCGCAGCTATAGGATATAGTCGTCCGATCCATATGAAATTGGGAACGTCGGATTGGTTGGCCAAAAATACAACCCATAGAAAATCCCAACTTCCTAACTTTACAAACACCAAAGTTATGGCATTTCGGATTAATCAGTTATATGGCAGCTATAGGATATAGTCGGCCGATCCTTATGAAATTTGGTAGGTCGGATTGATTGGCCAAATATAAAACCCATAGAAAATCCCAACTTCCTAACTTTACAAACACGAAAGTTATGGCATTTCCGATCAATCAGTTATATGGCAGCTATAGGATGTAGTCGGCCGATCCCGGCCGTTCCGACTTATATACTGCGTGCAAAGGAAAGAAGGGTGTGTGCAAAGTTTCAATCCGATAGCTTTAAAACTGAGAGACTAGTTTGCGTAGAAACAGACAGACGGACAGACAGACGGACGGACGGACATGGCTATATCAACTCAGGAGGTGATCCTTATCAAGAATATGTATACTTTATATGGTCGGAGATGTCTCCTTCACTGCGTTGCACACTTTTGACCAAAATTATAATACCCTCTGCAAGGGTATATAAATCCCAACTTCCTAACTTTAAAAACACCAAAGTTATGGCATTTCTGATCGTTCAGTTATATCGCAGCTATAGGATATAGTCGACCGATCCATATGAAATTGGGAACGTCGGATTGATTGGCCAAAAATACAACCCATAGAAAATCCCAACTTCAAAACTTTACAAACACCAAAGTTATGGCATTTCGGATTAATCAGTTATATGGCAGCTATAGGATATAGTCGGCCGATCCTTATGAAATTTGGTAGGTCGGATTGATTGGCCAAATATAAAACCCATAGAAAATCCCAACTTCCTAACTTTACAAACACGAAAGTTATGGCATTTCCGATCAATCAGTTATATGGCAGCTATAGGATGTAGTCGGCCGATCCCGGCCGTTCCGACTTATATACTGCGTGCAAAGGAAAGAAGGGTGTGTGCAAAGTTTCAATCCGATAGCTTTAAAACTGAGAGACTAGTTTGCGTAGAAACAGACAGACGGACAGACAGACGGACGGACGGACATGGCTATATCAACTCAGGAGGTGATCCTTATCAAGAATATGTATACTTTATATGGTCGGAGATGTCTCCTTCACTGCGTTGCACACTTTTGACCAAAATTATAATACCCTCTGCAAGGGTATAAAAATCCCAACTTCCTAACTTTAAAAACACCAAAGTTATGGCATTTCTGATCGTTCAGTTCTATCGCAGCTATAGGATATATTCGACCGATCCATATGAAATTGGGAACGTCGGATTGATTGGCCAAAAATACAACCCATAGAAAATCCCAACTTCAAAACTTTACAAACACCAAAGTTATGGCATTTCGGATTAATCAGTTATATGGCAGCTATAGGATATAGTCGGCCGATCCTTATGAAATTTGGTAGGTCGGATTGATTGGCCAAATATAAAACCCATAGAAAATCCCAACTTCCTAACTTTACAAACACGAAAGTTATGGCATTTCCGATCAATCAGTTATATGGCAGCTATAGGATGTAGTCGGCCGATCCCGGCCGTTCCGACTTATTTACTGCGTGCAAAGGATCGAAGGCTGTGTGCAAAGTTTCAATTCGATATCTTTAAAACTGAGAGACTAGTTCGCGTAGAAACAGACAGACGGACAGACAGACTAACTATGATAGTCATATTCTATGACATATTCTATGACTAAGTACAAATTTTCTTATATGTACCAGTTCTCAATAACAATTCTAAATTAGGTATAAAGTTAAATCTGAAAAACACACCAAAGATCCTTATGAAATTTGGTATGTCTGATAGATTGACCAAATAAAAAACCAATACAAAATCCCAATTTCCTAACTTTAAAAACACCAATGTTATGGCATTTCCGATCGTTCAGTTAAATGGCAGCTATAGAATATAGTCGTCCGATCCTTATGAAATTTGGTAAGTCAGATTGATTGGCCAAATATAAAACCCATAAAAAATCCCAATATCCTAACTTTAAAAACACCAATGTTATGGCATTTCCGATCGTTCAGTTATATGGCAGCTATAGAATATAGTCGACCGATCCTTTTAAAATTTGGTAGGTCAGATTGATTGGCCAAATATAGAACCCATAAACAAGAAAGGAAAGCTAACTTCGGGCGGAGCCGAAGTTGATATACCCTAGCAGAATACTCTGTAAACTATATTCTCCAAAATTATTCATGTGATGCATTCTTAATACTCATAAAAAATCCCAACTTCCTAACTTTAAAAACACCAAAGTTATGGCATTTCCAATCGTTCAGTTATATGGCAGCTATAGGATATAGTCGGCCGATCCTTATGAAATTTGGTAGGTCGGATTGATTGGCCAAAAAAAAACCCATAGAAAATCCCAACTTCCTAACTAAACAAACACCAAAGTTATGGCATTTCTATAGGATTATAGGATATAGTCGGCCGATCCTAATGAAATTTGGTAGGTCAAATTGATTGGCCATATATAAAACCCATAGGAAATACCAACTTTCTAACTTAACAAACACCAATGTTATGGCATTTCCGATCGTTTAGTTAAATGGCAGCTATAGAATATAGTCGTCCGATCCTTATGAAATTTGGTAAGTCAGATTGATTGGCCAAATATAAAACCCATAAAAATCCCAATATCCTAACTTTAAAAACACCAATGTTATGGCATTTCCGATCAATCAGTTATATGGCAGCTATAGGATATAGTCGGCCGATCGCGGCCGTTCCGACTTAAATACTGCGTGCAAAGGATCGAAGGCTGTGTGCAAAGTTTCAATTCGATATCTTTAAAACTGAGAGACTAGTTCGCGTAGAAACAGACAGACGGACAGACAGACGGACAGACAGACGGACAGACAGACGGACAGACAGACGGACAGACAGACGGACAGACAGACGGACAGACAGACGGACAGACAGACGGACAGACAGACGGACAGACGGACATGGCTATATCAACTCAGGAGGTGATCCTGATCAAGAATATATATACTTTATAGGGTCGGAGATGTCTCCTTTACTGCGTTGCACACTTTTGACCAAAATTATAATACCCTCTGCAAGGGTATAAAAATGGATCGACGACAGATTCAAAATATATATTCCGATCAATCAGTTATATGTCAGCTATAGGATATAGTCGGCCGATCCCGGCCGTTCCGACTTATATACTGCGTGCAAAGGAAAGAAGGGTGTGTGCAAAGTTTCAATCCGATAGCTTTAAAACTGAGAGACTAGTTTGCGTAGAAACAGACAGACGGACAGACAGACGGACAGACGGACAGACGGACAGACGGACATGGCTATATCAACTCAGGAGGTGATCCTGATCGAATATGTATACTTTATATGGTCGGAGATGTCTCCTTCACTGCGTTGCACACTTTTGACCAAAATTATAATACCCTCTGCAAGGGTATAAAAATCCCAACTTCCTAACTTTAAAAACACCAAAGTTATGGCATTTCTGATCGTTCAGTTATATCGCAGCTATAGGATATAGTCGACCGATCCATATGAAATTGGGAACGTCGGATTGATTGGCCAAAAATACAACCCATAGAAAATCCCAACTTCAAAACTTTACAAACACCAAAGTTATGGCATTTCGGATTAATCAGTTATATGGCAGCTATAGGATATAGTCGGCCGATCCTTATGAAATTTGGTAGGTCGGATTGATTGGCCAAATATAAAACCCATAGAAAATCCCAACTTCAAAACTTTACAAACACCAAAGTTATGGCATTTCGGATTAATCAGTTATATGGCAGCTATAGGATATAGTCGACCGATCCTTTTAAAATTTGGTAGGTCAGATTGATTGGCCAAATATAGAACCCATAAACAAGAAAGGAAAGCTAACTTCGGGCGGAGCCGAAGTTGATATACCCTTGCAGAATACTCTGTAAACTATATTCTCCAAAATTATTCATGTGATGCATTCTCAATACTCATAAAAAATCCCAACTTCCTAACTTTAAAAACACCAAAGTTATGGCATTTTCAATCGTTCAGTTATATGGCAGCTATAGGATATAGTCGGCCGATCCTTATGAAATTTGGTAGGTCGGATTGATTGGCCAAAAAAAACCCATAGAAAATCCCAACTTCCTAACTAAACAAACACCAAAGTTATGGCATTTCTATAGGATTATAGGATATAGTCGGCCGATCCTAATGAAATTTGGTAGGTCAAATTGATTGGCCATATATAAAACCCATAGGAAATACCAACTTTCTAACTTAACAAACACCAATGTTATGGCATTTCCGATCGTTTAGTTAAATGGCAGCTATAGAATATAGTCGTCCGATCCTTATGAAATTTGGTAAGTCAGATTGATTGGCCAAATATAAAACCCATAAAAATCCCAATATCCTAACTTTAAAAACACCAATGTTATATGGCAGCTATAGCATATAGTCGGCCGATCGCGGCCGTTCCGACTTAAATACTGCGTGCAAAGGATCAAAGGCTGTGTGCAAAGTTTCAATTCGATATCTTTAAAACTGAGAGACTAGTTCGCGTAGAAACAGACAGACGGACAGACAGACGGACAGACAGACGGACAGACAGACGGACAGACAGACGGACAGACGGACATGGCTATATCAACTCAGGAGGTGATCCTGATCAAGAATATATATACTTTATAGGGTCGGAGATGTCTCCTTCACTGCGTTGCACACTTTTGACCAAAATTATAATACCCTCTGCAAGGGTATAAAAATGGATCGACGACAGATTCAAAATAATATTTAACAAGAAAGGAAAGCTAAATTCGGGCGGAGCCGAAGTTGATATACCCTTGCAGAATAGTCTGTAAATTATATTCTCCAAAATTATTCATATAATGTATTCTTAATACTCATAAAAAATCCCAACTTCCTAACTTTAAAAACACCAAAGTAATGGCATTTCCAATCGTTCAGTTATATGGCAGCTATAGGATATAGTCGGTCGATCCTTATGAAATTTGGTAGGTCAGATTGATTGGCCAAATATAAAACCCATATAAAATCCCAACTTCCTAACTTTAAAAACACCAATGTTATGGCATTTTCGATCGTTCAGTTAAATGGCTGCTATAGAATATAGTCGTCCGATCCTTATGAAATTTGGTAAGTCAGATTGATTGGCCAAATATAAAACCCATAAAAATCCCAATATCCTAACTTTAAAAACACCAATGTTATGGCATTTCCGATCGTTCAGTTATATGGCAGCTATAGAATATAGTCGACCGATCCTTTTAAAATTTGGTAGGTCAGATTGATTGGCCAAATATAGAACCCATAAACAAGAAAGGAAAGCTAACTTCGGGCGGAGCCGAAGTTGATATACCCTTGCAGAATACTCTGTAAACTATATTCTCCAAAATTATTCATGTGATGCATTCTTAATACTCATAAAAAATCCCAACTTCCTAACTTTAAAAACACCAAAGTTATGGCATTTCCAATCGTTCAGTTATATGGCAGCTATAGGATATAGTCGGCCGATCCTTATGAAATTTGGTAGGTCGGATTGATTGGCCAAAAAAAAAACCCATAGAAAATCCCAACTTCCTAACTAAACAAACACCAAAGTTATGGCATTTCTATAGGATTATAGGATATAGTCGGGCGATCCTAATGAAATTTGGTAGGTCAAATTGATTGGCCATATATAAAACCCATAGGAAATACCAACTTTCTAACTTAACAAACACCAATGTTATGGCATTTCCGATCGTTCAGTTAAATGGCAGCTATAGAATATAGTCGTCCGATCCTTATGAAATTTGGTAAGTCAGATTGATTGGCCAAATATAAAACCCATAAAAATCCCAATATCCTAACTTTAAAAACACCAATGTTATGGCAGTTCCGATCAATCAGTTATATGGCAGCTATAGGATATAGTCGGCCGATCGCGGCCGTTCCGACTTAAATACTGCGTGCAAAGGATCGAAGGCTGTGTGCAAAGTTTCAATTCGATATCTTTAAAACTGAGAGACTAGTTCGCGTAGAAACAGACAGACGGACAAACAGACGGACAGACAGACGGACAGACAGACGGACAGACAGACGGACAGACAGACGGACAGACAGACGGACAGACAGACGGACAGACGGACATGGCTATATCAACTCAGGAGGTGATCCTGATCAAGAATATATATACTTTATAGGGTCGGAGATGTCTCCTTCACTGCGTTGCACACTTTTGACCAAAATTATAATACCCTCTGCAAGGGTATAAAAATGGATCGACGACAGATTCAAAATATATATTCCGATCAATCAGTTATATGGCAGCTATAGGATATAGTCGGCCGATCCCGGCCGTTCCGACTTATATACTGCGTGCAAAGGAAAGAAGGGTGTGTGCAAAGTTTCAATCCGATAGCTTTAAAACTGAGAGACTAGTTTGCGTAGAAACAGACAGACGGACAGACAGACGGACAGACGGACAGACGGACATGGCTATATCAACTCAGGAGGTGATCCTGATCAAGAATATGTATACTTTATATGGTCGGAGATGTCTCCTTCACTGCGTTGCACACTTTTGACCAAAATTATAATACCCTCTGCAAGGGTATAAAAATCCCAACTTCCTAACTTTAAAAACACCAAAGTTATGGCATTTCTGATCGTTCAGTTATATCGCAGCTATAGGATATAGTCGACCGATCCATATGAAATTGGGAACGTCGGATTGATTGGCCCAAAATACAACCCATAGAAAATCCCAACTTCAAAACTTTACAAACACCAAAGTTATGGCATTTCGGATTAATCAGTTATATGGCAGCTATAGGATATAGTCGGCCGATCCTTATGAAATTTGGTAGGTCGGATTGATTGGCCAAATATAAAACCCATAGAAAATCCCAACTTCCTAACTTTACAAACACGAAAGTAATGGCATTTCCGATCAATCAGTTATATGGCAGCTATAGGATGTAGTCGGCCGATCCCGGCCGTTCCGACTTATATACTGCGGGCAAAGGAAAGAAGGGTGTGTGCAAAGTTTCAATTCGATAGCTTTAAAACTGAGAGACTAGTTTGCGTAGAAACAGACAGACGGACAGACAGACGGACAGACGGACATGGCTATATCAACTCAGGAGGTGATCCTGATCAAGAATATATATACTTTATATGGTCGGAGATGTCTCCTTCACTGCGTTGCACACTTTTGACCAAAATTATAATACCCTCTGCAAGGGTATAAAAATCCCAACATCCTAACTTTAAAAACACCAAAGTTATGGCATTTCTGATCGTTCAGTTATATCGCAGCTATAGGATATAGTCGACCGATCCATATCAAATTGGGAACGTCGGATTGATTGTCCAAAAATACAACCCATAGAAAATCCCAACTTCCTAACTTTACAAACACCAAAGTTATGGCATTTCGGATTAATCAGTTATATGGCAGCTATAGTCGGCCGATCCTTATGAAATTTGGTAGGTCGGATTGATTGGCCAAATATAAGACCCATAGAAAATCCCAACTTCCTAACTTTACAAATTTCTGAATAACTTTTGAGTCGGATCATCGGATCAGCCAGATTAAATCTGGAACATTTTGCCCCAACGTCGCCCAAAAACGAATTTTTGACATTTTCACTTTCGTCTATGTTTCTCCTAAGCCAAATTTCTCAAAAGTCTTGGTATACACACCATTTTATTTTTGCGATCGGACCATCACAGCAGATTTTTAATTCATCGCATCGTCACGACGCGTACTGCCGTCCACGGTGATATGGGAGATAAAGTATATTTCCTTGTTTAATGCATTTCTGATTATATGTACATATATAAGGTTGGGCCGATCAATCTGCCTATTATTTTTATTTTAGGTTTGGACCGGATCCATATCTATACTATATCATATAGCTGTCACAGGAACAATCGGAATGTGTTTAAACACGTTTTTAAACAAATGTGGCGGCAACATTTTGATGACACTTAAAGTTGACATTTTTAAAGGTATATGATTTGTTTTTAATCACAATCTTGTATAGTTAATTGTGTATTGAAATGGATTAAGCCAGATTCCTAGTTTTTTTCTAACAAAATAATAAAGTTATAATTTAAGGTATCTCTTTTTTCCGATTTTTCCTCTTGGATATATATGATATAGTAGGCCGATCCGGACCGTTCCGACCTATTGCAAAGTTTGTTTCACATAGCTTTAAAACTGAGGGACTCGTTTTAAGTAGAAACGGACAGAAGGACAGTAAGTCGGAATTAACATGCTAATAGTGGGAAATGTGTCCATCACTGCGTTGCAGGAATTTATATGTCGGCTTCGAAAAAACTTAGCTAGTTAAGCGGGAAGTCAGTTAAAAAAGCAGACTTTGGCGCCTATAGTTTCTAAACATGTTTATGAAAAGGTATGTTTTTTATTTTTTTGTTGTCCTTTTTATACCCTTGCAGAGGGTATTATAATTTTGGTCAAAAGTGTGCAACGCAGTGAAGAAGACATCTCCGACCCTATAAAGTATATATATTCTTGATCAGGATCACCTCCTGAGTTGATATAGCCATGTCCGTCTGTCCGTCTGTCCGTCTGTCTGTCCGTCTGTCCGTCTGTCTGTTTCTACGCAAACTAGTCTCTCAATTTTAAAGCTATCGAATTGAAACTTTGCACACACCCTTCTTTCCTTTGCACGCAGTATATAAGTCGGAACGGCCGGGATCGGACGACTATATCCTATCTCTGCCATATAACTGATTGATCGGAAATGCCATAACTTTCGTGTTTGAAAAATTATGAAGTTGGGATTTTCTATGGGTTTTATATTTGCCCAATCAATCCGACCTACCAAATTTTATAAGGATCGGACGACTATATCCTATAGCCGCCATATAACTGATTAATCCGAAATGCCATAACTTTGGTGTTTGTTTAGTTAGGAAGTTGGGATTTTCTATAAGTTTTATTTTTATCCAATCAATCCTACCTACCATATTTCATAAGGATCGGACGACTATATCCTATAGCTACCATGTAACTGAACGATTGGAAATGCCATAACTTTGGTGTTTTTGATGTTAGGAAGTGGGATTTTTTATAAGTGTTAAAATGCATCATATGAATAATTTTGGAGAATATAATTTACAAAATATTCTGCAAGGGTATATCAACTTCGGCTCCGCCCGAAGTTAGCTTTCCTTTCTTGTTTTGGATAATTTCTCAAAAACAGTTCTTGTGATTTTTATACCCTTGCAGAGGGTATTATAATTTTGGTCAAAAGTGTGCAATGCAGTGAAGGAGATATCTCCGACCCTATAAAGTATATATATTCTTGATCAGGATCACCTCCTGAGTTGATATAGCCATGTCCGTCTGTCCGTCTGTCTGTCCGTCTGTCTGTCCGTCTGTCTGTTTCTACGCAAACTAGTCTCTCAGTTTTAAAGCTATCGAATTTAAACTTTGCACACACCCTTCTTTCCTTTGCACGCAGTATATAAGTCGGAACGGCCGGGATCGGACGACTATATCCTATAGCTGCCATATAACTGATTGATCGGAAATGCCATAACTTTCGTGTTTGTAAAGTTAGGAAGTTGGGATTTTCTTTGGGTTCTATATATCGCAGCTATAGGATATAGTCGACCGATCCATATGAAATTGGGAACGTCGGATTGATTGTCCAAAAATACAACCCATAGAAAATCCCAACTTCCTAACTTTACAAACACCAAAGTTATGGCATTTCGGATTAATCAGTTATATGGCAGCTATAGGTTATAGTCGGCCGATCCTTATGAAATTTGGTAGGTCGGATTGATTGGCCAAATATAAGACCCATAGAAAATCCCAACTTCCTAACTTTACAAATTTCTGAATAACTTTTGAGTCGGATCATCGGATCAGCCAGATTAAATCTGGAACATTTTGCCCCAACGTCGCCCAAAAACGAATTTTTGACATTTTCACTTTCGTCTATGTTTCTCCTAAGCCAAATTTCTCAAAAGTCTTGGTATACACACCATTTTATTTTTGCGATCGGACCATCACAGCAGATTTTTAATTCATCGCATCGTCACGACGCGTACTGCCGTCCACGGTGATATGGGAGATAAAGTATATTTCCTTGTTTAATGCATTTCTGATTATATGTACATATATAAGGTTGGGCCGATCAATCTGCCTATTATTTTTATTTTAGGTTTGGACCGGATCCATATCTATACTATATCATATAGCTGTCACAGGAACAATCGGAATGTGTTTAAACACGTTTTTAAACAAATGTGGCGGCAACATTTTGATGACACTTAAAGTTGACATTTTTAAAGGTATATGATTTGTTTTTAATCACAATCTTGTATAGTTAATTGTGTATTGAAATGGATTAAGCCAGATTCCTAGTTTTTTTTCTAACAAAATAATAAAGTTATAATTTAAGGTATCTCTTTTTTCCGATTTTTCCTCTTGGATATATATGATATAGTAGGCCGATCCGGACCGTTCCGACCTATTGCAAAGTTTGTTTCACATAGCTTTAAAACTGAGGGACTCGTTTTAAGTAGAAACGGACAGAAGGACAGTAAGTCGGAATTAACATGCTAATAGTGGGAAATGTGTCCATCACTGCGTTGCAGGAATTTATATGTCGGCTTCGAAAAAACTTAGCTAGTTAAGCGGGAAGTCAGTTAAAAAGCAGACTTTGGCGCCTATAGTTTCTAAACATGTTTATGAAAAGGTATGTTTTTTATTTTTTTGTTGTCCTTTTTATACCCTTGCAGAGGGTATTATAATTTTGGTCAAAAGTGTGCAACGCAGTGAAGAAGACATCTCCGACCCTATAAAGTATATATATTCTTGATCAGGATCACCTCCTGAGTTGATATAGCCATGTCCGTCTGTCCGTCTGTCCGTCTGTCTGTCCGTCTGTCCGTCTGTCTGTTTCTACGCAAACTAGTCTCTCAATTTTAAAGCTATCGAATTGAAACTTTGCACACACCCTTCTTTCCTTTGCACGCAGTATATAAGTCGGAACGGCCGGGATCGGACGACTATATCCTATCTCTGCCATATAACTGATTGATCGGAAATGCCATAACTTTCGTGTTTGAAAAATTATGAAGTTGGGATTTTCTATGGGTTTTATATTTGCCCAATCAATCCGACCTACCAAATTTTATAAGGATCGGACGACTATATCCTATAGCCGCCATATAACTGATTAATCCGAAATGCCATAACTTTGGTGTTTGTTTAGTTAGGAAGTTGGGATTTTCTATAAGTTTTATTTTTATCCAATCAATCCTACCTACCATATTTCATAAGGATCGGACGACTATATCCTATAGCTACCATGTAACTGAACGATTGGAAATGCCATAACTTTGGTGTTTTTGATGTTAGGAAGTGGGATTTTTTATAAGTGTTAAAATGCATCATATGAATAATTTTGGAGAATATAATTTACAAAATATTCTGCAAGGGTATATCAACTTCGGCTCCGCCCGAAGTTAGCTTTCCTTTCTTGTTTTGGATAATTTCTCAAAAACAGTTCTTGTGATTTTTATACCCTTGCAGAGGGTATTATAATTTTGGTCAAAAGTGTGCAATGCAGTGAAGGAGATATCTCCGACCCTATAAAGTATATATATTCTTGATCAGGATCACCTCCTGAGTTGATATAGCCATGTCCGTCTGTCCGTCTGTCTGTCCGTCTGTCTGTCCGTCTGTCTGTTTCTACGCAAACTAGTCTCTCAGTTTTAAAGCTATCGAATTTAAACTTTGCACACACCCTTCTTTCCTTTGCACGCAGTATATAAGTCGGAACGGCCGGGATCGGACGACTATATCCTATAGCTGCCATATAACTGATTGATCGGAAATGCCATAACTTTCGTGTTTGTAAAGTTAGGAAGTTGGGATTTTCTTTGGGTTCTATATATCGCAGCTATAGGATATAGTCGACCGATCCATATGAAATTGGGAACGTCGGATTGATTGTCCAAAAATACAACCCATAGAAAATCCCAACTTCCTAACTTTACAAACACCAAAGTTATGGCATTTCGGATTAATCAGTTATATGGCAGCTATAGGTTATAGTCGGCCGATCCTTATGAAATTTGGTAGGTCGGATTGATTGGCCAAATATAAGACCCATAGAAAATCCCAACTTCCTAACTTTACAAATTTCTGAATAACTTTTGAGTCGGATCATCGGATCAGCCAGATTAAATCTGGAACATTTTGCCCCAACGTCGCCCAAAAACGAATTTTTGACATTTTCACTTTCGTCTATGTTTCTCCTAAGCCAAATTTCTCAAAAGTCTTGGTATACACACCATTTTATTTTTGCGATCGGACCATCACAGCAGATTTTTAATTCATCGCATCGTCACGACGCGTACTGCCGTCCACGGTGATATGGGAGATAAAGTATATTTCCTTGTTTAATGCATTTCTGATTATATGTACATATATAAGGTTGGGCCGATCAATCTGCCTATTATTTTTATTTTAGGTTTGGACCGGATCCATATCTATACTATATCATATAGCTGTCACAGGAACAATCGGAATGTGTTTAAACACGTTTTTAAACAAATGTGGCGGCAACATTTTGATGACACTTAAAGTTGACATTTTTAAAGGTATATGATTTGTTTTTAATCACAATCTTGTATAGTTAATTGTGTATTGAAATGGATTAAGCCAGATTCCTAGTTTTTTTTCTAACAAAATAATAAAGTTATAATTTAAGGTATCTCTTTTTTTCCGATTTTTCCTCTTGGATATATATGATATAGTAGGCCGATCCGGACCGTTCCGACCTATTGCAAAGTTTGTTTCACATAGCTTTAAAACTGAGGGACTCGTTTTAAGTAGAAACGGACAGAAGGACAGTAAGTCGGAATTAACATGCTAATAGTGGGAAATGTGTCCATCACTGCGTTGCAGGAATTTATATGTCGGCTTCGAAAAAACTTAGCTAGTTAAGCGGGAAGTCAGTTAAAAAAAGCAGACTTTGGCGCCTATAGTTTCTAAACATGTTTATGAAAAGGTATGTTTTTTATTTTTTGTTGTCCTTTTTATACCCTTGCAGAGGGTATTATAATTTTGGTCAAAAGTGTGCAACGCAGTGAAGAAGACATCTCCGACCCTATAAAGTATATATATTCTTGATCAGGATCACCTCCTGAGTTGATATAGCCATGTCCGTCTGTCCGTCTGTCCGTCTGTCTGTCCGTCTGTCCGTCTGTCTGTTTCTACGCAAACTAGTCTCTCAATTTTAAAGCTATCGAATTGAAACTTTGCACACACCCTTCTTTCCTTTGCACGCAGTATATAAGTCGGAACGGCCGGGATCGGACGACTATATCCTATCTCTGCCATATAACTGATTGATCGGAAATGCCATAACTTTCGTGTTTGAAAAATTATGAAGTTGGGATTTTCTATGGGTTTTATATTTGCCCAATCAATCCGACCTACCAAATTTTATAAGGATCGGACGACTATATCCTATAGCCGCCATATAACTGATTAATCCGAAATGCCATAACTTTGGTGTTTGTTTAGTTAGGAAGTTGGGATTTTCTATAAGTTTTATTTTTATCCAATCAATCCTACCTACCATATTTCATAAGGATCGGACGACTATATCCTATAGCTACCATGTAACTGAACGATTGGAAATGCCATAACTTTGGTGTTTTTGATGTTAGGAAGTGGGATTTTTATAAGTGTTAAAATGCATCATATGAATAATTTTGGAGAATATAATTTACAAAATATTCTGCAAGGGTATATCAACTTCGGCTCCGCCCGAAGTTAGCTTTCCTTTCTTGTTTTGGATAATTTCTCAAAAACAGTTCTTGTGATTTTTATACCCTTGCAGAGAGTATTATAATTTTGGTCAAAAGTGTGCAATGCAGTGAAGGAGATATCTCCGACCCTATAAAGTATATATATTCTTGATCAGGATCACCTCCTGAGTTGATATAGCCATGTCCGTCTGTCCGTCTGTCTGTCCGTCTGTCTGTCCGTCTGTCTGTTTCTACGCAAACTAGTCTCTCAGTTTTAAAGCTATCGAATTTAAACTTTGCACACACCCTTCTTTCCTTTGCACGCAGTATATAAGTCGGAACGGCCGGGATCGGACGACTATATCCTATAGCTGCCATATAACTGATTGATCGGAAATGCCATAACTTTCGTGTTTGTAAAGTTAGGAAGTTGGGATTTTCTTTGGGTTCTATATTTGGCCAATCAATCTGACCTACTAAATTTTAAAAGGATCGGTCGACTATATTCTACAGATGCCATATAACTGAACGATCGGAAATGCCATAACATTGGTGTTTTTAAAGTTAGGATATTGGGATTTTTTATGGGTTTTATATTTGGCCAATCAATCTGACTTACCAAATTTCATAAGGATCGGACGACTATATTCTATAGCTGCCATTTAACTGAACAATCGGAAATGCCATAACATTGGTGTTTTTAAAGTTAGGAAATTGGGATTTTGTATTGGTTTTTTATTTGGTCAATCTATCAGACATACAAAATTTCATAAGGATCTTTGGTGTGTTTTTCAGATTTAACTTTAAACCTAATTTAGAATTGTTATTGAGCACTGGTACATATAAGAAAATTTGTACTTAGTCATAGAATATGTTATAGAATATGACTATAATAGTTAGTCTGTCTGTCCGTCTGTCTGTCCGTCTGTCTGTCCGTCTGTCTGTCCGTCTGTCTGTCCGTCTGTCTGTCCGTCTGTCTGTTTCTACGCGAACTAGTCTCTCAGTTTTAAAGATATCGAATTGAAACTTTGCACACAGCCTTCGATCCTTTGCACGCAGTATATAAGTCGGAACGGCCGGGATCGGCCGACTATATCCTATAGCTGCCATATAACTGATTGATCGGAAATGCCATAACTTTGGTGTTTGTTTAGTTAGGAAGTTGGGATTTGGTGTTGATGGAATGAGGTCAAAAATCCCAAAATAAGTTACTAAGCAAGAAAAAATTATATAAGCAATTACCTGAAAAACAACAAAGTTATAAAATTTTCAAACATTCGTTCTATTGGCAGCCAGAAGATTTATATGTAAAATTTTAATTATGCTTGAAAGTCTTTCTTAACAAAATGAGTTAATATATCAAAAAAAATCCATTGAACTTTAAAATCAAAATTTTCTAAATACGTTATTTCATTTAAAAGTACCGATCCAATATTAAATTTATTGTTTTATAGTACATTTTTATGTGTTCTATTCGACTTTGGCAAGAGCCTCTGCATACAGTCGTTTTTATACCCTTTACTTGTAGAGTAAAAGGGTATATTGTATTCGTGCAAAAGTATGTAACAGGTAGAAGAAGCGTTTCCGACCCTATAAAGTATATATATTCTTGTTCAGGATCACTAGCCGAGTCGATATAGCCATGTCCGTCTGTCCGTCTGTCTGTCCGTCTGTCCGTCTGTCTGTCCGTATGAACGCTGAGATCTCGGAAACCATAAAAACTAGAAGATTGGCGTTTTGCATGTAGATTTTAGGAGTTCCTACGCAGCGCAAGTTTGTTTCAAAATGGTGCCACGCCCCCTCTGACGCCCACAATCGCATATATACGATTTTAAAAATTTAAATATTTCGGAAAAGTAAAAATGCAGTTTTATTGTGTTTATCAATACCTATCGAAATGTAGAAGAAATTTTTAAAATCGGACCATTCGTTAAAAAGTTATGCGTGATCAAAGTTTCTATCTCCATCTCCCTCGCACTCTCTTTACCTGAGTAACGGGTATCTGATAGTCGGGGCACCCGACTATAGCGTTCTCTCTTGTTTTAATTTGAAAACATTCGAAATATCCTGGATTAAATGTTATTACTTATATGACATAAAAAGGCTATTAGTATTCCAAATCTTACTACTAATAAAAAATTGATGTTTGAAACAGATATTCTGATATGAAGAAATATTCTTAATTAAACATTCGAATAAATAACTTTTAAAAATCTTAATTTTCCTACACATTTGTCTACACAGGTATTTTCTATTGAAGCGTGCCGAATGATAAGATTTTAAAGTTATTTTTCGTCACACAATTTGACGTCATACATTTTTACATAAGACGTGCAAAAGTCTAGTTTTTGTTGGCTGGTTGCGCTATTGCTATGGACCCCTCACCCTAATCGCCGTCGCAGGTGATTTTCAAGATATCGAAGTCTTAAATTAAAATTATCCCTTGAGGTCTGACCCGCCATGATGACGACTTTAGAGTGCTCGTCTCATGGTTATTTTGTGTTGTTAGTTTTGTTTGGTACTAGATTATTACAGTCGCCACCGTTTAAGACTGAGCTTAAAAATAAAATATCCTTGCCACGGTTTAAGCGAGTTACATTTTGAAAACCAGAACCAATCACCGTCTTGCAGAGGGTATTATGATTGCAGTCAAAAGTTTGCAACGCAGTGAAGGAGACATTTCCGACTTTATAATATTATATAAATTATGTTTTTCGGTTCGGAATATATTAAAAAAAGCGCTTTTTTTTTATATATAGCGGAGTCTTTATTGGTAAAGTTCTTTCAAGTTAGATCCCCAATCTTAAACTGATTTTACAAAATGCATTATTCTTATAACTATGGCTTTTACCGGTGACAGCGCGCGAGCAGCGAAAGTGGACTTTGATTAGATAATTTTGATTGGTCAAAACTGTGGCCTGATGGGATGGTTTCTAGGCTGCATCTTTTGTTTAATTAATTTGGATTGGCCAAAGCTTTTATGCTGACGATTGGGTTCTCAGGCTGGACCCTTTGTTTAAAGGTCTGAATATTGTTTATGTCTGCCGTCGTCGATAAAGGCGTGTGAAGTGTTTATAATTCGGATGCCTGAGGGGTTAAATGTTTATGTCGGATTGATTTGAATAACTGTAATAGTAGGCTCTGGACTTATGTTATTGACAATTGTTAAATGTTTATGTCGGATTGATTTGAATAACTGCAATAGTAGGCTCTGGGCTTATGTTATTGACAATTGGAATAATGGGTATCTCTGGATATACAGGTTGTAAGTTGGGTTTGGTAGCTAGGGTATTTGCGTATACGTCACTCGCCCCTCCTTTAGAAGATTCAACATCCTTGTTGAATTTAAAGAAAATTTCTTTTTTGTTGGCTAGACGCCTATAGGTAAATATGATGTAAGTTGCGATGCTTAAAAGTATAATTATTAATATCGTAAAAACAATCCACTTATAGATTGATTCTTGTTTTTGTTGATGGGTAATAGAATTTTTAAGTTTTAACAATCGTATTGGTTCATATAAAGTAACATTAGTGCTGGATAATATAATTTTATATTCATTTATATCCTTCGAAGTTGTAAATTTTATATCTCTTATTTCTAAGGAGCATTGACTTAATTGTATTAGATTGTTACCCTGAATTGTTTTGTTGAACATTTCGCAATCTTGATTAATTTGTGTTTCACTTAAATTATAAGTAATAATGATGTTAGGTTCAATGTATTTTACAGATTCATTTTCTGATACAAAAGTGTGTTGACATTTTGCTAATTGATTAGTAAGGATTTGAGAGATACATTGATCCGTGATTATAAATTTTTGGTCTAATATATTTGTTAATGAATTTGGTGAATTTTCCAAGTAAAATACCTTTTTTTCGTCGTTTACAAAATATTCATAACTGTCATTAATGTCAATTTGTCGTCCTATATTATCTGGGTATTTTATAATTCTATATTTTTGTGTTTCTTTAAATGAAGTGGGTATATGGGCTAGAATAAAAGTGTCTTTAGTTTGACTGCTTAACCAAGCTGAAGTTTTGATTGATAGTAATTTTTCTTCGTTTATGTTCTCTAACTCTTCATGTTTTAATATTTTAGGATTAAATATTCCTACTCTTGTTAATTGTAAACTCATTTGTAAATCCTCAATGTATTCTAGAAATATATTTAGGGAGTATCTAAAAATGTGCAAGGCATCTTCCTCTTCTTCATCTTCTACGAGTCTGTTTATATCTTTGGATTGCTCGTTTATTATTTGAATTATTTCATTAAATTCTTTGTTTTCAATTATTTTTTCCTGTAAGTTTTCTAGTTTATCTTCCAACTCCTTTTTATCATCTTCAGTTAATGTTCCAAATAGATATTTGTAAGCTATCCCTACAAAGTTGAATAATCCCCGTTTTTGTCTTTGTGACGAAGTAATTCCCTTGATTTCATGTTTTAATTGTTTCAATGTTAAAGCAATGTCCGGTACGTGTTTAAATTGGTTTTCGTATTTTATAAAATCTTGATATGTTTCAAATATTTTAGTTTGATTTATTTTAATCATATGGTGTTCATAATTTAGAGGTATTTTTATAGTCCCTGTGTTCAGAAGTAAATAACCGTTGTTCGAAGTAATGGGTGTAATGCTAATTTGTTGAGCTGTTATCAATGGTATTTTCGTCCATGTCGCTATCATGATCAATTTCAGTATCAGAGTTAGTACTGTCAGTCTCCCTGGAATGATGAGAGAGATTTTGCATTTTAGCTTTTTTGAATTTACTTCTGTGTTTTATTACTTTATGACCCCTATTAGTTTCTTGCCAGTGCTTTTCATCTTTTTGTTCTAATGCTCCTGTCTTTTTGAATGGGTTTACTAATTTAGCTTTACGTTTCATTTCTTTTTCAACTGTTTTTCAAATCTATTTCATGTTCCTCGCGGCTTTTATTAATTATATCTTCTTGTGTTCTTTTTGTTTTGCATATTTTTGTTCGGTTCTATGCCATAAAGAAATATTTCAGCAGGAGTTTTACCTGTGTCATCATGGGTTATTTCATGATTATAAACATATGTCGCTTTTTCTATATTCATTAATTTATCTTCTGCGTCTGTAAGTGTATTGATAATTCTAAGCTTTTCATTCATTGTTTTATGGACCCTTTCTATGTCGGCTATACCATTCTTGCTAGTTGTTATTTCAATATTGATATTTTCCTTTTGTAACCAATTTTGTAATGATTTAGATACTAGGCCAGGATCTTGATCCATTTTAATTGTTTTTGGTTTACCTATCATACTAAAAATTTTTAAAAGAGCTTTTTACTTTCAATCCAATCTGTCGTTTTGGTTTCAATAATAGAAATGAATTTTGAATGAATGTCGATACATGTTAAAAATTTACGTTGGTCAATAAAGTAATAGTCTATAACATATTTATCGCGAATATTTTTGGTTTCTGGAGTTTTTTCAAAAGGAAGAGCAAGTTTTCTGTGCTCTGCTTTGCATAAATTACAAATTTCACATTTATTAATAATGTTTTGAATAAGTTTTTGTGCGCCTGGGAAATAGTATTTAGTTTTAAAACTAATTTTTTTTTTTATGTATTTCTAATATTTTCTCGTGAAAGTCTGCATATGTGGGCAAGTTGGGAAGTATAACTGAAGTTTTCATTAATTTCGTTCCCGTATTTGGTTTAATTAATTTCATATAGGCTCGTTGAAAAATAGCAAAGTCTTCGTCATTGCTAATGTACATAACAAAATTGTGTCCACATATAAATTTTATAATTATGTCTTTTGCTAAGGTTTCAGTCATGTCACTGTAAATTATTTTGTTAATAGTTTTATTAAAGTAGTGAGTAAGTTTGTTAGTGTCTTGATTTCCCTTTTCAAATATAAGTTGGTGATTAAAAACGTTAACTGGTCTTTCGGTAATTTGTATGCAATCACCGTTATATCTTCTTGTGCACTATGCACCGTTGCTGCAGTAGTATCTAAATCGTCTTCATTTTGAAATACTTCTTCAATTTTGTAATCTTTAGTTTCTTTCTTTGTAATCCTTGACAAAGCATCTGCTACGTAATTCTCTTTTCCTTTAATGTACTTTATTTCATAATCAAACTCTCTAAGTTTTATTTTCCAACGTTGTAATTTCATATTAGGTTCCTTTATGTTATGTAACCAAACAAGCGGTTTATGGTCAGAGCATATTTTAAAACTTCTTCCAAAGAGATAGGGGCGGAAATACTTAGTCGCCCATACAATAGCTAATAATTCTTTTTCAATAGCTGCATAATTTAACTCATGTTCATTTAATGTTCTACTGGCAAAACAAATGGGTTTGCCTTCTTGAGATAGAACTGCACCTAATGCATAATTGCTTGCATCTGTAGTTAAATCGAACTTCTTTTCAAAATCTGGATAAATGAGAATTGGATCGTTACTTATTAAAGTTTTTAATTTTTCAAACGCTTCATTGTAACTAGGATCGCTTATATTTATTTTTGATCCTTTCTTTAAGCAAAGAGTCATTGGTTTTGCAATTTTTGCGAAGTCTTTTATAAATTTTCGATAAAATCCACAAAGGCCTAAAAATGATTTTATTTGTTTTGGAGAGTTTGGAATTTTAAAATCTTGAATAGCTTGAATTTTATTTGGATTTGCTTTGATTCCTTCGGTTGAAATGATGTGACCTAAGAATTCTGTTTCTCGTTTCATAAATTCACATTTATCTAATTGTAGTTTGAGATTTGATCTGCGAAGACGTTCGAATACTTTTTTAAGAGATTGAATGTGCTCTTGTAAAGAGGTAGAAAATATAACAATGTCGTCTAAATATACTAGACAATGGGTACCTATTATGTCGTGTAATACATTATTCATACAACGCTGAAATGTAGCGGGTGCGTTTTTAAGACCAAAAGGCATTCTAGTATATTCATAGTGACCTTTCTTAGTGGAAAATGCAGTTTTTTGAATAGAGTCTAGGTCCATTTCAATTTGATGGAACCCTTTAGCAAGATCTAATGTTGTAAAATATTGACATTTCCCTAACTTGTCTAAGATTTCGTCCATGTTCGGAATAGGGAATTTGTCATTAATAGTTATTTCGTTCAATCCTCTGTAATCGATAGCCATACGAAATTTGGGTATGCCCGATGCATCCCTTTTCTTGGGTACCATTACAATTGGACTGCAATAAGGAGATTTGGATTTTCTGATAATACCTTGTCTTATCATTTCTTCAATTTGTTTTTCTACTTCTGTATCGTAAATATAAGGATAGCTATATGGTCTCCTATAAATTGGTTCTTCATGTTTTGTTTTAATAACGTGTTTGATTTCGTTCGTGAAAGTCAAATTTTCACCTTCATGATACTGAATATCAAAATATTTTGACATTAAATAATGAAGTTCAGTTTTTTCTTCATTATTTAAGTGATCGTCTCTTATGTTATTGTCAGATAAATCTGTTTGTAAGGCATAAATATATTCCTCATCATCTACTACATTTGAAAAAGTTTGTTTAGGTTTTTCCGTTACATTTACCATTGGGAATTCATATTTATTTAATTCGATAGTGTTTTTCACAAAATCAATTTTCGCTGATGATTCTTTTTAGAATTTTTCTTCCAATAAGAATGTCATAATGATTTGAAAAATTGTTTATGTAAAATGTTTGTTTAGATGAAAATAATTTTGGAATACAAATCTGGATATATTTATTCAAAGTTACAGATTCACCTATTGTTTCAATTTTAGTAGAATTATTTTTAATTGGGTATTCAAAGAAGTTTTTGTTAATTAAATTTATGCTTGATCCTGTATCGATAAGACAGAGGCATAGTTTATTATCAATTTTGATTTTTATGGCTGTTGTGTTTCGTCCGAGGCTGTTGTCTGAAAATTTTCAAATGTGTCCATTGGTTCAGACTTGCGTTGTTGATCTGATTCTGAAACTCGGGGACGTTTTTGGGGCATATTGGTACTCTGAGTACTCTGTTCTTGATTATTTTGAGAATTTTTAGGATAATAATTATTTCCTGAATTATTATAATTATTGTTGCTACCCCCAACTTCGAACTTATTCTGTCTCTGCTGATTGTTGTTATATTTGTTTTGATAATTATTATTTTGGAATTTACCCCCTTGGTTATTATCTGAATGATAGTTGGGTTTTGTATTTGAGAACGGTTTTGATGTTTTAAAATCTTGAAATTCATCGTCTTCCTGAGAGTTGTGGGACATATACGAACGATTATTAATGGATTTTTCTTCAAACATTCCTACAGCTTGGGCAGCTTGTTTTAATTTAAGAGGAGTTGAAAAATTTGCTCAACGTAATAAAAGTTTTTACTGGTAATTTTTCACGAATCACTTCAGCTAATGTGTCACTCAATGTCCTCGAAACTAGAACTGTGTTTGAAGGATTATTATCTAAGCTAAGTTTACAACAAATTCTACTTGTCTGTTCTTCTAATTCTTCAACAAATTTACGTAAATTATTTTTATATTTAGTCTCACGTAATTCGGCTATCATTCGATGTGGAGGCGTTGCGCTGTTGAACTCGCTGATAAGTAGGGTTCTCAATTCCTTCCAGTCCTGTGGTACATTTCTCATCAAGAGTGATCGGGCTTGTCCAACTAGGAGGTTCCTGATGGCTGCTTGTATAATTTGATTTTGGCCTTCTGATGCTGTAGGATAATGGTAGACTAATTCGTCGACTTCTTTTATGAAGAGAGCCAAATAGAGTGGGATTCAACATCCTTGTTGAATTTAAACAAAATTTCTTTTTTGTTGGCTAGACGCCTATAGGTAAATATGATGTAAGTTGCGATGCTTAAAAGTATAATTATTAATATCGTAAAAACAATCCACTTATAGATTGATTCTTGTTTTTGTTGATGGGTAATAGAATTTTTAAGTTTTAACAATCGTATTGGTTCATATAAAGTAACATTAGTGCTGGATAATATAATTTTATATTCATTTATATCCTTCGAAGTTGTAAATTTTATATCTCTTATTTCTAAGGAGCACTGACTTAATTGTATTAGATTGTTACCCTGAATTGTTTTGTTGAACATTTCGCAATCTTGATTAATTTGTGTTTCACTTAAATTATAAGTAATAATGATGTTAGGTTCAATGTATTTTACAGATTCATTTTCTGATACAAAAGTGTGTTGACATTTTGCTAATTGATTAGTAAGGATTTGAGAGATACATTGATCCGTGATTATACATTTTTGGTCTAATATATTTGTTAATGAATTTGGTGAATTTTCCAAGTAAAATACCTTTTTTCGTCGTTTACAAAATATTCATAATTGTCATTAATGTCAATTTGTCGTCCTATATTATCTGGGTATTTTATAATTCTATATTTTTGTGTTTCTTTAAATGAAGTGGGTATATGGGCTAGAATAAAAGTGTCTTTAGTTTGACTGCTTAACCAAGCTGAAGTTTTGATTGATAGTAATTTTTCTTCGTTTATGTTCTCTAACTCTTCATGTTTTAATATTTTAGGATTAAATATTCCTACTCTTGTTAATTGTAAACTCATTTGTAAATCCTCAATGTATTCTAGAAATATATTTAGGGAGTATCTAAAAATGTGCAAGGCATCTTCCTCTTCTTCATCTTCTACGAGTCTGTTTATATCTTTGGATTGCTCGTTTATTATTTGAATTATTTCATTAAATTCTTTGTTTTCAATTATTTTTTCCTGTAAGTTTTCTAGTTTATCTTCCAACTCCTTTTTATCATCTTCAGTTAATGTTCCAAATAGATATTTGTAAGCTATCCCTACAAAGTTGAATAATCCCCGTTTTTGTCTTTGTGACGAAGTAATTCCCTTGATTTCATGTTTTAATTGTTTCAATGTTAAAGCAATGTCCGGTACGTGTTTAAATTGGTTTTCGTATTTTATAAAATCTTGATATGTTTCAAATATTTTAGTTTGATTTATTTTAATCATATGGTGTTCATAATTTAGAGGTATTTTTATAGTCCCTGTGTTCAGAAGTAAATAACCGTTGTTCGAAGTAATGGGTGTAATGCTAATTTGTTGAGCTGTTATCAATGGTATTTTCGTCCATGTCGCTATCATGATCAATTTCAGTATCAGAGTTAGTACTGTCAGTCTCCCTGGAATGATGAGAGAGATTTTGCATTTTAGCTTTTTTGAATTTACTTCTGTGTTTTATTACTTTATGACCCCTATTAGTTTCTTGCCAGTGCTTTTCATCTTTTTGTTCTAATGCTCCTGTCTTTTTGAATGGGTTTACTAATTTAGCTTTACGTTTCATTTCTTTTTCAACTTTCAAATCTATTTCATGTTCCTCGCGGTTTTTATTAATTTTATCTATCTTGTATTCTTTCTGTTTTTGTATATTCTTGTTCGGTTCTATGCCATAAAGAAATATTTCAGCAGGAGTTTTACCTGTGGCATCATGGGTTATTTCATGATTATAAACATATGTCGCTTTTTCTATATTCATTAATTTATCTTCTGCGTCTGTAAGTGTATTGATAATTCTAAGCTTTTCATTCATTGTTTTATGGACCCTTTCTATGTCGGCTATACCATTCTTGCTAGTTGTTATTTCAATATTGATATTTTCCTTTTGTAACCAATTTTGTAATGATTTAGATACTAGGCCAGGATCTTGATCCATTTTAATTGTTTTTGGTTTACCTATCATACTAAAAATTTTTAAAAGAGCTTTTTTACTTTCAATCCAATCTGTCGTTTTGGTTTCAATAATAGAAATGAATTTTGAATGAATGTCGATACATGTTAAAAATTTACGTTGGTCAATAAAGTAATAGTCTATAACATATTTATCGCGAATATTTTTGGTTTCTGGAGTTTTTTCAAAAGGAAGAGCAAGTTTTCTGTGCTCTGCTTTGCATAAATTACAAATTTCACATTTATTAATAATGTTTTGAATAAGTTTTTGTGCGCCTGGGAAATAGTATTTAGTTTTAAAACTAAATGTATTTCTAATATTTTCTCGTGAAAGTCTGCATATGTGGGCAAGTTGGGAAGTATAACTGAAGTTTTCATTAATTTCGTTCCCGTATTTGGTTTAATTAATTTCATATAGGCTCGTTGAAAAATAGCAAAGTCTTCGTCATTGCTAATGTACATAACAAAATTGTGTCCACATATAAATTTTATAATTATGTCTTTTGCTAAGGTTTCAGTCATGTCACTGTAAATTATTTTGTTAATAGTTTTATTAAAGTAGTGAGTAAGTTCGTTAGTGTCTTGATTTCCCTTTTCAAATATAAGTTAGTGATTAAAAACGTTAACTGGTCTTTCGGTAATTTGTATGCGATCACCGTTATCTTCTTGTGCACTATGCACCGTTGCTGCAGTAGTATCTAAATCGTCTTCATTTTGAAATACTTCTTCAATTTTGTAATCTTTAGTTTCTTTCTTTGTAATCCTTGACAAAGCATCTGCTACGTAATTCTCTTTTCCTTTAATGTACTTTATTTCATAATCAAACTCTCTAAGTTTTATTTTCCAACGTTGTAATTTCATATTAGGTTCCTTTATGTTATGTAACCAAACAAGCGGTTTATGGTCAGAGCATATTTTAAAACTTCTTCCAAAGAGATAGGGGCGGAAATACTTAGTCGCCCATACAATAGCTAATAATTCTTTTTCAATAGCTGCATAATTTAACTCATGTTCATTTAATGTTCTACTGGCAAAACAAATGGGTTTGCCTTCTTGAGATAGAACTGCACCTAATGCATAATTGCTTGCATCTGTAGTTAAATCGAACTTCTTTTCCAAATCTGGATAAATGAGAATTGGATCGTTACTTATTAAAGTTTTTAATTTTTCAAACGCTTCATTGTAACTAGGATCGCTTATATTTATTTTTGATCCTTTCTTTAAGCAAAGAGTCATTGGTTTTGCAATTTTTGCGAAGTCTTTTATAAATTTTCGATAAAATCCACAAAGGCCTAAAAATGATTTTATTTGTTTTGGAGATTTTGTTGTAAAATATTGACATTTCCCTAACTTTTCTAAGATTTCGTCCATGTTCGGAATAGGGAATTTGTCATTAATAGTTATTTCGTTCAATCCTCTGTAATCGATAGCCATACGAAATTTGGGTATGCCCGATGCATCCCTTTTCTTGGGTACCATTACAATTGGACTGCAATAAGGAGATTTGGATTTTCTGATAATACCTTGTCTTATCATTTCTTCAATTTGTTTTTCTACTTCTGTATCGTAAATATAAGGATAGCTATATGGTCTCCTATAAATTGGTTCTTCATGTTTTGTTTTAATAACGTGTTTGATTTCGTTCGTGAAAGTCAAATTTTCACCTTCATGATACTGAATATCAAAATATTTTGACATTAAATAATGAAGTTCAGTTTTTTCTTCATTATTTAAGTGATCGTCTCTTATGTTATTGTCAGATAAATCTGTTTGTAAGGCATAAATATATTCCTCATCATCTACTACATTTGAAAAAGTTTGTTTAGGTTTTTCCGTTACATTTACCATTGGGAATTCATATTTATTTAATTCGATAGTGTTTTTCACAAAATCAATTTTCGCTGATGATTCTTTTAGAATTTTTCTTCCAATAAGAATGTCATAATGATTTGAAAAATTGTTTATGTAAAATGTTTGTTTAGATGAAAATAATTTTGGAATACAAAACTGGATATATTTATTCAAAGTTACAGATTCACCTATTGTTTCAATTTTAGTAGAATTATTTTTAATTGGGTATTCAAAGAAGTTTTCGTTAATTAAATTTATGCTTGATCCTGTATCGATAAGACAGGGGCATAGTTTATTATCAATTTTGATTTTTATGGCTGTTGTGTTTCGTCCGAGGCTGTTGTCTGAAAATTTTCAAATGTGTCCATTGGTTCAGACTTGCGTTGTTGATCTGATTCTGAAACTCGGGGACGTTTTTGGGGCATATTGGTACTCTGAGTACTCTGGCTACCCTGTCCTTGATTATTTTGAGAATTTTTAGGATAATAATTATTTCCTGAATTATTATAATTATTGTTGTTACCCCAACTTCTATTAGAGTCGAACTTATTCTGTCTTTGCTGATTGTTGTTATATTTGTTTTGATAATTATTATTTTGGAATTTACCCCCTTGGTTATTATCTGAATAATAGTTGGGTTTTGTATTTGAGAACGGTTTTGATGTTTTAAAATCTTGAAATTCATCGTCTTCCTGAGAGTTGTGGGACATATACGAACGATTATTAATGGATTTTTCTTCAAACATTCCTACAGCTTGGGCAGCTTGTTTTAATTTAAGAGGAGTTGAAATATCAAATTTGCTCAACGTAATAAAAGTTTTTACTGGTAATTTTTCACGAATCACTTCAGCTAATGTGTCACTTAATGTCCTCGAAACTAGAACTGTGTTTGAAGGATTATTATCTAAGCTAAGTTTACAACAAATTCTACTTGTCTGTTCTTCTAATTCTTCAACAAATTTACGTAAATTATTTTTATATTTAGTCTCACGTAATTCGGCTATCATTCGATGTGGAGGCGTTGCGCTGTTGAACTCGCTGATAAGTAGGGTTCTCAATTCCTTCCAGTCCTGTGGTACATTTCTCATCAAGAGTGATCGGGCTTGTCCAACTAGGAGGTTCCTGATGGCTGCTTGTATAATTTGATTTTGGCCTTCTGATGCTGTAGGATAATGGTAGACTAATTCGTCGACTTCTTTTATGAAGAGAGCCAAATAGAGTGGGTCTACATTAAATTTATTTATCTGCTTCAGTTGCAGAAGGAAATGGTTCATTGATACATCTGAGAGGTTTTGTGCAGCTTTTGATGCTGCGGCTACGGCTGCTGCTGCTGCTGATGTTGATGGCAGATCCATATTTAATGTTTTAAGTTGAGTTGTTGTATTTAGGCGAAATAATTTAAATTATTTTCACTGGTTTAGACACTAGAAATCCTCATTCGTGATTTAACTAATGTTGATTAAAAAAAAATTTTTTTAAAGTAAGTTCGTTTTGCGGATACAAATAATGTTTTATTTTCGCGAAGTAATTTTTTAATTCCTTTTTAGGTAGTCACTCGCGAGGATATTACTTGTATCCTACCGGCTGCGCCAATTATGTTTTTCGGTTCGGAATATATTAAAAAAAAAGCGATTTTTATTTTTATATATAGCGGAGACTTTATTGGTAAAGTTCTTTCAAGTTAGATCCCCAATCTTAAACTGATTTTACAAAATGCATTATTCTTATAACTATGGCTTTTACCGGTGACAGCGCGCGAGCAGCGAAAGTGGACTTTGATTAGATAATTTTGATTGGTCAAAACTGTGGCCTGATGGGATGGTTTCTAGGCTGCATCTTTTGTTTAATTAATTTGGATTGGCCAAAGCTTTTATGCTGACGAATGGGTTCTCAGGCTGGACCCTTTGTTTAAAGGTCTGAATATTGTTTATGTCTGCCGTCGTCGATAAAGGCGTGTGAAGTGTTTATAATTCGGATGCCTGAGGGGTTAAATGTTTATGTCGGATTGATTTGAATAACTGTAATAGTAGGCTCTGGACTTATGTTATTGACAATTGTTAAATGTTTATGTCGGATTGATTTGAATAACTGCAATAGTAGGCTCTGGGCTTATGTTATTGACAATTGGAATAATGGGTATCTCTGGATATACAGGTTGTAAGTTGGGTTTGGTAGCTAGGGTATTTGCGTATACGTCACTTATATATATACTTTATATATCTTCTTGGTCAGCATTTCCAGGAGAGTCGATCCAGCCATGTCCGTCTGACGGTCCGTTTCTACTAGTCTCTTAGTTTTAAAGCTATCTGCATAAAACTTTCTCAAAAGTTGCCTTTCTATTGCAAGTAGTGTATAAGTCGGAACTGGTCAGATCGGGCGTCTATATCATATATAGTAATTATTTACTATACCAAAATTACGCTTTTAGTTTTGTCAAAATTGGACAACAATATCATATAGCTGCCAAAGAAACGATGGCAAAATGCAGCTCCAATCAATACAACTTCATTGTTTTTAGTAATATAGGCGTAGAAATCGAAATCTAGTCGTTTTCTAATAACTGCAAGGGTATAACAAGTTCGGCTTGCCGAAGTTTGCTTCATTTCTTGTTAATCCAAATGCTTACAATTATAATTATAAAACCTCTAACGGGTGCTTTATACCTGTAAAGCATATTGGGAGTCGTTTGGAATCGAATTTAACACTGATTCTGACATAGTAGTCTGTGCCCTAACTACATTATAGGTATTGTATAATAACGAAAAGGAAGACTCTTTTGCAAAAAAAAAAAAGTGTAAATAAAAATAAAGATTCAAAAACTTGTTCAAATGTATTTAATTAGACAGCTCAAACGGGGCCTGGTTTTTAAATATCTACGTATTACCATGTTTTAAATTCAAACTATTTTTATTAGAATTTAAAACCATTTGCGCTTAATCGTAAGTATATTAATACAGGTTTGAAGTATTTAATCCCATTTCTAACTAAAAGGAAGCCTTTTTTGCAAAAAGAAAGATGTGCGTTAAACGAGATTAAGCCAACTAAGTATATAAACATAAGAATTCAAAAAGATTTTTAAGTGAATTTATTTAGACAGCTCTAACGGGGCCTGGTTTTTAAATATTTACGCATTTAGTTTTATAATCAAACCATTTTTATTAGAATTAAAAAAATTCAGACAAACCGACCGCGGAACGAAGCCGTGTACAGTACGGCACGATTCGCGGGAAGATAGACGAGAGATATGAAAATAAACGTTAAAATTCGGGGAAAAGGTAAGATCTGAGTTTGTGCTAATGAAGTAAGTATAGTTTAAGAGTAAAGATTTGAGATTATATAAACAAGATTATTATTATTAATTTATAGTTAATATACTTGGCACAGAAAAGTTAAGCCGACTTATCAAGTCAGGGCTGCCAACGAATAAAGTTGTAAATAAAGACAGTATAAAGCATTGTTTTACTGATGGGTAGAGCAAATGGAAGAGAATGGCTTCCTTGTAGGACACCGAAGGCAACACGGAGAATTTTAGAAAGAGAATTTTTAAAAGGACCTTTGTGTCCTGCCATATGTTAACGAATTATTTAAATTGATACATATCAAATATAATTATTATTCTCAGGGTAACAATGTTGTTAACCTTAATGTGCAGGCTACTTCAAATATTTTTAAATTGATTTTGGAACAAACTTAACCAAAAAGTAGCAAGAAGTTGATTTTGGCTATTAAATTAAACATATAAATTTTGCTATTCTAAATAGGTTTTATTCAGTATTCAATTTGTTAATGTTACAGTCAGCCCTACATTTTCCGCTTAAATATTGTTTTACGATAGTTAAAGATATATATTTCATAATTCAAATACTTTAATTATTGTTTATAGAAGAGGTTTCCAATTCTGAAATTGAGTATTTAAGGATATTTATACTCATTTTCAAAGTAAAATATCTTAGTTGATCTAAGGAAATTAGCACACATTTGTTCATTTTTAGATTCTTTAGATCAATTTAGATAAATTCAAACTAAATGTTCTTTAAATAAGAAAATGTGTAGTTAAATTTTGGGCTTGAGAAAAATTGTTATGTTTAAATGTACTGAAGGTCTGTGTCGTGGTCTTTTGGTCCTCAGACCAATACCTTGAGTTATATCAAAATCGGATGACCATATATAATAACAAATTCGGGATTTAGCACTTTGATAAAAATATAATTTTTATTTATCAAAATAGTGTAAACGCGAACTGGGAGTCTGCTCCTTACAAGATTCAACTTAAAACTCAAACTTAAAAACTAAGCTGGCGCTTATCAAACCTTCGATTGGGAGAAAGAACTTTATTGATAAATTGAGAGTGTCCAAAATGAGAGCACTGAGCATGAGAGCGATCTAGGTTTGAGTTGCGTCTGCAATTTTACAGTATTGGGGGATAAAAGCTTTTTGGAGTTTGGGGACATTTGTTTATAACGCAAGAGGATTTTTACATTAATTGGTCAGTCGTAGGGGCCGACAATTTGGGGTTCTTTCATTTGTTTATAACTCAAGAGGATGTTTACATTAATTGGCGACTCTTGGGAGCCGATGATTTTGGGTGTGACAAATGCGTAATGTAAAAAATTAAAATTAAGAAGATGTTGTTAGTGTTGATCAACAAGTTAGGTTTGGTTTTCATTTGGCGTGCATCTGGAATTATCGTATTTATTTTCGTTAATTTTCTTTGTTTTCTTATATTTAGACTTATAATGTATTATTTTTCTTCCTCTGTTAACTTCTTCGTAATGATTATCATCTAATTTTGTGATTTTTCCTGTCTTTTTAAACGGATTAGTGGTTTTTGATTTTACTAGTGGAGATTGTCGATATCTAGTATCAAATTCAAATTTATTTCGTGATTCATTTAGTTTTTCTATTTTTTATGTGGTAGATATGTGGGTGTGGGTATGTCACTTCCCCATCCATTAGAAAAGAGCCTGTCCTCAGGCGGATATATTAGGGTATATGTGAGCGGGTATATTAGTTTGTGTAGTATTTTCGTTTAATTGTAGGGTATCATCATTTGGTGCAATATTATTTAATTCTGTTAGATTTTCTGGGTTCTTAGTATTGTTTTTGTTTTGATTTTTATATTTAATTACAATGTTTCTCGGAATACTCTTAAATTTATAGATGAAGTAAAGAGTTAAAATTATAATTATTACAATTAAAATAGTAAGTATAATAATTTGAAATGTGTTATTTTTTCTTGTATGTATTCTTATTAAATCTTCTGCTTCAATTATTGACACTGGTTCTATCATTGTTACATTATTGTTTACATAAATAGTTTGTGTGTAATCAATTATAGTATTTGTTATTAAGATTTCTTCGATTTGTACAGAACAATTAAATGCTTTTACGATTTTATTTCCTTCGACAACTATTGCTTGATTTATACATGTTTGGTTTAAAATAGTTTTCGGTAAGTTTCAAGTAATTATAATATCTAGCTCTATATAATTTGTTTCATATTTTTTATACATTTTTGTGTATTTACATTCGGCATTGGCTTGGTTTAATATTCCTATAATGCATTTATTTGTAACTCTTTTTTTTGTGTTAAATGAAAATATTTTATTATTTTGAAAATAATTTTTGTCTTCTAAAGGTCCTGTTAATATGTCATTAAATTCATTTGGGTAAGGCAAAATTTTGAATATTGAAGTTTTTATAATGTCTTTTGGGATATGAGAATTTATCAATATTTGATTAGTATTGGTTTGTAACCAAGTAGAGGTTTTTATTATTAATAGTTTTTCTGAATTAAAATGTGTTAAAGTATAATGCTTAAGTAATTTAGGGTTAACAAGAAAGGAAAGCTAACTTCGGGCGGAGCCGAAGTTGATATACCCTTGCAGAATACTCTGTAAATTATATTCTATAAAATTATTCATATGATGCATTCTTAATACTCATAAAAAATCCCAACTTCCTAACTTTAAAAACACCAAAGTTATGTCGGCCGATCCTTATGAAATTTGGTAGGTCGGATTGATTGGCCAAAAAAAAAAACCCATAGAAAATCCCAACTTTCCAACTTTACAAACACCAAGGTTATGGCATTTCCGATCAATCAGTTATTTGGCAGCTATAGGATATAGTCGGCCGATCCTTATGAAATTTGGTAGGTCGGATTGTTTGGCCAAATATAAAACCCATAGAAAATCCCAACTTCCTAACTTTACAAACACGAAAGTTATGGCATTTCCGATCAATCAGTTATATGGCAGCTATAGGATATAGTCGGCCGATCCCGGCCGTTCCGACTTATATACTGCGTGCAAAGGAAAGAAGGGTGTGTGCAAAGTTTTAATTCGATAGCTTTAAAACTGAGAGACTAGTTTGCGTAGAAACAGACAGACGGACAGACGGACAGACGGACATGGCTATATCAACTCAGGAGGTGATCCTGATCAAGAATATATATACTTTGTAGGGGCGGAGATGTCTCCTTCACTGCGTTGCACACTTTTGACCAAAATTATAATACCCTCTGCAAGGGTATAAAAATGCCTAGTCTAGTAAGTTGCATTCCTAGTTCTATGTCCTCCATATATTCAGTAAATTCTTGTAGATTAAAAACAAGAAAGGAAAGCTAACTTCGGGCGGAGCCGAAGTTGAAATACCCTTGCAGAATATTCTGTAAATTATATTCTCCAAAATTATTCATATGATGCATTCTTAACACTCATAAAAAATCCCAACTTCCTAACTTTACAAACACCAAAGTTATGGCATTTCCGATCAATCAGTAATATGGCGGCTATAGGATATAGTCGGCCGTTCCCGGCCGTTCCGACTTATATACTGCGTGCAAAGGAAAGAAGGGTGTGTGCAAAGTTTCAACTCGATATCTTTAAAACTGAAAGACTAGTTTGCGTAGAAACAGACAGACGGACAGACAGACGGACAGACGGACATGCTTATATCAACTCAGGAGGTGATCATGATCAAGAATATATATACTTTATAGGGTCGGAGATGTCTCCTTCACTGCGTTGCACACTTTTGACCAAAATTATAATACCCTCTGCAAGGGTATAATAAGTAATGCTAGCCTTTCGTCTACATCATTGACAAAGCTTAAATGATTTATTGTTTCAATACCTTTGTTTACCGCATCTATTACTTTATTAAGTTCATTAACTTGAATTGTGTTTTGTTCTAAATTTTCAATTTTATTTATTAATTCTTCTTTATCTTGTTCATCTAATGTTACAAATAGATATTTGTATGTTGTGCCTATAAAATTTATAAGACCTCTTTTGCTACGTTTTGCAATTCTAATTCCATTCATTTCTCTGTTTAATTTCTCTGTTAAGTATATAATTTGATTTAAACCTGAAAATTCTTCTGATTGTTTAATTAAATTAGTATACGTTAGTTCAGTTTTGGTTAAGTTGACGGTTAAACAATGATATTCGTAATTAGTTGGTAAGTCCAAGGTTCCAGTTTTAAATATTAAATAAACGTTTTTTGCTTGAAAGGGATTGATTTCCAAATTTTGGCCATTGGTAAGTTTTGTAAAATGTATTAAAATTAAGAAGATGTTGATAGTGTTGATCAACAAGTTAGGTTTGGTTTTCATTTGGCGTACATCTGGAATTATCGTATTTATTTTCGTTAATTTTCTTTGTTTTCTTATATTTAGACTTATAATGTATTATTTTTCTTCCTCTGTTAACTTCTTCGTAATGATTATCATCTAATTTTATGATTTTTCCTGTCTTTTTAAACGGATTAGTGGTTTTTGATTTTACTAGTGGAGCTTGTCGATATCTAGTATCAAATTAAAATTTATTTCGTGATTCATTTAGTTTTTCTATTTTATTGATTTTATTTGACTGTGTATTATATTTTGGAGTTCCAGCGAAAATAAAAATATCTGCAGGAGTTCTGCCTGTCGTGTTATGTTTATACCCGTTACTCGTAGAGTAAAAGGGTATATTGTATTCGTGCAAAAGTATGTAACAGGTAGAAGGAAGCGTTTCCGACCCTATAAAGTATATATATTCTTGTTCAGGATCACTAGCCGAGTCGATCTAGCCATGTCCGTCTGTCCGTCTGTCTGTCCGTCTGTCCGTCTGTCCGTCTGTCTGTCCGTCTGTCTGTCCGTATGAACGCTGAGATCTCGGAAACTATAAAAGCTAGAAGATTGGCGTTTTGCATGTAGATTTTAGGAGTGCCTACGCAGCGCAAGTTTGTTTCAAAATGGTGCCACGCCCCCTCTGACGCCCACAATCGCTTTTACGATTTAAAAAATTTAAATATTTCGGAAAAGTAAAAATGCAGTTTTATTGTGTTTATCAATACCTATCGAAATGTAGAAGAAATTTTTCAAATCGGACCATTCGTTAAAAAGTTATGCGTGATCAAAGTTTCTATCTCCATCTCCTCGCACTCCCTTTACCTGAGTAACGGGTATCTGATAGTCGGGGCACCCGACTATAGCGTTCTCTCTTGTTTGTTTTATGATTATAGACATAAAGAATAGTTTCAAATTTTGTTAGCTTATTTTCTATGTCCGTTTCACTGTTTTTGATTCTTAACTTTTCATTTACTGTTTTATGAAATCTCTCAACGTCAGAAATTCCATTTTTGCTTGTTTTTGCGATGTTGCTTACTTCGCATTCATTGATAAAATTTTGAATTAATTTTTGGTGATCGGGAAATTAATATTTTTCTTTAAAAAGTGCTATTTGTTTTTCTATTCCTGGATGTAATAGTTCTCTGTGTGTTTTAATAATAATTTCTTTGAATTCTGCGTAAGTGTTAATATCTATTAATTTACTATTAGTTTTCATTGTTTTAGTTAAGTTATCTGGGGAAATAATATGCCTTTTGAAAAATTAAAGTCTGTTTTAATTGAAAAATATATTACGCTTTCTTATTAGAAAAGTATTCAATTATTAATTGTTTTGCGTATTCGATTGTCATCTCTTTATTATTGAGCGGCAAAATTGGAAAAAAGAGATAAACACCGTGTGTTTGCTGCGGAATTTTATTTGCGACTGACTCTTGATAAGTGAAGAAGGAACAAATTGATATACATATTTTGCTTACACCTAATTCGTTAAAGCGAGATGAATATAGGAGCCTCGCGATCCGTACTTATACTTATACTGGCGTGCATTGTCTTATAAGGAAAATATACAGGGTCTTTATTTTCTACACCCTTCCTCAATGCAAGCATTCTACAAAAAACTATTCAGTACATATTTAACATCTCTGTAAATTTTACATGTTTCGTTTTCAAAAGGTTCTTTGTCAAAATATCTGCTATCATTTCAGTTGTACATTTATATTTTAACAAAACTTGACCTTCCTTAACAATCTCTCTAACAAAATGATGACGTATGTCAATATGCTTGGTTCTGGAATGGTACACAGGATTCTTGGTTAACGCCTGTGCGCTCAGGTTATCTCCATAGACGACGATCGGTGTGTTGTCGTCTCCGCAGCCGATTTCCAAAATCAGCCTTCGCATGACTATCGCCTCCTTGAACGCCGCCGATAATGACATGTACTCCGCTTCGGTACTGCTTAGCGCCACGCTTCGCTGCTTCTCCGAACGCCAAGAAATTGGACCACCAGCCAACATAAAGATGTATCCAGTGTAGGACTTCCTGTCTAGCCTGTCGCCCGCCCAATCCGCATCCACATATCCACAGAACGGTTGACCACACTGCTGATAGTGTAATTTCCAGTCAACAGTCGACGAGAGATATCTCATGACATGCCTTATGCCAGTCATGTGTTCAACATGAGGGTTTTGATTCCGCTGAGCCAACTTCGAAATGGAATGCAGTATGTCTGGCCTTGTTGTCAGTGCTAGCCACATAAGCTCTCCCACTACAGATTGATAAACTGTTGGATCAACTCTTTTGCACTGATCGCTCGTGCAATCTATTTGGAAACCTGCATCCAGAGGTGTCTTCGCCGACTTGCAATCTTCGTTGCCATGATTACGCAATAAGTCCTTGATGTATTGCGAATGTCCCAAAGTAATCGCTCCAAGATCGCCTTCTCGTTCTATTTCTATACCCAAAAAATGGTTAACAGGGCCCTTGTCAACGCATTCAAAAATTTGGGAAATGCTGCCTTTGATCTTCAGCAAATCCTCATGCGCTTGACAAGCTATAAGAATGTCGTCAACATATATAAGGATTAGTGAAAGGTTACCTTCTCCACTCTGTTTGTATAAACATGGTTCGTTGTCACAGGCAACCAATCCCAAATTCTGCAGAACTCCATTTAGCTTTTCGTTCCAGGCCCTTCCTGACTGCTTCAAACCATATATCGCTTTCCTTAGCAACAGCACCTTCTCAGGATTCTTCTCATCAAGATATCCTTCGGGCTGCTTCATGTAGACTCGCTGAGATCGCTGTTAAGGTACGCCGTGCATACATCCATTTGGTGAAGATAAAGTTTGAGCTCCGCCGCTATTGCTATCATAAAACGTACGCTCTCCAGTCGGCACACCGGCGAAAATGTTTCCATGTAGTTCACGCCAAACTGCTGGGAGCATCCCTTTGCTACCAAACGGGCCTTGAAACGTTCTATTCGACCGTCCTTGTCGCGCTTCACGTTGAACACCCACTTGCATCCTATTGCTCGCTGATCCTTCGGTAAATCGACAATCTGCCAAGTCTGATTGGCGACCAGAGAATCATATTCTCTATCCATGGCTTCACGCCACTCCGGTGCATGCGTACAACTTGAAACCTCTTTAAAAGTTAACGGAATTGGAACATTTTCCGAAACAAGAGCACTTAAGATGTTATACTGCTTCTTGGGACGACCAGGTTTTCCCGTCCGGATGATTTTAAGGCGACCAGGTCCTCTAAGCGGCTCCTCTTGTACCTCCACATCCTTCTCTTCGGCACTCTCGTACTGATCTGAGCTCTCGCTGGAGCTGCCGTTCTCGATGCATGGGTCAGGAACACTTTCTGCAATCTCATCTAGCAGGGGGATTTCCTCGAGTTCCTCCAGATCGACCAAAACTACATCACCTTTGGATGCCGCAGTATGATGCTCGTCAAACAAAACATCACGTTTCTCAACCAATTGTCGAGCTACTGGGTCGTACAATCGATATCCTTTGGCTACAACCGAGTACCCAACCATAATGTACTCCTTGCCTTTGGGTTGAAATTTGCTACCCTTCCTTGGGCCTTTGTCCAGAGCGACTGCAAGAGATCCAAATACTTTTAGATGCTTCACACAAGGCTTCTTACCCATCCACGCTTCCATAGGAGTCATACTCTCCACCGCGCTAGTAGGGGATCGGTTTCGCAGATAAACCGAAGTGTTGACTGCCTCTGCCCAAAAAACATCTCCAAGTCCGGCCTGAACCAGAAGGCACCTTGACATCTCCACCAGCGTCCGGTTAGCTCTCTCCGCAACTCCATTTTGCTGGGGAGTATACGCTATTGTTAGTTGTCTGGCAATTCCGTGGTAGCTGAGACATTCGTCGCACTGCTTGTTGACAAATTCTCCACCATTATCGCTTCGCAGGCATTTGAGCTTTTTGCCTGTCTGCCGTTCAACCAGGCTCTTGAACTCGATAAACTTTGACAGCACCTCGTTTTTCCCACGCAGAAAATATACAAAAATCCTTCCGGATTTGTCGTCGATGAAGGTCAGAAAATACTTGGAACCTCCCAGAGACTTTGTCGGGAACGGTCAACAAACATCTGCTTGTATCAGTTCCAACAGCTCCTCAGCCCGATTATGTGTTGCCGTTGGGAAAGGCTGAACATGGATTTTGCTGACCACACACTTTTTGCAGGTGATACTTGCTGGCAGACAAATATTTTCAATACCGCGAACAATCCCTTTGTTTACCATTTCTTTCATGCTACAGAAATTAATGTGTCCGTACCTCTTGTGTAGCAAAGCACCATCAACGGCTACCATACCAAAACATTTACTTCGCCCGCCGTCAAATAAATACAAATTACCAATCTTATTGGCTTTGACGATGCATTCTCCATCTTGCACAACCTGGGCAGAGGGTGTGAATTGGCTGGCCTTGGACAATAAGGCGCTTGCAACAATTACATTGAGTGTAAAGACATCTCAATTGGCCTACATCAAGAATTGTTCGACTGCGGTGGAGGCATGGACGAAGCGGTACAGAGGTACATCAGCCAAGTGGACCTGTACGGAAGGTACAGTTGTACAAAAAACTACTCAACAAACGGATGGAGCAGGGGCAGAGCATGTCTACCTATATAAGCGAATTTGCAGAAATTCTGGATGGCCTAGCTGGAGTTGGAATAGAGCTAAACGATGAATTACGAACTATCGTTTTGCTGTCGAGTCTTCCAGAGCAGTTTGAGCATTTCGTGGTGGCAATGGAAACACGAGACATGTTGCCTTCGTTTGAAGTTCTCACCATTAAGTTGAAGGAAGAGAGCGAAAGAAAAGGAGTAGCAGAAGAGCGAGTGGATAATTCAAGGGCATTCATCGTAGCACAGAAGCCACAATACTCGCAGACAAAGGGGATTGGGAAGAAAAAGCGAAAAAATATCGTTTGCTTTAAGTGTGGTGAGCAAGGTCACATAAAGTCCCAGTGTCGTGCTGTGAGTAGTGAAGACGGCAATCAACGCATGGTATCAAAAAATATGGTGAACCGCCAAAGCAGCCTGCTGCATGCCTGTGACGTCAACAACTTAAAAAACTCAATGTGGTGCTTGGACAGTGGCGCGACAAGCCATATGTGTTGTGAAAGAGAACTATTCACAAAATTTAAGAAGCACACTGAACAGATCGGACTGGTCGATGCTGGTTTCCTTCAAGCCGAAGGAAAAGGTGACGTCAAGATAGAGACAGCCCTGTGCGTTTTGACGCTAAAAAATGTACTCTACGTTCCAAAGATGACCGGAAATTTTATGTCCGTGAGCAGTGCTGTGCAAAACAGGTGCAAGGTGTTCTTTGATAGAGAGAAAGCCCAGGTTGTGCAAGATGGAGAATGCATCGTCAAAGCCAATAAGATTGGTAATTTGTATTTATTTGACGGCGGGCGAAGTAAATGTTTTGGTATGGTAGCCGTTGATGGTGCTTTGCTACACAAGAGGTACGGACACATTAATTTCTGTAGCATGAAAGAAATGGTAAACAAAGGGATTGTTCGCGGTATTGAAAATATTTGTCTGCCAGCAAGTATCACCTGCAAAAAGTGTGTGGTCAGCAAAATCCATGTTCAGCCTTTCCCAACGGGAACACATAATCGGGCTGAGGAGCTGTTGGAACTGATACATGCAGATGTTTGTGGACCTTTCCCGACAAAGTCTTTGGGAGGTTCCAAGTATTTTCTGACCTTCATCGACGACAAATCCAGAAGGATTTTTGTATATTTTCTGCGTGGGAAAAACGAGGTGCTGTCAAAGTTTATCGAGTTCAAGAGCCTGGTTGAACGGCAGACAGGCAAAAAGCTCAAATGCCTGCGAAGCGATAATGGTGGAGAATTTGTCAACAAGCAGTTCGACGAATGTCTCAGCTACCACGGAATTGCCAGACAACTCACAATGCGGAGAGAGCTAACCGGACGCTGGTGGAGATGTCAAGGTGCCTTCTGGTTCAGGCCGGACTTGGAGATGTTTTTTGGGCAGAGGCAGTCAACACTTCGGTTTATCTGCGAAACCGGTCCCCTACTAGCGCGGTGGAGAGTATGACTCCTATGGAAGCGTGGACGGGTAAGAAGCCTTGTGTGAAGCATCTAAAAGTATTTGGATCTCTTGCAGTCGCTCTGGACAAAGGCCCAAGGAAGGGTAGCAAATTTCAACCCAAAGGCAAGGAGTACATTATGGTTGGGTACTCGGTTGTAGCCAAAGGATATCGATTGTACGACCCAGTAGCTCGACAATTGGTTGAGAAACGTGATGTTTTGTTTGACGAGCATCATACTGCGGCATCCAAAGGTGATGTAGTTTTGGTCGATCTGGAGGAACTCGAGGAAACCCCCCTGCCAGATGAGATTGCAGAAAGTGTTCCTGACCCATGCATCGAGAACGGCAGCTCCAGCGAGAGCTCAGATCAGTACGAGAGTGCCGAAGAGAAGGATGTGGAGGTACAAGAGGAGCCGCTTAGAGGACCTGGTCGCCCCAAAATCATCCGGACGGGAAAACCTGGTCGTCCCAAGAAGCAGTATAACATCTTCCAATTCCGTTAACTTTTAAAGAGGTTTCAAGTTGTACGCATGCACCGGAGTGGCGTGAAGCCATGGATAGAGAATATGATTCTCTGGTCGCCAATCAGACTTGGCAGATTGTCGATTTACCGAAGGATCAGCGAGCAATAGGATGCAAGTGGGTGTTCAACGTGAAGCGCGACAAGGACGGTCGAATAGAACGTTTCAAGGCCCGTTTGGTAGCAAAGGGATGCTCCCAGCAGTTTGGCGTGAACTACATGGAAACATTTTCGCCGGTGTGCCGACTGGAGAGCGTACGTTTTATGATAGCAATAGCGGCGGAGCTCAAACTTTATCTTCACCAAATGGATGTATGCACGGCGTACCTTAACAGCGATCTCAGCGAGTCTACATGAAGCAGCCCGAAGGATATCTTGATGAGAAGAATCCTGAGAAGGTGCTGTTGCTAAGGAAAGCGATATATGGTTTGAAGCAGTCAGGAAGGGCCTGGAACGAAAAGCTAAATGGAGTTCTGCAGAATTTGGGATTGGTTGCCTGTGACAACGAACCATGTTTATACAAACAGAGTGGAGAAGGTAACCTTTCACTAATCCTTATATATGTTGACGACATTCTTATAGCTTGTCAAGCGCATGAGGATTTGCTGAAGATCAAAGGCAGCATTTCCCAAATTTTTGAATGCGTTGACAAGGGCCCTGTTAACCATTTTTTGGGTATAGAAATAGAACGAGAAGGCGATCTTGGAGCGATTACTTTGGGACATTCGCAATACATCAAGGACTTATTGCGTAATCATGGCAACGAAGATTGCAAGTCGGCGAAGACACCTCTGGATGCAGGTTTCCAAATAGATTGCACGAGCGATCAGTGCAAAAGAGTTGATCCAACAGTTTATCAATCTGTAGTGGGAGAGCTTATGTGGCTACCACTGACAACAAGGCCAGACATACTGCATTCCATTTCGAAGTTGGCTCAGCGGAATCAAAACCCTCATGTTGAACACATGACTGGCATAAGGCATGTCATGAGATATCTCTCGTCGACTGTTGACTGGAAATTACACTATCAGCAGTGTGGTCAACCGTTCTGTGGATATGTGGATGCGGATTGGGCGGGCGACAGGCTAGACAGGAAGTCCTACACTGGATACATCTTTATGTTGGCTGGTGGTCCAATTTCTTGGCGTTCGGAGAAGCAGCGAAGCGTGGCGCTAAGCAGTACCGAAGCGGAGTACATGTCATTATCGGCGGCGTTCAAGGAGGCGATAGTCATGCGAAGGCTGATTTTGGAAATCGGCTGCGGAGACGACAACACACCGATCGTCGTCTATGGAGATAACCTGAGCGCACAGGCGTTAACCAAGCATATTGACATACGTCATCATTTTGTTAGAGAGATTGTTAAGGAGGTCAAGTTTTGTTAAAATATAAATGTACAACTGAAATTATAGCAGATATTTTGACAAAGAACCTTTTGAAAACGAAACATGTAAAATTTACAGAGATGTTAAATATGTACTGAATAGTTTTTTGTAGAATGCTTGCATTGAGGAAGGGTGTAGAAAATAAAGACCCTGTATATTTTCCTTATAAGACAATGCACGCCAGTATAAGTATAAGTACGGATCGCGAGGCTCCTATATTCATCTCGCTTTAACGAATTAGGTGTAAGCAAAATATGTATATCAATTTGTTCCTTCTTCACTTATCAAGAGTCAGTCGCAAATAAAATTCCGCAGCAAACACACGGTGTTTATCTCTTTTTTCCAATTTTGCCGCTCAATAATAAAGAGATGACAATCGAATACGCAAAACAATTAATAATTGAATACTTTTCTAATAAGAAAGCGTAATATATTTTTCAATTAAAACAGACTTTAATTTTTCAAAAGGCATACGTTGAAATTATTTCCCCAGATAACTTAACTAAAACAATGAAAACTAATAGTAAATTAATAGATATTAACACTTACGCAGAATTCAAAGAAATTATTATTAAAACACACAGAGAACTATTACATCCAGGAATAGAAAAACAAATAGCACTTTTTAAAGAAAAATATTAATTTCCCGATCACCAAAAATTAATTCAAAATTTTATCAATGAATGCGAAGTAAGCAACATCGCAAAAACAAGCAAAAATGGAATTTCTGACGTTGAGAGATTTCATAAAACAGTAAATGAAAAGTTAAGAATCAAAAACAGTGAAACGGACATAGAAAATAAGCTAACAAAATTTGAAACTATTCTTTATGTCTATAATCATAAAACAAAACATAACACGACAGGCAGAACTCCAGCAGATATTTTTATTTTCGCTGGAACTCCAAAATATAATACACAGTCAAATAAAATCAATAAAATAGAAAAACTAAATGAATCACGAAATAAATTTTAATTTGATACTAGATATCGACAAGCTCCACTAGTAAAATCAAAAACCACTAATCCGTTTAAAAAGACAGGAAAAATCACAAAATTAGATGATAATCATTACGAAGAAGTTAACAGAGGAAGAAAAATAATACATTATAAGTCTAAATATAAGAAAACAAAGAAAATTAACGAAAATAAATACGATAATTCCAGATGTACGCCAAATGAAAACCAAACCTAACTTGTTGATCAACACTATCAACATCTTCTTAATTATACCCTTGCAGAGGGTATTATAATTTTGGTCAAAAGTGTGCAACGCAGTGAAGGAGACATCTCCGACCCTATAAAGTATATATATTCTTGATCAGGATCACCTCCTGAGTTGATATAGCCATGTCCATCTGTCCGTCTGTCTGTCCGTCTGTCTGTCCGTCTGTCTGTCCGTCTGTCTGTCCGTCTGTCTGTCCGTCTGTCTGTCCGTCTGTCTGTTTCTACGCAAACTAGTCTCTCAGTTTTAAAGCTATCGGATTGAAACTTTGCACACACCCTTCTTTCCTTTGCACGCAGTATATAAGTCGGAACGGCCGGGATCGGCCGACTATATCCTATAGCTGCCATATAACTGATTGATCGGAAATGCCATTACTTTCGTGTTTGTAAAGTTAGGAATTTGGAATTTTCTATGGGTCTTATATTTGGCCAATCAATCCGACCTACCAAATTTAAGTGTCATCAAAATGTTGCCGCCACATTTGTTTAAAAACGTGTTTAAACACATTCCGATTGTTCCTGTGACAGCTATATGATATAGTATAGATATGGATCCGGTCCAAACCTAAAATAAAAATAATAGGCAGATTGATCGGCCCAACCTTATATATGTACATATAATCAGAAATGCATTAAACAAGGAAATATACTTTATCTCCCATATCACCGTGGACGGCAGTACGCGTCGTGACGATGCGATGAATTAAAAATCTGCTGTGATGGTCCGATCGCAAAAATAAAATGGTGTGTATACCAAGACTTTTGAGAAATTTGGCTTAGGAGAAACATAGACGAAAGTGAAAATGTGAAAAATTCGTTTTTGGGCGACGGTGGGGCAAAATGTTCCAGATTTAATCTGGCTGATCCGATGATCCGACTCAAAAGTTATTCAGAAAACAAGAATTTAGGAATTTTATTTGTCGGATTCGAAAAAACTTAGCTAGTTAAGCGGGAAGTCAGTTAAAAAAGCAGACTTTGGCGCCTATTGTTTCTTAACATGTTTATGAAAAGGTATGTTTTTTATTTTTTTGTTGTCCTTTTTATACCCTTGCAGAGGGTATTATAATTTTGGTCAAAACTGTGCAACGCAGTGAAGGAGACATCTCCGACCCTATAAAGTATATATATTCTTGATCAGGATCACCTCCTGAGTTGATATAAGCATGTCCGTCTGTCCGTCTGTCTGTCCGTCTGTCTGTCCGTCTGTCTGTTTCTACGCAAACTAGTCTCTCAGTTTTAAAGATATAGAATTGAAACTTTGCACACACCCTTCTTTCCTTTGCACGCAGTATATAAGTCGGAACGGCCGGGATCGGCCCACTATATCCTATAGCTGCCATATAACTGATTGATCGGAAATGCCATAACTTTGGTGTTTGTGAAGTTAGAAAGTTGGGATTTCCTATGGGTTTTATATTTGGCCAATCAATCCGACCTACCAAATTTCATAATAGTCGTCATATAACTGATTGATCGGAAACGCCATAACTTTGGTGTTTGTAAAGTTAGGAAGTTGGGATTTTATATGGGTTTTATAATTGGCCAATCAATCTGACCTACCAAATTTCATAAGGATCGACCGACTATATCCTATAGCTGCCATATAACTGAACGATTGGAAATGCCATTACTTTGGTGTTTTTAAAGTTAGGAAGTTGGGATTTTTATGAGTATTAAGAATACATTATATGAATAATTTTGGAGAATATAATTTACAGACTATTCTGCAAGGGTATATCAACTTCGGCTCCGCCCGAATTTAGCTTTCCTTTCTTGTTAAATATTATTTTGAATCTGTCGTCGATCCATTTTTATACCCTTGCAGAGGGTATTATAATTTTGGTCAAAAGTGTGCAACGCAGTGAAGGAGACATCTCCGACCCTATAAAGTATATATATTCTTGATCAGGATCACCTCCTGAGTTGATATAGCCATGTCCGTCTGTCCGTCTGTCTGTCCGTCTGTCTGTCCGTCTGTCTGTCCGTCTGTCTGTCCGTCTGTCTGTTTCTACGCAAACTAGTCTCTCAGTTTTAAAGATATCGAATTGAAACTTTGCACACAGCCTTCGATCCTTTGCACGCAGTATTTAAGTCGGAACGGCCGGGATCGGCCGACTATATCCTATAGCTGCCATATAACTGATTGATCGGAAATGCCATAACTTTGGTGTTTGTTAAGTTAGAAAGTTGGTATTTCCTATGGGTTTTATATTTGGCCAATCAATTTGACCTACCAAATTTCATTAGGATCGGCCGACTATATCCTATAGCTGCCATATAACTGAGCGATTGGAAATGCCATAACTTTGGTGTTTTTAAAGTTAGGAAGTTGGGATTTTTTATGAGTATTAAGAATGCATCACATGAATAATTTTGGAAATATAGTTTACAGAGTATTCTGCAAGGGTATATCAACTTCGGCTCCGCCCGAAGTTAGCTTTCCTTTCTTGTTCGTTACCATAATATACCTATAATGTAGTTAGGGCACAGAATAGTTTGACCTAAAATTGGAGTAAGTGCTTACTATATCAGAATCAGTGTAAAATTCGATTCCAAACGACTCCCAAGATGCTTTAATAATAAATTCTTAACGCATGTTCTAAGAAACTGCACAAAACATTCCATGTTTAACGAAAAAAGTGCATTAGAATTTAAAGACAGGATCAGTTAATATGTATGTGATGATGCACTTTCCAATTAACCCGTTTGAGATTTTACAATTAAAATGGAATGACATTTAAGAACTAAGATCTAAACATTTGGATTAACAAAAAATGAAGCAAACTTCGGCAAGCCGAATTTGTTATACCCTTGCAGTTATTAGAAAACGACTAGATTTCGATTTCTATGCCTATATTGCTAAAACCAATGAAGTTGTATTGATTGGAGCTGCATTTTGCCATCGTTTCTTTGGCAGCTATATGATATTGTTGTCCAATTTTGACAAAACTAAAAGCGTAATTTTGGTATAGTAAATAATAACTATATATGATATAGACGCCCAATCTGGCCAGTTCCGACTTATACACTACTTGCAATAGAAAGGCAACTTTTGAGAAAGTTTCAAGCAGATAGGTTTAAAACTAAGAGACTAGTAGAAACGGACCGTCATACGGACATGGCTGGATCGACTCTCCTGGAAATGCTGATCAAGAAGATATATAAAGTATATATATATAATATTATAAGGTCGGAAATGTCTCCTTCACTGCGTTGCAAACTTTTGACTGCAATCATAATACCCTCTGCAAGACGGTGATTGGTTCTGGTTTACAAAATGTAACTCTCACAACTGTATGTTGGTTGTAACTTCAAAGATGGAAAATGAAAGAATTCATTGAAAAATTTTTATTGTTTATATGCCATATATGTTAGGTTTCAGATTTAGCAATATTTTATAAATATAAATATATTTTATGCGTGTCTGTTTAAAAACAATGAATATATACCAATTTTCCAATAACAATTTAATGATATAGTCGACAGATCTTTATAAAATTAAATCCGAATTTGTTATGAATAGTGGGAATACCTCCAAGTTTATGATTATGAGACTAACAAGAAAGGAAAGCTAACTTCGGGCGGAGCCGAAGTTGATATACCCTTGCAGAATATTCTGTAAATTATATTCTCCAAAATTATTTCTATGATGTATTCTTAATACTCATAAAAAATCCCAACTTCCTAACTTTAAAAACACCAAAGTTATGGCATTTCCGATCAATCAGTTATATGACAGCTATAGGATATAGTCGGCCGATCCCGGCCAAAGTTTCAATTCTTTTAAACTGAGAGAATAGTTTGCGTAGAAACAGACAGACGGACAGACATACATGCTTATATCAACTCAGGAGGTGATCCTAATCAAGAATATATATACTTTATAGGGTCGGAGATGTCTCCTTCACTGCGTTGCACACTTTTGACCAAAATTATAATACGCTCTGCAACGGTCTAAAAACAGCGAAGTATTTATTTTTCATCATCTTCCCAACAATCACCTCCACCGTCTAGACTTTGGTCTCACTTAAACCGTGGCAAAGATATTTATACCCTTGCAGAGGGTATTCTAATTTTGGTCGAAAGTGTGCAACGCAGTGAAGGAGACATCTCCGACCCTATAAAGTATATATATTCTTGATCAGGATCACCTCCTGAGTTGATATAGCCATGTCCGTCTGTCTGTCCGTCTGTCTGTTTCTACGCAAACTAGTCTCTCAGTTTTAAAGATATGGAATTGAAACTTTGCACACAACCTTCTTTCCTTTGCACGCAGAATATAAGTCGGAACAGCCGAGATCGGACGACTATATCCTATAGCTGCCATATAACTGATTGATCGGAAATGCCATAACTTTCGTGTTTGTAAAGTTAGGAAGTTGGGATTTTCTATGGGTTTTATATTTGGCCAATCAATCCGACCTACGAAATTTTATAAGGATCGGACGACTATATCCTATAGCTGCCATATAACTGAACGATTGGAAATGCCATAACTTTGGAGAATATAATTTACAGAGTATTCTGCAAGGGAATAGCAACTTCGGCTTCGCCCGAAGTTAGCTTTACTTTCTTGTTTATTTTTAAGGTCAGTCTTAAACGGTGGACAAGTGGCTACTGTAATAATCTAGTACCAAACAAATTTAACAACATAAACTAACCATGAGACGAGCACTCTAAAGTCGTCATCATGGCAGGTCAGACCTCAAGGGATGATTTTGATTTAAGACTTCGATATCTTGAAAATCACCTGCGACGGCGATTAGAGTGAGGGGTCCATAACAATAGCGCAACCAGCCAGCAAAAACCAGACTTTTGCACGTCTTATGTAAAAATGTATGACTTCAAATTGTGTGACGAAAAATAACTTTAAAATCTTATCATTCGGGACGCTTCAAAAGAAAATACCTGCGTAGACAAATGTGTAGAAAAATCAAGATTTTTAAAAGTTATTTATTCGAATGTTCAATTAAGAATATTTTTTCAAATCAGAATATCTGTTTCAAACATCAATTTTTTATTAGTAGTAAGATTTGGAATACTAATAGCCTTTTTATGTCATATAAGTAATAACATTTAGTCCAGGATATTTCGCATGTTTTCAAATTAAAACGACTGTATGCAGAGGCCCTTGCCAAAGTCGAATTGAACACATAACAAGAAAGGAAAGCTAACTTCGGGCGGAGCCGAAGTTGATATACCCTTGCAGAATACTCTGTAAATTATGTTCTCCAAAATTATTCATGTGATGCATTCTTAATACTCATAAAAAATCCCAACTTTCTAACTTTAAAAACACCAAAGTTATGGCATTTCCAATCGTTAGGATATAGTCGGCTGATCCTTATGAAATTTGGTAGGTCGGATCGATTGGCCAAATTTAAAACCCATAGAAAATCCCAACTTCCTAACTTTACAAACACGAAAGTTATGGCATTTCCGATCAATCAGTTATATGGCAGCTATAGGATATAGTCGTCCGATCCCGGCCGTTCCGACTTATATACTGCGTGCAAAGGAAAGAAGGGTGTGTGCAAAGTTTCAATTCGATAGCTTTAAAACTGAGAGACTAGTTTGCGTAGAAACTGACAGACGGACAGACAGACGGACAGACGGACATGGCTATATCAACTCAGGAGGTGATCCTGATCAAGAATATAAATACTTTATAGGGTCGGAGATGTCTCCTTCACTGCGTTGCACACTTTTGACCAAAATTATAATACCCTCTGCAAGGGTATAAAAAGGTACTATAAAACAATAAATTAAATATTTAGACAATTTTGATTTTAAATTTCAATAGATTTTTTTGATATATTAACTCATTTTGTTAAGAAAGACTTTCAAGCTAAATTAACATTTTACATTTAAGTCTTCTGTCTGCCAATAGAACGATTGTTTGAAAATTTTAAAACTTCGTTGTTTTTTAGGTCTTTTCTTATATAATTTTTTTTTGTTTAGTAACTTATTTTGGGATTTTTTGACCTCATTCCATTTTGCTTAAATTAGTAAATATTTGGAGAAGATTTATTTTAATTTAACTTACAATTTTTAACTCAATTTCATGCCATTGCTGCTTAAGTTGACTCTTAAGTTGCTTTATAACTTTACAAGGTAAATTTTTAGCTACATGTTTTATGTGTTAAAAAGTAAGGAATCTCTTATATAATTGAAAATTTAAAAAAAAAAATCACAAGAACTGTTTTTGAGAAATTATCCAAAAAAGGACAACAAAAAAATAAAAAAACATACCTTTTCATAAACATGTTTAGAAACTAGAGGCGCCAAAGTCTGCTTTTTTTTTTAACTGACTTCCCGCTTAACTAGCTAAGTTTTTCGAATCCGACAAATAAAATTCCTAAATTCTTGTTTTCTGAATAACTTTTGAACGGGCCATCGGATCAGCCAGATTAAATCTGGAACATTTTGCCCCACCGTCCCCCAAAAATGTGTTTAAACACGTTTTTGAATTGTTTTTTGTGAAAAAATTATTTAAATGAGAACGGGGCCCTTTTAAATTTATTTATTTCAACATTTCATATAATATAAATAGTTATTCTTTTGCAATAGCTGCGGATCGAATTTTTATGAAGTCCTCAGAAAATTTTAATATAACAGTGGTTGTTTTTACTTTAATCTTCGAAAAATTTAAAGAATTTTTTTAAGTTAACAAATTGTTTTTCGTTTGCTGACTTATGAACTCAACTTAATTTTGCTTCCGTTTCATTTATAACGCTTTTAAGATCACTCCGAGGCTTAAATACAGTTAAATTCGTTGTTTTTAAGTTCGTTAAAAAGTTCAATATTTTATAAGGACTGGAACATTGACATTTCGGACCAAAAAATGATCAAAGTTTTTATCTAGTTTTGAAGTCATTAGGGTTTGGAGGGCACTGTTTGCTTTGATGAGTCTGCCAACAGCTGATCGGTGTTGCGTGGTGATTGTCTTTATTATCAGCTGTGCTAAAAACATAATCTTTATTTCGCTCGTCTTAATATGCCAAATAATGGTGGTACTTCCGAAAAATCCCGACCTCCATTCTCGTTAAAGTTTTAAGGATCCACGAATAAATGGTCGAAATTCTTGACAAGGCCGATATTTTGGTAAGTTGAGCATTATCCTCAAGGAAATTGTAGAAATAAATAAAAGTTTGTGATGTTTTGCTTCAATTCATAAAGTCCTTTTGTGGCTTTTCTTTCATCGAATGAAATCAGGTGAGCTTCACGTTTTTTGGGTAGGATTTACTTCTTAAAAAAAGAAAGCGAGCTTCGCTACTTTTTATAAAAAGAATGCAAGCTTCGCCAATACGAAGTTTATATACCCTCATCAACTACAACAAAAAATATATATTCCATATATAATCAATTTTAAAGTTGGCAATACATTATAAAATAAAAAGTATATAAGAATGAATATTAATCAGCAGCACCAGGCTGAGTTTCATTCTGCAAAGTATAGGAAGGTCCAGCCAGATGGGATACTAGATCTACACACATATGAAAGCTTTTGGATATAGTTAACTCAAGAGATGAATCGGAAATGATTAAAAGCCTTTATATAAAAACAAAAAGCCTCGAGATTAGAACGAGATTGCTGTTTACGTAGAATTATGCGATACAACAATAAATTACTAAATTTTACCCGATTGTATGCAAAATTTTCACAAGATCATAAAAAAAAAACTATTTGGAAATAAATAGCATAAAATAATACGGTAAATTTGGAAACTATGTATATGGTATATATGTATATATAGTCATCCGATTTTGATATAACTCAACGTATTGGTCTGAGGACCAAAAGACCACGACACAGACCTTCAGTACATTTTAGCATAACAATTTTTCTCAAGCCCAAAAATTTAACTACACATTTTTTTATTTAAAGAACATTTAGTTTGAATTTATCTAAATGGATCTAAAGAATCTAAAAATGAACAAATGTGTGCTAATTTCCTTAGATCAATTAAGATATTTTACTTTGAAAATGAGTATAAATATCTTTACATACTCAATTTCAGAATTTGAAACCTCTTCTATAAACAATAATTAAAGTATTTGAATTATGAAATATATATCTTTAACTATCGTAAAACAATATTTATGCGGAAAATGGGTTTATACTATTTCTTCAATGTAGGGCTGACTGTAACATTAAAAAATTGAATACTGAATAAAACCTATTTAGAATAGCAAGATTTATATGTTTAATTTAATAGCCAAAAGCAACTTCTTGCTATTTTTTGGTTAAGTTCGTTCCAAATCAGCTTGCAAGTTGTAAAGAAGAATTCAAAAAGAAGAAGAATTCAGCAAAAAATGTATAAATATACTTACAAAAATCAATTAAAAAATATTTGAAGTAGCCTGCACATTAAGGTTAACAACATTGTTACCCTGAGAATAATAATTATATTTGATATGTATCAATTTAAATAATTCGTTAACATATGGCAGGACACAAAGGTCCTTTTTAAAAATTCTCTTTCTCAAATTCTCCGTGTTGCCTTCGGTGTCCTACAAGGAAGCCATTCTCTTCCATTTGCTCTACCCATCAGTAAAACAATGCTTTATACTGTCTTTATTTACAACTTTATTCGTTGGCAGCCCTGACTTGATAAGTCGGCTTAACTTTTCTGTGCCAAGTATATTAACTATAAATTAATAATAATAATCTTGTTTATATAATCTCAAATCTTTACTCTTAAACTATACTTACTTCATTAGCACAAACTCAGATCTTACCTTTTCCCCGAATTTTAATGTTTATTTTCATATCTCTCGTCTATCTTCCCGCGAATCGTGCCGTACTGTACACGGCTGCGTTCCGCGGTCGGTTTGGCTGAATTTTTTTTAATTCTAATAAAAATGGTTTGATTATAAAACTAAATGCGTAAATATTTAAAAACCAGGCCCCGTTAGAGCTGTCTAAATAAATTCACTTAAAAATCTTTTTGAATTCTTATGTTTATATACTTAGTTGGCTTAATCTCGTTTAACGCACATCTTTTTGCAAAACAGGCTTCCTTTTAGTTAGAAATGGGATTAAATACTTCAAACCTGTATTAATATACTTACGATTAAGCGCAAATGGTTTTAAATTCTTATAAAAATAGTTTGAATTTAAAACATGATAATACGTAGATATTTAAAAACCAGGCCCCGTTTAAGCTGTCTAATTAAATACATTTGAACAAGTTTTTGAATCTTTATTTTTATTTACACATTTTTTTTTTTTGCAAAAGAGTCTTCCTTTTCGTTATTATACAATACCTATAATGTAGTTAGGGCACAGAGTACTATGTCAGAATCAGTGTTAAATTCGATTCCAAACGACTCCCAATATGCTTTAAAAATAAAGCACCCGTTAGAGATTTTATAATTATAATTGTAAGCATTTGGATTAACAAGAAATGAAGCAAACTTCGGCAAGCCGAACTTGTTATACCCTTGCAGTTATTAGAAAACGACTAGATTTCGATTTCTACGCCTATATTACTAAAAACAATGAAGTTGTATTGATTGGAGCTGCATTTTGCCATCGTTTCTTTGGCAGCTATATGATATTGTTGTCCAATTTTGATAAAACTAAAAGCGTAATTTTGGTATAGTAAATAATTACTATATATGATATAGACGCCCGATCTGACCAGTTCCGACTTATACACTACTTGCAATAGAAAGGCAACTTTTGAGAAAGTTTTATGCAGATAGCTTTAAAACTAAGAGACTAGTAGAAACGGACCGTCAGACGGACATGGCTGGATCGACTCTCCTGGAAATGCTGACCAAGAAGATATATAAAGTATATATATATAATATTATAAAGTCGGAAATGTCTCCTTCACTGCGTTGCAAACTTTTGACTGCAATCATAATACCCTCTGCAAGAGGGTGATTGGTTCTGGTTTTCAAAATGTAACTCGCTTAAACCGTGGCAAGGATATTTTATTTTTAAGCTAAGTCTTAAACAATGGCGACTGTAATAATCTAGTACCAAACAAAACTAACAACACAAACTAACCATGAGACGAGCACTCTTAAGTCGTCATCATGGCGGGTCAGACCTCAAGGGATGATTTTAATTTAAGACTTCGATATCTTGAAAATCACCTGCGACGGCGATTAGGGTGAGGGGTCCATAGCAATAGCGCAACCAGCCAACAAAAACCAGACTTTTGCACGTCTTATGTAAAAATGTATGACGTCAAATTGTGTGACGAAAAATAACTTTAAAATCTTATCATTCGGCACGCTTCAATAGAAAATACCTGTGTAGACAAATGTGTAGGAAAATTAAGATTTTTAAAAGTTATTTATTCGAATGTTTAATTAAGAATATTTTTTCAAATCAGAATATCTGTTTCAAACATCAATTTTTTATTAGTAGTAAGATTTGGAATACTTATAGCCTTTTTATGTCATATAAGTAATAACATTTAATCCAGGATATTTCGAATGTTTTCAAATTAAAACGACTGTATGCAGAGGCTCTTGCCAAAGTCGAATTGAACACATAAAAATGTACTATAAAACAATAAATTAAATATTGGATCGGTACGTTTAAATGAAATAACGTATTTAGAAAATTTTGATTTTAAAGTTCAAAAGATTTTTTTGATATATTAACACATTTTGTTAAGAAAGACTTTCAAGCTTAATTAAAATTTTACATATAAATCTTCTGGCTGCCAATAGAACGATTGTTTGAAAATTTTATAACTTTGTTGTTTTTCACGTAATTGCTTATATCATTTTTTCTTGCTTAGTAACTTATTTTGGGATTTTTTACCTCATTCCATTTTGCTCAAATTAGTAAATATATTTGGAGAAGATTTATTTTAATTTAACTTATAATTTTAAACTCAATTTCATGCCATTGCTGCTTAAGTTGACTCTTAAGTTGCTTTATAACTTTTCAAGGTAAGTTTTTAGCTACATGTTTTATGTGTTAAAAAGTAAGGAATCTCAAAAGTTATATAATTGAAAATTAAAAAAAAAATCACAAGAACTGTTTTTGAGAAATTATCAAGAAACAAGAAAGGAAAGCTAACTTCGGGCGGAGCCGAAGTTTATATACCCTTGCAGAATATTCTGTAAATTATATTCTCCAAAATTATTCATATGATGCATTTTAACACTCATAAAAATCCCAACTTCTTAACTTCAAAAACACCAAAGTTATGGCATTTCCAATCGTTCAGTTACATGGCAGCTAAAGGATATTGTCTGCTGATCCTTATGAAATTTTGGAGGTCAGATTGATTGGCCAAATATAAAACCCATAGAAAATCCCTACTTTCTATCTTTACAAACACCAAAGTTATGGCATTTCCGATCAATCAGTTATATGGCGGCTATAGGATATAGTCGGCCGATCCTTATGAAATTTGGTAGGTCAGATTTATTGGCCAAATATAAAACCCATAGAAAATCCCAACTTCCTAACTTAACAAACACCAAAGTTATGGCATTTCCGATCAATCAGTTATATGACGACTATAGGATATAGTCGGCCGATCCTTATGAAATTTGGTAGGTCGGATTAATTGGCCAAATTTAAAACCCATAGAAAATCCCAACTTCCTAACTTAACAAACACCAAAGTTATGGCATTTCCGATCAATCAGTTATATGGCAGCTATAGGATATAGTCGGCCGATCCCGGCCGTTCCAACTTATATACTGCGTGCAAAGGATCGAAGGCTGTGTGCAAAGTTTCAATTCGATATCTTTAAAACTGAGAGACTAGTTCGCGTAGAAACAGACAGACGGACAGACAGACGGACAGACAGACGGACAGACGGACAGACGGACATGGCTATATCAACTCAGGAGGTGATCCTGATCAAGAATATATATACTTTATAGGGTCGGAGATGTCTCCTTCACTGCGTTGCACACTTTTGACCAAAATTATAATACCCTCTGCAAGGGTATAAAAAGGACAACAAAAAAATAAAAAACATACCTTTTCATAAACATGTTAAGAAACAATAGGCGCCAAAGTCTGCTTTTTTAACTGACTTCCCGCTTAACTAGCTAAGTTTTTTCGAATCCGACAAATAAAATTCCTAAATTCTTGTTTTCTGAATAACTTTTGAGTCGGATCATCGGATCAGCCAGATTAAATCTGGAACATTTTGCCCCACCGTCGCCCAAAAACGAATTTTTCACATTTTCACTTTCGTCTATGTTTCTCCTAAGCCAAATTTCTCAAAAGTCTTGGTATACACACCATTTTATTTTTGCGATCGGACCATCACAGCAGATTTTTAATTCATCGCATCGTCACGACGCGTACTGCCGTCCACGGTGATATGGGAGATAAAGTATATTTCCTTGTTTAATGCATTTCTGATTATATGTACATATATAAGGTTGGGCCGATCAATCTGCCTATTATTTTTATTTTAGGTTTGGACCGGATCCATATCTATACTATATCATATAGCTGTCACAGGAACAATCGGAATGTGTTTAAACACGTTTTTAAACAAATGTGGCGGCAACATTTTGATGACACTTAAAGTTGACATTTTTAAAGGTATATGATTTGTTTTTAATCACAATCTTGTATAGTTAATTGTGTATTGAAATGGATTAAGCCAGATTCCTAGTTTTTTTCTAACAAAATAATAAAGTTATAATTTAAGGTATCTCTTTTTTTTCCGATTTTTCCTCTTGGATATATATGATATAGTAGGCCGATCCGGACCGTTCCGACCTTTTGCAAAGTTTGTTTCACATAGCTTTAAAACTGAGGGACTCGTTTTAAGTAGAAACGGACAGAAGGACAGTAAGTCGGAATTAACATGCTAATAGTGGGAAATGTGTCCATCACTGCGTTGCAAACTGTAGACAAATGTCATAATTGTTGTTTAAATTAATTGCACATTTCGATTAGAAATAGCTTGGAGTATATGATTCTGGTTTCTAAAATTTCTCGTTCCTAAACGGAATGTTGGTTGGGGCTTAAAATATTGGTTAATAACTAAAAAAGTAAATCTCCCTCAAATCTTAGCTTTTTATTAAACATATTGAAAGTGGTGGCGGCTAAGGTTAAAAACAAGAATCCACTTGGCCCTAGGAAGATATACAGTGACAAACTTAATTATTGGCACAGCAAGCATGTTAAACTGTAAGGCTATTTTTCGTCTTCTAAGATGCTGATATTAAAATAAAACAAAATATTTTTAGATAGAATCATTAATTTTATATTAAATTCAAGTGACTTCATTAATTTATCTTTTATAAATAATTTATTAAACATAAAAAACCAAAGAATGGACCAAATTTCCCTGAACAAAATTATTGGCACACTTGACACACTTTTAACTATTTTGTTAAAACTTTATCGATTTGGCCACTTTTTTTTTAATTATCACATTTGCCTCTATAATCTCAATGGTATAATGATTAATTTTATAGCTAAAATTGTTTTAGTGCCTTAAAATAAAGGAAAAGTTGTTTGATTTTACAAGGTAAAAATAAAATCAACCGCATGTGTTCAAAAATTAAAATTTAATAAGCAGGATCAATGCAAATCGAATGTCAACATTGGGGAAAGGATGCCCAGAATCCATTTTCCCATTCAGAGTCCTTTGCGACATTTTAAAGGACCCACGCAGTTTCAAAATGCAGTGCACACTGGCTAATCAATGGCCTTGAGAGGCCAGGAAAGCTTAAGGATCGTATAAAAGGATAATGTCAACCCCCAGATCTCCTCAACACGTATCAAAGTTAACGATAAGAAGGACTTTGGTAAGGATATTCACCCAACAGCCTTTTTTCAGGCCATGCATGATGGTTTCTACAAGCGACTTGCTGCTAGAAAAAATTAATCGATTTTAAATGTCAAAAACAACCATTTAGTATAGCGAAATCAAAATCTGAGTATGCCAATTGACTTTTGGGTCCTTTTAGCCTTCTCATATGATATAGTAATCCTCTCCCTAGGTAAAAGGCTTGTGTTAGTTAACTTTTCAAATCGGTTGATTTTTTCTAGCAGCAAGTCGTTTGTAGAAACCATCATGCATGGCCTGAAAAAAGGCTGTTGGGTGAATATCCTTACCAAAGTCCTTCTTATCGTTAACTTTGATACGTTTGAGGAGATCTGGGGTTGACATTATCCTTTTATACGATCCTTGCTTTCCTGGCCTCTAAGGCCATTGATTAGCCAGTGTGCACTGCATTTTGAAACTGTCGTGGGTCCTTTAAAATGTCGCAAAGGACTCTGAATGGGAAAATGGATTCTGGGCATCCTTTCCCCAATGTTGACATTCGATTTGCATTGATCCTGCTTATTAAATTTTAATTTTTGAACACATGCGGTTGATTTTATTTTTACCTTGTAAAATCAAACAACTTTTCCTTTATTTTAAGGCACTAAAACAATTTTAGCTATAAAATTAATCATTATACCATTGAGATTATAGAGGCAAATGTGATAATTAAAAAAAAGTGGTCAACAGATAAAGTTTTAACAAAATAGTTAAAAGTGTCGTCAAGTGTGCCAATAATTTTGTTCAGGAAATTTGGTCCATTCTTTGGTTTTTTATGTTTAATAAATTATTTATAAAAGATAAATTAATGAAGTCACTTGAATTTAATATAAAATTAATGATTCTATCTAAAAATATTTTGTTTTATTTTAATATCAGCATATTCGAAGACGAAAAATAGCCTTAAAGTTTAACATGCTTGCTGTGCCAATAATTAAGTTTGTCACTGTATAGTTAAGAGAGCGAAAGGACTGTTAGTTTAGTTTAGGCAGATTCCGGCAAACTAAACTTTGTAGATTAAAAAGGCTTAAATCGTTGTTACTGAGAAACGAATAGACCAGTTTTAACAAACCAAAATATTTTTTGTATCGTTTTTTATGCCCTCTTCCCACAGAGATCCATCCACCATCCACCATCCGTTGAACGGATGGTCCATAAGGTTTTGCCGTTCCGAAAATTCCCAGTTAGTTCCCCATCCAAATTTGACGGACTTTTTTATGCGATGGTGCAACTCTGAGTTCTTCTTCTAGACAGTGAAAATTGAAACATTCACTACGAAAATTTAAAAAAAATTGGCGGGTAACTTTGGGAAAAGGAAGGCGCCAATTCAAAAAATGATGTTTTTACTTTTAATAATTAATAAATTACTGATCCATCCGTGGGGCAGCATTAGGTGTTGCTCCACTCTTTCCTAGGCGCATACCGTACTCACAACATGGATCAGAACAATAAAAATGAAATAAAATATATAATTATTATAAACCAAAAAACAAACATTTATATATAATGAACTTGATTTGTTACCAGTTAGACAATATTAGGCAAAAGCGGTTCATATTTTTTCTGCAGGCTGGCAAAAAACTGCAGACAGATTAGTTCGATTTGGTTGTTCGCGTAGATCACTTGCAGTCTGTTACCAAGTATCATTTATAAAGCTGTTGTGCTCATTTTAAATGTTGTGCAAAAATGCAACGGGCTAAAATGATGAGCCACAGCTGTTCAGATCAGCTGTTATTGGATGGTGGATGGTGGATGTGCTCTGTGGGAATCGGTGTTTCACATTTGTCAAAAATCCCAACCGTTTCGAACGGATGGACTCTATGGGAAGAGGGCATTAAATTCATTTATTTCAACATTTCATATAATATTGTATAAATATGTAGTTATTCTTTTCAGTTTCGCTGCGAATGGCAACTAGCCTGGTCGAAACCCCCGTGTAGCTCCCAATTTTTATTCTGAATTTATGTAATTATTTCGTGTTAAACTCCTAATCAACAACCAGAGAGTGATCTCCAACGTATACTGTTGAGCCTCGATCGTGCTTTCATGGAGTGCAAACGCGTTTTATTTTTGCATTGCTGCGAAATTCTTGGTGGAGACTCTATGGACAAGTCCACCTTCGTGGCAAAACAATTTGTTTTTGTAAGCTAGGCAGCAAAAGCTGCAGTGACAGTGCTCAGACACCCCGCTCTGGTGAATCACGAAAACAAGTGAAACAAAAACGAGGACGGAAGCTAACTTCGGCAAGCCGAAGTTTTAATACCCTTGCAGACTTTGCCGAAATTGCTAAAAGTGAAAAAGTAGCGAAAGGAATAAGGTATACATAAGTAAACTAGATTTGCATAATTTCAAGTCAATTGCTTTTATACTGCAAAAATGTCATATACAAATAGAAAAAAAGGGATACTTTCGCAGCCTTTAACAATTTTTCCTATCTCCTTTAAGATATAGACTTCCGAGCGGCAAGCGCTTTTACCCTAATCAAGATATGCGTAAATAAATAAGAATTGGAAAAATTTATGTTAGTAGCTTACACACTGCGCGAAATATTCTGATAATCATTGAATTTGGAGCGATTTCACCCTATTGTTCCTATGGGAGCTATAGGATATAGACGTCCGATCGGCACGCGCTTTTACCTTGATCAATGTATGCATAAAAAAATACGATTTGGAAAGATTCATGTCAATAGCTTGTATACTGCGCGAAATATCCTAAAAATCATTAAATTTTAACCGATTTTACCCTTTTGTTCCTATGGGAGCTATAGGATATAGACGTCCGATCGTCACGCGCTTTTACCCTGATCAAAGTATGCATAAAAAAATACGATTTGGAAAGATTCATGTCAATAGCTTTTACACTGCGCGAAATATCATCAATTCTTACAAGATATATCCGATTGTTCCTATGGGAGCTATAGGATATAGACATCCGATCGGGGAGATTTTCAAACTTGATCTGCGTACACATGTTTTAGGACGAGTGTGAAAGTTTCAGATCACTAGCTTTTAAACTGAGCTCGCAAACGGTATTGAAACAGACGGACAGACGGACAGACGGACGGACGGACAGACGGACAGACGGACAGACGGACATGGCTATATCGACTCCCCTATTGATCCTGATCAAGAATATATATACTTTATAGGGTCGGAAACGTCTCCTTCACTGCGTTACAAACTTCTGACCAAAATTATAATACCCTCTGCAAGGGTATAATCAAAAGACAACCGTTACAATTTGTTAATCTTGCAAATTTCCGATACTTCGAAATCAATTTCTAACATAAACTTAATAAAAAAAAAAAAAAAAAACAGACATCCGTTCCCCGTATTTGAGCCTGGTACCTGGTGCCTCCTGGCTGCAAGGTTTCAAAGGATTTCAACCATTCGAAGAACAACTGTTTTCTGGATCATAACTTTGTGAGATGTGGTCAGAAACATGCCATAGAGACTTGCGAACGGGATATTCATCCTGTTAAATGTGTAAATTGTGGTGAAAATCACACAGCAAATTATAAAGGCTGTGTTGTCTACCAGCAGATAGTAAGACTTCGAAAAAATCGTCCATCCCAGGGTAACGCTCTCCCCCAAAAATCCCCCACAAAAAGGAGTACTGTTCGATCGGATGTCATGGGAGCTTTGTCGTACGTAAATGTCACCAATGGTCATTCTCGACAACAAACTCAACAGTTACAGCAACCTGCGAACCTGCACCAGAGCCAGTTTCCTCCACTGTAAACAAGCAGTAACCAGCAACATAAACTAAAGGATCATCCTCGGTTACAGCCACAAACCATACAGACGAGAGCCCTTGACCAACAACAATACCCAGAGACCCGCGAACAGCAGCAACAGTCCTTCCTGCAGCAACAGTCCTTCCAGCAGCAACATCAACGAAATCTCCAGCAATTCCAAAACGATCAGCAATGGAAACGACAAGAACAAATGTCTTTACGATCTGAAGAAAAACTGTCTGATCTCGTTGCTCGGTTTGACAAAATGCTCCAGATGATGATGTAAATGATGTCGCTTATAACCAACCTCTTACCCCAAATAGCGCCAGGATCTGCACAAGCAGTCGCTGGTCTCCACTCTGCCTTTCCAGCCAAACCATGAGTCAAATTGGACTCAAAATCGGTGTGTGGAACGCCGACGGCTTGACCAACAAGTCACTCGAGATGGAGCTTTTTGAAAAGCAACATCATATCGACATTAAATTGGTCAGCGAAACTCACTTCTGCTCTAGATCATACTATCAGCTAAGGGGATATGACGTTCATCTATCAAACCATCCTGCTGATCGCCATCGCGGAGGATCCGCAATTATCATCAAATCGTGCCTTAAACATCACCAATTCTTACGTGTGGAACACCATACGGCTCAGTGTGTTGCGGTCAAAGTCAAAACTGACCAAACTCTATTAGAGAGCTGCACGGCTGCACTCAAATTTTAGTACTCTCTCAGTACTCTCTCAGTACTCTTGAGTTGTGTACTCTAATTTGAGCACAACGCATTCAGCTGATCGAGTTCGCATCGCACTGTATTCTCATTTGAGCGCAATTTTGAGTATTCATATGAAATGGCATTGAATGAATATGTGTGCAAAACGGAATGAATGAATGAATGAAGCATAGAATTGACTGAATACTCAGAATACAATTTGTGCGCCGCTTATTGCGCACTGCGTTTTACTTTTCTGCAAGCGTTCGCCAAGATGAGTTGAAGATTTTGGCGGAAATAATGTAAGTAATTTATGTGTTCGTGTACTAACAATTATTTATTTTTATGTTAATAAATGTGCGTCCAATGTGATTGTTTAGTTTAGAAACTAATGAGAATTGTTTGTTACTTAAAATTGAATTGTGAATTTGTGAATAAAGGTTTGTTGTCCGATGTGAACGTTTAAAGCAAAACCATAATAACTGTAAAATAAATCTCCGTTCTTAGGTATCGGTATTTGATAAATTGCTAACATATCAAAGGAAAAACTTTTAAGCGGGGAGTTTCTATAAATGGAAAAAGAGGTCGAAGTAAGGTATGGGACATTTTTGGCGGCGTTATAGACTTCAATGGAAAGGAAGTAAATGATTTTGTGGCATGCAAGTTATGTTATAACATTTATAAATATACGGGAAGCACATCTAATTTAGTTAAGCATAAATGCTATTTACTGAGCTGCAGTAAAAACAACAACCTGTCACTGATTACTGTTAATTGTGATACAAAAAAGGAGGCAACCACTATTGTTACTGAATGGATAATACAAAATTGTCGTCCACTTAAGTTGATCAGCGATTCAGGCCTGAAAGAATTCAGTAAGTTTCTGATCAAGGTGGGCAGTACCTACGGCTCTAACGTGGACGTTGACCAACTGTTGCCGAATCCAACGACAACATCAAGGAATGTGGCGTCTCTGTACGAAATTCACTTCGGCCCAGTCAAAGCAGACATTCAAAAATACAATCATTTAAGACTATCATACTTGTCTTGTACTATGCATTATGTAAAGGACGGCATATTGATGAACCGTCTACTGGCTGTTAAAAGCATGAAAGGAGAAGCCTGCACAGGTAATTTTAAGAAGCTCGCCCCAGTTTTTACATTTATTAAGAGTTGTAATTGTTTTTATTAGGTGTGAACGTTCGCGCTAGGATGATAGAAATATTGGAAACATTTTCTTGCGACCTTGAAGAAGACCATCCCGTGATTGTTACAGATAGGTGATCGAATATGAGAACGGCTTTTGGAACATACGATCAAATTCACTGCATTAACCATTTAATACATAACGTAGTAGAAAAATCTGTTAAGACAGTACCATAGCTATCACAAATAGTAGTTGAGTGCAGCAAATTGGTGAAATACTTTAAAAATTCCGGCTCCAATTCAGATTTAAATCTTTCCTTAAAAAGCTTTAGCCCAACGCGTTGGAATACTGTTTTTTATTTATTGAAGTCGATAGAGCAAAATTGGATTGATATCACAAAGATTCTAAAAGAAAAAAATTAAACAATTAGAATAGAACTAATTCACTTAAATGAGCTTCGATCAATAACGTGTCTTCTAAAAACATTTGCAGAGATATCGACAAAATTGGAAGGTAATAAATATCCAACAATTCATTTGACTATACCCTACGTAAATAAATTGAAAAAATATGACCAAGCAAACATAGCCGATAGTGATCTTCTTGCCAAAGTCAAATTAGTTTTGTTAAACCATATTTCAGAAACCATTCCGCAATATATTAAAAAATTTCATAAAATAGCCCTTTTTTTGTTTCCACCAACAATTTTTCAGAAAATAAGAAAAATACCATTACAGATGACTGCAAAGAAATCGTAGTGGGTTTTTTATTAGATGAGGTTTCCAACGAAAATGATGGCAATGCCCAAAATTGTCATGATGATGCATTTATTGATTTCATCGAAGTTCAAAAGGCTACAACCACAATAGATCAAATCGGCAAGGAAATAAACGGTTATTGTAATACAAGTGTAATTTTTTTAGATAGTTTTGATTGCCTTAGTTGGTGGACCGACCATAAAAAAATGTTGTAAGATTTTTTGTATACCAGCAACTAGCGCGGCTTCTGAGAGAGCGTTTTCTGATGCCAGAAACTTAATTACTGAAAAACGCAGCAGTGTATCAAAAAATCCAGAAAACAATAAATAAAATTATGTTTCTACATTCTAATATAAATAATATTTAATAAGGAAAAATGAATAATTAGTTTTTAAGCAAAATATACATACATGAAATGAAAATAAACATTGTATTATTGTCTCTTATTTAATTTCGCAATAGTAAATACAGCTCACGTAAAAGGAAACAATGCGTCATTCATCGTACTCACTATTTTTACCCGGTTCTTTCGGCATTCAATTCGCTCCTCTATGTGTGAGTTTGATGAGTTGAGTACAGCGGCGGCGCACACATTCATTAACATTCATTGCAATTCGCAGCCGAATTCATTCAACTCATTGGCAGATGAATGTTTCATAAAACGTTTTCAATGCGGCCGTGCAGCCCTTTAGCGTCTATATTTTGTCCCCCAAATTCTCAGCTCACAGCTAATCACTACGAAGATCTTATAAGTGAGCTTGGGCCAAATTTTATAATTGCAGGGGACTGGAATGCCCATTTTCGTCTCTGGGGATCACGTATTTCTTCAAACAGGGGCAGAATTCTAGCGGATATTATTGTCACATCCCAAACGCAGGTACTTGCTACTGGAGGGCCTACACATTACCCATACAGCCAACACATGCCATCAGCCATAGACTTTGCCATCTACAAAGGAATTCGTTCTGATTTTCTAACCATCTCTAAAATTCTTGAACTGAGTTCGGACCACATTCCATTAATAATCCAGTACAGAGTTTCCGCTTGTAAGATTTCCCGCAAGACTTGCATCCTGCCGCAGAATGCAAATATACCAAAGTTTCAGCAAGCGATTAACGGTTTAGTTAACCTGAACATGCACCTGGACACTCCTGATGACATCGACGATGCTACAGAAATGTTTGTGCGAAATATTCACATCGCTGCTGAGTCATCAACCTGCGGACAAAGACCAAACAACCCATCTGATCCACCTCATGCTTTTTTAAAACCTGAGGTCCTGGATCTGGTGAGGTTTAAAAAAACATTGCGTCGTAGATTTATGCGTTCCCGAGAACTGACAAAAGAGAATATAGTCGTGCTGAGGACAATCTTAAGAAACTATTGCTTAGAACGAAGAGAGAATACTTTGACGATATGCTCCGCAATGCTGACCCCACAAAGCCATATGGATTCAATCTCTGGAGAGCAACAAGGAATATAAAACGACAGGCCCCTCGCCGAATTCCAATAAAGCGTGCCGACAACACAGTGGCAGATCAGACGGAGAAATCTCGACGGCCTTTGCTGAGGAATTGGAAGGGCGCTTTCAGCCATTCAATTTTGCTAGGCCTGAACACGTCGATGAAACCCTAGCATTCCTAAATGCATCCTCCTCGACAATTGAACCTATCCCTCATGTGAGTCCGGAAGAGGTCTGTATTCAAATTCGCAAGCTGCAACCTAGGAAGGGTATACTATTTCTAGTTCTCATTTTCAACTCCATGTTACGTATCCACCACTTTCCCACTCAGTGGAAGTGTGTTGTGATATCGATGATACCCAAGCCAGGTAAACCGAAAAACCAAACCAATAAGTTTGCTGTCTACTTTCTCAGAAATGCCATTCCAGACCACCAGTTTGACTTTAGAAATCACCATGGTACCCCAGAACAAGCCCATCGAGTAACACAGCACATTCTTGGAGCTTTCGAAAGCAAGCAGTACAGTTCAGCAGTCTTTCTTGATGTCAAAGAAGCTTTTGAATGCGTTTGGCACGATGGCTTGCTGTTTAAGTTGAAAACTCTTCTGCCAACTGCACAATATTTTCTCCTAAAATCACATCTTTTAGAACGAAATTTTAATGTAGATGGGAGAGGCGAAAGGTCGTCTATCAGATGCATTCGAACTGGCGTACCTCAGGGTAGCGTACTTGGTCCGTTTTTATACCCTTGCAGAGGGTATTATAATTTTGGTCAAAAGTGTGCAACGCAGTGAAGGAGACATCTCCGACCCTATAAAGTATATATATTCTTGATCAGGATCACCTCCTGAGTTGATATAGCCATGTCCGTCTGTCCGTCTGTCCGTCTGTCTGTTTCTACGCGAACTAGTCTCTCAGTTTTAAAGATATCGAATTGAAACTTTGCACAAAGCCTTCGATCCTTTGCACGCAGTATATAAGTCGGAACGGCCAGGATCGGACAACTATATCCTATAGCTGCCATATAACTGATTGATCGGAAATGCCATAACTTTAGTGTTTGTTAAGTTAGGAAGTTGGGATTTCCTATGGGTATTTTATTTGGCCAGTCAATTCGACCTACCAAATTTCATAAGGATCGGCCGACTATATCCAATAGCTGCCATATAACTGATTGATCGGTAATGCCATAACTTTGGGATTTGTAAAGTTAGGAAGTAGGGATTTTCTATGGCTTTTATATTTGGCCAATCAATCTGACCTACCAAATTTCATAAGGATCGGCTGACTATATCCTATAGCTGCTATATAACTGATTGATCGGTAATGCCATAACTTTGGGATTTGTAAAGTTAGGAAGTTGGGATTTTCTATGGGTTTTATATTTGGCCAATCAATCTGACCCACTAAATTTCATAGGGATCGGCCGACTATATCCTATAGCCGCCACTTAACTGAACGATTGGAAATGCCATAACTTTGGTGTTTTTAAAGTTAGAAAGTTGGGATTTTTTATGAGTGTTAAGAATGCATCATATGAATAATTTTGGAGAATATAATTCGGAATATTCTGCAAGGGTATTTCAACTTCGGCTCCGCCCGAAGTTAGCTTTCCTTTCTTGTTATACACTATATTTACCGCTGACCTGCTATACTCTAGGGCACCGGGTACCCTCTTGGCTACATATGCTGATGATAAAGCCTTTATTGCCAACTCAACGTGTCGAATTAAAGCGACTGAAATCACCCAAAACTTTTTGGGCCTGTATGGCTTATGGACGAATCGATGGAACATTTCGATAAACGGGAATAAGTCCCAGCACTGCAACTTCTCTCTTAGAAGTAAAATTCTCCCCAGAGTAAAATTCCAGGACACAGTTATACCGCAATCTTCCCAGGCTCAGTACTTGGGCTTGATTTTGGAAAAACGACTTACGTGGAAGCAGCGAAGGTAACGAAGGTAGCAACAACATGTCGTACTAAGCTTCGGAAACTAAATTGGATGCTTAAAGAAACAAGTAAACTCAGCCTTAGCAACAAGATGTTGCTGTATAAGTCGATTGTAGTTCCTTCAATGACATATTGCATACAAATATGCGGTACTGCTTCAGACTGAAATGTCATGGGGGTCCAAAGAGTGCAAAACCGGGCGCTACGTACAATTACGAATGCACCGTGGTATGTAAGAAAAGAGGTCCTAGTTAGCGATCATCACATCCCCACGGTGAGAGAGCAGACCAACATGCTTTCTAGCCGATACAATGAACGTCTACTAGCCCACATCAACCAACTAGCAGCATCCTGGGCAAATCAAACTACCAGAAGAAGACTGAAGCGTCGACACCCTAATGATCTTTGGACACGAGGACGTCATCAAACCCGCGTCTTGAGACAATAGTGTACACTCATAGCAAAATTAGCCCTAAATTTTAGAAATTCGCCTTAAAACTTTATTTTTTCTAAATCCAAGAAAAGATTTCTATTTTCAAGGAATTTTTTTCTGAAAACAAGAAAACTTTTCTTAAAACAAGAAAGGGTTTCTCAAATGTAGAAATTGTCGCCATAAACTTAACTCGCCCTAAATCCAAGAAAGAATTTCTATATTTTAGTAAAAATGGTATTTGTTTTTAAAAATTTATAGAAATTTTTTCTTAAATTAGGAATTCTGCTCTAAAAAATTATTTACCCTAAGAAATAGAAAAATTTTCTCAAATTAACCTTAAAAATTCGATAACCCTTAATAATAGAAACGCTTTCTTAAATATTGAAATATTTTCTTAAATATAGAAATATTTTCTAAAAAATAAAAATGAATCCCAAAATATAGAAACATTTTCTAAAATGACCATAAAATTGTTCTAACCCTGTCCGAGTAGCCTAGGGGTTAGAACGTCTGACCAGAAATCTAAGCACCGCAAGTTCAATTTCAGCTGCCAACATCTTTCTTTTTATACCCTTGCAGAGGGTATTATAATTTTGGTCAAAAGTGTGCAACGCAGTGAAGGAGACATCTCCGACCCTATAAAGTATATATATTCTTGATCAGGATCACCTCCTGAGTTGATATAGCCATGTCCGTCTGTCCGTCTGTCCGTCTGTCTGTCCGTCTGTCCGTCTGTCTGTTTCTACGCAAACTAGTCTCTCAGTTTTAAAGCTATCGAATTGAAACTTTGCACACACCCTTCTTTGCTTTGCACGCAGTATATAAGTCGGAACGGCCGGGATCGGACAACTATATCCTATAGCTGCCATATAACTGATTGATCGGAAATGCCATAACTTTGGTGTTTGTTAAGTTAAGAAGTTGGGATTTTATATGGGTTTTATATTTGGCCAATCAATCCGACCTACCAAGTTTCATAAGGATCGGCCGACTATATCTTATAGCTGCCATATAACTGATTGATCGGAAATGCCATAACTTTGGTGTTTGTAAAGTTAGGAAGTTGGGATTTTTATGGGTTTTATATTTGGCCAATCAATATGACCTACCAAATTTCATAAGGATCGGCCGACTATATCCTATAGCCGCCATATTACTGATTGATCGGAAATGCCATAACTTTGGTGTTTGTAAAGTTAGGAAGTTGGGATTTTTTATGAGTGTTAAGAATGCATCATATGAATAATTTTGGAGAATATAATTTACAGAATATTCTGCAAGGGTATTTCAACTTCGGCTCCGCCCGAAGTTAGCTTTCCTTTCTTGTTTTCTTTTTTTTATATGTGTTATAAACACAGATAAGAAGTAATGCTTAGAACGACTAAAGGTTTTACCCTTTACACTCATAGCAAAATTAACCCTAAATTTTAGAAATTCGCCTTAAAACTTTATTTTTTCTAAATCCAAGAAAAGATTTCTATTTTCAAGGAATTTTTTTCTTAAAACAAGAAAACTTTTCTTAAATCTAGAAAGTGTTTCTCAAATGTAGAAGTTGTCGCCATAAACTAAGCTCACCCTAAATCCAAGAAAGAATTTCTATATTTTAGTAAAAATGGTACTTGTTTTTCGAAATTTTTTCTTTAAATTAGAAATTCTGCCCTAAAAAATTATTTACCCTAAAAAAAAAAAAATTTTCTCAAATTAACCTTAAAAATTCGATAAACCTAAAAAATAGAAACGCTTTCTTAAATATAGAAATATTTTCTTAAATATAGAAAAATGTTCTAAAAAATAGAAATTAGTCCGAAAAATAGAAATATTTTCTATAACATAGGAAACATTTCCTAAAATGACCATAAAATTGTTCTAACCCTGTCCGAGTAGCCTATGGGTTAGAACGTCTGACCAGAAATCTAAGCACCGCAAGTTCAATTTCAGCTGCCGACATCTTTCTTTTTTTATTTTTTTTACTTGTGTTATAAACACAGATGAGAAGGTTTTACCCTTTATTGAAAAGTAATTAAAATATTTTTTGTCATATGAAATATCATCTTAGAAAATTTATTTTAAATATTTCGACTTTCGCAGTTGCGACTTAACGAGTTCTAAAAACTTTTTTAAACTAATATTCTTCGCAAACGCCCCATCATATAGTCTTTGGTTTGCCGTGCGTTCTTCGCGCGTGACCGTGGCTCCATTCAATGTCTTTGAACTCACGCGCGGGAGACCTGGGTTCGAATCCCACCGACGGACGAATAAAATTATAAGTGTTTTCGGATAAGATACTTATCGGAGTTTACTTGTAAGAACTGAAATAAATCATAATTGACCACAATTTTCTCTCTCTTCCCCACAGAATTACAGTTGAAATCGATATTGGCAATTCATTAGTGCAATACTAATACATACAAACTTTATGACTTTTCTGAATGAAAAGCGAAGTGCTTAAATCATTTACATATGTATACACATACATAAGTATACATAAGTCCATAAATCCTGAATGAAACATTACATCATGATGAATGTAGGCACATTTTTTCTAATTTTTAGAAAAAATACCCTAAAATTTATGGTTAGATGCCCTACTTTTAAGAAATATTTTTCTATTTTTTAGAAAAGTTTTTCTTGATTTTAGGGCCCTTTGCCTTCGATTTTAGAAAGGAACGCCCTTAATTTTAGAAAAATGTACCATAAAATTTAAGGTGCGATGCCTTTGAAGACAAAAACAAGAGAGAACGCTATAGTCGAGTGCCTCGACTATTAGATACCCGTTACTCAGCTAAACAACTTTAGATTTTGCATTAACATAATGTGAATTAGAACAAAAAGTTCAAATTATCAATTTGAATTAAGCGATCTCTTAGAGCTGGCAGCTTTAAAGCACGAGCATCAGCACCAGCGCTGCTTTAGCGCAGGCAGCTTTTGTCCTGCACCAGCATACACACATACGCCATTGTTTGACTCAGACCTCCAATTTGGCAAACTTGATTTGATTTGCATAGTTCTTGGGATATAGTTCGGTATTGACAAATGAAAACCATCCCAATTTCCTTTAATAGAAATCCTTATCGAGAATTAACGTTGACTCTGTTGAGCACCTTGGCCAGCTGAGAGTGGGTCTTGCCATTTTTTTATAGACCAATCGATAGGTATTGACGAAACAAATACATATCAATTAAAATTTTCATAATAGCATCAAAACTGTGGCCACAGCTTGTGGCTTGTGGGCGTCAGAGGGGGCGTGGCACCATTTTAAAACAAACTTGCGCTGCGTAGGGACTCCTAAAATCTACATGCAAAATGCCAGTCTTCTAGCTTTTAAAGTTTCCGAGATCTCAGCGTTCATACGGACAGACAGACTGACAGACGGACATGGCTAGATCGACTCGGCTAGTGATCCTGAACAAGAATATATATACTTTATAGGGTCGGAAACGCTTCCTTCTACCTGTTACATACTTTTGCACGAATACAATATACCCTTTTACTCTACGAGTAACGGTTATAATAAGGCGAATTTCTTGTTTTTAGGGTTAATTTTGGTATGAGTGTAGATATTTAAAAACCAGGCCCCGTTTGAGCTGTCTAATTAAATAAATTTAAACAAGTATTTGAATCTTTATTTTTATTTACACAGCTATTTTTTTTGCAAAAGAGTCTTCTTTTTCGTTATTATAATATACCTATAATGTAGTTAGGGCATAGAATAGTTTGACATTAAATTGGAGTAAGTGCTTACTATATCAGAATCAGTGTAAAATTCGATTCCAAACGACTCCCAAGATGCTTTAATAATAAATTCTTAACGCATGTTCTAAGAAACTTCACATAACATTCCATGTTTAACGAAAAAAGTGCATTCGAATTTAAAGACAGGATCAGTTAATATATATGTGATGATACACTTTCCAATTCGCCCGTTTGAGATTTTACAATTAAAATGGAATGACATTTAAAAGCTAAGATCTAATCATTTGAACTAACAAAAAATGAAGCAAATGTTTGTTATTTGTTATACCCTTGCAGTTATTAGAAAACGACTAGATTTCGATTTCTATTCCTACAATACTAAAAACAATGAAGTTGTATCGATTGGAGCTGCATTTTGCCATCGTTTCTTTGGCAGCTATATGATATTGTTGTCCAATTTTGACAAAACTAAAAGCGCAATTTTGGTATAGTAAATAATTACTATATATGATATAGACGCCCGATCTGGCAGGTTCCGACTTATATACTACTTGCAATAGAAAGGCAACTTTTGAGAAAGTTTCAAGCAGATAGCTTTAAAACTAAGTGACTAGTAGAAACGGATGGTCAGACTGAAATGGCTGAATCGACTCTCCGGGTAATCTTGATCAAGAAGATATATAAAGTACATATATATAATATTATAAGTTCGGAAATGGCTCCTTCACTGCGTTGTTCTTAACGCATGTTCTAAGAAACTGCACAAAACATTCCATGTTTAAGGAAAAAGTGCATTAGATGCACTTCTCAATTCACCCGTTAGAGATTTTATAATTATAATTGTAAACATTTGGATTAACAAGAAATGAAGCAAACTTCGGCAAGCCGAACTTGTTATACCCTTGCAGTTATTAGAAAACGACTAGATTTCGATTTCTATGCCTATATTACTAAAAGCAATGAACTTGTATCGATTGGAGATGCATTTTGCCATCGTTTCTTTGGCAGCTATATGATATTGTTGTCCAATTTTGACAAAACTAAAAGCGTTATTTTGGTATAGTAAATAATTACTATATATGATATAGACGCCCGATCTGGCGACTTATTTACTACTTGCAATAGAAAGGCAACTTTTGAGAAAGTTTCAAGCAGATAGCCTTAAAACTAAGAGACTAGTAGAAACGGACCGTCAGACGGACATGGCTGGATCGACTCTCCTGGTAATGCTGATCAAGAAGATATATAAAGTATATATATATAATATTATAAGGTCGGAAATGTCTCCTTCACTGCGTTGCAAACTTTCGACTGAAATTCAACGTATTACCCCATTACTAAATAAAATAAACTGTATTTATCAGCGAAATATCAAATTCTGGCGATACACACATTAGTTTTTAAATTATTTTAAAAGTTGTCCACGTCCTCTATACAAACTCTATTCGCAATATTGTCGGTCAATATCAATCGACACATAAAAAAACTTTCTAAATCGAACCACGAATTTAGAAGCTGAAGAATCTAATAAAGATGGTACAATTACAACCGATTTCCTTTTTAAGAACTCATTGCCGTCTCTTTGTTAATACTCCCATTTTCCAATGTGTTGGTCTTTGTTGTTCTGGCCTGTCCGCCAGCTGCCACATGCTTAAAACATTTGTTGTCCCTGCCGCATCATTTTCTAACGGGAAAGTAATCTTCAAAGTATACCTTTACCTCGCGGTCATTGTAAACCTATAAATTTACCTACCTGTTTACCAGTTTTGCAGGTGACCTGAAAAAGGTACATACGGAAAAGTTCGCGAAAACAATTAAATAACGGTTAGCGCGGAAAATCCATCGAATTGACAGCTGTTGGCTTACCTAACTGTAATCGGTGGATTACGAAAAAACGGCGTGAAAAGGTATGCCTACAATTTTACCTAAACCCGCTATAAGAGCACTCACAGGAGCACCGAAAGCCACAGTTACAAACTGAATCGTCTAACGTCAACAACCAGATAAAGAACGAATCTTAAGATGGTCTTGAGCAATTCTACACCGAACAACGTTCAAAGGCACAACGAGATGATAGTAAATACGGCCGCCATGAACAGTGAAGATCTTAGCGAGCTACTGCAACTGAATGAGGAGATTGAGGAGCGCCGCCGCTCCAGCCGGCACGTAGAGGCCAGCAACGCCTGCGGCTTGCTTCGGGCTACAATGACCCGGGAGGAGCTCTTCGAGATCTCCTCACTGGACGACGATCGCTTCCTGACAGCCCTGGAGCATCAAAACTCGTACATGACACCGCGCCGAGTTCAGGTTACCGACCTGGATTTATCCAGTATCGAGAATCTTATGAAGTACTTCGACGAAGAGGTACCTGTAACACCCACCAAAACACTGGGGGCCAAGGCTGGCGCCACAGGAAAAGTGGCAAACATCATTGCGAAGCTGCGCCTCCAGTCGGATACGGCTTCTCCCGATAAGCCGAAGATGGGTAGTGGTAACCTAAAGATAAATGAACTCAAGCAGAAGTACGAACAGCAGTCGAAGTTGGAGACCCCACCTGCAGCACATCTGAGACCTAGAAAGTCGTCCGCTTTACTGCCCATAAAAGTGAAAGAGATGGCCCAGCTGTTCAACTCGAAGATTAGCCAGGTAATAGGCCGCGGAGAGGAGCCGCACTACGTTCAACTGCAAAACGAGCTCTCCCCGGAGCCCAAGCCCAAATATCACCTGGAGTCGGGGCAAGGACCCTGCTTAGTGGCCGAGGATGTATTTCGCGAACTGAGCGTGAAGGATAAGGCGCTTCTGTTTAATAAATTCATTGGCGACATGGCGGACAAACATCCCAAATTCATCGCACATGCAGCGAATCTCAAGGCGCAGGTGAAAAGGCAGATCGCCCGTGGCGAAGTTGTAGCGGAAAAGCAGTTTAGCGTTAAGCATCTGGCTCAGGAGTTGGAAGCAAAGTGTATTTTGGAAGACGGATCGCCACCACGGCCAAAAGAAGTTTCTCCTCCCAAGCCGACTGAAGGCAAAACCGATAGGACCACTTCTCAGCTTCATGTAAGCACACTCACTGTGATCCTGAAGCCAAATTTGGAGCGTCGGGTTCCACAGACAACGACTCGTCGTTGCTTGGAACGTCAGAGCGTGAACCACAATCGAGAGCGATCCCAAAAACGTAACCTTGCGGAAATACGTACTGTCTTGCCAACGGAGGCCTATGCGCCGCCCAAGAAAATCCGACGGACTAGGCAAGAGCGCACCGGATGTGACAGCCAAGTGTTTTTTCAGAATGAGCAGCTTGAGACCCTTTTCTACAGTTGGCTAAGCACAGAAAATGGAGTGCAGTTCGATATTACTTGTGTATTCAACAGTCAGCAGCCCATAGAGATATCCACCGAGGACGGAGAGTACCTGGAGCAGCCCATTCTGAAGCCGAACACCGTCGAGATGGAAGAGGGGAGCCCAAAGTCCGCTGTTGATCGGCTTCTGGAGGAGGCCATAGCCAAACTGGAGCTGGAAAAATCACTAAAGGGAGAAACCCCCATCGAGGAAAAGAAGGAGAATATAGCTCAAGATCAGATCATTCAAGTTACTCCGCGACGCATTAAACGTCAGGCTCCACCAGTGCCTGCGAAACGTCTAAGTCTCAGTCGAACCCATTCCAGTGCCTCCAGCTGCAAGCAATCCGAGGCTGAAGAGAGTGAATCCGGTCTGTCTACTTTACCCAAGGTAAGTGCTATCTCAAATAGATAGATGGAAGAATAAGATCTCATTATGTTTCCTTTCCACTCACAGATTACGAGTGACGAATCACAGCTCGAGACGCCAAAAGAAGACTTGCACCCATGTGACTTTGAATTTGTTAAGCCCCAGCGGCCGCCTCGTAAGAAGAAGATGCGTCGAACTCTAACTTGGAAGAAGGAAAACTCTATTGTGGAGGCCACCGCGATCACCTCAACCGACTCCGATTCGGATTACAAGAAGCCCGTTTTAGCACAGGCCAAGAAAAAAGCGAGTGCGAGCTGCAGTTTTCCACTGCCTGAACAAAGTTTTATTGAGTTGGACAAGTCCCTGATGCGCCATGTGAACTCGCCACGGAAAATCAAGTCAGCATACACCCTAACCGTAATGTCATCTCCCTCGCCAAATGCGGACAGCGATCAGTCACCAACTCAGACACCAAGGCAGTCCCTTGCGCAAACGATGAGGGACAGTTTCGTGGATCAGGGCTTCGAGACGTGCTCGAATGATCCCATGGACAACAGTCCGCTACGCCGATCCTCGATAGGTGTCTTGGACTTGAAGCCTTCATGTTTTTCTACGCCCATTAAAAGTCGTCATGCTTGCAGCCCGGTGCAACAGCAACTGTTCAGTCCCATTCCCGTCCAGGAAAGGCCTCGTCGTAGTTCTGTGGCCATGGAGATGATTCGGGAGGATCACCCGCTAGATATTGATGCCACATCCAGCTCACCTTCTACTCCCTGCAGTGAGCGTGAGTTCTTTGCTAATCCCCCGACTAAGGATGAGATTCAAGCCAGCAAGTCACATTCGCTGTTCTGGATCACATCCGGGGATTTTACTGTCTCATTGGAAATCTTCCAAAACAGCCCGGAGCGCCTTCGTCTGCTTTATGAGATCTTTACGCAGAAGAGCTTGGAGACTCGAGATCTTGCCTTCGGAATCGACGGGCACAAGTTTACCCACGGATGTGGAAACTCCGACGCCGGCCGACAGTCGCTGCCCGAACGCCCACCCAGCGTAAAGGGCTGCTCCCACTACTGGTTCGCCAGCGGAGACCTTGCCGTGCCATTCAGCGGAAAACTAATGTCCAACGAGAAAATTGAACGGTTATTCGCATTTCTCAGCGGAGAACAGACCCCGTTGCGCTTCGGCGTAGACAATATTGAATTCAGCAGCATGCCTGAGTTCTGGCCCACTACCCAGAAGTATTCGATTGAGAGCTGCTACAGCATGCTGGTGGGACTGCAGACAGGCGCCAGCAATGGCCTGGAGGGGCGCAACAAATACTCCTGGCCCTACAATAACATCAACGTCAACCAGGCAATTAAAACTAGTGACTTAGATCAGACGGAGCTGGAAACCGATAGCTTCAGCAACAATAGCGGAAGGCTTTCATTTTCGCCCGACATATTCACCCTGGACTACGAAGCGGTTCCCCTAGACGAACTATTCGCCAAGGCGGCTCCAGTTGACTCAGCACCAGTCATGTCCGTGCCGCTGATGATGCAGACCCTGAAGCAGCAGCAAAGCAAGCTTCGCAATGTGGAGCAGCGTATACGCTGCTACGCTACACCCTCCAATTTGACGGACGCCTCGTTGGAGCACTGCCGCAATACACCGCAGTATGTTCACAAGCTGCGCTCCATCATCCGAGCTATAGATAACATCGGACGCGATGAAGGGTTCCGGAGCTGCTCAATGGAGCAGCTCGAGAGCTTCATGTATTTTCTCAGCGAATATGCGGATGTGTGCCTAGCCAATTGCAGCGAGCACATGGACAAGATTCTCGACACACTGATGGATCGAAGGGCCGTGGAAGTTTGAGCGTTGGTGTGATAGCATTATAATTTGACTTTATAACACGTTTTCTTACCAATTAGATTCTACAAATTAACATAAAATGTTACAAATACTACATATAATAAACTTTACAGAGGAAATTTAATTTGAAGGATTTATTTGGAGTGTCGATCGATGTTGAAATACCGAAACCAGGGACTGTGAGGGCAGTCCATTGATAAATACTCCGTCAGGGTCATGTTGGTTTTCAGAGCCAGCTCAGCCCCTAATAAGACTATTATCATGTTGAATGCACTTCAGACACTCCCTTCCAATAAAAACAAGAGAGAACGCTATAGTCGGGTGCCCAGACTATCAGATACCCGTTACTCAGGTAAAGGGAGTGCGAGGGAGATAGAGATAGAAACTTTGATCACGCATAACTTTTTAACGAATGGTCCGATTTGAAAAATTTTTTCTACATTTCGATAGGTATTGATAAACACAATAAAACTGCATTTTTACTTTTCCGAAATATTTAAATTTTTAAAATCGTATATAAGCGATTGTGGGCGTTAAAGGGGGCGTGACACCTTTTTGAAACAAATTTGCGCTGCGTAGGAACTCCTTGAATCTGCATGCAAAATGCCAATCTTCTAGCTTTTATAGTTTCCGAGATCTCAGCGTTCATACGGACAGACAGACAGACAGACGGACAGACGGACATGGCTAGTTCGACTCGGCTAGTGATCCTGAACAAGAATATATATACTTTATAGGGTCGGAAACGCTTCCTTCTACCTGTTACATACTTTTGCACGAATACAATATACGCTTTTACTCTACGAGTAAATATGCCTGTACCATTTTAGTTACCTACCCAGTGCATATTTGCAGAGGGTATTATAATTTCAGTCAAAAGTTTGAAACGCAGTGAATGAGGCATTTCCAACCCTATAAAGCATATACATTCTTGATCAGCATCACCAGGAGAGTCGATCTAGCCATGTCCGTCTGTCTGTCCGTCTGTCTGTTTCTCATATAGCTCCCATAGGAACAATCGGAAACAAAATTTTAAAAACTATAACTTTGTTTTATTTAATTTCTTTTTTTTATTCTTTGGCATTTGGTAATATTTAAATACTATGGAATTATGGTTTTAATTAAATTAAAATCACACACCTATATCATATGGCTCCCATAAGAAAATCCAAAAGTTAAAAATAATAAAATTAAAAAAATTATATTTTGCTGTTTTTTTTAACTGTCAAAATATTCCTTTGAGACTTAGTAATAATTTACTTTATCAGAATTAAGCTTTTAGTCTTGTCAAAATGCAGCTTAAAACAAGAGAGAACGCTATAGTCGAGTGCCTCGACTATTAGATACCCGTTACTCAGCTAAACAACTTTAGATTTTGCATTAACATAATGTGAATTAGAGTCACCACAGGAAAAAAGGACAAAAAGTTCAAATTATCAATTTGAATTAGGCGATCTCTTAGAGCTGGCAGCTTTGCAGCACGAGCATCAGCACCAGCGCTGCTTTAGCGCAGGCAGCTTTTGTCCTGCACCAGCATACACACATACGCCATTGTTTGACTCAGTGTAACGAACCGCCACACTTGTTTATATAAATCAGGCTAGATGTTGTCTCGAGATACCAGCGCACGCGAAAAATATATCCGGCTCTGGCTCTTCGGCTATGGGTGTGATGGTCTTATTGATACCTCGGAATGCCTTCCCTAATAATACCTAGATACTCGCGTGCATCACCAAATTGAAACCGGGTTAGAGAATCAAACACATTAAATCATCACTTTATATTCCCTACTTTTCCATTTCGGCTGACTTCTCCTTTTCGCCTCCTTGGATGTTGTGGAGGTGCTGGTCTTGCCCACCCTTCCAATGGTCGCTCATATCCTTAGCGCTTAACAGCCTGAGCGACCCCTTCAACAAGTGCTACCCTACATTACAAGACAACGCTAGCTGCGGCCACTTTTCAACTTAGCAAAACATTATAAAATTTTATTAACTGCTAGGTATATAAACCATTACTTAAATTAAACCGTAAAAAGACATGCATAAAATAAATAAATAAATATAAACAATTAATATATATATATATGTTAAAATGGGACAAATAATGGGTGCATAAGACAATTTAAAAAAACTTGCTGGTTGATAAAAACATGGTTAACTGAGGCATGGGGATTATATCATTCGAGAGTTGCTTTGAAAATGTTCATATTGTATTTAACTTGTTTCTAATTCAATTTTGACTTTAACTTTATTTTCACCATTTAAACGGAAGGATGCATCACGTTATTCATAACCAGCTTTTAGTTCAATCTGAATTCAATCTAATTTACTTTACTTTTTCTCTCTGAGTGTAGCAATTTTTGCTCCTTTATTTCTTCACATTCGTTTTCTTCTTTTAGGTTAGCATTATATATCTTACATTTTTTCTTTTGACTTTTCTTATGAGATTTTATATAGATTTTCTTTTTAAAAACTCACCACACTTATGTCCATCCACCGACGAAAGCGCTTTCCTCGTTGACGATGGCTAAATAAGGTTAAATAAAGAAACACACTCACAGAGACATATATATATATTTTTTAAAACCAGAAATTAGAAACGTTGAATGTACAGCCCGTGAGCACCTTCTGATGGCTTTAGCACAGCATTATCTGGGACATAACTAGGAATTAATCCCCAAACCACACTTTCACCGAACAAAATAAAATCAAACTTTTTTCTTCTCTCCTTTTGACGAAAGAACACTTATTACATAACTTAACCCGAATTTTAAACCTAAACTTCCCGCTTCTCCGTGGCGAGTACTCCGATAAACCTTCAGACCGGGATTTGGAAGAGACGGCGAGGATTCTCTTAGCTTGAATATTGTCTTTCTAACTCCCGGAGAATTACTTTTAAAAACGCAGACCGAAGCCGCGACGTCGTATGCGCACTCCGAGCAAAGCGAAACTGATAATTTCGGTTCGATCGAACCTTAGTTTAGTTCGCCTCGATTAACCGGCCCGATGGTCAGCCGGCGCCTAGCTCACTTTTCTGGCTTATTAAATTTGGGGCTGACACACCGGATAACGAGGACAATTAAAGATGGAAATATAAATAGACACTTAGTTGCGCCCTTCCTTGTGCGCAGTTGTTCTGAGTTGAATATCTGGCGTGGAGGTTGCTCGCTCGTTATGTGGACTGCGCGGGCGGCCGTTCGTCTCGATCGAACTCGCCTTTATTATACTTTGTGGGCTTCGAACATCATCCAACGGTGGCCTATAAATCCCCCAAAAAGAATCACACATCTGCCTACAAACTTACTTGTTTTTTTCTTCTCACCCTTTTTATGCGGCTCAAAGCCAAATTGTTTTACTCCTTCCCTTCGGCACTAAAGTGAGATCACTCGCGTGTACTTTTCGAACTTTAATTTGGTCACTGCTAATTTTCGACTTCACTCTGCTGCTGCCAAACGTAAAAGAACGAACACGCCGCCGGAAAAGTGGCGGTAACCCCAGGTCGAATTCAGGGTGAAAGCGGAGACAGTTGACACTTGCCACTGTTGCTCTCTCGCGGCTATCCTACCGATATCTACTAATCTCTTATTAACTCTAGTGGCAACGCAATACCCTCTCTCACAACGTCCAACAGATGGCGCTAGAAAAGTATCTTTTTCCGAGCAAGCACTACATCAGACCTCCAATTAACGTTGACTCTGTTGAGCACCTTGGCCAGCTGTTCCAAAGTCATCCGTTAGATGGCGCTATTGTATTGCGCCATCTACCCCAAGACATTGGTACCACGGGCCATGAAAGGCGGAAATGTAGGCGCTAGCCAGGCTTAAGCGTTTAATGAGTTTTTGAGCGTTAGAGTGGGCGTGGCAAACTTTTATTAGGCCAATCGATAGGTATTGACGAAACAAATACATATCAATTAAAATTTTCATAATATCATCAAAACTGTGGCCACAGCTTGAGGCTTGTGGGCGTCAGAGGAGGCGTGGCACCATTTTGAAACAAACGTGCGCTGCGCAGGAACTCCTAAAATCTACATGCAAAATGCCAATCTTCTAGCTTTTATAGTTTCCGATATCTCAGCGTTCATACGGACAGACAGACTGACAGACGGACATGGCTAGATCGACTCGGCTAGTGATCCTAAACCAGAATATATATACTTTATACCTTTTACTCTACGAGTAACGGGTATAATCAACATGGCTTCATTGTTGTTAGTAATATAGGCATATAAATCAAGATGTAGTCGTTTTGCAATAACTGTAAGGGTATATAAACTTCGGCTAGCCGAAGTTTATTTCTTTTTTTTATACCCTTGCAGAGGGTATTATAATTTTGGTCAAAAGTGTGCAACGCAGTGAAGGTGACATCTCCGACCCTATAAATGTCCGTCTGTCCGTCTGTCTATTTCTACGCAAACTAGTCTCTCAGTTTTAAAGATATCGAATGGAAACTTTTCACACAGTATATAAGTCGGAACGGCCGGGATCGGCCCACTATATCCTATAGCTGCCATATAACTGATTGATCGGAAATGCCATAACTTAGGAAGTTGGGATTTCCTATGGGTTTTATATTTGGCCAATCAATCCGACTTACCAAATTTCATAAGGATCGACAGACTATATCCTATAGCTGCCATATAACTGATTGATCGCAAATTCCATAACTTTGGTGTTTGTAAAGTTAGGAAGTTGGGATTTTCTATGGGTTTTATATTTGGCCAATCAATCTGACCTACCAGATTTCATAAGGATCGGCCGACTATATCCTATAGCTGCCATATAACTGAACGATTGGAAATGCCATAACCTTGGTGTTTTTAAAGTTAGGACGTTGGGATTTTTTAATGAGTGTTAAGAATGCATCATATGAATAATTTTGGAGAATATAATTTACAGAATATTCTGCAAGGGTATTTCAACTTCGGCTCCGCCCGAAGTTAGCTTTTCTTTCTTGTTTTAATAATACTTTTGCAACAAAATGTTCATAATTACTATAAGAAGCAATTCCAGATACATATTTTATTTGTCCCTGTTTTCTGCACTGGTATCATTAATATAGATTATCACTCTTATCGTAAAGAAAAACAAACTATGGCCTATACTATATAAATTTAAATATATTTCTGAATATAGCTTAGAACCTTCTTATTTGTAATTAATCTTTATGGTAGATGGAAATTTTATAATTATGCTTAAAATTTAAGCCCTTCTCAACTCACCAGGTATAACTAAATTATTTCTTAACAGATGTGGCTTTAATCGTGTCTATTTTTTTAATCATATATTTTGGTATAATGATTTTATCGGTTTTTGATTAAGTCATTTTTAGTGCCTGCTCTAGGGTATTTTCAAGCATTATTTTTTTATTTTAAGTATTAATTTGTAAATGGTTGCTCTCTACTTCCGTACAAATGAACGTTCATTTCTAATGTCAATAACAAGTACATAATTTACAATTGCATTAGGTTTTTATCCATGCATATACGTGTTTATTTACATTTTGTTTTTAAGTGTACCTGTGTTATTTTTAACAGTTTGCCGGGCTTACAAATATATTTTTCACTTGTCCATTTAAATAAACTGTTTTTAAAGCAAATTAACCAGGATTTATGTCGTTTGGTTTTCTTTTCTTGTTTGCAATTGGCAAGTTTAATAAATCTTTTACTGGCATTTACTTACCAATCTATCAGAACTGAAATTGTTTTTGAACCAACCAAACCAAAAAATATAAACAATAAACTTTTTGGAACACATTAAAAAAGTACTCGGAGGCGACTTTGTAATGAATATGCTTTTTTAATTAATAATCTGCCTTTGTTCGCCCTCATACGCATATTCGCAAAAAATAAAATTAATTATTAGGATTACGGCTTTGTCGTAAAAACCAACTTACATCTTGGTAGGCGTTTGCAATTTGCTTAACTACTTATATGGTATTACAAATTTGATTTTTCGTTTTCACATAAAGGAAAATTTACTTTTCTTAAAGCTTTCGGAGACCTCAAAGTTGTAAAAAATCGTTTTGCCCATATATGATCTTTTAAAACAGCCAACTGATTAGTTTTTTTTTTTTTAATTGTAAGAATAAGCCCAATTGCAAAAATTTAAACATTTTTAAGAAGGTTTTTAGCGAAAGAATGCTATTATTTCCCACACATATTTTAGTTAAAGTAATGTATGCACTCAGTCCCACTTTTCTTCTAATACCTTCGCAAAGAAATTTTTAAAATTGCTTAAAAAAATATATTTGAAAATCAAAGGTCATGTTTAAAGTTAGAGAACATAATTTTTTTGAAGCTAAAAATTTATAGAAATCCTAATTTTCAAATTCGAGGTTCGAGATTCATCACACCAAAATAAAAATATTAGAAAAGTATTCCCAACACAGTGTTATAGTTGTTATAGCTTATCATATTCTTCTGTGTTTACTTCTACGTCCGACTGCGAACACTTTTGAATTCTACTGTTTTAATGGCACTTTATTAATACAATTTGAATTTTATGCTCTAGCCGTGCGAGCGTGTTGCCTGCAGCAAAAAAAGCGTGAGGAGCCAGCCGGTGAGCAGCGAGTAGGTGGTTGGGGGAGGGCGGCCATGGCTGCCGTTGGTCTTGCCTTTGGACCAATCATAGTCCTTAGGGCCCGTCAGCTTCTGCTTCGTTTTATCAATCTCGTTCAGATTCGTTTGATATTTACTGACCGCTGAAACAGATGAGCAACGAGTGAGATCCCGGTCAATCGGTTGTTGAACAGTGGCTGGATTTTAGCAGTACTTACGTTTGCCAGACGCAATCACCGAATTTGTTGGTCCTTCCCCGAGAACGTAATTAATAGCGGTGTTGGGCAAGCCGTTCAGCGCGATTGACACCATTGTCGTTGTTGTGCGCCTCGCCGTTGTGGTTGTGGGCGGTGGCTGTGTTGTAGGCGGATTTGACACTACACAAGAAGAGGGTTATAATATAACGATTAATTTTATGCGTTAAATTACAAGTTAGTTGACCAAAAGTTCAGGTATAACGACAAAGGAAAAACGATTTGGTGAGCCTTAAATATATATAACACTTACTGCGTCAGCGTAAGTCAGTTTTTCCCACATTAAAGCGCATTAGTTTCGTAAAACATTTAAATGTGTTATATTTCAAACCTTTTAATACAAGCACAAAAATATCATTTTTTATAAGGGATCAAAAACCAAAAAAATCTATCGTGAAATCCACCAACTCGTATTGGCATAATAAACCAAAATGTTTCAACAACAAGAAAGAAAAGCTAACTTCGGGCGGAGCCGAAGTTAAAATACCCTTGCAGAATATTCTGTAAATTATATTCTCCAAAACTATTCATATGATGCATTCTTAATACTCATAAAAAATCCCAACTTCCTAACTTTAACAAGAGAGAACGCTATAGTCGAGTGCCTCGACTATTAGATACCCGTTACTCAGCTAAAGTCATCCGTTAGATGGCGCTATTGTATTGCGCCATCTACCCCAAGACATTGGTACCACGGGCCATGAAAGGCGCAAATGTAGGCGCTAGCCAGGCTTAAGCGTTTAATGGGTTTTTGGGCGTTAGAGTGGGCGTGGCAAACTTTTATTAGGCCAATCGATAGGTATTGACGAAACAAATACATATCAATTAAAATTTTCATAATAGCATCAAAACTGTGGCTACAGCTTGGGGCTTGTGGGCGTCAGAGGGGGCGTGGCACCATTTTGAAACAAACTTGCGCTGCGTAGGAACTCCTAAAATCTACATGCAAAATCGCAATCTTTCCGAGATCTCAGCGTTCATACGGACAGACAGACGGACAGACGGACATGGCTAGATCGACTTGGCTAGTGATCCTGAACAAGAATATATAAGTTAATTTCCAAATAATTAAAACTTCAAAAATTGGATTAAGATGTCTTATATATTCGAGATACAAATCGGAACCAGCCCTACTCTACATAGCGATCCCTATTTAAAGCTGTGGGTTGGGGCAGCGACGTTGGCTTCGGCGGCAGAGGCGCTGGCAGCGGCGTTGTTAGCGTTGACAAAATTGCTTGGTTGCAGAATCTGCAGGGTCCGCAGAATTCGTATTCCGTACTTAGTTGCGGCTGACCGGATGCTCGTGTTGCTGGGTTGCAGAATCTGCAGGGTCTGCAGAATTCGTATTGGGTACTTAGTTGCGGCTGACCGGATGCTCGTGTTTATGTTATTGAACTTGGGCTGCAACTTTGTGCTTGACAATGTTGCAATATTTTCGGAGAAAAATATGCGGAAATATTGCTGTTGTTAACTTATATACTTTATAGGGTCGGAAACGCTTCCTTCTACCTGTTACATACTTTTGCACGAATGCAATGCAATCCGCACGGATCGAACTTAATCAGATGTCCCCGCGTTGCACTTTAAAGTCAACGGAGTTGCACGGATTTATTAGCACTGATCGAACTTAATCGGATTTACTCGCGCTGGTCCCTGTTCGGGCGCTAGTTAATTTCCAAATAATTAAAACTTCAAAAATTGGATGAAGATGTCTTATTTATTAGAGATACAAATCGGAACTAGCCCTACTCTACATAGCGATCCCTATTTAAAGCTGTGGGTTGGGGCAGCGACGTTGGCTTCGGCGGCAGAGGCGCTGGCAGCGGCGTTGGTAGCGTTGACAAAATTGCTTGGTTGCAGAATCTGCAGGGTCTGCAGAATTCGTATTCCGTACTTAGTTGCGGCTGACCGGATGCTCGTGTTGCTGGGTTGCAGAATCTGCAGGGTCTGCAGAATTCGTATTCCGTACTTAGTTGCGGCTGACCGGATGCTCGTGTTTATGTTATTGAACTTTATGTTATTGAACTTGGGCTGCAACTTTGTGCTTGACAATGTTGCAATATTTTCGGAGAAAAATATGCGGAAATATTGCTGTTGTTAACTTATATACTTTATAGGGTCGGAAACGCTTCCTTCTACCTGTTACATACTTTTGCACGAATGCAATATACCCTTTTACTCTACGAGTAACGGGTATAAAAACACCAAAGTTATGGCTTTTCCGATCAATCAGTTATATGGCAGCTATAGGATATAGTCGGCCGATCCCGGCCGTTCCGGCATATATACTGCTTGCTAAGGAAAGAAGGATGTGTGCAAAGCTTCAATTCGATATCTTTAAAACTGAGAGACTAGTTTGCGTAGAAACAGACAGACGGACAGACAGACGGACAGACAGACGGACATGCTTATATAAACTCAGGAGGTGATCCTGATCAAGAATATATATACTTTATATGGTCGGAGATGTCAAATTTATAATACCCTCTGCAAGGGTATAAAAAGACAGGTAATTAAGAGATTGTATTTTTAAAAGTCTGGAAATATTAAAACCATTACAAAATATTTGGTGGTTTAAGATTTATCAATCTTTTAAAAACGCAAAGTTTTCGTTAAGACTAGGGACGATTGGCTTTCAGCTTCATGTGTGTTATTTTTGCTTTGAGGTCTTCACATCGTTTGCTTGCGAAAACGCAATGTTATTTATCGTGAGCAGTGGACCATGATTTTAACTTAATTATAACGTAATATTAGTATTAGTATTAGTCGCAACCAGTGTTGCGCATCGCTCCGGTCAATGACGGGCGTCAACCAAACATCGTTCGAGTCAATCATAAGCGGAATTGAAGGAGAGACTTCAGCAGCATTGCTGGCTGCCTGAAGACAGGTCAACCACACTCCGGATCATCGCCAGCTTCGTTGACCAAGAAGCAAGTCATCTTTCTGGGCCAGCAAAGGGGCTAGGGCATAACTCTTTTTCCCTATCCCAAACAATGCCGTGGTCAACTTACACACACATCTAAGCGGTTGAAGAACTTCCCCTGCAGTTCCGTTCATCACCTTTTAATTGATGAATCATCACCAAAAATTTATCACTGCTGATGATTAAATGATGAATTTTCAAACAAAGGAGTTAATCAGAAAAATTCATCACATTTTAATACAGCGGTAGTTCATATCAAGGATGGAAACGGCTAGTTTCAAGTAGTACGAGCTTTTTAGACTCAGGTTCAGAATTAAACTTGATCATGGGGGGTACTGCCCGTAGTTATCAAAATGCCGCGTCAGTCAAGCTATTAGTGGGATTTCGGACACATCGTAGCAAATCACTCACAACGTAAACCCAACTCTCAAATCACGAGATTCGGATTTTGAGTGAACATCGAACTCGCAGTTATCGTATCCAGTGGTGCACAGCAGCCTAGTGACGGTGTTGACATCACCGAATGGAACATGCCAGAAAAGATCATCCTGACTGAACCAACATTCACAGCAACTCATCCTGATCGAAATTGAAGGATTCTTCGAAGCCATCCGAGTTGCAAAGCGTGTAATGGGTATGAACATGCCCATGATCATAAATAAATACAAATTCTTTCAAGATCACCCCTCTCTAGATGAAATCGTTTCACATTTTTGAAAAGTGGAAGAATACCAAACGCCATGACAAAAGCCTTGTTCCTTTGTAATTATGTTGGAACAGAATTGTATTATAAGGTAATATTTATGTGGTAACACTTTGAGCTGGAGCTAACGCATCGCAACCACTGTTTCTAGTGTTGCATACCGTGGCTTCTCACCTGTCTGAATTTGTACTTCCCGTCTTGAATTTGTTACGGACGGAACGCGCCAAATCAACGCCGGTTTTTATTATTGTACTATGCTCAGCAAACGTTAATAAGTTCGCAGCGATTGAACAACCTTTCAACCGAACTCTATTGAATGCTTGAAAAACATCCAAAAATATTGCAGTGTAGTCATTTCAATTTTAGAACGCGCTTCGTATTTATAATGTTATACGATTGACCTGCTTAATAGATCTGAGTTTTTCCCGAAACCCAAACTGATGTGATAGGATTTTGTTATGAACTGTTATAAATGGAGAGCTATTACTAATTTTTCGAATAGCTTAGACTGACTTATGGGACTGTACGACGATGGGACCGGCCGAGAAGTATCCGAGCTTAGTGAAGAGCTGGGTGACGTTGTCAGTAGGTAGGTCTGACGGGAGAAATGTGACCGAGACGGTTTTTGCCCAGTATACCAGTCCTACAGCTTTACCATCGGGATAATTTGTTTCATGGGCATTCCACATACATAGATATGAGTAGCCATTTATTATTTGATGGTATTGTGCTGCGTTCAGTACTACAGGTGTTGCTTGTGAGTACGACGTATTTAAGGTAGGGGGTACCAGGCCTGGATTATGGCAAGTAAGTTTCTGACTGGAGTCGATAAAAACACGTCTGGGTTAAATTTTGGTGGTATAAACGGTGGTGTCATCTTTGCTTGATGGGCAGTGTGCAGAGTTTTAAAATTCTCCACACCCAACACACCCCAACCGACTTTGTATGGCCACACTCTTGTCAGTTTATGCATTGCACTATGGGGCCAACGCCCACTTTTCTTGGCCAAAATTAACAACTCGCTCAATTTCAACGATATCGATATAAAACTTTGCCATTTTTTTTTTTGGTATTCTTAGACCACATATATTTTAACAAGAAAGGAAGCAAACTTCGGCCAGCCGAAGTTTATATACCCTTGCAGTTGTTACCAATCTACTACATTTCGATTTCTATGCATATGTTACCAAAAAACAAGAAAGAAAAGCTAACTTCGGGCGGAGCCGAAGTTGATATACCCTTGCAGAATATTCTGTAAACTATATTCTTCAAAACTATTTATATGATGCATTCTTAATACTCATAAAAAATCCCAACTTATATATGGCAGCTATTGGATATAGTCGGCCGATCCCGGCCGTTCCGACTTATATACTGCGTGCAAAGGAAAGAAGGTTGTGTGCAAAGTTTCAATTCGATATCTTTAAAACTTGAGAGACTAGTTTGCGTAGAAACAGACAGACGGACATTTCAGGACGCCATCCTGATCAAGAATATATGTACTTTATAGGGTCGGAGATGTCTTCTTCACTGCTTTGCACACTTTTGACCAAAATTATAATACCCTCTGCAAGGGTATAATAAATATTTTAATCCAATCCAGAAACTCGGAACTATAAATTTCATAAATTATCTCCTAATGTTCTTGTATAAGAATAAACGAATTCGTTGGAAAGGAAGTAACAAGTAGAAGGAAGCGTTTCCGCTTGCCTTGCACGTGACATTTTTTGGTTCTACAGAATTTATACCTGTACTTTTTTTACCCCTTTAATGCAGATCCTATTTATGCCTATGCAGCGCAAGTATAAATTTGGTCATACCCACTCTAACGCGTACAAGTCGGGAAACTGAGTAGAGGTATTCGACACACCAAAAATTGTTCTTATAGAGTAATTGTTTAACAAGTCAAGAATTTAATTCAATAATGTCATATGATTAGGCTATTAAAAGCTATATTTATTGATTGCCGCTTCAATAAGTGGAACCATCTTTAAGGGGCATTTTGGTTTGAAATTGTTTTGAACTGGCAAAGATAGTCGTGGCAACAAAAATATTGGTGAGATAAGGGGCTACGCTATTAAAAATAAAAGAAAATGTTCTCTATATATTTATATTTTTGTATTATTTGTTTATATTTGTTTATATTTAAATTTGAAGTTTTGTATCGAAAGTAAAAGCAATTCAAATAATATTTCTCAACGAAGCTTGAGTTTTCAAACACACAACAACTTCTTTGTATAAAATTGTGCTGAGTCCTGTCGTCATACAGACCAACTGTTCGATATCATTTCTAAATTCAGAATAAAGTCTAAACGGCACTGCCTGAATACACTCTTAGGAGACTTGAGTCGTACCCCAACAATGAGGCTTCGCTGTTAGATAAAATGCATTATATATCTTGAAAATTGAGCGAGTTATTAATTTTGGCCAACAAAAGTGGTCGTTGGCCCCATAGTGCAATGCAACAAAATCTAACGACCGTAGTATTGAAGGTGGAGTTCCACAAGGCTACAAGTCCTAGCACAGCGGATATTCCTACGAACAACATGCACGTTCGCTACTGGCACCACGATCCTAAACCAATGGAAATGCCCAACTCGAGTAACAGCCCAACTTGCTGAAAATAAACAAACAAAATGTTAATAATATATTCTATGATAGTTTATTAAAAACATAGATAACGGAGAGCTGAGTTGCATAAAGTGCAAATTCAGACGTTGGCGAAATATAAACGCATGTATTCGAGTTTAGTAATTCAGACGTGATGTTTGAGTCAACGACGGACGAGACAGTCTATAAGTTAGCACTTAATTGGGAAAACAGGCTAAAACATAAGCTAATAATCTGCGGATTTTCTAAGCACCATTTTTCCCAAGTAAGCCTCTTGTACTTTTATAGTAAAGTAGAACCATAGAGGCCATTCCCTTAAATAATATTATTTTCTTAGCTTCGTACTTTTTTATAAATATGCCCTTAGGCCAGAAAATAGTACAAAACACAGTTGTAAGTTGCGCATGAGGAATACCAATTTTTAAGGATGTTACTTTCCAAGCATTAAACAATTTTAATTGTGAGACCTTAAGATTATAAAATGAAATTTAGTTACGGATAAAAACATTAATATCCAGAGATGAAAGGTCAGGGACGACCCGATATGTTTTTATTGTGCCACCCGAACACATGACTCCGTTTTAGGTGCCTTGCACGTGACATATTTTGGTGCTACAGAATTGACTCTCTACTTATTTTCTCTATTTATTTGTATACCCTTGCAGAGGGTATTATAATTTTGGTCAAAAGTGTGCAACGCAGTGAAGGAGACATCTCCGACCCTATAAAGTATATATATTCTTGATCAGGATCACATCCTGAGTTGATATAAGCATGTCCGTCTGTCTGTTTCTATGCAAACTAGTCACTCAGTTTTAAAGATATCCAATTGAAACTTTGCACACACCCTTTTTTCCTTTGCACGCAGTATATAAATCGGAACGGCCGGGATCGGCCGACTCTATCCTATAGCCGCCATATAACTGATTGATCGGAAATGCCATAATTTTGGTGTTTGTAAAGTTAAGAAGTTTGGATTTTCTATGGATTTTATATTTGGCAAATCAATCTGACCTACCAAATTTTATAAGGGTCGGCCGACTATATCCTATAGCTCCCATATAACTGAACGATTGGAAATTTTAAAGATAGGAAGTTTGAATTTTTTATGAGTACTAAGAATGCATCATATGAATAATTTTGGAGAATATATATTACAAAATATTCTGCAAGGGTATATCAACTTCGGCTCCGCCCGAAGTTAGCTTTCCTTTCTTGTTTTTTATGATTTGCTATTTCTTTATTGAAAATTCTCCTTTTGGATACTAACAATAAGTGTATAAAATCTTATAGTAAGCTAACTAACAGTTATGGGTCCCTGAGAATTATTGCTTGGTTGAAAAGTCGTTTCGTTGTAGGTGGGTTCTTCCGGAAACCCGAGACAACCCTCTTGCGAGTTAATTTGGGTACACGGAGAGTTTTTCTTTGTAGGTCGTTTTTTGTTTGTCAATTTCATCTTTTACTGCAAGAATGCCGGGGTCTCTGTGGATGTTTTGGTTGCGAATATACCACGGTGCCCCAGTAATAGTCCTCAGGATTTTCGATTGTGCACGTTGTATGATGTTAATGTTACTGCTGCTCGCGTTCCCCAATAGCTGGGAGCCATAAGTCCAGATTGAGAGTGGAGCTGTAGAGCAGGACATTGTAGTCCAGACGCAGGGGCGATCGAGCGTTTAATATCCAGTGGAAGCCTCTCCAGGTTAGTCGTCTGTCTAGGTGGACGCCGAGATACGTTACTTCGTTGACTTGGGGAATCGGCGTACTATTCAATGATAGTGGAGGGCATGTTTGCCTGTTGAGAGTAAACGTTATGAGTTTACATTTTTGTTTATTTAATTTAATACGCCAATCAGATAGCCACCTCCCAACTAAGATGAGGTGATTGGCTAGTTGTGTTGTTGCTCGGCTTGGGCACCTCGTGCGACTTAGGATTGCACTGTCGTCAGCGAACGTAGATGTTGTTAGCTGTTCGTTGTTCCGCTGTATATAGGATAGAACAGAGTTGGGCCTATATTGCGCTGCAATATTCGCGATGCTCGAAGGATGTGCGTATTCTTATGTTATTCTGTTAACTTGTTCGATTGTTCCATGGCTTCGACGGAAGCCAAATTGATGTGCCGGGATAACATTGTGTGCTTCCAGATTTGGAATTATGCGTGTATGGAGGCATTTTTCAAATAATTTAGACAGAAACGATAATAAAGTTATTGTAGTCTTTTAAGGGCTTCGGTATTATTATGATAGTAGATTTTTTCCATTTGCTAGGATAGTAGCCACAATAGCAGAGTTTGGAAGTTCAATTATCATTTTTGGTGTTACTAGGTCACCGCCCGGAGCCATGGTTCTGTGCGGAATACGTATCGCGCACTACGTCCATTTTAAGCGAATTATGTTTAGCGCACTTCTGGTTGAATGGCTACGTCAACAAACAAAAGTGCCGCATTTGGAGTGAAGCTAAACCTCAAGTGTATGTGAAAATACCGTTACATCCAGAAAAACTGACTGTTTGGTGCGCTTTATGGGCTGGTGGAATCATTGGTCCGTACTTCTCTAAAAACGATGATGGCCAGAACGTTACAGTCAATGTTGATCGGTATAGAGTCATGATTTTTTACTTTTTCATTCCTGAGCAACAAGACGGCGCAACATGTCACACAGCTCGTGCCACAATCGATTTACTGAAAGACACGTTTGAATTGTGAATTGGCCTCCAAGATCTTGTGATTTACGAGGGCAGTCCGATAAGTTCTTAGCCTCACCGCCCGTTGGCGTCACTATCGGAAGAGAAATGTACTATCGTGTAGTAGATTCTCGTAGACGGCTACTGTCGAAATTTCAGCCGAATCGGACTCGTAGTTTTGTTTTGACTGCGTTAGGAATCGGACGTGTCCGCGGATTTTAGAAAAATGGAGAAAGAGCAATATCGGCCTGTGATTCGATTCCTGTTTTTGGAAGGGAAATCGCGCAGCGAGTGGATGCTGTCGAAACAGTGGACTTCACCCGGCGAACCTGCTCCGAAGAAGGCGATGACTGTCCCATCGGCCGGAAAGGTGATGGCCACCGTTTTTATACCCTTGCAGAGGCTATTATAATTTTGGTCAAGAGTGTGCAACGCAGTGAAGGAGACATCTCCGACCCTATAAAGTATATATATTCTTGATCAGGATCACCTCCTGAGTTGATATAAGCATGTCCGTTTGTCCGTCTGTCTGTCCGTCTGTCTGTTTCTACGCGAACTAGTCTCTCAGTTTTAAAGATATGGAATTGAAACTTTGCACACACCCTTCTTTCTTTTGCACGCAGTATATAATTCGGAACGGCCGGGATCGGCCGACTATATCCTATAGCTGCCATATAACTGAACGATCGGAAATGCCATAACTTTGGTGTTTTTATACCCTTGCAGAGGGTATTATAATTTTGGTCAAAAGTGTGCAACGCAGTGAAGGAGACATCTCCGACCCTATAAAGTATATAAATTCTTGATCAGGATCACCTCCTGAGTTGATATAAGCATGTCCGTCTGTCCGTCGTGCAAAGGAAAGAAGGGTGTGTGCAAAGTGTCAATTCGATAGCTTTAAAACTGAGAGACTAGTTTGCGTAGAAACAGGCAGACGGACAGACAGACGGACAGACGGACATGGCTATATCAACTCAGGAGGTGATCCTGATCAAGAATATATATACTTTATAGGGTCGGAGATGTCTCCTTCACTGCGTTGCACACTTTTGACCAAAATTATAATACCCTCTGCAAGGGTATAAAAAGTGCAATAATAATTAAACTTTTGAACGGTAAAAGATCTCATCAAGATAATTTCTTTTTTATAACTCTAAGGCCGGTTTTTCGTCTCTCTGTCAAAATTTCTCGAACAGATCTTTATCTATTTCCTGCTAAATAAAATTGTTTTCTCGAACGTCAATGTGAGAGTCAACATCAACAGGTACCCACTCTCCTGCCTTTTAGCAGGTTATGCCGATTCAATCAATGCAACCCTTTGCTTGATCTTCAATTTTGTGTTTTACAGACGACAAGTTAAACGATTTCCCTTTACGACAAATGTATCTTGTCTTTAATTGACCCTAAATAAGAAGTAAGTGATTACAGAGTCAAATGCTTTACTCAAGACAGTGTAAATGACGTCTGTTTAAGAACTTTCTCAAAAATAAAGTGAATTCCAAAATTCTAGTGGTTGTTGACCTGGGTTTCATAAATCCGTGTTGATACGATCATTGACTCATATAATTGACTGGTGTCATTCAATCACTTTGTTTGATCTAAAAAGTATGAGCGGTGAGCGAATGTTGAGTGAACAGTTTTGTTAGAATCAAACGATCGAAGCTTATCAATAATCGTGTAAAATCGTTCTCGACCATGAACAGCAGTGCGTGGATCTGGCTTTCTCAAACTAGTACAATTTTTAATCAAGATCGGGGCCTCTAATAGTGAATACGTCCATTTGGAAGGTCCCACAACAATTTCTCGCAAGGTCAAAAGTACGCGACAGAGAAAAATCAATAAATTAATGACGAAATTTTTAACATTGTTCGCAGCGGTGGAGCAGCTACTATCGACTTGTGGACTGACAACTACGCGAAAAAGTAGTAGTATTTTGATTACCAAAAGGACTTACAATTTTTATACCCTTGCAGAGGGTATTAAAATTTTAGTCAAAGGTTTGCAACGCAGTGAAGGAGACAATATATACTATATATATAATATATACAATATATATTTACTGTATGTCAAAAAAGTGTTTTGACAAAAATTTGAAATGATTTTACTTTCTATAGGTTAGAATGTTAATAAAGAAGAAATTGGTTATTTTTGTTAAATGATCTCCAAAATACCAACAAAACCATAATATTATTTTTAACAAGAAAGAAAAGCTAATTTCGGGCGAAGCCGAAGTTGATACACCCTTGCAAAATATTCTGTAAATTATATTTATTCTCCAAAATTATTCATTCAGATGCATTCTTAATACTCATCAAAAATCACAACTTCCTAACTTTACAAACACCAAAATTATGGCATTTCCGATCGTTCAGTTATATGGCAGCAATAGGATATATATTCTGGGCCAGTGCAATGCACAAACTGCCAGGAATACGGTCATACCAGGGCTTACTGCACCCTCAGGTCAGTAAGTGTAGCTTGTGGAAACTGCCACGGCTCCGAACCCTGCCCTGCCAACAAGGAAGACTCTCTCACTAAAAAGTGTGTAAACTGCCAAGGAAACCACACAGCTAACTACAGAGGCTGTCCAGTCTACAAGGCGATGAAAAGTCGGATGCAACGAGCAACAACGGCACGCTCCCTGAACACACAAAACACTTACATGAGATCACAAACGACACCGGAAGTTTTCTTCGCAAAAGAAGCCAGATCATCATTTGGCCCTTCAATTACCACCAACGGAATTTCTTACGCCAGTGCTCTAAGATCAGGCACAGCTCACATAGAGCCGAAAATTGATAACATCCAGCAGGCCATGGGACAGCCACAAAGTAACATGGAATCTATGATGATTACTTTGCAACAAAATATGATGGAATTTATGTCCTTCATGAAAACCACCATGCAAACCCTTATGCAAAACCAAAATATCTTACTACAAATGCTTGCAGCTCAGCAGTCAAAATAAACCATGCCTAGCCTTCGAATAACTCTGTGGAACGCCAACGGTGTTTCACGGCATAAACCTGAAATAACTCAATTTCTGAACAAAAACCACATCGACGTTATGTTGCTGGCAGAAACGCATCTCACCAGCAAATAAAACTTTCAAATACGGGGATACACGTTCTACGGCACCGATCATCCAGATGGTAAAGCGCATGGCGGAACTGGAATCTTAATAAGAGACCGCGTCAAACACCACTTTCACCAACGGTTTGCAAAAAATCATCTACAAGCTACATCGATAAAATTACAGTTGGGCAACTGCAACCTTGCCATTGCCGCTGTCAACTGCCCACCCCGCTTTACAGTCTCCGAAGACCAATTCATGGACTTCTACAATTCACTTGGAGAGCGATGTACGCCCTTGGTCCAACTCTATTTCTCCTCTACACCGCAGATATTCTAACGAACGAGCGGCTAACTACTTCTACATTCGCAGACGATACCGCGATCATAAGTCGGTCAAATGCCCAAATGTCGGTCAAATGCCCAACTCAGGCAACAGCACTACTAGCTGATCATCTCGTGGTAGTGCGCAAAAGTGTAAACACATAACGTTTACTCTTAATAGACAAACGTGTCCCCCGCTAACCCTGAATATCACGCCACTTCCACAAGCTGACGATGTAACGTACCTTGGCATCCACCTAGACAGGAGACTTACATGGCGGAGACATATCGAAGCTAAGAAAATTCTCCTAAAACAAAAATCAAACAGTCTCCATTGGCTTATAAACGCGCGCTCCCCTCTCTGCCTGGACTTCAAGGTCCTGCTCTACAATTCAACGCTTAAGCCAGTCTGGACCTACGGCTCCCAAATGTGGGGAAACGCGAACAGCAGCAACATCGACATTATTCAGCGAGCACAATCAAAAATCCTGAGAATTATCACTGGGGCATATTGGTACGTTCGGAACGACAACATCCACAGAGATCTTGGCATTCTACCCGTAAAAGATGAAATATCAAAACAAAAATCGTCCTACCACACCAGCTCGCCAGGGGCCTAGCCAGGGTTTCCATCCGGACCCGATTGCAACGCAATGACCTTCCAGCTCAGCAATAGTTATTAGAGCCCCTAAATTTCGCGCCAGTCACCTTGATTGTCAGATAGTTTTTTAATTTAAGATTCTATATACTTATTGTTAGTCTCAATTCGGAGAAGATCCAATAAATAAAATGCAAATGTTCAAAAAAAAAAAAAAAAAAGAATGCATCATATGAATAATTTTGGAGTATATCATTTACAGAATATTCTGCAAGGATATTTCAACTTCGGCTCCGCCCGAAGTTAGCTTTCCTTTCTTGTTTTAATAATGTTGCAGAGGGTATTATAATTTCAGTCAAAAGCTTGCAGTGAAGGAGACATTTCCGACCCTATAAAGTATATATATTCTTGATCAGCATCACCAGGAGAGTCGATCTAGCCATGTCCGTATGTCCGTCCGGGTGTCCGTCAGTCCGTTTCTACGCAAACTAGTCCCTCAGTTTTAAAGCTATCTGCTTGAAAATTTCCCAAAAGTTGTCTTTCTATTGCAGGTAGTATATAAGTCGGAACGAGCCGGATCGGGCGACTATAGCCATATAACTGAACGATCGGAAATGTTCGGTGTTTTTAAAGTTAGAAAGTTGGGATTATCAATGGGTTTTTTTTTGGCCAATCAATCCGACCGACCAAATTTCATATGGATCAGCCGACTATATCCTATAGCCGCCATACAACTGATTGGACGGAAGTGCCATAACTTTGGTGTTTGTAAAGTTAGGAAGTTGGGATTTTCTACGGGTTTTATTTTTTGCCAATCAATCCGACCTTCCAAATTTTATAAGGATCAGCGGACTATATCCTATAACTGAACGATTGGAAATGCCATAACTTTTATGTTTTTCAAGTTAGGAAGTTGGGATTATCTATGGGTTTTATTTTTGGCCAATCAATCCGACTTACCAAATTTCATAAGGATCGGCCGACTATATCCTTTAGTTGCCATATTTATTGATCTCGTCGTCTTTGACTTTCAAAGTGAACGGTCGTCTTTTTTTTCTGCGCTCCGATTTTGTATTTTTGTTTTATTTAATCCCATCGGTGGGTCAAAACAATTTTCATCTACTTTCAGTAATTTAAACATACATTTAAAATCCGTTCGCTTCGCGAGTGATCTAAATATCTTTGTGCACGTTTGTATAAATACCTAAAAATTTTCTTAATCTCTTAATTCTCTTCTGTGTTTTTCTTTTCTTGTAATTGCGCTCCCGCTCTCTCCCGCTCTTTGTTTTGAAAGTTTTAAGCGTGCAGTTTCTGCGCTCTTGCGGTACTTATAACTGCTCGCTTATAAATTTTAATTCGTTTTCTTGGTACAGTGGTTCCAATAGATAAAATGAATAATACAAATTTAGTCTGCTTCTGCAAAAAATGCTCGTAATCAGGGCTGACCAGTCTAATATGACCGATTTGTCCGTAGTGGATTCACAATCCCTCAGAATGTAGCATCACCACTACAAGGGACTACTGAGTCCGAACAACCGGCTCAAGTTGGTTTTGCAGAAACAATGTCTGCTCCACCAAAATCCCTCTCAGTGGTTCCACTAAAGAAACAAATTTTCGTTTCTCGACTTTCCCCTGTTTAAACATTTTCTGATGTATTGACTTATATACAAGACAAGACTAAAGCCGATTGTAATAGTGTAAAGGTGGAAAAGTTTAAGTTTTCTTATGCTAGAGACATTTCATCTTTCAAGATAACTGTCCCTAACAAGCTTTTTGAAGCCATATGCTCGGGCGACTTTTGGCCGGATAATATGGTTGTAAAAGAGTTCAAGGCTATGACCGTCCCTCTAGACTGGGAGGTGGAGTCTTAATTGCAGTTGATTCAAACCTCCCGTCAGAGGAGTTCTTTTTTGAAGAATTCAATACCATTGAATTTATTTGTGTTAAGTTATTGCTTCCTAATAGCTCTATATACATAACTTGCTCATATATTCCGCCGTTGTCTGAATTTTCTGATTATTTAAATCACCTTTCCGTTATTAAGTCGGTTGCAAATAAGCTTTCCGATAGAGATCAGTTGGTAGTTCTAGGTGATTTTAATACCTGGTCCATTGAGGATGGATCGAATGTCTTACTACCTATAGCACAGCATGATTTTATTGACGGCCTGCTAGACATATCTCTATCTCAAGTAAACCATGTTCGAAATTCACTAAGTCGATTTCTTGATTTGTTTTATTTTTTGTATCAAATCATGAAGCTGTGTTTCTGTCCAGAGTAGCACCACTCACGCAACCTGAAGATCGATATCACCCTACAATCGAACTTTCATTTGACACGGGTAGAGTTATAGAATTTCTTCTATATCAGAAAAATCCAAACGAATACATTGTTTTCGCAAGGCTGACTTTCTGAGGCTAAATAATTGTATTTCTGGCTTTAATTGGTCTGATCTTTACTTATGCAATAATATGTCCGATGCAGTTAATGTCTTTTACACTGCAATATAGTCATTTGTTAATTCCTGTGTTCCGTGGCACTATCCGTCAATTTCCAATAAATCACCTTGGTTTAGCAAAGAGTTGACACACTTAAAAACTAAAGTCCAGACTTTTTAGGAAATATAAAAATACCGGTTCTCAATATGTTTTTATACCCTTGCAGAGGGTATTATAATTTTGGTCAAAAGTGTGCAACGCAGTGAAGGAGACTTATATATCCTATAGCTGCCATATAACTAAACTATTGGAAATGCCATAACATTGGTGTTTTTAAAGTTAGGAAGTTGATATTTTTATGAGTGTTAAGAATGCATCATATGAATAATTTTGGAGAACATAATTTACTGAATATTCTGCAAGGGTATTTCAACTTCGGCTCCGCCCGAAGTTAGCTTTCCTTTCTTGTTACTAGATATTTAAGTGCTTGGTTAAAATTTACCGTGCTTAATGCTCAGTGTTATAATAGTTACTTAAACCGTTGTAAGGTCCAGTTCTCTCAGGACCCGAAACAGTTTTATAACTTCGTTAACACCAAGCGTAAATCTAATTCTTATCCTTCCTCGCTGTCGTTCAAAAACATGACGGCAACCACAGATCAGGCAATAGCCGATTTATTTGCCCAATTTTTTCAAACGACCTACTCTACTTTAGATTATTCATCACAGCCTTATTCTTACACCATATCCAATTCAAACCTCATATTCTGTCCCACTTTAACAGAAAGCTCTCTTCTTTTGGATCTTCTTCGTATTAAGCCTGTTTATTCGCCAGGGCCCGATGGTATTCCTGGGTGCGTGCTTAGGTATTGCGCTAAGGCCCTGTGCAAACCTCTTCACAAGTTGTTTACCTTATCTCTAGAAACTTCCCAATTCCCAAATATTTGGAAGGAATCATTTTTTATTCCTTATTTCAAAAAAGGTAACAAGTTAGAAGCCAGTAACTACAGAGGAATTTCTAAGTTGTCAGCTATTCCTAAGCTTTTTGAAAAAATCATTACTCCTCATCTGCAGCACCTTTGTAGATCAAGCATTTCTCCGTGTCAACACGGATTTATTAAACGTAGATCAACAATCACAAACCTTCTAGAGCTCACTACATTTGTGCGCGTTCTTGCTCCCCCTCGCTACCATCGACGTCTCTGCTGCCAAAAAGCGCCACAATGCAGGTATGCAATAACCTAAGATTATCAGCAGTAACTAGCTCCGCGATTTCTTTAACAACGTTAACTGTAACTACAACAACAACAGCAACTATATCGACAAAATAACCCGTAACAATGCTAGCCTAGGTGGAATAGAAACGCCCATGAACTCAAACCGATTTAAAATCTTGGAAGACGCCTATGACGTTGAGGCGGCCGAATCTACTGAAGTCGAGAAAAAGAAGCCAAAGCCTCCGCCTATTTATATTCGAGAAAAAAGTTCCAATGTTCTTGTCAACAAAACTATCAAGCTTATTGGAAAGGATAACTTCCACATAATACCTCTAGTAAAGGGCAACATCCAAGAGACAAAGGTTCAAATGAATTCTGAAGATAATTACAGAGTATTGTCGAAATATCTTACCGAGAATAAAAATAACTTTTACACGTATCAGCTAAAAAGTAGCAAGGGCCTGTAAGTCGTACTTAAGGACGTAACGCCTGCAGAGATAGCAAAGGTGCTACAAGAGAGTTGAGCTCGAACCAGAAAATAAGCCCCTAAAGAAATACGAAGTGCACCCTATTTACAATCTTCAGTGCACTACAGAATTACAGTTGAGGAACCGCACAAACGCAATGGCCCGTTACAAAGTGCGAACTGCCAAGAATATGGCCATACAAGGTCATGACTCCGCACACTGCCCAGCGAGCAAAGATGACTGCAACTCGAAAAAGTGCGGCAATTGCGGTGGCAATCACACTGCTAACTACAGAGGCTGCAAGGTTTATAAGAAGCTGAAAAGTCGAAGCCACTAGAGAGGAACTACTGCCCGCACCCAAAATAAAAAGATGACAGCTTCCAGGGCAAACCCTGAAGTCTTCTTCTCGACTGCAGCCAGCAGACCCATAAGCTCTGATAAAAATGTGACATACGCAAGCGCTTTAAGATCAGGACTGGCTAACCCTGTCTCAAATAGTTAATTTCTGGAATCAGCATACCAAGAACCGAACACGGCTCAGCAACAACAATCGCCGGAGCAGCCAAAAAGCAACTTTGAAGCTATGATATGCAGCCTGCAACAAAGCCTTACGGAGTTTATGTCGTTTATGCGCACAACTATGCAAGATTTATTGCGAAACCAAAATCAATTGATTCAAATGCTGGTTTCACAACAATCCAAATAATGATTTCCCTAAGGATATATACGTGGAACGCTAACGGCGTCTCACAGCATAAACTTGAGTTAGCTCAATTCCTATTCGACAATCATATCGACGTAATGCTGCTTTCAGAAACACACCTTACAAACAAATACAATTTTCAACTACGAGGTTATTCATTGTACGGAACAAATCATCCAGATGGTAAAGCACATGGTGGGACTGGTGTTCTAATCAGAAGCCGTATTAAGCACCACTATCGTAACAAATTTGCTAAAAACTATCTACTGGCCACATCTATAAATATACAAATAAATACTGGCAACCAACTTACACTAGCCGCCGTATAATGTCCCCCTCGCTTCACTATAGCTGAAGATGAGTTTATACAGTTTTTCAACTCACTAGGAGACCACTTCATAGCAGCAGGGGACTACAATGCCAACCACACACACTGGGGATCACGTCTCGTGACTCCATAAGGAAAACAGCTCTATAATGCAGTTATAAAAGCCAAGAACAAGCTGGACCATGTTTCTCCTGGCAGACCAACATACTGGCCGGCAGACCCAAAGAAACTACCCGATTTAATAGACTTTGCAATTATTAAAAACATTCCTAACAAGAAAGGAAAGCTAACTTCGGGCGGAGCCGAAGTTGATATACCCTTGCAGAATATTCTGTAAATTAAATTGGTTGGTCAAAAATAAAACCCATAAAAATCCTAACTTCCTAATTTTAAAAACACCAAAGTTTTGGCATTTCCAATCGTTCGGTTATATGGCAGCTATAAGATATAGGCGGCCGATCCTTATGAAAATTGGTAGGTCGGATTGATTGGTCGAAAATAAAACCCATAAAAATCCCAACTCTTAATTTTAAAAACACCAAAGTTATGGCATTTTCGATCGTTCAGTTATATGGCAGCTATAGGATATAGTTGGCCGATAACGTCCGTTCCGACTTATATACTGCGTGCAAAGGAAATAAGAGTGTGTGCAAAGTTCGATATCTTTAAAACTGAGAGACTAGTTCGCGTAAAAACACACTTTTGACCAAAATTATAATACCCTTAGCAAGGGTATAAAAATCTGATAAGCGCCGAATGCCTCTCGGATCTTTCATCTGACCTGTCATGTTTATTCTATTCCGCTTACGCTTAAAACATGCCTCACGTCAACTCACAAAAGATTTACAGCAAGAAGAAGCACATGTCCACCGACGCTACATAGAGCAATTGTCAACATGTAGTACAAAACACAAACTATGGAGAGCTCACCCAACTCTAAACTCACCGAAAGTAACCGTGATGCCTATTGGAATCCCACAGGCGGCTGGGCGCGCAGCGATGCAGACAGAGCCAGCACGTTCGCCAACCACCTTAAAAATGTTCACTTTGCCGACTTTACCATATGAGCCTCAGCTTCAACATAAGCCAATTGAGTTTCGCCCAAACGAAATCGTTAACATCATCAAAAATCAGCTGAATCCGAAAAAATCTCCGGGCTGCGACCTCATAACTCCCAAAATGATCATTGAGCTCCCATATTGCGCCGTTTGCACTATCACCCAGCTTTTTAATGCCATCGCAAAACTTGGCCACTTTCCAGTGAGATGGATAGCAAAGCCGGGAAAAGACCACACAATTCCGACGTCGTATAGACCTATAAGCCTACTTTCATGCTTATCTAAACTCTTTGCTTATCTATGGACTCGCATAAACACATACCTAAGAATCCAGGAAGGAATTCCGTCACCAATTTGGGTTTCGTGAAAAGCACGAAACAATTGAGCAGGTCAACCGGATAACATCAGAAATTCGGAACGCGTTCGAAAAACGAAAGTACTGTACTGCCATATTTTTAGATGTCTATCAAGCATTTGATAGAATTTGGCTAGAAGGTCTAATGTACAAGATCAAGACACTGCTCCCCTACAACACAACCTTTTAGAGTCTTACCTCTACGACAGAAAATTTACTATGAGATGCAACACTGCTCTAACTGACGATTTTACTATTGGAGCTGGAGTTCCTCAAGGTAGCGTGCTTGGGCCAACATTATATGTCCTCTACACAGCAGACATCCCAACCAGCACACGACTAACAACATCTACGTTTGCTGATGATACAGCTATTCTCAGCCGCTTAAAATGCCCGAAGCAAGCAACTGCGCAGCTAGCTCTTCATCTGGTCGATGTTGTAAAGTGGCTTTCAGATTGGCGAATTAAAGTGAACGAACAAAAATGCAAGCACGTTACGTTCACCCTGAACAGGCAAACCATACTCTACTCCCGCAAGCAAACGAAGTGACATATCTTGACAGAAGGCTCACATGGCGCCGGCACATTGAAGCCAAAACAACACACCTAAAGCTAAAGGCCAGTAGCCTTCATTGGCTTATCAACGCTCGGTCTCCTCTTAGCCTTGAATATAAAGTCCTGCTGTATAACTCGGTACTAAAACCTATATGGATGTACGGCTCTCAGTTATGGTGGAATGCCAGCAATAGCAATATTGACATAGTCCAGCAAGCTCAGACGAAGATGTTGAGAACAATCACCGGGGCACTGTGGTACGTGCGCAACAAAAACATACTTCTACCAGTCAAAGAAGTGATCGCAGAACAGAAGGAAAAGTACTTTACCAAGCTATCGTTGCACCCTAACCACCTGGCGAGAGGTCTTACAAGGTTGATCAACCAGTCACGCCTTCGTCGCAATGACTTACCCACCCAGCGACCGACTTGAGGGACGCGAAACCAGAATGCAGTCTTATTATACTGTTAGTTAAATTTTAATGTTAAGATTCGTCAACTTATTGTTAGTCTCAAAATTAAGAGAAGATTCAATAAATAAAAGCAAATTTAAAAAAAAAATATATATATAATATATAACTGATTGATCGCAAATGCCATAAGTTATGACGTTGGGTTTTTCTATGGGTTTTTTTTTTGCCAATCAATCCGACCTACCAAATTTCATAAGGACCGGCCGACTATATCCTATAGCTGCCATTTAACTGAACGATTGGAAATGCCATAACTTGTGTTTTTTGAAGTTATTGGAAGTTGGGAATTTTTATGAGTTTTTAGAATGCATAATATATACTTACAGAATATTCTGTATATCAACTTCGGCTCCGCCCGAAGTTAGCTTTTTTTCTTATTCTTTATCTAATAAGCTAATATTTTAATGAAGATCCTAATTCCTAATGAAGATCCTGCAGAATTACAGTTGAGGAACCGCACAAACGCAATGGCCCGTTACAAAGTGCGAACTGCCAAGAATATGGCCATACAAGGTCATGACTCCGCACACTGCCCAGCGAGCAAAGATGACTGCAACTCGAAAAAGTGCGGCAATTGCGGTGGCAATCACACTGCTAACTACAGAGGCTGCAAGGTTTATAAGAAGCTGAAAAGTCGAAGCCACTAGAGAGGAACTACTGCCCGCACCCAAAATAAAAAGATGACAGCTTCCAGGGCAAACCCTGAAGTCTTCTTCTCGACTGCAGCCAGATCCCCACTAGGACCCATAAGCTCTGATAAAAATGTGACATACGCAAGCGCTTTAAGATCAGGACTGGCTAACCCTGTCTCAAAAAGTTAATTTCTGGAATCAGCATACCAAGAACCGAACACGGCTCAGCAGCAACAATCGCCGGAGCAGCCAAAAAGCAACTTTGAAGCTATGATATGCAGCCTGCAACAAAGCCTTACGGAGTTTATGCGCACAACTATGCAAGATTTAATGCGAAACCAAAATCTATTGATTCAAATGCTGGTTTCACAACAATCCAAATAATGACTTCCCTAAGGATATATACGTGGAACGCTAACGGCGTCTCACAGCATAAACTTGAGTTAGCTCAATTCCTATTCGACAATCATATCGACGTAATGCTGCTTTCAGAAACACACCTTACAAACAAATACAATTTTCAACTACGAGGTTATTCATTGTACGGAACAAATCATCCAGATGGTAAAGCACATGGTGGGACTGGTGTTCTAATCAGAAGCCGTATTAAGCACCACTATCGTAACAAATTTGCTAAAAACTATCTACTGGCCACATCTATAAATATACAAATAAATACTGGCAACCAACTTACACTGGCCGCCGTATCACTGTCCCCCTCGCTTCACAATAGCTGAAGATGAGCTTTATAATGCAGTTTTTCAACTCACTAGGAGACCACTTCATAGCAGCAGGGGACTACAATGCCAAGCACACCACACTGGGGATCACGTCTCGTGACTCCATAAGGAAACTACCAGCTTTAATGCTAATGCAGTTACCAAAAGCCATTAGAACAAGCTGGACCATGTTTCTCCTAGTCAGAGTGCCTCGACAATTATTTTACTCGGCCGGTAAACACCTTAATATAAACTATGCCGATTCTTATATGTTTTTGCCGTTCGAATTAAGCTGGCAGCTTTCCTAACAAGCAAGCACAGAGCTAACTTTCGAGCGAAGCCGAAGCTTTTGTCCTGCACCAGCAGCTATGTCTGTATGTTTAAATTGTTTGAGTGCAATAAATTGACTAGAAATATTAAACATACATAAAATTGCCTAACTTCCTAATTCTTAAATAACACTTATGTATTTTGAAGTTTCAAATCGTTCGGTTATATGGCAGCACACTAGGATATAGGCGTTAGCCGATTGCTTCTTATGAAAATTGGTAGGTCGGATTGATTGATGTTTTATTGGTCGAAAATAAAACCCATAAAAATCCCAACTCTTAATTGTTTGACTCAAACACCAAAGTTATGGCTAATTATTTGATCGTTGCATAGTTATATGGCAGCTATAGGATGGTAGTTGGCCAGATAACAACCGTTCCGACTTATATACTGCGTGCAAAGGAAATCCTTATAGAGTATGTGCAAAGTTCGATATCTGTTAAAACTGAGAGACTAGTGTTCGCGTAAAAACACCCTTTATGACCAAAATTATAATGATCTACCCTTAGACAGGGGCTATAAAAATCTGATAAGCGCCGAATGCCTCTCGGATCTTTCATCTGACCTGTTTAATGGTTATTCTATTCCGCTTAGCGCTTGAAAACTTTCCTCAAGCCAACTCACAAAAGATTTACAGAAACAAGAAGCACATGTCCACCTACGCTACTTAGAGCAATTGCATCAAAACTGTAGTACAAAACACAAACTATGGAGCAAGCTCACCCAACTCTGAAACTCACCGAAAGTAACCGTGATGCCTATTAGAAATCCCACAGGCGGCTGGGCGCGCAGCGATGCAGACAGAGCCAGCACGTTCGCCAACCACCTTAAAAATGTTCACTTTGCCGACTTTACCATATGAGCCTCAGCTTCAACATAAGCCAATTGAGTTTCGCCCAAACGAAATCGTTAACATCATCAAAAATCAGCTGAATCCGAAAAAATCTCCGGGCTGCGACCTCATAACTCCCAAAATGATCATTGAGCTCCCATATTGCGCCGTTTGCACTATCACCCAGCTTTTTAATGCCATCGCAAAACTTGGCCACTTTCCAGTGAGATGGATAGCATATAATGTAGCCGGAAAGCCGGGTAATGACCACACAATTCCGACGTCGTATAGACCTATAAGCCTACTTTCATGCTTATCTAAACTCTTTGCTTATCTATGAACTCGCATAAACACATACCTAAGAATCCAGGAAGGAATTCCGTCACCAATTTGGGTTTCGTGAAAAGCACGAAACAATTGAGCAGGTCAACCGGATAACATCAGAAATTCGGAACGCGTTCGAAAAACGAAAGTACTGTACTGCCATATTTTTAGATGTCTATCAAGCATTTGATAGAATTTGGCTAGAAGGTCTAATGTACAAGATCAAGACACTGCTCCCCTACAACACCCACAACCTTTTAGAGTCTTACCTCTACGACAGAAAATTTACTATGAGATGCAACACTGCTCTAACTGACGATTTTACTATTGGAGCTGGAGTTCCTCAAGGTAGCGTGCTTGGGCCAACATTATATGTCCTCTACACAGCAGACATCCCAACCAGCACACGACTAACAACATCTACGTTTGCTGATGATACAGCTATTCTCAGCCGCTTAAAATGCCCGAAGCAAGCAACTGCGCAGCTAGCTCTTCATCTGGTCGATGTTGTAAAGTGGCTTTCAGATTGGCGAATTAAAGTGAACGAACAAAAATGCAAGCACGTTACGTTCACCCTGAACAGGCAAACCATACTCTACTCCCGCAAGCAAACGAAGTGACATATCTTGGAGTACACCTCGACAGAAGGCTCACATGGCGCCGGCACATTGAAGCCAAAACAACACACCTAAAGCTAAAGGCCAGTAGCCTTCATTGGCTTATCAACGCTCGGTCTCCTCTTAGCCTTGAATATAAAGTCCTGCTGTATAACTCGGTACTAAAACCTATATGGATGTACGGCTCTCAGTTATGGTGGAATGCCAGCAATAGCAATATTGACATAGTCCAGCAAGCTCAGACGAAGATGTTGAGAACAATCACCGGGGCACTGTGGTACGTGCGCAACAAAAACATACTTCGCGACTTAAACATTCTACCAGTCAAAGAAGTGATCGCAGAACAGAAGGAAAAGTACTTTACCAAGCTATCGTTGCACCCTAACCACCTGGCGAGAGGTCTTACAAGGTTGATCAACCAGTCACGCCTTCGTCGCAATGACTTACCCACCCAGCGACCGACTTGAGGGACGCGCAACCAGAATGCAGTCTTATTATACTGTTAGTTAAATTTTAATGTTAAGATTCGTCAACTTATTGTTAGTCTCAAAATTAAGAGAAGATTCAATAAATAAAAGCAAATTTAAAAAAAAACAAGAAAGGAAAGCTAACTTCGGGCGGAGACGAAGTTGATATACCCTTGCAGAATACTCTGTAAATTATATTCTCCAAAATTATTCATATGATGCATTCTTATTACTCATAAAAGATCCCAACTTCCTAACTTTAAAAACACCAAAGTTATGGCATTTCCAATCGTTCAGTTATATGACAGCTATAAGATATAGTCGGCCGATCCTTATAAAATTTGGTAGGTCGGATTGATTGGCCAAATATAAAATCCATATAAAATCCCAACTTTCTAACTTTACAAACACCAAAGTTATGGCATTTCCGATCAATCAGTTATATGGCAGCTATAGGATATAGGTTGCCGATCCTTATGAAATTTGGTAGGTCGGATTGATTGGCCAAATATAAAACCCATAGAAAATCCCAACTACCTAACTTTACAAACACGAAAGTTATGGTATTTCCTATCGTTCAGTTATATAGCAGCTATATGATATAGTTGCCCGATCCGGCTCGTTCCGACTTATATACTACCTGCAATAGAAAGACAACTTTTGGGAAAGTTTTAAGCAGATAGCTTTAAAACTGAGCGACTAGTTTGCGTAGAAACGGACGGACAGACGGACGGACAGACGGACAGACGGACAGACGGACATGGCTAGATCGACTCTCCTGGTGATGCTGATCAAGAATATATATACTTTATAGGGTCGGAAATGTCTCCTTCACTGCGTTGCAAACTTTTGACTGAAATTATAATACCCTCTGCAAGGGTATAAAAATATATATATAATATATAACTGATTGATCGCAAATGCCATAAGTTATGACGTTGGGTTTTTCTATGGGTTTTTTTTTTGCCAATCAATCCGACCTACCAAATTTCATAAGGACAGGCCGACTATATCCTATAGCTGCCATATAACTGAACGATTGGAAATGCCATAACTTTGGTTTTTTTGAAGTTAGGAAGTTGGGATTTTTTATGAGTTTTTAGAATGCATAATATATACTTACAGAATATTCTGTATATCAACTTCGGCTCCGCCCGAAGTTAGCTTTTTTTCTTATTCTTTATCTAATAAGCTGATATTTTAATGAAGATCCTAATTCATTCCTGGCATCTCAAAGCCATGAATCGGCCAGTGTGCCTTGCATTTTACAACGGAGTAAGTTCTTTACAATGCTGCAATCTTGAAATTCGATTTGCCTTGATCCTGCTAATTAAATTTTAGTTTTTGGACACATGCGGTTGATTTAATTTTTACATTGTAATTCCTAAATTCCTAAATTTTAAGTCATTAAAACAATTTTAGCTATAAAATTAATCATTATACCATTAAGAGTATTGAGGCAAATGGGATAAATACAAAAAAGTGCTTGCTGTGCCAATAATAAAGTTCGTCACTGTATAGTCGATTTTTAATAACTGCAAGGGTATATAAACTTCGGCTTGCCGAAGTTTGCTTCCTTTCTTGTTAATTTTTTTTTAGTAGCCAATACCTTAATAAAAAATATTAAAAAAGAGAAAAAATGTAAAAAGTTACATTTTTATTTCTACGAAATTTTACGTATTGCAAACAATTACTCGACAAACTGTACCTACGCCTGAAGAGCCAAAGGCAAAGTCGGCAGAGCCGAATGGGACGCAGGCAGTGGCGAAACCCTCAGTCGGCGATCGTAGGAAATGAAGAAAAATTTCCATCTCCCTCACTTACTCTGTCTCTCACCCCATAAAATAAGCTGAGTGGTGGAGGACAATCTATAACAAGAAAGGAAGAAAACTTCGGCAAGCCGAAGTTTATATACCCTTGCAGTTATTACAAAACGACTACATTTCGATTTATATTCCTATATTACTAGAAACAATGAAGCTATGTCGATTTTGCGATGCATTTGGCCATCGTTTCTATGGCAGCTATATGATATACCAAATCCCAAAGAATTTAATTTAATAAAAACAGTAATTCCATAATATTTAAATATTACCAAATCCCAAAGAACAACCAAATTTAAAACAACAAGGTTATCAATTTTACAAAATTTTTTTTTTCTGATTGTTCCTATGGGAGCTATATGATATAGTCGCCCGATTCGGCTTGTTCCGACCTATATACTACCTGCTATAGAAAGACAACTTTTGGGAAAGTTTCAAGCAGATAGCTTAAAAACTGAGGGACTAGTTTGTAGAAACGGACGGACGGACAGACGGACGTACGGACAGAAGGACGGACAGACGGCCATGACTAGATCGACTCTCCTGGTGGTGCTGATCAAGACTATATATACGGGTCGGAAATGTCTTCTTCACTGCTTTGCGAACTTTTGACTGAAATTATAATACCCTCTGCAAGGGTATAAAAATCACAACGCCTGTTGCACACCCTTGAAATTAACATAACATAATTTTGGTTTTTGTAATAAATATTTTAGTCGGTACTTATTAATTATATTATTTTATGGATTTACATTTTAAAATGACAGATAGTTTTGAAAGAAATGGATTCATTTATTAGGTAATTTTAAATAATTTAATTATTTTGCATAGCCAGACATGCTTTTATGTACTGCTTTGACGCGAAGCGAAACATATAATAACAAATTAGGCAAAGGAAAGAACAATAGGATAATGGTGCCTGCCCATGTTCTCAACCGAAGTTGTTTTCGGGGTTTTTACATGCACTTGCTTTGAGAGAACGGAGAGAACAGATCAATGCTGAGATTTTTTGTGAAATTTTAAAAACAAAATTTATTAAAAAATTTAGGTATTTTATTTAATTATTTTATAATTTTTAATTATTTATACGAAGTCAAAAAAAGGTGCCCAAGAGCACCGAAACCTCAAACATCCTCAACACCTCCGAGAAAACTGAAAACGTAAGTTGAATTAAGATTAATACTTAGAATTATAATAATTGATAATAACCATTAAATGTAAGAAAATATTATAATGAAAAACATGAAAATATTAATAAAATGATGTGTTTATTTACTGATGAAAATGCGGTGAAAAGTGATGAAATACTGATGTAAATGCGGTAAAAATGTGATGGAAAAGCGATGAAAAAGCGGTGAAGAAGCGATGAAAAAGCGGTGAAGAAGCGATGAATATAATTCTTTAATCAGTAATTCCTCACATTTTAATCAGTAATTCATCGAAAATGAGTAAATGCTTATTAAAAGGAAAGCTAGCTTCGGGCGGAGCCAAAGTTGATATACCCTTGCAGAATATTCTGTAAATTATATTGGTTAGCTAAAAACAAAACCCATAGAAAATCCCAACTTCCTAACTTAAAAAAAACAAAGTTATGGCATTTCCGATCATTCAGTTATATGGCAGCTGTATGATATAGTCGCCCGATCCTTATGAAATTTGATAGGTCAGATTGGTTGGCCAAAAATAAATAGGTCAGATTGATTGATCAAAAACCCATAGAAAATCCCATCCTCCTAACTTTAAAAACACCAAAGTTATGGCATTTCCGATTGAAATTAGGTAGGTTAGATTGATTGTCCAAAAATAAAACCCATAGACAATCCCAATTTCCTAACTTTAAAAACACCAAAGTTATGGAATTTCCGAACAATCAGTTATATGGCGGCTACAGGATAGAGTCGGCCGAACCCGGCCGTTCCGACTTCTTACGGTTTTAATTAAATTAAAATCGGACAACTACATCAAATAGCTCCCATAGAAACGATGGCAAAATGCAGCGAAAAATCGACATAGCTTCATAACTTTGGTCAAAAGTGTGCAACGCAGTGGAGGAGACATCTCCGACCCTATAAAGTATATATATTCTTGATCAGGGTCGAGTCCTGAGTTGATATAAGCAGGTCCGTCTGTCCGTCTGTCTGTTTCTACTCGAACTAGTCTCTCAGTTTTAAAGTTATCGAATTGAAACTTTGCACACACCCTTCTTTCCTTTGCACGCAGTATATAAGTCGTAACGGCCGGGATCGGCCGATGGGATTTTCTATGGGTTTTTGATCAATCAATCCGATCTACCGCATTTCATAAGGATCGGCCGTCTATATACTATAGCTGCCCTAGAACTGAACGATCGGAAATACCATAACTTTGGTGTTTTTAGGAAGCTTAAAGTTAGGAAGTTGGGATTTTTTATGAGCATTAAGAATGCATCATATGAATAATTTTGGAGAATATAATTTACAGAATATTCTGCAAGGGTATATCTACTTGTTTATTATTCTATTATTATTTGTTCTTGTTTATTTTGACATCGTTTCTTTGGCAGCTGTATGATATTGTTGTCCTATTTTAATTTAATTAAAACCGTAATTCCATAATATTTTAATATTACCAAATCCCGAAGAACACAAAAAAAATGTAAAACAAGAAAGGAAAGCTAACTTCGGGCGGAGCCCAAGTTGATATACCCTTGCAGAATATTCTGCAATTTGGCTGTTTGGCCAGAAATAAAAGCCATAGAAAATCACAACTTCCTAACTTTAAAAACACCAAAGTTATGGCATTTCGGATCAATCAGTTATATGGCGGCTATATACGGTTAGCTATATGGCTATAGGATATAGTCGGCCGATCCTTGTGAAATTTGGTAGGTCGGATTAATTGGCCAAAAATAAAAACCATAGAAAATCCAAACTTCCTAACTTTAAAAACACAAAAGTTATGGCATTTCCGATAGTTCAGTTATATGGCAGCTATAGGATATAGTAGGCCGATCCTTATGAAATTTGGTAGGTCAGATTGGTTGGCCAAAAATAAAACCCATAGATGCCAACTTCCTAATTTTACAAACACTAAAGTTATGGCATTTCGGATCAATCAGTTATATGGCGGCTATATACGGTTATTACGGCTTTAATTAAATTAAAATCGGACAACTATATCATAATTGCAAAATGCAGCGCAAAATTGACTTAGCTTTATTGTTATACCCTTGCAGAGGGTAATCGAAAATGCCAATCAATCTAACCTACCAAATTTCAATCGGAAATGCAACTGTGGTGTTTTTAAAGTTAGGAGGATGGGATTTTCTATGGGTTTTATTTTTGATCAATCAATCTGACCTACCGAATATCAGCCGTCTATATACTATAGCTGCCCTAGAACTGAACGTTTGGAAATATTATAACGAAGTTGATATTGTGAGAGGAGCGGTATATATAATAATTTAGGCACTTTCTATTAAAACACGTCCACTTTATTCAAACCATATACCAAGAATGATTAACATTGGGCTTGCTTAAAGACAATGTTATCCTTAATGTTAGCTTAACAATATTAATCGATAGTTTATCGGGCGTAAGGTGGCCTACGGCAATTCGGCCGTCCTGCGACTTGGATCCCCTGATCCTGAGATTCTTAAAGCTAAAGTTAAAGTTAATTACAATACTCTTATCTTAATACAAAGTTGAATCATATTATCTTATGTTTTACAATGATTTCCTTTTCTTATCTTAATACAAAGTTGAATCATATAATCTTGTGTTTTACAATGATTTCCTTTTCCCTATCCATGGTCTTATATTTTGAGCACTCCAGACACCCTTGTACGGATTTCGCGACACTTGAAAGCCTTCAACATCCTGCAACAAGAACCTGTCGTTCCGAAGCACTTTGGCTATAACATATGGTCCTTTATTCTTGGGGATCAACTTCCTCGTAACTCCTGCTGTGCCATCAAAGTTTTTTACCATGACGTAATCCCCCTTTGCGTAGTCCTTGGCCTTTTTATTTTTCTTGTCAAAATAAGTTTTATTGTATGCCTGACTTGATTTTGATTATCAATTGCTTTTAGTCGAATTTTCTCTAAGCTTTCAGTAACATTCGTATCTTTTATTTCTTCCAATTTTTCTCTAAGCTCATCTACGATCTCTCCTTTCTGTTGAACACCAAAAAGCATCTTGCTCGGGATCTTGTTCTTCTACTTGCTCAATTACTGTGCCCCAATGTGCACCGTTTTCTGGTTCTGTAAGTTTTGCAATCATAGGGCCAATGCTCCTGTTTATACGCTCCACCTGTCCGTTAGCTTGTGGAGACCCTGTTGCAATTTTCAAGTGCATTACGTTCCTCTGAGACAAGAATTGTTCGAAATCATTAGAGGTAAAACAACTACCTCTGTCTGACACAATCGACTTTGGTGTGCTATAAGCCCTGAAGTAGTCGCGTAATGCTTTTAAAACTTCTTTTGTATTTGTCGTCTTAGTTGTGTACAGTCTTACGAACTTAGTAAACCCGTCTACAATCAGAAAAATGTGTGTATTTGATCTTCCTTTATCCACTGGTCCGTAGTGATCGATATGCAACTCGACTGGCTTATCCCCTTTCGGAATACTATGCAAGAAACCTTCTGATTTCCCCGTTTTTGGAGCAAATGCAACACATTTTAGGCAATTTTCAATGTGACTACTGCACTTCTCTTTCATTTTATCAAACCAATATGTTTTTAAAATAGCGTCTATCATTTTATCTCTGCCAATGTGTCCAAGTTCATTGTGATATTTATGTAAAATATGACTCTCCATTTCTTCAGGGACATAAAATAACAATCTGTCGTCGATCGATTTTCTGTACACGACCCCGTTTCTCATTTCAAACATTTTAAGTTGATTTTTCTCTAGCTGGTCTCGAACTTGTAAAATGTTTGAATCCTTTGATTGACAGATTAACAGATTATCTTCAAAACTATTGGCCTCAACCGCTGATATATGACACCTACTAAGAGCATCTACGTGCTGCATTTTATTTCCCGATCGGTGAACTACTTCGTAATCAAAATTTTGAAGTTCGAGTGCCCACCGGGCAATTCTAGGGCTTAGGTCGACCCTATTTAAAGTAAGGGCTAATGAATTACAATCGGTTATTATGTTAAAATGCCTTCCGTGAAAATAAATTCGAAATCGGCGAAGGGCGTATATGATAGCCAATGTTTCTAGCTCAAAGCTGTGGTACTTGGACTCAGTTTCTGTTGTTCGCTTTGAGAAATAGAACACGGAATGAAATTTTCAATCCCCTTTCTTTTGCATTAAAACTGCGCCGAAACCTAAAGAGCTTGCATCGCAATGTAACTCGACATCGTCTTTGTTATCATAAATAGCCAAGACAGGGGACTCAATTAGTTTTTTCTTAAGATTTAAAAAACAATTAAACTCTTTCTCTTTAAACGTGAAGTCCTTATCTTGTCTTAACATATCGTAAATTGGCTTGGCTAAAATAAAAAAATCTTTTATAAAGCGTCTAAAATATGAGCATAAGCCTAAAAAGCTTTGAACGTTGTGTAATTTTTCTGGGGTCGGAAAGTTTTTAATAGCATCAAGACCTCTATCATCTGCTCTAATTCATTCTTCAGTTATGAAGAATCCAAAATATTTTATGCTAGACTGCATAAACTCACACTTATCCAGCCGCAGCTCTAACCTATTATTAACTAAACGCATAAATACTTCCTTTAATGTACTTAAATGTCTATATCTGTGCTGGCTACCATTATGTCATCCATTTATACAATAACTTTATTTTCACTAATCAAATCGGAAAAAAATCTGAAGCAAATCTGAAAAACGGCTAAAGCATTTTTTATTCCCATTGGCATCCTCAAAAATTCAAACTGTCCTAAAGGAGTCACAAAAGACGTATACTTTATTGAATCATCGCTCACGAATACGTGGGAATATCCATTTTTCAGATCGAGCTTTGAAAATACACTTTTATTGACTAGCTTATCCAAGAGGTCATCTATTAAAGGCAGAGGATAGTTGTCTTTTATTAGAACTTTATTAAGCTTGCGCTAGTCTATGCACAATCTAATATCACCAGTTTTCTTCTTTACCAACACGATTGAGGAAACATATTCCGAGTCGCTATTTCTTATAATACCTTTATCTAGGTATTCGTCTAACATTTTTTGAAGCTGATCCTTTTCACTATATGATAGCCGCCTAGGTGAACAACTAAACGGCTTCGATTTTTCTATGTTCATTTTCATTTTACATCTGATAAAAGGTATTTCTGGTGTTTTTGCAGTACCGTATAAATTTTTAAACATTTTGACAAACCTGAACTAGGTTTCGTAGTCGATTTCATTACCAATGCTATAATCCGGGAATTGATCATCATGCTTAACATATCCTCATCAAATGTTTCTCCTAAAATGTTTTTTGTCAGATTTTCGGTTTGTATTCCTAACAGTTCCTCCTTAAAAGTTTTATTTTCGAATAGTTGCTTCTTAACAGTCTTTTCTCCTACGAGTTGCTTCTTAACAGTATCACCTTCCATCAGTTGTTCCCTAACAGTCTCATTTCCTAACAGTTGCTCTTTGACAGTTTCATTTTAAGTTAAATGTCCTAAACAATCCGTACAAACATCATCAGATAATTCATTCCATTCTATGTCGTTGAGCCTTCGTTCCACAATACAGGTTCAAGTTGCAAGTGTGAGACACCAAGGGTGTCTAGATTAATGCTTTATCCAAAGATATCCATCAAATCCCTTCCCAGAATTACATCATGGCTCATGGACTCATCAACGACAATTATTAAATCAAAACAAATTTGTATTCCTTTCTTCATGATAAAACACAACGTTTTTCCTTTTACATTAAGTTGGCTCTTATTTATACCAAAATATGAAGTCTTAACTTTAGTAATATGTATTCCATATGGGACTTTGGAAAGTTTCATAAATGATATCGCGCTGCCTGAGTCTATGAGACATTCTGTTATTATGGGTACATTAGAAAAAGAAACGAAATAAATTTGTATAGATCTCACGTAGTTGTGGTTGTCACTAGCGCTCTTCCTCTTAGGGCATTGCCCTTTTGGCTTGCGGCAATCTTTTGCGAAATGGCCCTTGGAGTTACAGTTTCTGCAGCGCAATTCGTTGTTTCCAGAGGCCTCCATCGATGTTTTCTTCGCTGCGTTGGTTTCGTTTATCTGCGGGAGGCAGATATTTGCGAAGGCTTGCTGCATCTGCTCCGGGTTGGCGAATCGTTGAATGCGTGCTTGATTCCTTAAGTTTGCTGATGGCACTCCTTCGATGATTTGTTCTAAATGTTCATCTGTCTCCAGGTTGATGGGTTGAGCCAACATCATCTTGTCTTCGAAGTACATGGCAAAACGCTCGGCTTGCTGCCATTTGCGTTGCTCGAACTTGCGACGCTGCTCGGACTTCGAAGACATTTGCCCGAAGGCCATAATCAGCTGCCAGCATTCTGGTAGGGTTGGCATGTAACCAGCGCTGTGCCTTTCCCTTCAGCTTGGTAATGAACAGCATCCTTAGACAGTCGTCGGCCAAAACATACACCTGACCAATGCTCTTAAGGTGCTCCACCCAGTTGCGAGCACACATGTTTTCGTTTAAGTCTATGGCTGCTTCATTGGCGAATGACAACGATGTTGCTGATGCAGCTCGGCTGGCAGCTCTGTCGGCGTTGAAAACGGCGGTGTTGTTATCTGTTGAACCGAATACTGCCAAACCGCTGCTGTTGCCACTCGATGCAATGCCGTGCAGGGCTGGCGAAACATTTGGGCTTGTAGTGCCGCCACCCGACGCCTTGTCGTCTGAGGTCGTTAGCACGATCAGACTGGCAGGGTTGCCAGAGCTTGTCTGCAGCTGCCTGATGATGGCAAGAAGTTCATGTTGCTCAAGGGCATCTCGGGAAAACACCCTCTGTGAAGCCGCTGGTGCGATGTTCAGCACGTTGCCCTCGGCGCCATGAAGTTGATGTGCGGAGGCGTCGCCTTGAACTTCTTCGGAATCTTCGTTAGCGGGTTGATTTTCTTCAGAATCCTCGTTAACGGGCTGATCTTCTCCAGGGCTTGGGTAAGTGTCTTCACGTGGTGCCTGGCCCCGCTCCTCGGGAGGAACACGCCCAAGACGAGCCATCAATTCAGCCTTAAGGGGGTCTTCTAGTCTAGAGGCTCGAATTTCGACCTTTTTTTAACAATTAATAAAAAAAAAGCAATAGATATTTTTACTATTCGTTTTTTTATCATTTATTTATTAAACTTAAAGGAGTACATAAAATAAATTTCAAAAAAAAAAAATAGTTTTCATTGAGTTATTCCTTCTTGAAGAAGAGGGGGGAAAAAAAAGGCCGTGTCCGCGTCGCCATGATATCTATGCTTGTCGTTGTCTCAAAAAATAAAACAATGATAGATTCTTAATGAGTACGAATGTCGCTATGGCATGAACCACCAAAAAAAATATCTATTTTTTTCATGAAATGGCGGCTACTCAAAGAAAAAAGTCGATTTTTTTCACTAATTGTTCCACTTTGTCGAATTTTTAAAAATATTATAAATTTAAAATTTTTATTTTTTGGTGGTTCATGCGATAGCGATATATTTAAAGAATATTAATGCCAAATTTCAAGTAAATCGACTGATTAGAACTTGAGTTAGAGTGGCGACCGCATCAAAAAAGTAGTTTCGAGAAAAACGCGTTTAAAGTTCCAGTCGTTCGCTCAACCGGTATAGTTGCCACGTCACTAAAACGGCTATTACTTTGAAAATAATTAGAGTTTTGAAAAATCCTTTTAGGGAGGTATTTGTGAATATAAAAACTATCGAATTATGAAAAAAATTTTTTCGATTTTCTCAAATTTCTAGACTAGAAGACCCCCTTAAGGCCTTGGGTTGGCATTCCCAACGCGGAAAGCCATCTTTTTAGTTGGACAACCGAGAAATTGTTAAAATTTATGTCCTCCATTGCGTAGATTTATCCCACTTTTGAATTTGTGAGAGGAGCGGTATATATAATAATTTAGGCACTTTCTATTAAAACACGTACACATTATTCAAACCATATACCAAGAATGATTAACATTGGGCTTGCTTAAAGACTATGTTATCCTTAATGTTAGCTTAACATTAACAATCGGGCGTAAGGTGGCCCTACTACAATATACCCTTGGAGAATATTCTGTAAATTGGCTGATTGGCCAAATATAATACCTATAAAAAATCCCAACTTCCTAACTTTAAAAACACCAAAGTTATGGCATTTCCGATCGTTCAGATATATGGCAGCTATGGGATATAGTTGGCCGATCCTTATGAAAGGAAGTAGGTCGGATTGATTGGTCAAAAATAAAACCCATAGAAAATCCCAACTTCCTAACTTTACAAACACTAACGTTATAGCATTTCGGAACAATCAGTTATATGGCGGCTATAGGATTTAAACGGACGACCCCGGCCGTTCCGACTTAGATACAGCGGACGAACAGACGGACATGGCTAGATCGACTCTCCTGGTGATGCTGATCAAGAATATATATACTTTATAGCGTCGGAAATGTCTCCTTCACTGTGTTGAAAACTTTTGACTGAAATTATAATACCCTCTGCAAGGGTATAATAAAATACTCCTTAGAATATTTTTCACTTTGCGCAAAACTTAAAATAGAATAACAGGAGCTACTATGTGTTTATGAAAGAGTTAGTTTATATTTCGTGTTTATTTTAAGATCGGCTGGCATATGACGAGTTTTAAATATTCATTTTTAGGCAGTTTTCGGTTATTGTACAAACTTATAAATAGTCTGTGTTGTTGGCCGTGGCCGACTCAGTCTATTTCCTTCCTACGTTTAAGGCGATCAGTTCTATTTTCCAAGAAAATTCAGTTTTATTTTTTAGTTTTTCGATTAAATAATAAATTATACCAAGCAAGCATTATTTTTCATGATGAAAATAGAATAGAATAATCATTATTTGTTGATCTAATATTATGCAGAGGGTATGGTATTTAATTTTTTTTTTTGAATGCACAACATTTGAAGAATATTGCGTTAAAAGTTTAGATTGATCCGAGTAAAACTTCGGAAGTTATGGACAGTTAAACGTAGGTATGTTAGCTCGTTATACCCGTTACTCGTAGAGTAAAAGGGTATATTGTATTCGTGCAAAAGTATGTAACAGGTAGAAGGAAGCGTTTCCGACCCTATAAAGTATATATATTCTTGTTCAGGATCACTAGCCGAGTCGATCTAGCCATGTCCGTCTGTCCGTCTGTCCGTCTGTCCGTCCGTATGAACGCTGAGATCTCGGAAACTATAAAAGCTAGAAGATTGGCATTTTGCATGCAGATTCTAGGAGTTCCTACGCAGCGCAAGTTTATTTCAAAAAGGTGCCACGCCCCCTTTAACGCCCACAATCGCTTATACGATTTTAAAAATTTAAATATTTCGGAAAAGTAAAAATGCAGTTTTATTGTGTTTATCAATACCTATCGAAATGTAGAAGAAATTTTTCAAATCGGACCATTCGTTAAAAAGTTATGCGTGATCAAAGTTTCTATCTCCATCTCCCTCGCACTCCCTTTACCTGAGTAACGGGTATCTGATAGTCGGGGCACCCGACTATAGCGTTCTCTCTTGTTTTGTACTCGATTTATGGGTGTCCAAAACTTTAAATCGCTCTCCTAAAAACTTGCCATTTCAAAGCCGGTGAACACGATCTTGCCAAATATGCTGGACGAATCGTTTTGAAATTTTGCACACTATTTCTGTAGCTAGAGTTTTTTATTTTACTGATTTTTTTTCATTTTATAATAACTAATATATCGTTTTTTTGGCTAAAAACACGTTTTTGACTTCAAAGTGTTACCGAAAATTGAATAAAAAACCTTTTTTCAAAGTGTTACCGAAAATTGAATAAAAAACCTTTTTTCTTGCAGGCGACAACGGAGCTTGGCTGCGAACGGCTCATTTATCCTTTTTTTTCGATCAAAATTTGTGAAAACATAGTTTAAATTTTGTTCTTTAATATGCCTATAAAATAATTGATCTACCATACCCTTAAGTAAAACTAAAACAAAAAGCATTTTTTTTTAGACTTTTATAAAACTTGTGTAAAAGCTGTTATTATTATAATAATAACTTAAAGCCAAAGCGTTTGATTGACATCTGTCTGAAACACATTCAACCAACTGCACCCGCCAACGGAATAATTAAAACAACACAGCTGTGGTCAAAGATTAGGGTATAACACAAATGACTATACACTTACTGTAAAGCTTTATGTTGCCGTCCATGTCGCCCCGAGGATTTTTTGCGACACATTTGTAATTCCCGTAATCGCTGCTCTGAACATTGGTAATCGTCAGTCGCATGGTTGCCTTGTACGACGGATGGCCCGGAATCGTTTCGGTTCTGAAAGTATAGAGGCATCATGAGGCAAGTTCAATGACAGCTATTGTGCTAGTTGTGGGTCAGCCGCAACGAACGGCAATCGGAATGCAAGGCCAAGGTGAAACTGATAAGCAACCACTTACGCCTAATCAAAATGCGACCTACCCAGCAGAGCACAGTGGCTCCAGATACTGTTCCCCGATCCTCAGTAAAAATGGAAATTTGATGTGTAGTGTTTTTCTAATTTTAAGCAATGTAATATTGTTGTGGGAGTGCTGGCAAATAGTTTACAATATTTAATCCTAGAAACCAATGTTTGCTTAAACTATTGTTGGCTATAATAAAAAAAACGATTACCATTTGCAAGTAATTCGTTGTAAAAATATTTACATTCAACTAATGCAAAAAAATATTTACAAAAGTGCAAAGAATGCTGAAAATATTTCTGAAGATTCTTTGCTTATATGGGACAAATTAAAACTGTTTTTCTAATTTTAAGCAATGTAATATTTTTGTGGTGGCAAATAGGTTACAATATTTAATCCTAGAAACCAATGTTTACTTAAACTATTGTTGGCTATAAAAAAAAAAAACGATTGCCATTTGCAAGTAATTTGTTGTACAAAATATTTACATTCAAATAATGCAAAAAATATTTACAAAAGTGCAAAGAATGCAGAAAATATTTCTGAAGTTTCTTTGCTTATATACGACAAATTAAAACTGTTGAACAACAAAAAAATGTTTTTAACCGTATGAAAATGTTCAAGGTAAGATTTGAAATAAGTTCGTATTTTCGTATGACTGCAATCCACTGCTCCCTTACACGATGAAGACTGACAGACGCTGGCCAGCTCTGGTCCGCAGTCTCCGCGATCCGGTCGAATTGTTCACTATCCAGTTGCAGTTTATCACAGTCGAAACTATCATGCTGAAGCTCAGCCTGGTGACCTGGCTCATTTTTTCCTTGGCGTGGCGCACCACGCCCACTGCCTGTCGCCAAACCCACGACCGCCAGAGCATCCAGCAGATGTTAGCCGCCCAACTGGAGAGCTACATTGACCCGAAAACGCGTCCCTGCGAGAACTTTTACCAGTACGCCTGTGGCAACTGGCAGATTCAGCAGCAGGAGCAGCACTCTCCGAGCAAATGGCAGTGGACCAGGGATTGGAAACGTTACCAAGGCCATCTGCTGCCGAGTGATACCTTGGGGTTGATAGACAACTCCGTTAACAGGAAACTAGAGCTCCTGCTGAAGCGCAGAAATGAGAGCTCCTCCGAAGTAGATTCTACAATTTTGGAGCAGATGCGACTCTACTACCGTTCTTGTAAACGCCTCAAACCCTATAACCTCAAGAAGTATTTACAGCTTCTGGCGCCCAGCAACCGCACGCAATGGCCATCTGTAAGTCGAGGTTGGCGTCGAGAACAATTCGATTGGATAACGACCTTGGGACGACTGCGACTGCACGGACTGAACGGGGTACTGCTCAGGGAGGATGTCCTGCCGCGGTGGGACGACTCGCGCACCTACAGTATCTACGTGAACAAGCCAAGTCAGCACGAGACGCTGCCAATGGGCGAGGGCGTTATTATCGAGCTACTCCTGGACATCGGGCAGACCAAGCGCACGGCAAACGCCTTGGCTCGTCTGGTGGATGACTTCGAACGAAAGTTGCACCGCCTACAGGAGCTGGAGGATGAGGAAGGGCCTCGGGAAATGCAATTGGGGTACCTGGCCACGTACCTGCCCCAACTCCGATGGGTGACTTTTTTGAGCCAAGTGCTCATTGAAACCGAGATGGACCTGCGTTCCACACTAATCATCGAGAACATTCCCTACCTTCGGGCCCTCAGTGATTTGATGGATGGCGAAAATCCGGACATTGTCTGCAGCTATATTATGCTCAAGTGGTTGACCTTTCTTAAGGAACAGGGTCCTGCGGAGATATCGCGGAGTGAGTGCGTGGCCAGTCTTCGAAGGGCTATGCCTTTGGCCAGTAGCTGGCTAGTTGGTCAACAGTTCTCCAATCCTGACTCTGAGTCCAACGTTCGGTCTTTATTTGAGCGCCTCAAAGTTCGCTTTGAATTGGTTCTGGCTGAAAATAGGCTTCGCCTATCGCAGCCCCTTGTGCATATTCTTCAGCAGAAGCTGCGCGCAGTGCACCTTCAGATGGGCTTTGTTCAGCCAGAAGAAGTGGAGACTGTTGAGCATAATTACGTCCGACTCGACCTTAGTAGCCATTCCTTCTACGGAAACCAGCTGGTCTTGCTACGCCAACGCGTGGAAGCGAACCACAATCTGCTCTTCATGAACTCGACGAATTTTGCGAGGAGCAACGTCAGCTACCTGGCAGAAAGTTGGGAGGCCAGCAATTCATCACCCTTGTACGTAAGGCCTCGCAACCTGGTGCTAGTGCCCCACGGTCTGCTCCAGCTGCCAGTGTGGCATCGTAACATCAGCGCTCTGCATCAGCACGCTGTGATGGGATTTGCCTTGGCCCATGAACTGGCTCACGGCTTCGACATGTCGGGAATGGATTATGACGCTCTGGGAAACATTATGGGGCCCGTGGAGGAGATCCTTTCTAGTAGACAATTCCGACAGGGACTCCACTGCCTGCAGCAACAGATGGCCACCGGTTCAAAGTGGCTCAACGAAAAGCTGGCCGATTTCGTGGCACTCCGGCTTACATATGAGACCTACTTCGGAGTGCGGGCTGACAAACGAGAGCCACGTGATCCGTTGACGCCGCAATTCAGCCAGCGCCAGCTGTTCTTCATCAGCTTCGCCCAGTTCTTCTGCGGCCGCACGCCTGACCTAAGCCTGAGGGCACAGTCGCAAGCACATTTGGAGCACGCCGCTGACGAGTTGCGTGTGATGCAAACGCTGGCCAACTTTGAGGAATTCTCAAGGGAGTTTGGCTGCGAAAAAAAAGCCAAAATGCAGCCCAGCCAGCGGTGCCGCCTCTGGTAATAGTCCTTCCCCTTATGTTAAATTTTTTAATAAGGGAGTCCAAGCGTACCGGAAAACCAAACATTCATACCATGGCCTAAGTAAGCAATTGTAATTTTGTAAACTAATGTAATCTGTTTGAAAGAACAATTTTTAGGTAATTTAGAACTAGGTAATCTTGCAAAACTTTTTAAAATTTCTCGTATGTGTTATCATAGGGAGACAGTACACGTAGTGACGATGTCCACCGGGTAAGTGGACTACTACTAAATATATCCGCAGAATTGAATTGAATTGAAACCGCTGTCTGAACGAAACAAGTTATATATACCAAGGATTTATGAAAATCAATAGGCATAGGAGAAGTAGCGATCAGGGTAAAAATGTCAAAAATTTGAGCTGTTGGAGCATTTTTGTGCAATGAAGCCGATTGTATGTTGAGGTTATTTGAAACACAAGATTTTAAGTCGCGTTTTACAAAATGCTAATTTTATTGTTTGTCAGTTTCACAAAAAAAATAATGAAGTCGTTAAATAAGGATCCTGGATCCTAGGTATGTTGTTTTGAAGGAAACGTTTCTGACTTTATAAAGTAAATATATTCTTGATCGCCATTGTTATTATTGTTAACTTTACATTGTTAAAAAAAATGTTAAATATGTGAGCACATACTTAAAATGTTTTAAGGGATTTCAGCAGCCGAATCTGCTAATTATCAGTATCCATTTTGAACGCGATCACCAGCATTGCAATGCAAACAGAGAAAAGTTTATCAAGTATTTACAAATTTCAGAAGCCTAAAAATTTCATAAATGTCATATATGTCACATAACTAGAACGGACGTTACTGAAATTAAATTAAAGAACTTGACGATTTTATCCTATTCATTTATATCCTATGATTAATAGATATATTTATTTTAGATGCAAATATATTTAAGGTCTTAGCCCGGATTCCAGAAGTAATACCATTTGGCCTTAAATCGAGTCAAAACCGTTCTAAAATAATTAATACCAAGTGGACTTGATTTTAAAAAAATGTTTTACTAGGATAAGACGGTTTGTTCTTCAAATGTTAGACCATTTTGTTAGAGTAAAAAAAAATTCGTTCTTAAAATGATTAAATAAGTTCTTACAATGACATTAATTGGTATAACGACACATGTAGACACGCAAACATTTTACTGATATTTTATACCCTCTGCAAGGGTATGAAAAGTAAAAGACTTTTTGAGGGATTGAGATCACGGCTCTTAGCTTCCCAAATTAATCGGTAAATTAAAGAAATAAAAAGAACATTTTTCTGGATTTTAGAAAAATGAATTAAAAGGTGACTTTTTGTTCTACAAGTTATGGTGATTTCGCCCATAGATTCAGACAATATTTTCAGCATATGCCCTTTGCAATGGAAACAAAAGGTCATTTATTCTTTTATTATCATATAAGAATATTTGACCTCAATATTAGCAGGAAATATGGAGGTTATGGAGATTTTGTAATATTTGAATGAAATCATTTCATTATTATGAGTGCATTTCCTTTAATTTTCTCATTCTTTAGACGAATACTAATAATAATAAAGTAAAACATTTTATGAGCTCGGTGCATGTAATGTGTCTTCATGTTAATCTAGAACCATAAATTATGCTCTGTAAGTAAGCCCTACAAGGATGCGGTGTTAGCACTTTAATTCCTTAAGTACAGTCCATTTGAGCCTAACCAATTATATTCACCAAAGATGATTCTCATGCTGCACCAAGACTTCCAAGGGGTCAAAACTTAGGCAAGCAGATGCGGCCTCTGATAAGGCCATATATAAACCAAAATAAGAATTTCATGTTAGTTTCCTAGGTAGAAAAATAAATTCAGTTTTAATACAGAACTCAACTGAAAGGGTTGTTTTATTTTAACTACAATCCCTTTCAACCAGTTAACATAAGAAAGGTCCCACAAAACATATATATTTTTTCTGCAGCTTTATTTAAAAGAAAAGTCAGATTAAAACCACAACTCAGTTCGAGAGCAAAAAAATCAGCTAAAAACAGTACTGCTGAATCGAATGGAAGCGAAAAAAAAACTAATGTAATTTCTGAGGAATTCCTGATAATGAAATGTATACTATCAAATCCGAAATACTCTGCCTACCACAACTGACACTTTTCGGGGTAAAAACTTCTCGTTTGACAGCCAAAAGCCTTATGGAACGGGGCGAATCCGTGAAGCATTTGCTGCAAACGGATCTGGTCTTCGTCGTGATCTACGAAATTAGTTAGGTTGTTATCGCCGCAGAAAAACTGAGCCAGATTGAGAAAGAAAATCTGTTCCAGACTAGTATTGGCGAAGTCTGTATAGTTCCTGGCTTTGGCGATCCGTAGGTATGCGGAGTAGGCGAGATCCAGACCGGAAATGTCCGCAACACGCTCATCGAGGTACCCTGTCGCGTTGCGGTTCATGCAAGCCAAGCCTGCTGCGAAGCGCGGCAACGTGGCAATTTCTGTGCCAATTTCATCAGCGTTTCCCCGACTGTCGAATAAAAGACCGGTGGTGTCGACGGAATGAATTAACTCATGAGCGATCGTAAATCCCAAAAGGCTGTACTTGAACACGTCGTGGCTGTCTGATACAAAGAACGGGTCCTGAAAAAGGCCATGGGGCACGATTATGACGTTCTGCCGTATCAGGTAGTATGGGGTGGAGCTCATGGCCGTATCCGGATCTGATATGAAGAAAAACTCCTCTTTACTCGGTGCCGGCTGGTGAAGTTGTGCCATTTTCTTTTGCGTGCGGAACTCCAGCAGTTTGAGGTGTTCCCGACTGTAGTCCAGGTCTGCAGATGGAAACTCCAGGCCCTCATAGTACTGGCTGACGAAGCTACGATGGTCTCGACCTCTTGGGATGTTGCCGATGTTAAGGACGATATCCTGCACCTTGGTGCCGACCAGTCGTTTTTGCCTGCTAGTCAGCCCAAGACTATTTTTATCGAGATGTAGCTGGAACTGGCGGCGCAATTGGTCGAAGAGTTCTAGAACTTCTTTGGTGAACTGTTGCAGGGTCGCGGGTTCCAGGAAGCGCTCCTTATAGATTAGGTTTGAGGCTTGATCCATGCCACGGCGCATATCCTTTATGCACTCGATGGGGCTCCTATCGCCCATGGAGTCATTTAGGAGGTAGAGCACGAATCGGGTCATTATATAGCTAGCAACCATCTGGGCGTCTAAGGTGTCCATCAGCAACTTAAGGGCCGTAAAGTAGTGCAAGTTTTGGACCTGCACTCGAAAGTTAGGTGAAATGCGGTGGTCAACTAGAAACTCGACGAACATCTGCCAGTCGTAACCGGTTCTGTACTCCAATTGTTGCACACTCATAAATTGACTTTCATCATTATCATCGTTCGTTTCGGCTAAGATCCGTATGGAGTGTTCTAACCGTCTTATCTTCCGCGCGAGAGGAACTGCACTTTTTGACGGCACTTTCATAACGTGAAGAGTTGCGAGGGTTTCCATGAAACTGTTTAGGTGCTGCGACTCTCTCTCGAAACTGGGCTTACTGAGATTCAATAAAAATTCGCTACTGTTCTCAAAGTTCTGTTTTACCATTACGTTTATTATAACATTGGTAAGACCATAGCGATGCAGATATCCCAGTGTTTTGTACCACTTAAATTGCTCCTTAGGCCAAGCGGTCTTACCAGGCGTTAACTGGGGCCATGTGAGACCCTTCTCTGGGGGAGCCAGTCTCAGATAGTGTTCAGCACTGCGCGTGCTCAGTGAAGCATAGCGGCAGGTAAGATAGAAATGCAAGGCTTTGGCTTTCACATTTGACTCGTTCAGGACCGCCGACTGCGAACGCTGGTACAGCTCCTCCATCAGTAGAACGAGGTTTTCATTGACCTTATGGTCTAGCATCTGGGTGATCTCGGTGAAGGAATCGTCGATATGGCGCGTCGCATACTTGCCGCACGCATACTCGAAGTAATTACCGCAGGCGCTGGCATCCCCGACTACATAGCTGAGGATGTTGTCCAGAAGACGTGTATTGGGATCAGCCTCGGCTTTCTGAGCTGTGAAAGCAGCGCAAATGGGAACAAACAATATGCAGGCAATCCACTTCATCGCGGCAAGCACACTGAAACAAGAGCCCAGATTAAAAGTACATTTTTCGATTGTCTACTTTGCTAAATCTGGGAAATAATGTTCACAACAGCTGATAACTTACTAAGGAGATAACCAAATACATCTTCAATTGAGATTTACAAAAATAAATTGCGCAGTAAATTTGCTTTCTGCTTTGCACTTACTCGTACTTATATGATTCAATAATCATTTGATCGTTTTCGCGAGTCCAATAGTTTAGTGATGTGGGGTTAGCCTCAATGAAGCACTCAAGGGTGATGTTGAATCCCATTGGTATGCCCACCAGTTGATGCGGTATCCAAACCATTGGCGAGACTGGAAGAACAAGCCCGTACAATAAACGAATTAAAACTTAACTCAATAAGATTGTTTACTTACAGTCCACGCTGACTTTGATTCGCTTGGACACACTAGGCGGTACTCCATTCGAGGCGATGCATAAGTACGCGCCCATATGCAGGCGCGAAATCCGCTCCACTTCAAGGGAGTCTGACTCCAAGTCAGGCACTACACATTATGCGGGTGAGGTAAGTCAAAGCTTAAGACTAAAATAGAGATAAGCTCACCTTCTAGCGACTTGTTAATCACTATTTTGTTTCCGTCATCTCTCTTCCACTTAATGGTAGGTTCGGGACTGCCTTTCGCCTTGCAGCGCAGCGTCACGTTATCGCCCTCTCGCACAATTATGTCACTGGAGGTCAGGGCATCGTCAATGTTGGGCGGCACTGAGATGGGCAAGAAGTTAGCATTAGAGTTGTATCTGTTCCAAAAATATCAAAAAGGCCAAAGCTTTATTTAAATGTAAAGGGGACAATATTTCGTTGGCAGAAGAACCGAAAACGGATAGTACAAATAATAATTTAAACATTATTATTATATTTAGAAAATATTCCGTAAAACATGATTGTTAAGGGGAGATAATCTTTTTCAAGCAACTGAGACAAGGAAGTCAGAAATGGAAAAGTCTTTTGTATTTTTACTATCAAATCTGTAATGTAAAATCTAAGCAAATCACCAAGAATCATCAAAGAGGCTTAAAGGTTCCAAGAGTTCTTCCCTGTTATAACTTTTAGCACATCATAACTATGAGACCCTTAAATGACAAAAGTGTAAATAAAAACAAAAGTTTTCAGGACAGAAAATAAATGCAAAAGTCAGCTAAAATAGCAATGTTTTTACTTTTTTGGCCGTGCGGTGCGCATTACAATAATGCACTATTCTATTTATACCCGTTACTCGTAGAGTAAAAGGGTATATTGTATTCGTGCAAAAGTATGTAACAGGTAGAAGGAAGCGTTTCCGACCCCATAAAGTATATATATTCTTGTTCAGGATCACTAGCCGAGTCGATCTAGCCATGTCCGTCTGTCCGTCTGTCTGTCTGTCCGTATGAACGCTGAGATCTCGGAAACTATAAAAGCTAGAAGATTGGCGTTTTGCATGTAGATTTTAGGAGTTCCTACGCAGCGCAAGTTTGTTTCAAAATGGCGCCCACAATCGCTTATATACGATTTTAAAAATTTAAATATTTCGGAAAAGTAAAAATGCAGTTTTATTGTGTTTATCAATACCTATCGAAATGTAGAAGAAATTTTTCAAATCGGACCTTTCGTTAAAAAGTTATGCGTGATCAAAGTTTCTATCTCCATCTCCCTCGCACTCCCTTTACCTGAGTAACGGGTATCTGATAGTCGGGGCACCCGACTATAGCGTTCTCTCTTGTTTTTAAAATTGAAATGGCTATTGAAATATTGAAAAATGGCTCTAAGAAGAAAATCTGTTGAAGTTTACAAGTTATATCGTTCTACTTGCACATCTCTAAGCGATAGCATTTTCCTATTCCTCTTTCTTCTTGTTCCTCTTACTTTCTGATGCTTTGTACATATGTCTCACTCAATAAAATACGTTTGTCGTGTGCGCAAGTAAATTCGGCGTTCTTACTTATATTTGGTATCGGCTCGATTTCAGCATAAACATTGGTTATGGGCCCAGTCTCTCGAGTGCGTATCAAATAGAAAAGTTAAGTGATCAGAATTACGATGTGTGGAGTGTTCAGATGCGAAGTGTTCTGGTACACCTAGAACTTTGGAGCATCGTTAGTGGCAAGCTGAAGTTGACTAACGAGTCAAAAACCGAGGAAGCTGTCAAATGGAACTTAATGGACGAAAAGGCATTGGCATGCATAATTCTTAAAGTGAATGTGTCGCAGTTAAGTTATGTGAAAAAGGCAACCTCAGCGCTAGCAGCATGGGCCAAGTTGCGCGAGGTGTACATATGTCTCAAGAGGACCACTTCGAAAAGTGTTGTTGTTTAAAAAAATGTTAAATTCGAAAAACTCGACAGATCAAAGCACGGTCCAATACTTGAACAATTTCGTGGAAATAATTGACAAATTGACCGAAGTGGACGTCGAAATACCCGAGGAGTTAAAAGTGATAATAGAGTATGAACATTTTGTAGTTGCTATGGAAACAAGAGATTCGCTACCGGTCTTTGAATCACTCAAGATCAAACTTTTGGTAGAGGCCGAAAGAATGAACGAGAAAAATGAGAAGGATAGCAAGCAACACGCATATTATGCTGGATCGGGAAGCGAAAAACAAAACGCACATGCAAAGGAAAACGGTAAATTTAACGGAAAGTGTTTCGTGTGTGACAACCGTGGTTAAGCCTAGTACTCAGATCGACAAACGAGTACGCTAGCGTAAAAACATAAATCTTTCCAGTGTGACCAAAATTTTGAGAGTTCATCAGAATAAAGCGTGCTACGCTCGTACTGTCAATCAGCTGGGTTTGTTAACAAGCAGTTAAAATTCAAATATCGTATTTGCGGGGAAAGAGCCTTTAAAAGATATTATCAACAACCTTGGCAAGACAAGTCTGCCGCTGTACAAAGAAATTAATAAACAATACAATTTAAATTTAACAGTTGCTTTTTTTATTTACTGATAATTATTTGCTAATTTAAAGTTCATAGCTGCACTTTTATTGTGTTTTTTCGTACATTTTTGACCTAAGAAACATTTTGCTCTGAAAAGAGGCAAACTCCACATGTAAACTCCTGCAATCGACTTTTGCGCGTTTTTGGATTTTTCCCCTCAATTTTGTAATATGTTCAGTGAGAAGCGCACGCCAAAAGATTAAATTTTGTATTCTTTTCGCTAGGGCTCACCCAAAGTTCATTTTAGCAGACTGGCAACGCTATGAAATTTTCTGGTATTTTTTTGGTCTATCTGAGTACAGAGGTGAAAAAAAAGCCTGACGAAAAGTGAACGCCAGCTGTTTGCCTCTCGCTCTCTCTCATGAATGGCGTGCAGTTTTCGTCGAGCTGAGTACTAGGCTTTACAAAGCGACGCAGTGTAAAGAAAGAGGAAGAAACGGTAAAGGCAAATTTCTAAAGCCTAGTATCCAGATCGACAAACGATTACGCTAGCGTAAAAACTTTAATCTTTCCAGTGTGTCCAAAATTTTGAGAGTTCTTCAGATTTTAGCGTGCTACGGTCGTACTGTCAATCAGCTGGCTTTGTTGACAAGCAGTTAAAAATTTAAATTTCGTATTTGCGGGAAAGAGCCTTTACTAGATATTATCAAATACCTTGGCAAGACAAGTCTGCCGCTGTACAAAGAAATTAAATACAATACAATTTAAATTTAACAGTTGTTTTTTTTAATTTACTGATCATTATTTGCTAATTTAAAGTTCATAGCTGCACTTTTGTGTTTTTTCGTACATTCTGGACCTAAAAAACATTTTGCTCTGACAAGAGGCACCCCAGATAGTATTAATGTTATTTTGTCCTCACATGTAAACACCTGCAATCGAATTTTGTGAGTTTTTTGAGTTTTTCCCTCCATTTCTTATAATGTTCAGTGAGACGCGCACGCCAAAAGATTAAATTTTTTAATCTTTTCGCTAGGGTTCACCCAAAGTTCATTTCCGCAGACTGGCAACGCTATGGAATTTTCTGGTATTTTTTTCGACGATCAGGGGACCGACGTGAAATAAAGGCCCGACGAAAAGTGAACGCCAGCTGTTTTCCTCTCGCTCTCTCTCATGACTGGCGTACGGTTTTCGTCGATCTGGATACTAGGCTTAAGCGAAGAGAGAAGCAATGAGAGATTATCGTTTTTGGTTTTTGCTGCTGTGAACCAGGAGAACATAACAAAACAGACTTGGTGCCTGGACAGTGGGGCAACTTCTCATATGTGCTGTGTGAAAAGTGCTTTTGTTTCGTTTGTCGATGAAAAAGACAAAGTTATGTTAGCAGCGGACAAAATAATTGAATCGCCTGGCAAAGGAAACATCAAAATAAAAACCAGCGATTGTGAAATAACATTGCAAGACGTGTTGTGTGTGCCAGATTTACAAATAAATTTCTTTTCCGTGAGCAAAGCAATGCAGTATGGGCATTCCGTGTATTTTAAAGAAAATCGCACGACAGTAACGGCAAAAGATGAAGTTGTTATATTAAAGGAGCAACTGCAAAACAATTTATTACTGTTTAGTGACTTAAACGTGAACCGATTATTCTCAATGCAACAAAAGACAGTCGTGTGGAATAATCGATATGATCACCTAAATTTTCGAAGCCTTAAGGAACTGATAGTCAATCAACGTGTAAAAGGCATCGACGTAAATAACATTCCGGTTGAAATAAATTGCAACACCTGCAACAAATCCAAGATTTGTGTTTTGCCATTCCCTAAAAAGAGTGATGCGCGAGCAAATAACATTTTGAAACTAGTTCATACGGACGTGTGCCGACCGATAAATGTGATATCGATAAGTGGCGCAAAGTACTTTATAACATTTATGGATGATTTTTCAAAGCGAGTGTTTGTTTACTTTATGCAAACCAAGGATCAGGCATTTGAAAAGCTCCAATGTTCAAACAGCTAGTGGAAAATCAAACACAAAAGCGAATTAAAGCGATTCGCAGTGACAATGGCAGGGATTATGTAAACCACAAGTTCGACGAATATCTGCGTGAGTGTGGAATTAAAAGACAATTAACCGTGCCATACTCCCCGCAACAAAACGGTGTGGCCGAAAGAGCGAATAGAACGCTTGTTGAAATGGCGCGCAGTATAATGCTGCCCAAAAACATTGAGGAGCCATTGTGGGCAGAAGCTGTTGCAACTGCAAGCTACTTACGAAATAGATCTCCATCGCAGGCGCTCGACGGGATCACCCCTTTGGAAAAAAGGAGCGGCAAGAAGCCTTCGGTCGCGCATCTACGGTTTTTTGGTACACCCGTATATGCTCTGGATAAGATGCATCACCACAAGTTTCGTGCTAAGGGCAAGGAGTACACGTTCGTCGGCTACACGCTCACCGCCAAGGCATATCGACTATTCGACAAAGAGGTTCGACAAATCGTGGAAAAGCGAGACGTCAAATTTGCTGAAGGCGAAGAAGTATCGGTTAATCATCAGGCAAGCACTAACGATTTTACTTCATTTATCTTAGAGTTTCCACAAAAAACTGATTGGGTTAGCGCAGGAAGCTATCAAGCCGCAACCGATTCAGAAGAAGTCGGTGAAGCAGAGGGCTAAATAGCACAAGCAGCTCCAGAAGAAGTCAACGCGGAGAACTCAGTTCCAGAGGGCGTGCATCCAGACTCTGATGATGACGAGTTCGAGAGTTTTGAAGAAGATAATGCCAGTCCGCCAAGCAGCCCCGTTGATGGTGTACGTGCTCACCGTGGTCTAGGTAGCCCCAAGATTATACGCACTGGCCAGCGAAGTGGGCCAAGAAAAGAGTACAATATGGTCAACAATATTGTAAACTATCATGACATTGAGACGCCCGACACAGTAAAACAGGCACTAACGGGCAAGCATTCGTCTAAGTGGCAAAATTCTATGGAAAGTGAATATGAGGCCCTTATTGAAAACAAGACTTGGTCTTTGGTAGACCTTCCTTCAGGTGCAAAAGCTATATGATCCATGTGGGTGTTCCGAGTTAAGCGAGATGTTGAAGGCAATATCATTAGGTTTAAGAGCAGACTTGTAGCCAAGGGGTGCAGCCAACAATATGTAATAAATTACTACGAAACCTTTTCACCCGTCATTCGATATGAGAATATAAGGCTTTTGTTGGCAGTAGCAGCAGAAAAGGAGCTGTACCTTCATCAAATGGATGTTTCAAATACATATTTGAACAGTAAATTGAACGAAATAGTATATTTGAAGCAGCCAGAGAATTTCGTCAGCGATCAACATCCAAACCGCGTGTTAAAGCTTAACAAAGCTATATATGGCCTCAAAAAGTCTGGCAGGGCCTGGAATAGCACACTGGATGACACTTTAAAAGGATTGGGTTTTGAGGCTACTAAAAGCGAGTCGTGTCTGTATAAAAAAATAAGTCAGAATTCGTACAATTTGATAGCCATATACGTCGATGACATTATAAAAGCTTGTTCAAAAAAGAGTGATCTCGATAATATCAAAAAGAAGTTGCACGAAAGTTTTGATATTCATGACAATGGTCCATTGCATCACTTTCTTGGAATGGAAATTCAGCGACAGGGTGAGCGTGGTACAATTTCTGTGTGTCAGAAGCAGTACATTCAATCAGTGCCGATCTGTTTCAACGCCGTTAAGCCCTGGATTTCAAATTAGCTGGGATAGTGACAACTGTGCCGAAGTAGATACAAATGACTTTCAGTCACTGATCGGATATATAATGTACTTGGCTATTTCAACGCGTCATGCACTCTATAAGCAAGTCGAGCATGAGTCTGGCGCAAAACACATTTTGCGATATCTGTCGAAGACGATCGACTTAAAGCTACACTATCGCAAGACTGGTCAACGATTGCATGCGTTTGTCGATGCAGACTGGGCAAACGATAGTCTGGATAGAAAATCGTACTCTGGGTACTGTTTTTACCTGGGTGGATTAGCTTTCTCCTGGGAATCCAAAAAGCAAGGATTTGTCCACTGCATGCAGAGAAGCAATCTTTCTGCGTCGTCTACTAGAAGAAATAGCATTTCATCCGAACGCAGAGCCCATCGAGATAAACGGCGACAACTTAGGCGCACAGCAGATTGAATCAAATCCTGTGCATCACAAAAGGACCTAGCATGTTGACATCAAGTATCATCATGTTCGCAAGGTTATTGCTAGAGGAGAAGTTCTTATAAAATATGTTCCCAGCAACGAAAATATAGCTGACATCTTTACTAAAAACTTACAGAAAGAAAAAAAAAACTAATTATTTAAAGTCGCTTGTTTTAAATGAAAAATTGTAAGGAACAAATTGAGAAGAAGAGTTAAAGTTTACAAGTTATATCGTTCTACTTGCACATCACTCAATAAAATACGTTTGTCGTGTGCGCAAGTAAATTCGGAGTTCTTACTTATATTTGGTATCGGCTCGATTTCAGCATTAACAAAATCGCATTGAAATTTTAGAGCAAAATCGCCAAAATCTGACTAAAACGGTAGAACAGCAGTCTCAATTCTCTCATCTTTCTATCTATCTTTATATGTATAAAAACTAACAATATATAAAACTAATTAAACAACTCTAAGCGGACTGCCTAAAGACTAGTACTCAGATCGAAAAACAAGTTCGTCAGCGAAAAAAATGTAATCTTTCCAAGCAGTTAAATTAAAAAAATTTAATTTGCGGGAAATAGCATTTAAGGGATGTTTTTAACTACTTCGGCAAGTCATGTCTGCCGCTATCCAAGAAATTAGAAAACAATATAATATAAATTTAATATTTGTTTTTTTATTACTGATAATTATTTGGTAATTTGGAGATCATAGCTGCGTGTAGTCTTTGGGGTGACTCTTGTCAGAGCAAATCGTTTCTTATGTCACACAAAAAAACACAATAAAAAACCTAAAAAAATCGACAGATATGAACTTTAAATTAGCAAATAACTATCAATTCATGACTGACAGTTTTCGTCGATCTGAGTACTATGCTTTTTCTTGTACTTGTAAAATCGAAATATGAAAGATAAGGCAACAATCTGTGGACCCTATATGTCAACTCATCTTTGTTAGCTTTTTGGAATCAATTATGAAAATAGTGCCTAAAATAGTTTACTCCCCAAAAGTTTCCAATTCATTTACAGAAAGATTTAATGAAGTACATTCCATTAAAAAATCTTTTTTTTTATAAATTGTTAAAAACGGAAATTCGCAAATTGCGTACATAAGAGATTATTGAAGAAGATTTTTTTGTCAGACTGATTTTCTAATTTTAACTAATTTTTCGTGAATGAGTAATTCAGTTTCAAATTCTTATATTGAGAGCTAACGAACCGAACATTAGAACAAATAAATTGGATCGACCAATTATGTTGTTTTTTCTGCATATCTTTAATTTTATGGTTTTAATATTAATATTTATAGTTGCTCAAAGTAAAGAATAAGAAGGACTTTGGTAAGGATATTCACCCAACAGCCTTTTTGCAGGGCCTATATGATGGTTTCTACAAATGACTTGCTGGTAGAAAAAATCATCCGTGCTGTGTACATATGTAAGTCTGTAAGGTATTTTTATAAAAGTTTTGTTAAGATGAATTAAACGAATTTCTAACCACGCGGTGGTTTCTCGGCTGTGTGGAATAACTGGTAGTATTATCTCAGTACTTTACCAATGTCAACAAAATAATTGAATTTAATAAATGGCCTCATTATGTGGGCAGAACTGAGAAATTATGCGCCTGGTGCCTTGTCCAAGTCCCCGTTCAGCTCGTAATTGTTGGCGTGACTGTCTGTGTGTGTTGTTTTGTTTCAGTTGCAAGCTGAATTTGCTGTTGCTCTTGCATCGTGCGCTCATTTGGTCGAAAAACGTGTTTGTTCAGCCCAGAGCGGGTCTTCTTGTTCTCAGTTTGTATCAGGCAACGGCAGCGGTAATACCGACAACAGCAGGCAGCCATCCCTGGCGCATTTAAATGCATTTTTGAGCATGGCCTATAAATTCTGAATTTAATGTACGTTTTATGCATACCCAATTGCATTTGAGTCAGTAAATTTAATTTTTAAATAAAAAAAATATATGAATTTATTTATAAATTTGATACAGTGAACGGATTTCGTAGAAACTTCCCTCCTTATTTGTGAAAAACTCTGACAGCCACTTTTCACAACCTTCTTTTGAGCCCAACTTTACACCAGTAAGACCATTCGCCATGGACAGGAACAGGTGGCAGTCACTTGGCGCTATGTCCCGGCTCTATGGTGGATGCGATAAAATCTCCCATCCGCGCTCCCGTAGCTTCTGACGAGTCATCAAAGAAGTGTGTGGTCTGGCGTTGTCCTGGTAAAACACTACACCCTTCCTGTTGGCCAATTCTGGTCGCTTGTGGTCGATCACTAGCTTCAAGCGGTCCAGTTGTTCGCAGTAGATGGTAGAATTAAGCGTCTGGCCATATGGGAGCAGCTCATAGTGTATGATTCCCTTCCAATCCCACCAAACACAGAGCAAAACTTTCCTGGCCGTCAATCCCGTCATCCACGACCGTTTTCGCTTGATATTGTCGTATGTGATCCATTTTTCGTCGCCAGTCACCATCCGCTTCAAAAATGGGTCGAGTTCATTCCGTTTCAGCAGCGTATCGCAGGCGTTGATTCTGTCAGGTTTTTTTGCGTCAAATCATGCGGCACCAAAACATCCAGTTTTTTTTTGTATCCAGCCATCTGCAGATGGTTTAAAACGGTTTGGTGACTAAGTCCTATCTCCTCGGGGATGTCACGAGATGTCACATGCCGGTCTAGCTCGATGTTTTCCATGATTTGATCCGTATTCGTATCCATGGTGTCGTTTTTACCGGCTCTGAATCGTCGAAACCATTCCCCTAAAACACCATTAATCTCACGGAATGTTTCTCTAGCGGATTTACCTTTTACGAAGAAAAACTTTAAACAGCGCAAAATTTCGGAGATAGCGAACTCCATGTTTACTCATGAATAACTTTTCAACGCAATAACCAAACTTTTTATACCCTTGCAGAGGGTATTATAATTTCAGTCAAAAGTTTGCAACGCAGTGAAGGAGACATTTCCGACCCTATAAAGTATATATATTCTTGATCAGCATCACCAGGAGAGTCGATCTAGCCATGTCCGTCTGTCCGTCTGTCCGTCCGTCCGTTTCTACGCAAACTAGTCTCTCAGTTTTAAAGCTATCGAATTGAAACTTTGTACACACCCTTCTTTCCTTTGCACGTAGTATATAAGTCGGAACGGCCAGGATCGGCCGACTATATCCTATAGCTGCCATATAACTGATTGATCGGAAGTGCCATAGCTTTCGTGTTTGTAAAGTTAGGAAGTTGGGATTTTCTATGGGTTTTATATTTGGCTACCTAATTTCATAAGGATCGGCCGACTATATCTTATAGCTGCCATATAACTGAACGATCGGAAATGCCATAACTTTGGTGTTTGTAAAGTTAGGAAGTTGGGATTTTCTATGGAATTTATTTTTGGCCAATCAATCCGACCTACCAAATTTCATAAGGATCGGCCGACTATATCTTATAGCTGCCATATAACTGAACGATCGGAAATGCCATAACTTTGGTGTTTGTAAAGTTAGGAAGTTGGGATTTTCTATGGGATTTATTTTTGGCCAATCAATCCGACCTACCAAATTTCATAAGGATCGGCCGACTATATTCTCTAGCTGCCATATAACTGAACGATTGGAAATGCCATAACTTTGGTGTTTTTAAAGTTAGGAAGTTCGGTGTGAGTTTTAAGAATGCATCATATGAATAGTTTTGGAGAATATAATTTACAGAATATTCTGCAAGGGTATATCAACTTCGGCTCCGCCCGAAGTTAGCATTTCTTTCTTGTTATAAATAGCGTCGTTTTGTAGGTTATGTCAATACCTTTACCATTGTCCGATACCGATATGTAGTGTTTTGCACAAAGCCGCCGAATTCAAAAACCAAAAAAAGCGGTCGGATATTTGACAACCTGATATAAGCATGTCCGACTGTCCGTCTGTCTGTCCGTCTGTCTGTTTCTCCGTGAACTAGTCTCTCAGTTTTAAAGATTTCGAATTGAAACTTTGCACACACCCTTCGTTGCTTTGCACGCAGTATGTAAGTCAAAACGGCCGGGATCGTCCGACTATATCCTATAGCCGCAATATAACTGATTGATCGGAAAAGCCCTAACTTTGGTGTTTGTAAAGTTAGGAAGTTGGGATTTTCTATTCAATCCGACCTACCACATTTCATAAGGATCGGCCGACTATATCCTATAGCTGTCATATAACTGAACGATTGGAAATGCCATAACTTACAGAATATTCTGCAAGAGTATATCAACTTCGGCTCCGCCCGAAGTTAGCTTTCATTTCTTGTTATATACATAGACCAGTGCACTGTGGTTCCGCCAGAGGCCAAAAATCAAAAAAAGTGAAACCAACGAATTGAAAAAATTTGAAAGCACATTTTCTATAAAATGTTCAAACAATAGAATGCAAAGCGTGATCATGTGTACATTTTTGCAGCGCATCTGTAATTAGCAAGAATTTTTATAAAACAAAATTGCGCTTCAAAGTGGTCAAACGTTCGATAGAGTGATCCGATTTTCATTATTCAAAATGCATTTTGAAGTTGAAGGTATTTACTTTAAATGTATATATTAAGAATTAAATAAATCCAACAAATTTTTTAGTGAAATTAACAAAATCGATTTAATATTTTTTGTGTATTTTGTGAACGTCTTTTTTATGTTTTAGTTGTGTTCCCCCCCGATTGCCCCATAGATATTATATTCATTGTATTAATCAGAGTTTTTACTTAAACTTGCAGATGTGTGTGAAACAATCAAGAATCTAACGCATCTTTTTATTTCTTCAAGGTCAAACTTGTCCAGCAGAGCCCCTGTGTTTGTTTTGTGTGTTTGTCGTCGTCTTTACATTTTGTATAAAAACTTCGTAATATTTACAAATTTTTGTTTTTAACTTTTAATTTCATAGGCAACATAAGTCAGTGTGTGTTCGCACAACGGCTTTAGAGCTGAACTGAATTCGGAATTTTGTAAACAGCAAAATATTATTAGATTTTTTTCCTAGCTATCAATGCATTTTAAGCTCTAAAAAATATAGATATCCTGACAACATATCTGTAGACGAATCCTACGCAGAAGTCGAACTTCAAAGCTTGTTAAATAACACCGCCTCGAGCATACTTGAGCTTCAATCTAATGTTATTGAAACAATTGCAGATGATTCTGTTGCTCATCTGTTATTAATTGGAAAATGGAGGTTTGATGGAAGTACGGGCCATAGCGAGTACAAGCAAACGTTTTCCAATAATGATGTAGACGACAAAAGTTTATTCGTTACATCTTACGTGCCTCTTCAACTTATTTCAAAAACTGATCAAAAAGTAATTTGGAAAAACCCTCGGCCTTCGTCAACTCGTTATTGCAGACCAATTCGATTCCAGTTTAAAAAAGAAACGACCGAAGTATCAAAATCAGAGGAGAAATACTTTAAGGAGAAAATAAATTTTCTGATACCTACAGAACTATGTGTCCAAAAGAGAAAAATATTCGTTGAGCATAGCTTACAATTAACTATGGTAGATGGAAAAGTTTGTAACGCTTTAAGTGAATCGCACTCCACTAAATGTTATATTTGCGAAGCAAAGCCAACGGAGATGAACAATTTGAATGAATGTTTGGACAAAAAGGTATCAACAAAATATTTCGAGTTTGGCTTATCTCCACTGCATGCAAAAATAAGATTCTTTGAATACTTTCTTCACCTTTCTTATAAGTCAGGCCAGAGGGCCCCAACAAAAACAAAAAGTTTTAGAAAGAAAGAGAGAAGTTCAACGGGATTTTCGAGATAAAATGGGCTTAATAGTGGACCAGCCTAGAGATGGTGGCAAAGGAACATCCAACGATGGTAATGTTGCGAGACAATTTTTTTCGAATCCTCGGTTGTCTGCAGAAATCACAGGCCTTAATGAAAATTTGATTCATCGTTGTTCCACATTACTGCAAGCTTTGGCATCGGGACACAAAATCAACGTACACAAATTTAAGGAATATGCCCTCGATACTGCCAAAGGGCTTATCAAGGAGTATCCCTGGTACTATTTGCCTGCGACGGTTCACAAGGTGCTTATTCACGGATCTGCTGTTATAGAGCACGCAATTGTTTCAATTGGAGAGCTCTCGGAGGAAGCTGCAGAGGCGAACAACAAAGAAATAAAGAAATGCAGACTGTATCATACCCGCAAATTGTCACGAATACTTACAAATACATACATATTGAACTATTTGCTTTTACGGTCCGACCCATATATTACTGGGCAGAGAAATATTGAAAAAAGGACAATTTAAAATTATTTCCTTTAGTTAATAGCTTGCTTGAGGAGACATCCTAAAATTTTTGTATAATTTTAAAGTTACAACCATTGTAAATTTTGTTTAGTTTTTAAATGGCTCATAAATTGTTATTGTTTAATTATTTGATAAATTGTATTATTTGGGGTTCATTGGTTGGCGGATTTTTTCAACTACAAACACTATTTACAAAGCTTGGTAAAACTTTCAGCACTCTAATGCCATTAAAAGCATTTTTGGCCGCGCTTCCATACAAGCGGAACCACAGTGCAGTGGGAAACATTTGGCTTTCAACATGTAAAAGGATTTGTTAAGTAAAACACATTTTTAGTAACTTGTTTAGTCAAATTCCGTCAAAAATTAACCTCAAACCGACTTCAACACAAAAATCTTTTAATACCATATTTTTGAACGAAAAATTTATTTTTTATGATTTCCAAAGAAATAATACCGCATTTAATAGGTTGCAAACGTCTTGTTTGATATCGAATACCAGATGATCAGTAACGTAAAGTTTGAATGTTCGTTTGGTATTTTTCTTGTAATTGTTGTCGTTTTTAAAAATAAGCCTCACTAGTTATTTCAGAAATGTTGCTTAAATTTATAAATGAAAAAAATGATATGATATTATAAAGTTTAAGAACTTGCTATCTTGGTATGGAAAATTCTTGCACCCGGAAAGTGTCATAGCCGCAGAATTGAATGTTCCGATCATATCGAGTAAAAAAGGTATTGCTCTATCAGTCGTTTGATTTACATCGGGCTATGATCCCAGAACGCTTAAACTTCGCTTAGTCGATAATTTGTGTAAAACTAAATTGATCGCAGAAACTAAAATTTTGTAAATGTACAGTGGCTCACGGCTTATTTCAACCACTTTTGACGATTTTTGGACCACTTCCTTAACCAATACCACTTTAAGGTCAGATTTGTTGGATATTTTCCAATTGCGTACGTTTGTATCCGAGATCGCCCACAAATTTTCTACAAATAGTGGATCGGTCAGAGGCCAAAAATCAAAAAATGTCAGGACGTAGGACTTAAACAAAATGTATAGTCTAAAAATCCAAAGGTACTTTTTATACCCTTGCAGAGGGTATTATAATTTTAGTCAAAAGTTTACAACGCAGTGAAGGAGACATTTCCGACCCTATAAGGTATATATAAGTTAACTCGGTCACCCGGCAACAAAGAAGTTGCCAAGTTGATCACGCGTAGCCGGCATGAGAATAATGCAAAGCCAGCGACACCTGCGGATATTGCACAACGACGGTACCAGAAGCCCAAGCTTCGGTCAGCGCTATCAGCGGGCAATGCACTGCGACGCAACCGACGGCTACCCAACACCAGACACGGGGCGCCGGGTCAGCACTTTCAGGGCATAGGGCTAGCTTTCGTTATAAGAATTTATGTACTTAGTATTTAGTTGAATTTTGGAAATAAATCGCGACGGTCATCGCCTCTCGAAACCCAAGTCTTCTCATTCGCGCAGCACCGCGCGACTTAAGTAAAATCCTGAATAAGGAATTAATTAATTGGCACCCAACGCGTTCGTAAGACCCTCGATACGTCGTTAAGATACAAAAAAACAAAACGCTTTCGTAAGACCCTCAAACAGTTAAAAACAAGAGAGAACGCTATAGTCGGGTGCCCCGACTATCAGATACCCGTTACTCAGGTAAAGGGAGTGCGAGGGAGATGGAGATAGAAACTTTGATCACGCATAACTTTTTAACGAATGGTCCGATTTGAAAAATTTCTTCTACATTTCGATAGGTATTGATAAACACAATAAAACTGCATTTTTGCTTTTCCGAAATATTTAAATTTTTAAAATCGTATATAAGCGATTGTGGGCGTTAAAGGGGGCGTGCCACCCTTTTGAAACAAACTTGCGCTGCGTAGGAACTCCTAGAATCTGCATGCAAAATGCCAATCTTCTAGCTTTTATAGTTTCCGAGATCTCAGCGTTCATACGGACAGACAGACGGACAGACAGACGGACAGACGGACATGGCTAGATCGACTCGGCTAGTGATCCTGAACAAGAATATATATACTTTATAGGGTCGGAAACGCTTCCTTCTACCTGTTACATACTTTTGCACGAATACAATATACCCTTTTACTCTACGAGTAACGGGTATAATAAAGACATTTTTAAAACCATGTAAGTGGAGTGTTCATTGATATTTTTCCCCGAATTTTTTAAATCAGAATATTTTTCAAAAAGTAATTTTGACAATTATAAAATAAAAAAATAAATATATGTTTATAAAAATATTTCAAGAGTCTCAAAAATAAAAAAGGAAAATAATTTTGCAACATTTTTTTTTCGACAAAGAAATTAAATACAGTGTAACAAAATTCTTTGTTCTTTGTGTTAAAACATATAAGTGATAGTGAGATAGAAGAATTGTTAAAAGAATTCCGAAAGCTAAAAAGCGCGGACAATTTTCAAGTAAATCAAAACAATTTAAATATGGCAATGACCAACGACCAATTCAAGGCCATTATAGAGGGCGAAGTTGCGAGCGCCCTCGCTGCGCAAAAAAAAACATTTCGAACAACAATTACAGGACGTTCAGAAGCGCCTAGGTGGTGTTAATATCGGTACACCATGAGGAGAAACATAAAGAGATGATGAAATCACAATAGGTATTACATGTAATGAGACCTTAGATATTATGAAGTCCCTGCCGGAGTTCGGGGGTAAAAATGAGACGAATGTCTCATGGAGAAAATCGGCGCACACCGCATATAAAGTGTACGAAAAATACGATGGTAGTTCCAAACATTACCAAGCTTTAGGGATACTAAGAAATAAAATAAAAAGTTAAGCCGATATGGTTCTTTCGTCGTTCGACACACCTCTGAACTTTAGGGCCATAATAAACCGACTAAACTTCACATACGCGGACAAGCGACCGGTATATTTAATAGAACAGGAGATGTCAACGCTCCACCAAGGAAACATGACACTCTCAGTACTATGACGAAGTAGAGAAAAAATTGACTCTGCTAATAAACAAGACAATTATGACCTACGACAACACTGTAGCTGCTCCACTGAACGAAAAATACAGAGCTACGCGTTTTTATTTCTGGAACAAGAAAATCGCTAAGCGATGTTCTTTTTTCATCGAGACCATCTGATCTTACTTCCGCTCTAGCGCTAGCACAGTAATTAGAGGCTAACCATGAGCGATGTTCGCAAGTAATTTTGCCCGTAGCACGGAGGAAAAACTCCAAAGGTCCGAACAAAGACAACTGGACAGAGAAAGAAATCCAATAACAGAATTTAGATTTCACCCGGAGGGTAAAAACCCCCATTTTAATAAAATGCCATGACAGCCACTTTGACAGGATCCAGTCCAGCCAATGGACGTCGATAGCTCATCTCGCTTTAGACAACCAACTCAAAATCAACACAGTGGTCCGTTTCAAAGACACCCCCAAAACAGTCAGTGGCAGATAAGTCCACAAAATTTCCAAGCGAACGCTTACAATAACCAGGGACTGACAAGTAAAAGACCTAATAATAGTAGCGCTAGGTACACAGGACCGAAACACCAAAGAATAAACTATTTAGCGTTAGACAACGATTTATCGAACGAAAACAATGACGAATACCCTACAGTAGCAGAGGAAAAAGTTGAAGATGTAGACGATGACCTTGTAGAATATGACGAAATAAATTTTTTAGGCATAACTCCCTGCCTCCCAGGCGCTGTCCCGACAGCACATCCACTCGCTAAAAGAAGATGCGCAGTCAGATATTGCCACAATACATAGCGAATTATCACTTACCTACACCATCGAAAAAACGGACAAACCGGTCAACTGCTTTCGGAACCAAATAATAATAGAAGAAAGCGGAACTGCTTCAGTTAGAACGGTCATTATGTTTGGTGAAAAGACTCGACATCTCTTATATTTCTCGGATAGAGAAACACTTATACAGAGAGTGTGCGATGTGGTCAAGAAAGACGTAGTCAATGCAATTTTTTTGCAAACTGCCAGTACTGGCATTTATCCAGCATAAATTAATAGAAACATTTCCGACAACCACTTTTCGTTACACAAACCGCATGGCGACTGACATTTTAGACAGAAACAAACTTTCAAATTTGTACACCGAGGAAACCGTCGAAGCAGACTTGGGGACCACAGTCTTAATAAAAGGGAGGGTGGTCCATAAGGACAATTTGAGGTAATTAAAATAAATCTTATTTTTCTTTTTATTTTTATTTACGACACATTAGGACTCTCATAGATACCGTAAATGTTCATCATAGACACGCAAGGAGCATACATTTATTAGGCACCGCATTAAAAATCGTAGCAGAAAAATCGTAGCAAAAATTGGAATAATCAACCCCGCGATTTTAGACTCAAATGACTTACAAAATGTAATCAATGAACATTCCACAAATGTTACTATAACTGATTTAATGGAAGTAGCTCAAATTAAAGATTTATTAAATAATAATTTTTTACACTTTATATTAAAATATCCTAAGCCCTACATAGCTTGTAAGAAAATAATTTTGCATCCCGTTGAACACAACGGCACTATTCTTAATTTTGCTGAAGGCAATAATATAGCTGACTGCGGTAACAAAATCATGCCGACTGGAAACTGCAGCGCTGCCACGACAACATTCTGCAGAGAAATGCCGTATGCAACATGCGCACAACAATTCTACTCAGGAGGCAACGCACACTGTTCGACCCGCACCAGCCACCTCGAGCCACTAACAATCATCGATGACGGCGTTATTATTCTCAATGACGGACAACTGGTAACTGGAACGTTCCTCGTTACATTCGACGAGGAGAAATTATATGCTGGCCCAGTCTTTGTGGCACTCGCCCCCGGGGGTTTTAGCCGGATTGGGGTAATGCCATGGTGGTGCTAGTGGTGGTGGTGGCAGTGGTGGTGGTGGTTCTGGGCGAGCGTTTGTCATTGTGCATTACTTTTAGCATGCATCGCGGCGCGTTCTCTGATGCAACAATGCACTATGGGGTTTTTGACCACTTTATGTGGCATTTAGTCATTTTTTAAAAATGCTCTAAATTAAAAAAAAAAAATGGGAATGCATTAACAGAACATCAAACTGTTATGCCTCATACTCAAAATGTTAATACAGCATATGTTAGCATAACAGCTGTAAAGTCAGCTGTTGCATCCGAAAGCACCTGCGCTAAGTTTGCAATTTTTTCGAAGCGTTTCTGTGAAATTAATTTATTCGTGTAAAACACCATTTGAAAAGAAAAAAACAAATGGAAACTGATCTCACAGGTTTGTACTATATGTTAAATGTATTAAATGTTTAAATTGTACGTGTTAATACTAACATTTTGTCATTTTATAAATGCACCTTAAGCTGAATTTTGAGGAACAAATTTCAACTTTGGGAAGAGTTTTGAAATTGAAGTTTGCATTAGTTTTCAATGCGTCCAAGTGTATGTTGTAGCGTTGTCAATTCTGAGCAAAAAGCTGTTAGTCTTATTGTGCACTTTTCCGCACTATTGGTGCAATTTGAATTTTTCTTAGATAACCTCACTTTCTCCAACGCCGACTTGGTTGCTGTTTGGAATAGCGAGAAGGGCCGGCTTGAGCAAGAAAAGGCTATACAATGTTTGATGAACAAATTATTTATAATATGAGGATCATTTTTATATGTTTGTCCTGTCAGTTGCTCGTCAATTTAGACAAATTCGAATCATTTTGCCTACAAACTGGCGAATTGATAGTCGATTTGTGTCTGTGGCTGCTGATGAGTTTTGAGTTTGATGGAATTTTTTCTTTTTGCTTTTGTTGCACTTACTATCCACTTTTATAGGCATAGAGCATCAAATTTCAGCTTCTTAAATTTCATTAATTTATTTTTAGTTTTAACCGATCGTTCCTATGGGAGCTATAGGATATTGCAGTGGCGGATCCAGAGACGATTCTTGGGAGGGGAAATTGAATTTATTGGAGAGAATATTTTTCTAGCAAACAAGTGAAATTTTCAGGTTCTGCGGTTCCAAGGGGGGGGAAATTTCCCTTTTCAAGCTCTACCAAAGACGCCAGCGAGTTCGTCGTCAGCATGACCTTCAAGTTATTATTGACGGTTTCAAGAAGTCCGAGGACGTCCTTCATCTAAGAGGGGGAGGAGTTAACACGGTCACCCGGCAACAGAGAAGCAGATCACGCGTAGCCGGCATGAGAATAATGCAAAGCCAGCGACACCTGCGGATATTGCACAACGACGGTACCAGAAGCCCAAGCTTCGGTCAGCGCTATCAGCGGGCAATGCACTGCGAAGCAACCGACGGCTACCCAACACCAGACAAGGGGCGCCGGGTCAGCACTTTCAGGGCAAAGGGCTAGCCTTCATTATAAGAATTTATGTACTTAGTATTCAGTTGAATTTTGGAAATAAATCGCCTCTCGAAACCCAAGTCTTCTGATTCGCGCAGCACCGCTCTTCTTAAGTAAATTAAATCGACATAGCTTCATTGTTTTTAGTAATATATCCAGAGAAATCGAAATGTAGTAGATTTGTAACAACTGCAAGGGTATATAAACTTAAAAGTAGTTACCATAAACTTTAGGGCTAATTTTTTCTAAGATTAAAAACATTTGCCTACATTCATGATGTAATTTTTTATTCCGGTTTTATGAACTTATGTGTATATGATGAAATTTTTTATTCCGGTTTTATGAACTTATGTGTATTTATGTATGTACATATGTATATGATTTAAACATTTCGTTTTTCATCCAGAAAAGTCACAAAGTAGTGAATTAGTAAAGCACTTATAAATTGCCAATATCGATTTCAACAGAAAATCTGTGGGGAATGAAAAAATGTGTATAATTATGATTTATTTTAGTTCTTACATGTAAACACCGATAAGTATCTATCATTTTATTATACTCCTGAGGTCGCGCGTAAAGAACGCATGGCAAATCCAAAGACTATACGCAGGGGAGTTAGCGAAGAATATTAATTTAAAATGTTTATTAGAACTTGTTAAGTTGAAACTGTAAAAGTCGAAATATTTGAAATACATTTTCTAAGATGATAATTCATATGACAAAAACTTGTTTAATTACTTTTTAATAAAAGGTAAAATTTGTGGTAGTTCTAACCATTACTTGTCATGTGTGTTTATAACACAAGTAAGAAAAAAGAAAAAACAAAAAAGAAAGCAAAACTTCGGCAAGCCGAAGTTTATATACCCTTGCAGTTATTACAAAACTACTACATTTCGATTTCTACGCCCATGTTACTAAAAACCATGAAGCTAAGTCGATTTTGCGATGCATTTTGCAATCGTTTCTATGGCAGCTATATGAAATTTTTTTTTGGATTTTGACAAACTAAAAAATTTTTATATAGTTAATAATAACTATATCTCAAAGAAATATTTGAATTTTTTGAATTTCCTATGGGAGCTATGTGATATAAATTCCATATTACTCCATATTATTTAAATATTACCAAATCTTAAAGAGCAAAAAAAATTAAAAACAAGAAAGGAAAGCTAACTTCGGGCGGAGCAGAAGTTGATATACTCTTACAGAATATTCTGTAAATTATATTCTCCAAAACTATTCATTGATGCATTCTTAATACTCATAAAAAATCCCAACTTCTTAACTTTAAGAACACCAAAGTAATGGCATTTCCGATCAATCAGTTGTATGGCAGCTATATGATATAGCCGGCTGATTCTTATGATTGATTGGCAAAATATTAAACCCATAGGAAATCCCAACTTCCTAACTTAATAAACACCAAAGTTATGGCATTTCCGATCAATCAGTTATATACAAAATATATATATATATATATTTTTTAGAGGTTTGAAAATGTCTTCTTTACTGCGTTGTAAAATTTTTACCGAAATTATAATATTATATTATAACAACAAAGTTATACTTTTTTGAATTGTTCATATGGGAGCTATATGATATAGTTGCACGATCCGACTCGTTCCGACATAAGTCGGAAATTTATAAGTATGTAAATACTACTATAGGCAAAAAGTAAGGCTAATTTTCAATTTTAAATTCGCGGGCCTAACATTTCGGAATAGTTCTTTTTTCTTGAGTTAGCAGGATTGTTAATGACATCTGGGGTAATTTCATGTCAATGTCAGTATCAGTACTATATTTACGCTTGTGTTTACCAAACGAGCAAGAGTGCTTTTTTTCGATTTTTACAATGTCTGATTTAATTGAGCAGAGAAGTGCCATCAAATTTAGTTTGCGGAATGAATTTAGACTGCGGAAGTTGGCTTCCTTTCTTGTTATTGATAAATTATCATAAAAAGTTTTCGATTATAATTCTGGCTCACTTCCCTAGGCCGTGAAAGAAATTCTTGATTATGTAATATTTTTACGTTGTCATTTTCTTGTGCACAATTCGTTTCAGTAATTTTGAGAAATCCATATTTTAAAGTTCTTAAGATCAAGATTTTCAAAAAAGAACGGGCAAGTGGCTAATTAGACTCGTCTGTTAGTTTTATAACGTCGGAAAAGCTTCATTATCTTTGTTTCTCTATACATATATATTTAGTCCCATTTTGACTTTTTTTTAATCTTCGAAATTTTTTACTAAAAATCTACTTTTGGCTTACCGTGCGGACGAGAAAACGATACTAAGCAAAATGAGGAGATGATTTTGTAGATTGAACGCAAGGCACTTACATTTTGCACATAGAGTTGGTTTTCCCCTTTAAAGGATATACATTATAGGTAAACATTAAAAATTACAAAGCTATGCATAAATATGCATAAGTATGCATATATATGATAATTAAATTCAGAAGAGAATAAAGCTGATTTTTATTGTAGGTGCTAACTCATAAGATATATCCCAATAGGTAAAGAGATGTCATTACACTGATAAAAAATATTAGTGGCTGCCAGGGATTGGAAAACTAACTTCCTGCGGCAGTTTTGGCAAATGAAATCAATTATGTAAGGGTCAGGCTTGGACCAAAGCACAGCTTATTAATGACTCACCAACAACTTTGACAAACCCATATTGGGTTTTGGCGGTAACCGTATTGATCTGGCACATGTATCGACCCCTGTCCTCCTCCTGGACATTGTTGATATGCAGAAACCAGGTCCGGTGTTTGTCGTGCTTATCGTGGGTGACACTTATTCTCGGATTACGTGTTATTACATGGTTGTGTACAGTGAGAATCGCCGACTGCTCAAAGTGCATCCACGCAACCTGGAAAATAAAGATTGTTTTATTAAACGCATTTGATGTAAACAATGTTATTATAGATGCGAGACAAACAGACCATTTCCGATTCTTGCAAAAGCACATATACTAAGTCAGTTAAAAAAAAGCTGACAACGCCTTTGTTGGCCAAATTTGGACCTATCATCATCAATTATTATGTTTGATTACGAACGCATTTTGTAAAAAACTTATTAAAAATCTGACAGCAGATACAAAGTCTATCGTAGACTCTTAGCTAAGCGTATGCCTTCCTAGCTCATGCAACACGAGTAGTTTTTCTTTTAGGATTGCAAATGAGGGTGGAAAACACAACCAATTTATACCCTTGCAGAATATTTTATAAATTATATTCTCAAAAATTATTCATATGATGCATTCTTAATACTGATAAAAAAAAACTTCCTAACTTTAAAAACACCAAAGTTATGGCATTTCCGATCGTTCAGTTATATGGCATCTATAGGATATAGTCGGCCGCTCCCGGCCGTTCCAAATTATGTACTGCGTGCAAAAGAAAGAAGGGTGTGTGCAAAGTTTCAATTCGATATCTTTAAAACTGAGAGACAAGTTCGTGGAGAAACAGACAGACGGACAGACAGCCAGACGCACAGACGGACATGCTAATATAAACTCAGGGCGCGATCCTGATCAAGAATATATATACTTTATAGGGTCGGAGATGTCTCCTTCACTGCGTTGCACACTTTTGACCAAAATTATAATACCCTCTGCAAGGGTATAATAAACAAGAAAGGAAAGCTAACTTTGGGCGGAGCCGAAGTTGAAATACCCTTGCAGAATATTCTGTAAATTATATTCTCCAAAATTATTCATATGATGCATTCTTAACACTCATAAAAAATCCCAACTTCCTAACTTTAAAAACACCAAAGTTATGGCATTTCCAATCGTTCAGTTATATGGCAGCTATAGGATATATAAATTTGGTAGGTCAGATTGATTGGCCAAATATAAAACCCATAGAAAATCCCAACTTCCTAACTTTACAAACACCAAAGTTATGGCATTTCCGATCAATCAGTTATTTGGCAGCTATAGGATATAGTCGGCCGATCCCGGCCGTTCCGACTTATATACTGCGTGCAAAGGAAAGAAGGGTGTGTGCAAAGTTTCAATTCGATAGCTTTAAAACTGAGAGACTAGTTTGCGTAGAAACAGACAGACGGACAGACGGACATGCTAATATCAACTCAGGGCGCGATCCTGATCAAGAATATATATACTTTATAGGGTCTGAGATGTCTCCTTCACTGCGTTGCACACTTTTGACCAAAATTATAATACCCTCTGCAAGGGTATAATAAACAAGAAAGGAAAGCAAAGTTGGGGCGGAGCCGAAGTTGAAATTCCCTTGCAGAATATTCTGTAAATTATTTTCTCCAAAATTATTCATTTGATGCATTCTTAACACTGATAAAAATCCCAACTTCCTAACTTTAAAAACACTAAAGTTATGACATTTACAATCGTTTAGTTATATGATATATAAATTTGGTAGGTCAGATTGATTGGCCAAATATAAAACCCATAGCAAATTCAAACTTCCTAACTTTAAAAACACCAAAGTTAGGAAAGGGTGTGTGCAAAGTTTCAATTCGATATCTTTAAAACTGAGAGACTAGTTTGCGTAGAAACAGACAGACGGACATGTTAATATCAACTCAGGAGGTGATCCTGATCAAGAATATATATACTTTATAGGGTCGGAGAAGTCTCCTTCACTGCGTTGCACACTTTTGACCAAAATTATAATACCTTCTGCAAGGGTATAACAAGGCCACTACAGTGCCTTGGGAAAAATTAACAGCATTAGAGGTTTTGCAAATTAAACAGGTACTTGCATAACACAAACTATTTAAGCAAGTTTATTCAAACGCAGCTCAAATATTTGTAAAGAAAAGAAGAACGGAAAAAAGAAAGATTACACAGTTTATATACATACATACATATAGTAACATACCTACACCCACATATCTACTTCATATACATAGTTACACTAAGCATTTGACACACCCAAAATCATCGGCTCCCAAGAGTCGCCAATTAATATAAACATCCTCTTGCGCTATAAACAAATGAAAGAACTCCAAATTGTCGGCTCCCACGAGTGACCAATTAATGTAAACATCCTCTTGCGCTATAAACAAATGTCCCCAAAGTCCAAAAAGCTTTTATCGCCCAATACTGTAAAATAGCAGACGCAGCTCAAACCTAGATCGCTCTCATGCTCAGTGCTCTCAATTCGGACACTCTCAATTTATCAATCGCGTTCTCTTTATCAATCGAAGGTTTGATAAGCGTCAGCGTAGTTTTTAAGTTCGAGTTTTAAGTTGAATCTTGTAAGGAGCAGACCCAACTCTCCCAGTTCGCGTTTACACTATTTTGAACAAATAAAGAAATGTATATTTTTTTCAAAGTGTTTAATCCCGAATTTGTTATTATATGTACCTTTTTATACCCTTGCAGAGGGTATTATATTTTCAGTCAAAAGTTTGCAACGCAGTGAAGGAGACATTTCCGACCCTATAAAGTATATATATTATTGATCAGCATCACCAGGAGAGTCGATCTAGCCATGTCCGTCTGTCCGTCCGTCTGTCCGTCTGTCCGTCCGTCCGTCCGTTTCTACGCAAACTAGTCCTTCAGTTTTAAAGCTTTCCCAAAAGTTGTCTTTCTATTGCAGGTAGTATATAAGTCGGAACGAGCCGGATCGGACAACTATATCATATAGCTGCCATATAACTGATTGATCGGAAATGCCATAACTTTGGTGTTTGTTAAGTTAAGAAATTGGGAATACCCATGGGTTTTATATTTGGCCAATCAATCCGACCTACCAAGTTTCATAAGGATCGGCCGACTATATCTTATAGTTGCCATATAACTGATTGATCGGAAATGCCATAACTTTGGTGTTTGTAAAGTTAGGAAGTTGGGATTTTCTATGGGTTTTATATTTGGCCAATCAATCCGACCAACCAAATTTCATAAGGATCGGCCGACTATATCCTATAGCTGCCTTATAACTGATTGATCGGAAATGCCATAACTTTGGTGGTTGTAAAGTTAGGAAGTTGGGATTTTTTATGGGTTTTATATTTGGCCAATCAATATGACCTACCAAATTTCAAAAGGATCGGCCGACTATATCCTATAGCCGCCATATTACTGATTGATCGGAAATGCCATAACTTTGGTGTTTGTAAAGTTATGAAGTTGGGATTTTTTATGAGTGTTAAGAATGCATCATATGAATAATTTTGGAGAATATAATTTACACAATATTCTGCAAGGGTATTTCAACTTCGGCTCCGCCCGAAGTTAGCTTTCCTTTCTTGTTGAAAGCTGGCACTGCCTGTTTTTACAAACAAATAAAATTGGTTCGCATAATCAAATTGACCAATTCTACAATTCAAACTACGTTTGTATCCATTTTAAATAGTAGTGCATTTGATAAAGCACTCTTCGATTGAAAATTTCATATACACTGCTGGTCTTGGGTTAGACGCACACAAATTTGTTTTATATTTATTATTTTAATGATTATTGAAAAAAAGTTAATATGCAAAAACCTTGGTTATTTAATAATACTTGAATTATAATATTCAAAATATTATAAAAATATAACATAAGTTGTGTTTTCAAACATTTTCTTCAAGCAACTTAAAATAAGGCACATTTTTCTTGGTCAATACATAATATTGCAACAAAATCTCGCTCCAAGCACGTTTAATAGCTGCAGTTAATGTTTTCTTATCTTCGTATTGCTTTCCTCCTTCGTATACCTTCCGCGTTAGCCAGCCCCAAACATTTCCAATTACGTTAAGATCTGGAGAATATTAACGTTTTGACTCGAAATAAACTACTTCACTACTCGAGCGTTATGAATAGGAGCATTGTCTTGTTGAAAAATCCAAGGAATTGGTCCAAAGAGATCATTTAATGTTGGAAATACGGACTCCAACAATGTTTTGAAGCGATCGCCGTTCATCTTGTGATCTATACAAATCAAGTCAATTGTTCCATAAAACCCCACAACATTACTCCACCTTCTCGGCTGTGGTGGCGACTTAAATAAAAACAACAGAACGCCAATCATTAAGCTGAGTGTCAGATTGAACATTCCACGTCATGTATTCTTTCGCGAATCGAAGCCGTTTTTCTTTGCGTATTGCATTCAGAGGAGGTTTTTTCTTGATTTTTAGACGCTTTAGGTGTTCTGCATTTCTGATTGTAAGCTGAACAGTTGAAAGGCTTGCTTTTACTCCGGCCTATTCCTTAATCTTAGCTGCGGACTTAGTCGAATTTGATGCAATTGTAACAATTGTGCGTATTGCTTGTTTAGATAGTGCTCTTTTTTTTTTCCTTTGAAGTTTTTTCCATATTCCTCTGGATCTTTTAAATATCTATCAACAGTCCTGGAGCTGCGATGTATCTTTTTGGTAATGTTTCGATTGGACAGTCATTGCGAGTGAAAAAAGTCTACTTTTTGACGTTCTAATAATCCCATAACACCAGCTTTTCCCATTTTTATACCCTTGTATTATAATTTTGGTCAAAAGTGTGCAACGCAGTGAAGGAGACATCTCCGACCCTATAAAGTATATATATTCTTGATCAGGATCACCTCCTGAGTTGATATAAGCATGTCCGTCTGCCCGTCTGTCCGTCCGTCCGTCTGTCCGTCTGTCTGTTTCTACGCAAACTAGTCTCTCAGTTTTAAAGATATCGAATTGAAATTTTGCACACACCCTTCTTACCTTTGCACGCAGCATATAACTGAACGATCCGAAATACCACAACTTTGGTGTTTGTCATAAGGATCGGCAGACTATATCCTATAGCTGCCATATAACTGAACTATTGGAAATACCATAACTTTGGTGTTTTTAAAGTTAGGAAGTTGGGATTTTTTATGAGTATTAAGAATGCATCATATGAATAACTTTGGAGAATATAATTTACAGAATATTCTGCAAGGGTATTTCAACGTCGGCTCCGCCCAAAGTTAGCTTTCCTTTCTTGTTACTTTAAATGTAGCTCTAAAACAATTTATTTGTTTATTTTTAATATTTTCTCAATACAAAAAACTGCACTTGTTTACGCAAGACAAAGAAATCTAAAGTGCGTCTATTTTAATGACCAACAAAAAACACGCGTTTTTGCCATAGAAATTTCTGGAATCTTCGAATGTACAGTTTTTTTTCGCAAATCAACCAGCTGTAAGCACATATTTTTCGAACAAAATTAGAACTCTGATAAGAAAAGCTTTTTGGACAATTAGAATAAGCATTATTATAAGTATAGCATTTTATTTAAAATAAAAGTTGGTGCGTCTAACCTAAGACCAGCAGTGTATGTACATACATATGTATGTACATACCCCATAAAGTATATATATTCTTGATCAGGATCAATAGGGGAGTCGATATAGCCATGTCCGTCTGTTTCAATACCGTTTGCGAGATCAGTTTAAAAGCCAGGGATCTGAAACTTTCACAGTCGTCCTAAAACATGTGTACGCAAATCAAGTTTGAAAAGCGCCCCCATAGGAACAATCGGATATACCTTACATGAATCTTTCCAAATCGTATTTTTTATACCCGTTACTCGTAGAGTAAAAGGGTATATTGTATTCGTGCAAAAGTATGTAACAGGTAGAAGGAAGCGTTTTCGACCCTATAAAGTATATATATTCTTCTTCAGGATCAGTAGCCGAGTCGATCTAGCCATGTCCGTCTGTCCGTCTGTCTCTCCGTATGAACGCTGAGATCTCGGAAACTATAAAAGCTAGAAGATTGGCATTTTGCATGTAGATTTTAAGAGTTCCTACGCAGCGCAAGTTTGTTTCAAAATGGTGCCACGCCCCCTCTGACGCCCACAAGCCACAAGCTGTGGCCACAGTTTTGATGCTATTATGATGCTTTTTTAATTGATATGTATTTGTTTCTTCAATACCTATCGATTGGCCTAATAAAAGTTTGCCACGCCCACTCTAACGCCCAAAAACTGATTAAACGCTTAAGCCTGGCTAGCGCCTACATTTCCGCCTTTCATGGCCCGTGGTACCAATGTCTTGGGGTAGATGGCGCAATACAATAGCGCCATCTAACGGATGACTTTGGAACAGCTGGCCAAGGTCATCAACAGAGTCAACGTTAATTCTCGATAAGGATTTCTATTAAAGGAAATTGCGATGGTTTTCATTTGTCAATACCTAACTATATCCCAAGAACTATGCAAATTAAATCAAGTTAGCCAAATTGGAGGTCTGAGTAAAACAATGGCGTATGTGTGTATGCTGGTGCAGGACAAAAGCTGCCTGCGCTAAAGCAGCGCTGATTCTGATGCTCGTGCTGTAAATCTGCCAGCTCTAAGAGATCGCTTAATTCAAATTGATAATTTGAACTTGTTTTCCTTTTTTCCTGTGGTCACTCTAATTCACATAATGTTAATGCAAAATCTAAAGTTGTTTAGCTGAGTAACGGGTATCTAATAGTCGAGGCACTCGACTATAGCGTTTTCTCTTGTTAAGCATACCTTGATCAGGGTAAAATCGCGTGCCGATCGGACGGCAGCTCCCATAGGAACAAAAGGGTGAAATCGGTCCATTTGATGATTTTCAGAATATTTCGCGCAGTGTGTAAGCTATTGATATAAATTTTTCCAAGTCTTATTTGTTTACGCATATCTTGATCAGGGTAAAAGCGCTTGCCGAAAAATGTTAAAGGCTGCGAAAATATCCTTTTTTTTCTATTTTTATATGACATTTTTGCAGTATAAAAGCTATTGACATGAAACTATGCAAATCTAGTTTTTCAATTTTAGCAATTTCGGCAAAGTCTGCAAGGGCTTTAAAACTTCGGCTTGCCGAAGTTTGCTTCCGTCCTCGTTTTTTAAGTAAGTTAATGTCATTTTTCTTAAAAACTAAAACCTCCTGTTTGCTGTTTATACATTATTAATTAGTGGTCGGTTTGTGGACTTTAAAATCAATTCAAAGTAACCTGTCTGTTTGTGTTGAAGCAAATGTGCGGTGGTGCTGAAAGGGAAATTCACTACGCAACTATTTTGCATGCAAAGTCACGTTTTACTGCAGCTACGAGCGGTTCTCGTTGCTGCTGCTAGTTAACTTTTGAGCTTACCTGAGGCCAGTGAGGAGAACCGCTGGAGATGAATGAGTGGGCGAATGGTGGAGCATAGCACATGCCGAACTTTGGGGTCATAAAAACTATTACGAGCACCACATAACATGTGACGAAAAGGGAGAAAGCGAAATAGCGACCCCGAAAGTCGTGTCAAAATTAAATTTACATATGCACGTTTTGATTGCACGCACATTATGGAAATCTTATTGGATGCAAATTTAAACTCCCGGCTGAGCGAAAGGGGGAGAGAACCCGATAAAGTCTTTTAAGCATGCAACGCGCAGCCTAAAGGTGCATATGAACATACACATGCCAGAAAAGGTATGCGTACAAACATGTCCCGCAACTTTAGAGTTTAAAAAAACATGTTGAAAAAAATCTTACAAATTTAATTTGTATTTTAACAGATAGTACATTTATTCACCTTTCGTTTGATGTATCTTAACCCTTCTAACACTTTATAATTTTCCTAATATTAACAAAAATGTACAAAATGGCTTGATTTTGCATCAGAAAAAGTATGCGTACAAAGACAAAAATCAAAAGGAAACTCCATATTTTTGGCAAAAGGACTTGAATTTTATAAGAAGTCAGGTACCCCTTTCGTTTTAGGAATTCAGCCAACCGATTTGGCATTGACTGGACCAATTTCCTCCACCGATATTTTATTCCATTCCTAGACTTGATATGAATGATTTCTTCCGGGCAGTACGGCTGTTATAGTCTTCATTCTTCAAAATTTTGCGAACTTTTTTTTGCATGATGATCGTTATTATACTTGTCCTTAATATCCTTTGCCATTTGGGAGGCTGTTGTGCTTGGATTTATTTTCATTGTCTTCAAAACGCTTCTCCTCCCACGCTCAGAAAGTTTGGTGGTCTACCAGAGCGGGGTTTTGACCCACAGGAACCCGATAAATTGAAATGTTCAAGGACTCTTTGTACAGAGCAGTGTGCTCTGCCAACTATCCCACCAATTTCCCGAATAGTTTCCCTTCATCATGTAGTTTTACTATGACTTTTCTCAAATCAAGGTTAATTTCTTTTATATTTTTCCCCATCATAAAAATATCGTCTGATTACAACATAAATATGCCGGATTTGATTACAAACAAGTAAACAAACTTTGTATTTACAGTTATCAATGCCAAAACTGCAATTTAAACGCTTTTAATACCGTCATTTTTGATTTCTTTTTTTTGTACGCATACTTTTTCTGATGCGAAATCGGGCCATTTTGTACATTTAATTAACATCAGGAAAAGTATAAGTGTTACAAATTTAAGAGTTACACCAAACGAAAGGCGAATAAATGTATTATCATTTAAAATTAAAATTTAGTTTGTAAGATTTTTTTCAACATGTTTTTTTAAACTCTAAAGTTGCGGGACATGTTTGTACGCATACTTTTTCTGGCATGTGTGTATACATATGTATATAGTATATACAGTGACAAACTTTATTATTGGCACAGCAAGCATGTTAAACTTTAAGGCTATTTTTCGTCTTCTAATATGCTGATATTAAAATAAAACAAAATATTTTTAGATAGAATCATTAATTTTATGTAAAATTCAAAACGACTTCATTAAGTTAGCTTCTATAAATAATTTATTAAAAATAAAAAACCAAAGAATGGACCAAATTTCCCTGAACAAAATTATTGGCACACTTGGATTTTTTCTAGCGATTGATTTTTTCTAGCAGCAAGTCGTTTGTAGAAACCATCATGCATGGCCTGAAAAAAGGCTGTTGGGTGAATATCCTTACCAAAGTCCTTCCTATCATCAACTTTGATACGTGTTGAGGAGATCTGGGGGTTGACATTATCTTTTTATACGATCCTTACGCTTTCCTGGCCTCTCAAGCCATGGATTAGCCAGTGTGCACTGCATTTTGAAACTGGGTGGGTCCTTTAAAATGTCGCAAAGGACTCCGAATGGGAAAAATGGATTCTGGGCATCCTTTCCCCAATGTTGACATTCGATTTGCATTGATCCTGCTTATTAAATTTTAATTTTTGAACACATGCGGTTGATTTTACCTTGTAAAATCAAACAACTTTTCCTTTATTTTAAGGCACTAAAACAATTTAAGCTATAAAATTAATCATTATACCATTAAGATTATAGAGGCAAATGTGATAATTAAAAAAAAGTGGCCAAATCGATAAAGTTTTAACAAAATAGTTAATTAAAATCCAAGTGTGCCAATAATTTTGTTCAGGGAAATTTGGTTCATTCTTTGGTTTTTTATTTTTAATAAATTATTTATAAAAGATAAATTAATGAAGTCACTTGAATTTAACATAAAATTAATGATTCTATCTAAAAATATTTTGTTTTATTTTAATATCAGCATATTAGAAGACGAAAAATAGCCTTAAAGTTTAACATTCTTGCTGTGCCAATAATTAAGTTTGTCACTGTACATATTTTTAGTTCGCGAACTCAATTTCACGCTCCGTATTTAAAAACAAGAGAGAACCCTATTGTCGAGTGCCTCGACTATTAGATACCCGTTACTCAGCTAAACAACTTTATATTTTGCATTAACAAAAAGGAAAACAAGTTCAAATTATCAATTTGAATTATGCGATCTCTTAGAGCTGGCAGCTTTACAGCACGAGCATCAGCACCCCGGTTTGGCTCTTTTGAGCCAAATCTGGCTCTTTTTTTTCGCTTTGGCTCCTTGGCCCATTTTTATTGAACTTGGCTCTTTTTTGCTAATAGCGATAAAAAATATTTTAAACTTGAAAAAAAGAATTCATTTTTTCATTAATGCATTTTTTTTTGCAATTTTAAAAGTGATTAAATGTTTTATTATGTTTTTGTTTATGTTTTTATTACACTCTTATGATTAAAGTTAAATAAAATCAAAATAAATAATAAATACAAATTGGCTCTTTCTTATTCAAATTGGCTCACTTTTAATCTTTATTTGGCTCATAAAAAATTTTTGAAGTGGCAACCGTGATCAGAACCAGCGCTGCTTCAGCGCAGCCACTTTTGTCCTGCACCAACACACACACATACGCCATTGTTTGACTCAGACCTCCAATTTGGCTAACTTGATTTGATTTGCATAGTTCTTGGGATATAGTTCGGTATTGACAAATGAAAACCATCGCAATTTCCTTTAATAGAAATCCTTATCGAGAATTAACGTTGACTCTGTTGAGCACCTTGGCGAGCTGTTCCAAAGTCATCCGTTAGATGGCGCTATTGTATGGTACCACGGGCCATGAAAGGCGGAAATGAGGCGCTAGCCAGGCTTAAGCGTTTAATGAATTTTTGGGCGTTAGAGTGGGCGTGGCAAACTTTTATTAGGTCAATCGATAGGTTTTGACGAAACAAATACATTTCAATTAAAATTTTCATAATAGCATCAAAACTGTGGCCACAGCTTGTGGCCTGTGGTCGTCAGAGGGGGCGTGGCACCATTTTGAAACAAACTTGCGCTGCGTAGGAACTCCTAAAATCTACATGCAAAATGCCAATCTTCTAGCTTTTATAGTTTCCGAGATCTCAGCGTTCATACGGACAGACAGACGGACATGGCTCGACTCGGCTAGTGATCCTGAACAAGAATATATATACTTTATAGGGTCGGAAACGCTTCCTGTTACATACTTTTGCACGAATACAATATACCCTTTTACTCTACGAGTAACGGGTATAATTAGCCTTGAGAGGAGGATCAATTGCCGACTTTATTATCCGCATTCCTTTTACACAAAAACCAAATCGATAAAGTTTTAACAAAATAGTTAATTAAAATCCAAGTGTGCCAATAATTTTGTTCAGGGAAATTTGGTTCATTCTTGGGTTTTTTATTTTTAATAAATTATTTATAAAAGATAAATTAATGAAGTCACTTGAATTTAACATAAAATTAATGATTCTATCTAAAAATATTTTGTTTTATTTTAATATCAGCATATTAGAAGACGAAAAATAGCCTTAAAGTTTAACATTCTTGCTGTGCCAATAATTAAGTTTGTCACTGTACATATTTTTAGTTCGCGAACTCAATTTCACGCTCCGTATTTAAAAACAAGAGAGAACGCTATTGTCGAGTGCCTCGACTATTAGATACCCGTTACTCAGCTAAACAACTTTATATTTTGCATTAACAAAAAGGAAAACAAGTTCAAATTATCAATTTGAATTATGCGATCTCTTAGAGCTGGCAGCTTTACAGCACGAGCATCAGCACCCCGGTTTGGCTCTTTTGAGCCAAATCTGGCTCTTTTTTTTCGCTTTGGCTCCTTGGCCCATTTTTATTGAACTTGGCTCTTTTTTGCTAATAGCGATAAAAAATATTTTAAACTTGAAAAAAAGAATTCATTTTTTCATTAATGCATTTTTTTTTTGCAATTTTAAAAGTGATTAAATGTTTTATTATGTTTTTGTTTATGTTTTTATTACACTCTTATGATTAAAGTTAAATAAAATCAAAATAAATAATAAATACAAATTGGCTCTTTCTTATTCAAATTGGCTCACTTTTAATCTTTATTTGGCTCATAAAAAATTTTTGAAGTGGCAACCGTGATCAGAACCAGCGCTGCTTCAGCGCAGCCACTTTTGTCCTGCACCAACACACACACATACGCCATTGTTTGACTCAGACCTCCAATTTGGCTAACTTGATTTGATTTGCATAGTTCTTGGGATATAGTTCGGTATTGACAAATGAAAACCATCGCAATTTCCTTTAATAGAAATCCTTATCGAGAATTAACGTTGACTCTGTTGAGCACCTTGGCGAGCTGTTCCAAAGTCATCCGTTAGATGGCGCTATTGTATGGTACCACGGGCCATGAAAGGCGGAAATGAGGCGCTAGCCAGGCTTAAGCGTTTAATGAATTTTTGGGCGTTAGAGTGGGCGTGGCAAACTTTTATTAGGTCAATCGATAGGTTTTGACGAAACAAATACATTTCAATTAAAATTTTCATAATAGCATCAAAACTGTGGCCACAGCTTGTGGCCTGTGGTCGTCAGAGGGGGCGTGGCACCATTTTGAAACAAACTTGCGCTGCGTAGGAACTCCTAAAATCTACATGCAAAATGCCAATCTTCTAGCTTTTATAGTTTCCGAGATCTCAGCGTTCATACGGACAGACAGACGGACATGGCTCGACTCGGCTAGTGATCCTGAACAAGAATATATATACTTTATAGGGTCGGAAACGCTTCCTGTTACATACTTTTGCACGAATACAATATACCCTTTTACTCTACGAGTAACGGGTATAATTAGCCTTGAGAGGAGGATCAATTGCCGACTTTATTATCCGCATTCCTTTTACACAAAAACCAAATCGATAAAGTTTTAACAAAATAGTTAATTAAAATCCAAGTGTGCCAATAATTTTGTTCAGGGAAATTTGGTTCATTCTTGGGTTTTTTATTTTTAATAAATTATTTATAAAAGATAAATTAATGAAGTCACTTGAATTTAACATAAAATTAATGATTCTATCTAAAAATATTTTGATTTATTTTAATATCAGCATATTAGAAGACGAAAAATAGCCATAAAGTTTAACATGCTTGCTGTGCCAATAATTAAGTTTGTCACTGTACATATGTAATTTTAGTTCGCGAACTCAATTTCACGCTCCGTATTTAAAAAATAACCTTGAGAGGAGGATCAATTGCCGAGTTTATTATCCGCATGCCTTTTACACAAAAACAACAAAGGAAGTAAACTTTGGCAAGCTGAAGTATGTAGCCATGCCCGTCTGTCCGCTTTTACGCAAACCAGTCCCTCAGTTTTAAAGCTATGTATCTTCTTGAAACTTTCCCAAAAGTTATCTTTCTATTGCAGTATATAAGTCGGAACAAGCCGGATCGGGGCGACTATATCTTACAGCTCCCATAAGTACAATCGGAAGTTGTAGTTTTCTGTTCAAGTTTTCTGTTCTTCTTTGTGCACCTCTTCGTTGATCTTTTCTTAAGTAAACATTTTTTCCATTTGCTTTACTGTTTTCTTCATAATTGGCTCCGAAATGTGAAATATGCAAACATGTACTCACTTTTTCTCCCCACTGCATGTATGTATGTAGCTTCATTGTTTGCGAAATGTAGACGTGTTGTAACAACGGCAATGGTATATAAACTTCAGCTTGCCGAAGCTTGCTTCCTTTCTTGTTTGAAATGTAACTACTGCTGGTCGCTGTGTGAAATCGTTATCATTTGTATCTACTCACCTTGTAAGAGCCAAGGTTCTTCACCGAACAAGCCAATTTTACGTTGCGCCCCGCGGGCACCGTGATATTCTCGATGACATCTGTGAATTCCGGATCTTCACTAATAACTGTAAATACAAAATAAAATGAAGTGGATTGTTAACTAAGAAAAGTAAGCGACTCAACAAACGTGTCTGCGTAATTTCCTTCTGTTGTGTATATCTCAAAATTTGAAATAAACAAGAAAGGAAAGCTAACTTCGGGCGGAGCCGAAGTTGAAATACCCTTGCAGAATATTCCGAATTATATTCTCCAAAATTATTCATATGATGCATTCTTAACACTCATAAAAAATCCCAACTTTCTAACTTTAAAAACACCAAAGTTATGGGATTTCCAATCGTTCAGTTAAGTGGCGGCTATAGGATATAGTCGGCCGATCCCTATGAAATTTAGTGGGTCAGATTGATTGGCCAAATATAAAACCCATAGAAAATCCCAACTTCCTAACTTTACAAATCCCAAAGTTATGGCATTACCGATCAATCAGTTATATAGCAGCTATAGGATATAGTCAGCCGATCCTTATGAAATTTGGTAGGTCAGATTGATTGGCCAAATATAAAGCCATAGAAAATCCCAACTTCCTAACTTTACAAATCCCAAAGTTATGGATTACCGATCAATCAGTTATATGGCAGCTATAGGATATAGTCGGCCGATCCTTATAATTTGGTAGGTCGAATTATTGGCCAAATAAAATACCCATAGGAAATCCCAACTTCCTAACTTAACAAACACTAAAGTTATGGCATTTCCGATCAATCAGTTATATGGCAGCTATAGGATATAGTTGTCCGATCCTGCCGTTCCGACTTATATACTGCGTGCAAAGGATCGAAGGCTGTGCAAAGTTTCAATTCGATATCTTTAAAACTGAGAGACTAGTTCGCGTAGAAACAGACAGACGGACAGACAGACGGACAGACGGACAGACGGACAGACGGACAGACGGACATGGCTATATCAACTCAGGAGGTGGTCCTGATCAAGAATATATATACTTTATAGGGTCGGAGATGTCTCCTTCACTGCGTTGCACACTTTTGACCAAAATTATAATACCCTCTGCAAGGGTATAAATATTTAGTCGATGCACCACTATTTATTATACCCTTGCAGAGGGTATTATAATTTTGGTCAAAAGTGTGCAACGCAGTGAAGGAGACATCTCCGACCCTATAAAGTATATATATTCTTGATCAGGATCACCTCCTGAGTTGATATAAGCATGTCCGTCTGTCCGTCTGTCTGTCCGTCTGTCTGTCCGTCAGTCCGTCTGTCTGTTTCTACGCAAACTAGTCTCTCAGTTTTAAAGATATCGAGTTGAAACTTTGCACACACCCTTCTTTCCTTTGCACGCAGTATATAAGTCGGAACGGCCGGGATCGGCCGACTATATCTTATAGCTGCCATATATCTGATTGATCGGAAATGCCATAACTTTGGTGTTTGTTAAGTTAGGAAGTTGAGATTTCCTATGGGTATTTTATTTGGCCAGTCAATCCGACCTACTAAATTTCATAAGAATCGGCCAACCATATCCTATAGCTGCTATATAATTGATTGATCGGTAATGCCATAACTTTGGTGTTTGTAAAGTTAGGAAGTTGGGATTTTTTATGAGTGTTAAGAATGCATCATATGAATAATTTTGGAGAATATAATTTACAGAATATTCTGCAAGGGTATTTTAACTTTGGCTCCGCCCGAAGTTAGCTTTTCTTTCTTGTTATACCCTTGCAGAGGGTTTTTCATTTTGGTCAAAAGTGTGCAACGCAGTGAAGGAGACATCTCCGACCCCATTAAGTTCTTGATCAGGATCACCTCCTGAGTTGATATAAGCATGTCCGTCTGTCCGTCCGTCTGTCTGTTTCTACGCAAACTAGTCTCTCAGTTTTAAAGATATCGAGTTGAAACTTTGCACACACCCTTCATTCCTTTGCACGCAGTATATAAGTCGGAACGGCCGGGATCGGCCGACTATATCCTATAGCTGCCATATAACTGATTGATCGGAAATGCCATAACTTTGGTGTTTGTAAAGTTAGGAAGTTGGGATTTTACATGGTCGTTATATTTGCCCAATCAATCCGACCAACTAAATTTCATAAGGATCGGCCGACTATATCCTATAGCTGCCATAGCGATCCATTTCCGATCAATCGGAAATGCCATAACTTTGGTGTTTGTTGAGTTAGGAAGTTGGGATTTTCTATGGGTTTTATATTTGGCCAATAAATCTGACCTACTAAATTTCATAAGGATGGGCCGACTATATCCTATAGCCGCCATATTACTGATTGATCGGGAATGCCATAACTTTGGTGTTTGTAAAGTTAGGAAGTTGGGATTTTTTATGAGTGTTAAGAATGCATCATATGAATAATTTTGGAGAATATAATTTACAGAATATTCTGCAAGGGTATTTTAACTTTGGCTCCGCCCGAAGTTAGCTTTTCTTTCTTGTTATACCCTTGCAGAGGGTATTATAATTTTGGTCAAAAGTGTGCAACGCAGTGAAGGAGACATATCCGTCCCTATAAAGTATATATATTCTTGATCAGGATCACCTCCTGAGTTGATATAAGCATGTCCGTCTGTCCGTCTGTCCAAAGACCAATATAATCTCTAAGATGCGTAACGCCCATACATTCATGTGCGCTTCTCACTGAACATTATAAGAAATGGAGGGAAAAACTCAAAAAACTCACAAAAGTCGATTGCAGGTGTTTACATGTGAGGACAAAATAAAATTAATACTATCTGGGGTGCCTCTTGTCAGAGCAAAATGTTTTTTAGGTCCAGAATGTACGAAAAAACACAATAAAAGTGCAGCTATGAACTTTAAATTAGCAAATAATTATCAGTAAATTAAAAAAAAACAACTGTTAAATTTAAATTGTATTGTTTTTTAATTTCTTTGTACAGCGGCAGACTTGTCTTGCCAAGGTGGTTGATAATATCTTTTAAAGGCTCTTTCCCGCAAATACGATATTTGAATTTTAACTGCTTGTCAACAAACCCAGCTGATTGACAGTACGACCGTATCTGATGAACTCTCGAAACTTTGGTCACTCTGGAAAGATTAAAGTTTTTACGCTAGCGTAATTGTTTGTCGATCTGGATACTAGGCTTAAGGTCGTACTGTCAATCAGCTAGGTTTGTTGACAAGCAGTTAAAATTCAAATATCGCCTTTAAAGGCTCTTTCCCGAAAATACGATATTTGAATTTTAACTGCTTGTCAACAAACCCAGCTGATTGACAGTACGACCGTAGCACGCTTAAATCTGATGAACTCTCAAATTTTTGGTCACACTGGAAAGATTAAAGTTTTTACGCTAGCGTACTCGTTTGACGATCGGAGTACTAGGCTTATTTTTCGAAATTCAAGTGATGGAATTTTTTTATAATACTATCGTGATAGTCTGAAAAATATCGAAGTCGGTCACCGGCGGCCAGCTAGAGCTGGGGAACTATCGATGGTGGTTCAATATTTTCGATGGTTTGGGAACAAAATATTTTATACAACTTTAAATAATAAGCAATCTCGAATGTATTGCCCTCTTCCCACAGAGATCCATCCACCATCCACCATCCGTTGAACGGAAAATTCCCAGTTAGTTCCCCATCCAAATTTGACGGACTTTTTTATGCGATAGTTAGGCGATGTTTTTTCGGTACAACTCTGAGTTCTTCTTCTAGACAGTGAAAATGGAAACATTCACTACGAAAATTAAAAAAAAAATTGGCGGGTAACTTTGGGAAAAGGAAGGCGCCAATTCAAAAAATGCTGTTTTTACTTTTAATAATTAATAAATTACTGATCCATCCGTGGGGCAGCATTAGGTGTTGCTCCACTCTTTCCTAGGCGCATACCGTACTCACAAAATGGATCAGAACAATAAAAATGAAATCTATTTATATAAAACTGTGCATTGAAAACTAAGAATCAACGCACAGCCTAAACTAATTAATTGACCCTATTACATTTTTTTACCATTCAATTCTTATAACACTAAACTGATTTGCTAAGATTTATTTTGGCCACAAACATGCCCCCATTTTCTTCCAGTGACAAAAGACCCCCAATTTCTATAAAAAAATCTGGACGCTAAACGCGTTAATCAATCGATCAAGCGATTTTTGGCCAAAATTTAGTCCTCTACATAGTGAAGATTCTATTTAATTTAATATTGGATATTTTAATGTTTAATATTTTTTATCGATTTTTGAAAATCTAAGAATCTTCCTCATTTTTTCCTAACGGCAAAAAAACACTGATCTAAGTCAATTATCAATATGAAAATTTATCGAGGGAATCCTGATACTTTAAGGATTCATATGGTGGTTTTGCTGAAGCTCTAGGTCAATTCTAAAAAAAGTTACATTAGCCTAAAGTAGGAATAATAATTCCAACAAATTATACACAAGCATTGAACACCGAATGCATTTTCTCGCACTGTCTCTCTCTCTCTCTCTCTCTGACTCTGTGTAGTACAATAATTGTGCGGCGGCTGATCTTGATTTCTTTTTAAAACTTAAAATGAAAAACTTAAAACTAAATTAAACTTAACAATAAATTAACAAGAAATTAAAATTAAATTATACCAGCAACACACACGAATAAACCCCGTCAAAGCGTTCAAACCGCTGGGCTTTGGGAAAAGGGCAGGGGGGCCGTCATCTCTATACAAGTTAATTTCCAGGATAATAAAAACCCAAAAATAAGTTTTGAACGTTTGATTTATTCGGAGTTCAATTTGAGACTGATTCACTTCATTTAAAAATTCCCTGATCTAAGCTGTGGGTTGGGGCAGCGACGTCGACGTCGCGGAAGAGACCGCGGCGGTGGCCTAGTTCTGATGGAGCGGCGAGAAACTGCAAGGTTTGCAGGATCAGCATTTGTTGACCGGATGCGTGTGTTTATGTTATTGAACTTGGGGGTTCTTGGTGTGTTTATGTTATTGAACTTGCGGGCTCTTTGACCGTTGTATTGAAATGTTGCAATGTTGCCATCGACAATGTTGCAATATTTCTCGGAAAAAATATGGAAATATTTCTGTGATTAACTCTCCCTCCTTAAAAACCTGCTTGTCCTCAAGAGGTGTTAGAAATAGGGAATATTATTAAATTCTGGTATTAGTTTTTTAGGAATTGATATAATATTAGTTTTGTTGTTTAAAATTTGTGGAGGCGGTTCTTGGATATGTAGGATTACTTTTTCTTTTCTGTGAATACAGTTTTTTAATACGATCAAAGCAAGAACAATGGCGCAAATTAATGTTACTGTGGTTATTCGGTTTATTGTAGAATCATTCTGTAAGATTTGTAAGTGCTTTCTATTTTTGATATGTAGAGCTTCCAATGCTTCTAATGACAGAATTCGAATGCGTTGTGCTTGCAATGGGGTAATTTGAATTCGTGGGATTTCGGGTTTATTATTACTTTTTCTTTGTTTGTAAAATTTTTTCCATTTATATTTATAGTTTCGTTTAAAAATGTAACCATGAAAGTTCCTCTGAGTTGATGTGAAATATTGTTTGAAATTAGGCTGCCGTTAAAGTCATTTAAGAGTAGTATGCCATCGTCTATTTCCTCTATTGGTTCAATGTGGTCCGAGTTACTATAATCACACAGCGATTCCTTTCCCTGAGCTAGTTTTGAAATACATTTTGAATTACTTAAATTAACAATGTTTCCTTTTTTACAAATTTTAACATAGTTTGAAGTATTACAATCATGGGGTAGGCCTAGTATTACATTGTTTGATATAAAAAGTTCATTTGTTTCTAAATGTATTATTAATTGGTTTCTGATGATAGGTTTTAAAAGAAGATTTTCATAGTTAGTTGGTTCGAGTTCAGGTATTTTTATTAAGTAAATTATGGTTGTTTTATTATGTAAGACAGACACATCAACAAATTCCAGTGTTTCCTCAATTGAAAACGAGGTAATGTTATTTTTTTGAGATATTTTATTTATTTCGTTAAGTTCAGGTTCGTTTAATAAAAGAGTATTAATTACGTTAATTTTAGCCCATTGTATTGCAAATTTAATGTTTCCTATTTCTTATTTCATAAGTCTAACTTGCGTTTGCAAGCTCGACGCAATGTCATTATTAAAAATCTGTCTTTTTGAATTGAATTTGCTAGCATATTGGAAGTGGTTGTTAAATTATTTATTCTGTCTTGAAGCTGATTATTGATAATAATTTGGTCGTTGTTATTTTTAACTAAATTATTGAGATTACTTTCTATCATAACTAAATCTTCGTGATCTGGGTTACCTGCGATATATTTCCAAGCTGAGCCAATCATATTTATTGACCTAGCTTGACGGCTTTTTGTTGTTAGGGTAAGTGTGCTTAGAGCAGAAAGTGATTGAATTATTTCGTGTGTCAGAGTGTGATAATGTAAACTATTTTGTAATCTGTTTATTGTGTGTTCTCTTATTTGTAATAGTTCCGTTTCAATCTGTTTTAAATTTATGACGTGAATTATTTTTATTGTTGATATCTGTAATTTTCCTATACCCTTATGAATTGTTATGGTATGTGCATCGGTATAATTTGTAATGTCGGTGGTCGCGATTGCCATTGGTATCAGCGTTATTAAAAACAACATCCTGTAATTACAAAAATGTTTTATTAAACAACGGTATTGTAGGGTTATGGGCCGATCACTCACGAACGGACTGATAACCCCAAGCGGACAACAGCTGTAAACGTTATAGGTAATCTTATTTATTATATTTTTTTTTATTTTTAAGTTTTTTAGTTTCGGACTGACGTGGACAAAAAATTCCCTAAGGAGTTTTCGGACTTAGTTACCTTTAATATTACTTTTATGAACTACCCTTCCTGCTTCTGTTAAAATAGTTGTATTCCTGTTTTCTTTGACAATTTCTTTTTTAAAACGTGGGGATAATTTAGAGCCTAGTCTGGTGTTTTGTTTTACAAATATTTCTTGTCCTGGTAGATATGATTTTATAGGTTTCTTTTCTTTGTTGTGATTTTCTAAATCTATTAATTGCTTTTGTTTAAGTTTTTCTATGTTATCCTGCCTGCTTTTTTCATATTGTTCTGGGTCGGTATTAATATTTCTGCCAAAAAAAAATTTCTAATGGTCTTTTCTTCGTTACTGAATGTATTGTGTAATTGTATTCGTAAATGGCTCTGTCTAATAATTCTTCAAAGGTGTTGTATATTTGTTTGGTTTTAAGGCATCTCATTATTTCCGAAAGGGTCGAATGAAATCGTTCAATCTGTCCGTTAACTGAACTTTTGTAGGGAGGAGCTTTAAAAATGGTTATATTTAATTGATCTCTCATCATAAAGGTAATTGATGCTGAATTAAAAGCTTTTTCATTATCCATTACTATAAATTTGGGTACTCCATAGTAGAATATTATTTCGTGTAACTGTTTTTTAATGTCTTCAGTGGATTTGGATTTTATAATTTTTGCCTGTGCTAATTTGGAAAATTTATCTATTGCGGTCAATACTAATTTCTTTTCTGTTGAAAAAATGTCAATGTGGATTATGTGTCCAGGGTATTCAGGAATTGGGGTTTCTTTAATTTCTGGATTGGGGGGATGTCTATCATATTTGCCTTCTTTACATACCCTGCATTGTTTGACTAATGTTGTTATTTTTTGTTTCATTTTGGGGAAATAATATTTTTCTGCAAGTTGGTTTTTTGTTTTCTTCTGCGTTTCTATATTAATATTAATTCTTCCTGCTTAGTTTCTTCTGTCAAATCTTCTACTTTATTTTGTGTGAATCTGATTTTAATGGATCCGAAATGTTCCGGATAAATTCGCTGTATTTCTCCCATTATCTCTTCTGATGTGAAAATTCCATTTAGGATTGACGGATTTAAATGTTTTTTTAATATTTCAATAAGATCAATATTCTGAAAGTCTGGTCGAGTTATAACGTGTCTATGAAAGGTGGGGAACGGAATAGTAAATTTGTAGTCGGGGGGGTTTTCTTTGTAAATAAATATCTGATTCTTAAAGGCATTTATTGGTACTTCGACGCTGGGGATAAGGTTATGACCAGAGCTCTGCGCGCTGTGTTGTGTTGCTGTTAATGAGTTAATTTGGTTGCTTATGGGGATCCTAGACAAAGCATCGGCCACTATGTTTTCCTTTCCGGGTTTATAAAGTAATTCTTTATTATATTCGTCAAGATATGATTTCCATCTCTTGATCGCTATCCCTCCCTTCCAATTACAATCGTGTGTAAGTGGTTCGTGGTCAGTATAGATTTTAACCTTGGTTCCACCGTAGAGATATCCTCTAAGTGTTTTTACTGCCCATGAAATGGCTAACATTTCTTTCTTTTCCGTTTCGTAGTTTTTTTCGGTTTGAGATAGTGTTCTAGATATGAAAGCTATAGGTCTGTTCTTTTGTGAAAGTACTGCTCCGATTGCGTGATCGGAGGCGTCTGTTGTCAATACAAATTCCTCGTTAAAATTTGGATATCATCTGACAATATTAGCTGACAATATTTTGCGCGAGCTCCGGAAAAAAAAACCGCTCAAAAGTGAAAAACAATAACTAAAAATACTGGAGTGGTGTAACAAAGGCAATCTAATTGCTAAAAACAGTAAATAATAATCAGTGCTATGATAAAACTAGTGCAAAGTTATTATAAAAACTAAGAAGTGCCACGAGTGATAGCTCAATGAGCGGCGATTCAAAAAATGAGCGTAGAAGCTCCGCAGACCAGTTATATCTCTTATTTCTCAACCCGTGATACAGAAGTAGAAAGAACTTCTTCAAAGAGCAACTCAGCCCTACTGAACATTGACAGTGAGAGAGCACGGTCTTGTTCTCCCGCCCTACTCACACCAACTCCCACTTCATGGAGCTTGCAGTGTAAAACCCCACCCCCAGCTTCGACTCACAGCTCACCAGCCACGAGCACTGCGACCTCGTTAATTTCTGCAACCGCAGCCACTGCAACAACAACATCAACGGTCGCCGTTAACAACAACGCGATTTCGAATGGGTTTGCAACTTCTGCAGCGCCGAATAAAACTACAAAGCCAATTGCAAGTACGAGTGCCAATATCGTCATTATCAAACAACAACAAGTGGGTCCGGCTATACAGACTGGCATGGATTGTTACATCCAACTCAAACGGAAGCTAAGCCCGCAAAACAAAATTGCCCAAATAAAGGCAGCGAACGACCAGGGGCATCTAGTAACAACAGATTCGCCCTACTGTCGGAAATTGATAATAATCAATCCGAATCTGGACAGGCTGTTCAAAAGAAACCAATGCCCCCACCAATTTACATAATGGAACAGAATTCAAATGCCCTAGTAAAGAGAATTGTTGTGCTGGTCGGGAATGACAACTTTTATGTTACTCCTCTTGTTAAAGGGAATATTCACGAAACAAAGCTTCAAGCTAAAACTGAAGATCAATTCAGAGCTGTAACTAATTACCTAGACGAGGCTAGGAAACTCTACTACACGTACCAGCTCAAGAGTAGCAAGGGCCTGCAAGTAGTGCTAAAGGGCATAGAGCCCGACGTATCCACCAATGAGATAAAAGAGGCACTGAAAGAAAAAGGATTCTTCACCAAAAATAGTATTAATATTATCAACAAAAATAAAAAGCCGCAACCACCCTTTAAGGTCGAACTGGAGCCAGAAAGCAGAGCCTTGAAGAAAAATGAAGTGCACCCGATCTACAAACTGCAATTCCTGTTGCATAGAAGGATTACTGTTGAAGAACCGTACAAGCGGAATGGCCCGCTGCAATGCACAAACTGCCAAGAGTATGGACACACCAGAAACAACTGCGGGCTTCGTTCAGTCTGCGTAGCTTGTGGTGGCTTCCACAAATCCAAACCTTGCCCTGCAAGCAAAGAAGACCCAAAGACAAAGAAATGCGCTAACTGTGGAGATAACCATACCGCAAACTACAGAGGCTGCCCGGTCTATAAAGAGCTGAAGAGTCAGTTTCAACAAGCAAAACAAGCACGCTCACAGAATGCACGAAATGCGTACGTGCAATCCCAAACCACACCTAATGTTTTCTTTGCGAAAGCAGCCAGATCTTCATTTGGGCCCCTCAACACAAATGGTGGAGTTTCATACGCCAGTGCCCTAAAATCAGGACTTGCCAATCAGACGGGACTCCCACAAGCTCAATGCTCTGAGCAAAATACAATTACACCTCAGCAAGCAATAGGACAAATACCAAACAGCATGGAAACCATGATGCTGACTTTACAACAGAGTATGATGGAATTTATGTCCTTCATGAAAACAACAATGACAAACCTTATGCAAAATCAAAACATTTTAATAAATTTGCTCACATCCCAACAATCTAAATAATCGATGTCTTGTCTTCGAATATCCATGTGGAATGCCAATGGCGTTTCACGGCACAAACTTGAAATAACTCAATTCCTAAATGAAAACCAAATAGATGTAATGCTGCTGGCAGAAACGCATCTCACAAGTAAATACAACTTCCAAATAAGAGGTTATACTTCATACTGCACAGATCACCCGGACGGTAAGGCTCACGGAGGAACTGGAATCCTAATCAGGGAACGCATTAAGCACCACTTTCACCAGAGGCTTGCAACAAATTATTTGCAGGCTACATCTATAAAACTCCAAGCAGGCAACGGCAGTATCACTATAGCCGCTGTCTATTGCCCACCGCGTTTTACAATAACTGAAGAGCAATTCTTGGACTTTTACAATTCACTCGGAGATCGCTTTATAGCAGGAGGAGACTACAACGCCAAGCACACGCACTGGGGATCAAGACTCGTGACGCCCAAAGGAAGACAACTGTATAAAGCAATCATAAATTTGAGCAACAAACTCGACTATGTCTCCCCTGGCAGCCCCACATATTGGCCAGCTGACCCCAGAAAACTCCCGGACTTAATTGACTTCGCTGTGACCAAGAACAAACCAAGAAATCTAGTAAGCGCCAAATCGCTATCGGACTTATCATCTGACCACTCGCCAGTTTTAATAACTCTCCTTCAAAGCCCGAAAGTAATCGAGCACCCCTTCAGGCTGACCTCGACTAGAACTATCTGGCTAAAGTACAAAAAGTACGTAAGTTCCCACATTGAACTAACACCACAGTTAAACATAGAGAACGACATCGACTTCTGTGCTGATGCCCTGGAGTCAGTACTCGTGGCAGCAGCCAAAATCTCAACACCAGAAGAGACAATCGTGCGTAGCAACCAATACAAAACTAATCTGCAAATCGAACAACTGGTTCGGGAAAAACGACGTCTACGGCGCGCTTGGCAATCCTGCAGATCGCCCCATTCGAAGCAACTCTATAATGATGCCACCCGCAGACTCACCAAAACACTCAAGCAAGAAGAGGAGCTTGCGCAGCGCCGGTACATCGAGAAACTGTCGCCGACCAGTACAAAGCATCCTTTGTGGAGAGCTCACCCAAATTTAAGCTCTCCGATAGAATCAGTCACTCCGATTAGAAACTCCTCGGGTACTTGGGCCCGAAGTGACGAAGACAGAGCCGAAACATTTGCTTTACACCTACAAAATGTATTTCAGCCGAACGCCGCCACAAACTCTTTTCAACTACCGGCGCTTAGCTCTGAAATTGCAATCAACCCGATTTTGTTTCAAGCACCTGAAATTGCTAACGTCATTAGGAAGCAAATAAAACCGAAAAAGGCTCCAGGGGGCGACCTAATAACCCCAAAAATGATAATTGAACTTCCAAACTGCGCAGTGGATGTTATATGCAAGCTATTTAACGGGATCACAAAACTTGGATACTACCCCAAAAAATGGAAAAAGTCCGTGGTTATAATGATACCGAAGCCTGGGAAAGACCACACAATTCCCTCATCGTACAGGCCAATAAGCTTACTATCGTGCCTGTCCAAATTACTGGAAAAATGCCTGCTCACGCGCATTACACCATATTTAAGAGAACAAAACTTAATCCCGGCACATCAATTCGGGTTTCGTGAAAGCCACGGAACCATCGAGCAAGTCAACCGGATAACTTCAGAAATTCGTACAGCCTTCGAACATCGGGAATATTGTAGTGCGATATTCCTCGACGTCTCTCAGGCATTCGACCGAGTGTGGCTTGAAGGCCTTATGCATAAAATCATAACATTACTGCCAGAAAACACTTATAAATTACTTAAATCGTACCTCTACCACAGAGTCTTTGAGGTTAGATGCAATACAACGACATCCAACGAGTATAACATTGAAGCCGGAGTCCCACAAGGTAGCGCACTGGGCCCTACCCTGTTTGTCCTATACACAGCAGACATCCCTACGAACGAGAGGCTGACTACGTCCACATTTGCTGACGACACCGCAATCCTGAGCCGCTCGAGATGCCCAACTAGAGCAACAGCTCAACTGGCTGATCATTTGGTGGTAGTTGAGAAGTGGCTATCAGACTGGCGAATCAAAATTAATGAACAAAAGTGTAAACATATAACGTTTACCCTTAACAGACAATCGTGCCCTCCGCTAACTCTAAATAGTACGCAGATTCCCCAAGCCAGCGATGTAACATATCTCGGCGTCCACCTCGACAGACGCCTAACCTGGCGGAAGCACATTGAATGCAAGAAAGTACATCTCAGACTTAAAGCTAGCAGCCTACACTGGATTATAAATTCTCGATCACCCCTGTGTCTGGACTTTAAAGTTTTTTTAACGTCTTCTGAAATTAGAGTGCTTTTTAATTTTTTAAAGGCCTGAATGGCTTCATTGTTGAAGTGAATAGATTTCTTCGATGAAGCTTTCTTCGAAATTCTCCCATCCTCGCCTCTAAGTAATGTGGTGAGTGGTTTTGCTAGTGCAGCGTAGCCCATAATAAATCGTCTTTAATACCCTGACAGTCCAAGGAAAGATCTTAATTCCTTAACGTTTTTGGGAATGGGGTAGTTAGCGATGGCCTCTACCTTTGTTGGATTAGTTTCTATTCCCTTATCTGAAATTACAAATCCTAAAAATTCAACTTTATTTTTAAAAAAATTCCCATTTATCCAATTGGCATTTTATGTTAGCATTATTTAAGGTTTCAAATATTGTATCTAAATTTTTTGAATGAGATTGTGCGTCTGGACTGAAGACAATTATGTCATCGATATAAATATAACAGATTTTCCCTATGTGTTCCCTAAGAATGTCGTCTAGGGCACGCTGAAAAATAGATGGTGCGTTTTTCAGTCCAAATGGAAGTCTTGTGCACTCAAATTTTCCGTTATTCACGGAGAAGGCTGTCTTTTCTATATCGCTTTCTTTTAAAAGAATTTGATGGAACCCACTTTTGAGATCTAACACAGAAAACATTTTATTATTTCCCAGTTGTGCAAGAACTGCATTTATGTCTGGTATCGGGTATCTGTCTGCTATTGTAACACTATTTAATTTTCTGTAATCTATTACCATTCTATATTTCTTTACATTGGAAGCTTCTAATTTTTTTGGTACAATCCACACTGGTGAATTGTAAGGCGATCTAGAGGGTCGTATTATATTGGTGTCTAAAAGTTATTTTATTTGTCGGTCGATTTCGTCTTTGAGTGCCATTGGATATTGATAAAATTTCGAGTAGACTGGTGTGTCAGTGTTTGTACGTATCTCAGCTTTCACGTTTGTTGTGTAAGTCAATTTTTCGTTTGGTTCGGCAAAAAGATTCGGATATTTCTGAATAAGTTGGTTAAGATCTGATTTTTGTGTCCCAGTAAGATGATCTGTCCGAGGAATAATTAAATTTACAGCTTTGAATTTTTTTCTTTAATATTGATTATTTTTCCATTTTTTAAGTGCATAGATTTGGTATTAGTGTTAATTATTGCTCCTAAATTTTTTAAACTGTCGTTTCCCAGAATGGCATCAAATGTTTTTAAAGTCGGTAATAAAAAAAAGTTAATTATTGTATTAGGGTCGTTAAATAAATTGGCTGATTTGTGATGTGTAATTTTAATACTTTTAATACTTTTTCTATAGGATTTTTTACGAATTTTGGCAAGATGTAATTATTGTTTGAACCGGTATCAATTAATATTTTTAAAATTTCTCCACTCCTCAGTTTGCATTCAAAATATGGCAATGAGGAGTTTGTTAGTCTAAAAAATGAAGGTAGGTATAATCATATTGGTATTCTTGGTCGGCTTGGTTTATGGATTCAGAATATTCTGTTAGGGATTCGGGATATTCAGATTGTGATTCGTCCTGTGATTTTATGGTTTCGTTATATTCGTCAAGGGTTGGTGTTTCGTCTTGCACTTCTGAAGAAGTGTGAGGGGCTGCTTGAATATTAAACTTTCTGGATTTTTTTACGGCTTCGTTTAGAGGCATTGGTGGTCTTTTACCAGCTTCGAAACGTATGGGTTTGTTCATATAATTAATATGTTTTGATTGCATGATCCTGTCGATGTCCATGGGTTCTGGTCGTGGTTGTGGCTTTACAGCCAAAGGTCGTGTCGGAGGAAAATTTCCTGAAGGTCGAACTGCAGTATATTGTGGGACTGATGGAATTTGATTGGTATTGTAGAACTGGGGTCGTGATTGATTAAACATATTATTATTTTGTCTGGGTGGAACTAGAGGATTTTGATACTGATTATTAATGGGGAATGACCACTGTGGCCTGCTTGGCTGTGGTCTGGGTGGAACTAGAGGATTTTGATACTGATTATTAATGGGGAATGACCACTGTGGCCTGCTTGGCTGTGGTCTGGTTGGTTGTGAATGTGGTAAGTTTTGGGAAGGCACGTTTCTAAATCCGGACTGTTGCCCTCTATTAACTGCATGGTTTGCACGGAACGCTTGGTTCTCTAACTTTAAACAAAGATGTAAAGCTGAAGGAAGATCGGTTGGTTCCTTCATACCGAGAAGACGAGATAAATCTCCGCGAAGTCCGCGCACAAAAGTGTCTAAGGCTTTGTGCCTATACATTTTCGTCATGAGTTGTTCGGCTTCCATTCCTAATGCCATACATCCAACCTTATTAAGAATAAGCGAAAGGTGTTTGTAGACTGACTGATCAAATTCCTCTACCGACTGGTGAGCACCCTGACATAGAGTTTTCATTTGGTATTCAAGAGTGCTTAAATCCCGCTTATCTGCGTAGTGCAAAGTTAGACATTTAGAAATGGCATTCCAGTTGAGTGGAGTATTATAAGATTCTAACGCAGTGTCTGCGTTTCCCGTGATTTTATTACGTATGGTATGTAGAATCCCAAAATACTTAGATGTGCCTACAGTGTGTTCATATGTTTTAAGAACTCTATCCACACCCTTTTTCCAAGAGCTGAATTCTGTTGGGTTGCCAGAAAATTCCCTTAAGCTTTTTACGACGTCTGGTACCCTATCCAAACCTTCGAGGTTAGCTCGATTTTCATAGGAAATTTCCTGATTTGGAATCTGTGCAAAATCGAATCCTGTGTTTTGAGCTTGTTGTAATAGGACCGGTAATTGTTCAGCAATTATTTGTCTGACTGCTTCTTGTAACTCTAATGCTGCCATATTGTCTCTGTGTTCCTGATGTAATTCCTGTCTATGAATTTGTCTTTGTTGTTGAATAAGGTTAGCTTGTTGTTCTACTTGATTTAATTGATTATTTTGAAGTTGTTCTGCTTGATTTAATTGATTATTTTGAAGTTGTTCTGGCTGTAATTCTTGTGGTTGTAAATCAATGACGGGTGGTCGTATAAGATTATGCCGATTGGCCATAGGAGATTTTTTTCATGGGTCTGTCTTACGATAAAAATGGTTGATAAGTATAATTCTTATAAATATTAAGTTTCAAAATTAATTATTATTTTTTTATATGATAAGGAATGAATGTTTCATTTGCTTAAATTAATTTTGTAAATTTAATTCGAATTTTAATTAAATAGTAGTAAAAATGTTTAATCAAATTTAAATTACTTAAATACTTTAAAATACTTTAATTCAATTTGTATTTAAAAATGGTTATTAATTAAAAAATTTTATATGAATAAAATTTTAATAGCTCAAAATAGATTTACTTTAAATTTAAATGGAATTAAAATTTTAGAACTTTAACTTTAAAATTTTATTTTAAATTTGTAACTTTTGATTTTTATTAAAATTTTTCTTTTAGTGTTGAAAATTTTTCGCTTTTATTTTTGGTTTAACTTTTGGTTTGATTGCCTTCACTTATTCACTATTCACTTAACTTATCATGATGTGGCTACACCTCCTGGTGATCCGGATGTCTTCCTTTTTGTTTCCTACTGGGGATCCTGCGATTCACGCTTAGTAGAGGTTGTCCTGCGGGCGTACCTGACAGTACTTGTAGTCCACCGATGGATCAGTAAACTTGTTTTTCACCGACCGGTTACCGTCTTTAGCTTGCAAAATTAATTGCCAAGGACTCTCTCTGATTTCAGGTTTTATGTTTTGGGCCAACGGAGTCGCGCAAATAATATATTTTATTTATTTGCACTAAAAGGAACTTAATCGTCTTTCCTCGCTTTGGTCCCTGTTCGGGCGCCAGTTAATTTCCAGGATAATAAAAACCCAAAAATAAGTTTTGAACGTTTGATTTATTCGGAGTTCAATTTGAGACTGATTTTATTCATTTAAAAATTCCCTGATCTAAGCTGTGGGTTGGGGCAGCGACGTCGACGTCGCGGAAGAGACCGCGGCGGTGGCCTAGTTCTGATGGAGCGGCGAGAAACTGCAAGGTTTGCAGGATCAGCATTTTGGTATTGCGCTGTGGCTGTTGACCGGATGCGTGTGTTTATGTTATTGAACTTGGGGGTTCTTGGTGTGTTTATGTTATTGAACTTGCGGGCTCTTTGACCGTTGTATTGAAATGTTGCAATGTTGCCATCGACAATGTTGCAATATTTCTCGGAAAAAATATGGAAATATTTCTGTGATTAACTTACATAAAGCTATCAGTAAGAAAACTAGGAATCAACGCACAGCCAAAACCACTGGTTAACAATATTATTATGCATTTTTATTACATTCTAATAACTTTAAACTGATTTGCTAAGATTTATTGCGGCTCCCCAAATGGCCCCAATCGCTTCCAATTGGAAAAAAGGTCAATTTTCTTTTCCAAAATTCTGGACACTAAACCGTTTAACAAATCGAATCCGTGTTTTCGCCCAAAAATAGTTTAAGACATTATAAATGTTTTATAAATTTGACCGCTTAGATTTGAGGCTTCTTACTATTTGTAACACCCGTTCTAAAATTACAATTTAGCCAAAAATATCTTCAAACGTCGAAAAATGGCACTTCTAAATTGAGTATCGAAAATTCCTTCGGTAAAGTTTTTCCTTAAGCTTTAACGATTCATTTGATGGTTTCACCAGAGCTCTAGCTCTCTTCTAAACAAAGAAACTAAGCTAAAAGTCGAGCTATTATCGAATTTAAATGCTCTTTACAGTTATTGCTGCCAGAATACGCAAAAGACGTTTTTTTGGCGAAAATCTATTTGGCCCGGTTTTTGATAGTGTAGTTAAAATATACCATTCAAATTGTTTTTTGCGGTGTTTATTTTTACAGTGTTTTGCCACGCGCTGTTAGGAAACATAAGAGCGGGAGATCGCAGTAGATAGAGAGAGAGGAAAGAGTGTAGCAAGTGCGCAAAAGAAGAACTGAACGGGGAAACTTTCAATTTGGTCAAAGTCGTATCAAGAAAATTTGCCGCGAATTGTGTTTTTATGTGATAATTTTCCTATTAATTAGGCAAAGAGTAGGCTTATTGGGGGAAACCACATTAAAAAAACGCGCCGTATCCTCTACCTCCGGGTGGTGTGAAAATGAGGGTTAATTAAAGTTTCAGCCAAAACTACAAATATATTTAAAGAAACATCTAAAATGAAAAATTACTACTGCAAACCTATTACACAAGAAAAGTAGGATATTTGGGTTATCCATCGCAAGCGAAGCTGCGGGCACCCTGCTAGTACATATATATAGTGACATATCCATAGCACCACAAACCTCTATGTACATGTCTACACACCCACATATACACATTTTTTAAGACACCCTCAGAGAAATCGAAACCTAATTGCCAACGAGACCATGGAAAATTTCCATGCTATTAAAAACTTCAGACTGTAGACTAAACAATTAGAATGAGCCGCTGTTCTGACTAAGAACGGTCCCAAGTACAATTATGCAAGTCACTTAATAAACAATAAAGCCACTCATTAAAAAGCTCCAAAGCTCAGAACCGAAGTTTGATCGTAGATAAAGTAGGAGTTAGGGAGCAAGTTCAGTTTGACACTTGTAACTATCAGGTCGTTGTTCTTCCAAATATAAAATAAAATTTTATCGGTTTGATTAAAATAAAATAAAGTCTTTTTTATAACAAACTTACGGTACGAATATTTAATTGGCGCAGCCGGTAGGACTTCAAGTGAAAGTTAAACGTCGGTTTTAAAACTGGTATTGGGGATTTTACCATGCAACTAGTATATCCTGACTAGTAAGAAAATAAATCGTCGAACACACAAGTGAAATCCGCCAAAGAACTTATGTACGAATCGTCGTGCGTAGACCTTTGTGAAAACAAAAACAAAATGGCAAATCCACCTCAGTTATCCGAAATACATCTGAACCAATTATTTGGTCAGATAAAAGAATTTCTTTACTGCTGTTATTCCCGACTCAGGACGTTCGTCAAACACACATCATCTGTGGAGCTATAGAGAGGACTATAGTGGGCTCTGCTAAAGCTGTTTTATCCGAAGAGAAGACGATGAACTGGATTTCTACAAAATTTGCCTTAATTAGAGCATTCAAGGACCATAGGCCATATGAAGACCTCGTTGACAACATAAACCAGACGACTTACAAAGAAACCATCAGTAAGTTTGTAGACGAGCTAAAACGTAGATCCGCAAATATGATTAATAAATTATGATTAGAGACAGACCCCACTGATAAATCACTTTATACAGCATCATTAAATGAAACCATTCAAAGATGCATAGAAAGGAAACTTCCTGATAGATTATTTAATGCATTTTCAAAAAATATATTTCCACAATTAATAACTTAAAAGAAACAGCAATGGTATTAGGACATTGGGATGCAGATCCTTTTGAGAGCTATAGATCTGTGCGTCACGATAATCGTAGGAATTCGGTTAATACCCACCAATTATTATTACTATTATTATTTATTATTATTATTAATTACACAGTAATAATTTTAACAGTCTTTCAAATTTAAATTCGTATTCAAATCCAAATTCAAATAATTCAATAGTTCCTCAGTCCTCAGCAAATAAAAATCGTTATTATCAAGAATTTAGAAATTCTCTAGCCCAAGGCAGAGCTAAAAACTAGCTAAATTACCAAGCATCAACGTCCAATAATTCTCCAAGTGCACCTGTTAAAAGGCAAGAGAAAGCGATAGCACACACAATAGGATGTATGTAAATTTTTAGCAAACAGCCTCGGAGCCAGAAAATTTTACCCCTATATTAGAGTAGGCATAAAAGGTAAACTTCTTAAAGCCATGGTAGACACAGGTTCATCTATCAATATAATGAACGAAAATTTTGGGAATCTTGAAATTAACAATTAAAAATTAAAAGTCTTTACGATAAATGGATCATTAGAATTAAAAAAGAGTGTAATAATAAAACCAAGTAAAGTTTGTACAATAGAACAAACATTTTATTTACATAAATTTTCAAACAATTATGATGTTCTAATTGGAAGGGATTATTTAACAGGATGTAAAGCTACAATAAACTTAGAAGAGGGAACAGTAACCTTAGGTGAAGATAAGTTAATTATCATGTATGGTGACCGCAATAAAATGCCTTAATCCAACATCTCAAAAAGAAAAGATTGAAGAGGATAAGACCGCAATAAAATGCCTTAATCCACCCTCATCTGAGGATCAATCTTTTAATTTCGCCATTGATAATGAACTCCGAGAATGCAATGAATTCAGATTAGAGCATTTAAATAAAGAAGAACAAGAAAGGATAGCTAACTTTGGGCGTAGCCCTTGCAGAATATTCTGTAAATTATATTCTCCAAAATTATTCATTTGATGCATTTTTAATACTCATAAAAAATCCCGAGTTCCTAACTTTAAAAACACCAAAGTTATGGCATTTCCGATCGTTCAGTTATATGGCAGCTATATGATATAGTCGCCCGATCTGGCGACTTCGTAAATCGAAATCTTCTTACTCTTCACCCATCTGGATGGTTCCTAAGAAAGCTGATGCTTCAGGGAAAATGAAATTTAGACTACCGAAATTTAAATGAGATAACCATTAATGATAAATTTCTAATATCTAGGATGAACGAAATATTAGACAAATTGGGAAGATGTCAGTATTTTACAACAATTGATTTAGCAAAAGCATTCCATCAAATTCAAATGGATCCCATATTAGTATATCCCGACTTTGATAAAACATTTTCCTTAACCACAGATGCTAGCAATATAGACATAGGAGCAGTCCTATCACAAAATCATAAACCAATATGTTTCGCCAGTAGAACATTGAATGAACACGAAATAAATTATTCTACAATAGAAAAAGAACTTCTCGCCATCGTATGGGCTACAAAATACTTCAGATCATACTTGTTTGGCAGACCTTTCGAAATCTTAAGTGATCACGAACCCATAGTTTGGTTGAGTAACATAAAAGAACCAAACATGAAATTACAAAGATGGAAAATTAAATTAAATGAATTCGATTATCAAATAAAATATTTACCAGGAAAATAAAACTATGTAGCTGATGCATTATCAAGGGTTAAAATAGAAGAAAACATGTTAGGAGAAGTTGCTAATAGCGTAGATGCAACAGTACATAGTGCACACGAAGATAATCAAAATTACATTTCAATAACTGAAAGACCAATTAATTATTTTTCTAGACAAATTGAATTTATAAAAGAAAACGAAGAAATCAGGGATGTACAACATTATTTTCATAAATTAAAAATCAAATTAACTTACAAAGAAATGACAAATACTTTCGCAAAAGATATCATCAAAGAATATCTATGCACAAAAAAAGAGCGCAATATTCCAACAAGCTTATGTAGAAATAATCAATCCAAATCATTTAACAAAAGTTGTAAGATGCACCAAGAAGTTAGAATTTATTCTTACGTACGCAGAGTTTAAAGAAAATATATTAAAATGGCATAAAGAACTATAACACCCAGAATTGAAAAAACTGCTAATTGGTTTAGGGAAGAATATTATTTTCAAGACTATCAAAAATTATGACAGAACATTATTAACGAATGCGAAATTTATAACATTGCAAAAACAGAACATAGAGACACAAACTTATATTTCGAAACAACCCCAGAAATACAAAATATAAGAGAAAATTTTGTCATAGATTTTTATATGGTAGGAAACCAGCAATTCTTGTAATTTTTTTTTTTTTTTTTTTTTTTCGCGCGGAGTCCCACGGCCCACTTACCCGCCCAACCGACCGAGGGGCGCAGCCGTGTATCGTACGGCACGATTCGCGATAAGATAGACGCGAGATAGGAAAATAAAGGTAAAGGTCCGGGGAAAAAAGTAATAGTTAGATCAATCTTGTGCCAATGAAGCAAGTATTAATCGTTTTAGGAGCGGCAGAGAGTCAAGATTTGATATTACAGGAAAAAGTCTATTATAGTCTGAACATAATACTCTGAAAGGCTCATGCAAGGCGTAGTTAGATCTACAATGATTTAAAGTTAGGGGATAATAATAATTAATATAATTTCTAGTTAATCTACTTGGCACAGAAAAGTTTAGCCGACTTAACAAGTCGGAGCAGTCAATATCACCATGTATAAGGTTATAAATAAAGATAGTACCAAGCATCGTTGTACGGTTGGCTAGGGATGGTAAATTAATCAAAAGAAGTCTACTAGAATAAGAAGGTAAGATAAGATTTGCATCCCAGTTTAGGCGCCGTAAAGCAAAAAGAAGGAAGTTTTTTTGTACAGATTCAATACGACCAATATGTATTCCGTATTGTGGACTCCAGACGGGAGACCCATACTCCAGAATCGGACGGACTAGCGAAATAAATAAAGTTTTAGTCAAAAAAGGATCATTGAATTCTTTTGACCACCTTTTAATAAATCCAAGCACTCCTCTGGCTTTATTAACCATGGACGAAATGTGATTAGAAAATTTTAGTTTAGGGTCCAAGAGAACGCCAAGATCGTTTACAAGAGTTATTCTATCCAAAGAGCTGCCACTTAACGTGTAAGTCGCGTATATCGGATTGGCCCGATAAAAAGTCATCAGCTTGCACTTGGAACCGTTTAAATTTAGTAAATTATCTCGGCACCAGTTTTGAAAATTATCTAGATCGGATTGCAAGTCTAAATGGCAGGAAATGTCCTTATACTGCAGGCACAACTTAACATCATCTGCGTACATAAGTACGCGAGAATGACTTATAATTGAGGGAAGATCATTAATAAATAATGTAAAAAGTAACGGACCCAGATGGCTCCCTTGTGGGACACCGGAGGTAACACGGAGAATTTCAGAAATTTAATTTTTAAAAAGGACCCTTTGTGACCTGCCATTCAGATAACTTGAAATCCATTTAAGCAGATCAACTGGAAAACCTAAAAGGTCAAGTTTTTGAATGAAAAGTAAGTGATTTACAGAGTCAAATGCTTTACTAAAGTCAGTGTAAATGACGTCTGTTTGAAAACTACTATTGAAGCCTTTTATCACAAATGAAGTGAGCTCTAGAAGGTTTGTGATTGTGGATCTACGTTTAATAAATCCGTGTTGACACGGAGAAATGATTGATCTGCAAAGGTGCTGCAAATGAGGAGTAATGATTTTTTCAAAAAGCTTAGGAATAGCTGTCAACTTAGAAATACCTCTGTAGTTACTGGCTTCTAACTTGTTACCTATTTTGAAAAGAAGAATAACAAATGATTCCTTCCAAATATTTGGGAATTGGGAAGTTTCTAGAGATAAGGTAAATAAGGCAATACCTAAGCACGCACCCAGGAATACCATCGGGCCCTGGCGAATAAACAGGCTTAATACGAAGAAGATCCAAAAGAAGAGAGCTTTCTGTTAAAGTGGGACAGAATATGAGGTTTGACTTGGACATGGTGTAAGAATAAGGCTGTGATGAATAATCTAAAATAGAGTAAGTCGTTTGAAAAAATTGGGCAAATAAATCGGCTATTGCCGTCATGTTTTCGAACGACAGCGAGGAAGGAAAAGAATTAGATTTACGCTTGGTGTTAACGAAATTATAAAACTGTTTCGGGTCCTGAGAGAACTGGACCTTACAACGGTTTAAGTAACTATTATAACACTGAGCACGGTAAATCTTGACCGAGCACTTAAATATCTAGTAAAAACAGATTGAGAACCGGTATTTTTATATTTCCTAAAAAGTCTGGACTTTACGTTTCTTAAGTGTGTTAACTCTTTGCTAAACCAAGGTGATTTATTGGAAGTTGACGGATAGTACCACGGAACACAGGAATTAAAAGATCAGTTTATTGCAGTGTAAAAAACATTAACTGCATCAGACATATTAATGCATAGGTAAAGATCAGACCAATTAAAGCCAGAAATAAAATTATTTAGCCTCAGAAAGTCTGCCTTGCGAAAACAATGTATTCGTTTGGATTTTTCTGATTTTTCTTCTATAACTCTACCCGTTTCAAATGAAAGTTCGAATGTTGGGTGATATGGATCTTCAGGTTGCGTGAGTGGTGCACACCTTCAGGATTTGATACAAAACACAAATCAAGTAGGCGACCTAATGAATTTCGAACATGGTTTACTTGAGATAGAGATATGTCAAGCAGGCCATCAATAAAATCATGCTGTGCTATAGGTAGTAAGACATTCGATCCATCCTCAGTGGACCAAGTAACTCCAGGTATATTAAAATCACCTAGAACTACCAACTGATCCCTATCGGAAAGCTTATTTGCAACGGACTTAATAACGGATAGGTGATTTAAATAATCAGGAAGTTCAGACAGCGGCGGAATATATGAGCAAGTTATGTAAATAAAGTTACCAGAAAGCGATAACTTTACACAAATAAATTCAATGGTATTGAATTCATCAAAAAATAACTCCTCAGACGGGAGGTTTGAATCAACTCCAATTAAGACTCCACATCCCCGTCTAGAGGGACGGTCATACCTATATATTGTGTACTTACCTGGAAAAACTTCGGAGCTAAAGATCTCCGGCTTTAACCAGGTTTCTGTGAACACAATAATATGAGATGCAAAGGAAAGGCTATCGGAATTCAATTTAGTAAGTTTGCTACGCAAACCTCTTGCATTCTGATAGGAAAGAAGGAGGTTAGAGGTTAGTTTTTTGAAATTGGTCATGCATTGATATATACTCAAAGTTCGCCACTCTTGTTGAGGTCACAAGTAAAGATTGGTTAGAAGCTAAAAGGGCCATAATAAAAGTATTCAATGAAATGGGAAATTAAATCAGACAAAGATTCGGCATTTATGTGTGTAGCTTTACCTAATTGGTTAAATTTAGAAGGCGTCCAAATTCAAGTTACTACAACTAAGAATAATAGGAAGCGACACAGACATCGAAAATTTGAATTAATTTTTTATATTTATAATCATAAAACTAAACATAATGCAACAAATAGAATACCAGCTGACATATTTTTGTTTGCAGGAAAGAAAAACAAAGATTGAGAAACGTCATGATTTTGAAATAGACACAAGATTTAAACAATCACCACTAGTAAAATCCAAAACTACAAACCCATTTAAAAAGACAGGAAGCTTGAGGAAAGTAGATGAAAAACATTTCGAAGAAACAAATAGAGGCAGGAAAATAACTCACTACAAATCAAAGTTTAAAAAGAAAAAGATAATTAATAAAAGTGAATACGATAATTCCAGGGAAGCAGATTATAATAATGACAACAACTAAAATAGCAACGGGACAACACATTAAAATAAATCCGATTAAAGCTCGAAATGGATACCTTGTATTTCAAACCGGATCCATAGATATTCCAACGAATTTTGAATATCACTATTTAAGTATTAATATAACTAAAACAGAACAACTATTTGAAAAACTTTTAAAGCCAATATATTTAATGATCCGTTATCTAGCTGATAAACTTAAAAGAGAAATAAATGGAATTAAAATAGCTTAACGTAATAAGCGAGGATTATTTAACATTATAGGTTCAACTTACAAATTTTTATTTGGAACATTAGATCAAGATGATAAGGAAGAGTTAGAGAAGAAAACAAATAACCTATCAGAAATAATACTAAACACAGATTTAAATATGATTATTGACGTAATAAATAATTGAATCGAGGTTATTAATAAGTTTAAAGAAGATGATGAAAGGGAAGAACAGGCTAATGTTTTAACAGTTAAAAAATTTTAAAAAATATATAGAAGATATTGAGTTAGGAATGCAGTTGACCAGGCTTGGTATATTTAACCCTAAATTATTAAAACATATAAAACGATGATTTAACTAAAATAAGTTCTGAGAAACTTTTGAAAATTAAAACTTCTACTTGGCAAACAAACACGAATGTTTTTTTTATTAATTTCCCATATTCCTAGCGAAATCGTGAAAGCACAAATTTTTGAAATAATTCCGTATCCAGATGATAAAAATACCATTCTAACAGAAAATATATTTGACAAATATTACCTTCACGAAGAAAAAGTATAAATGGAATAATTAAACAAGAATCCACAAGCTGCAAATATACTAAAACTCAAAAAAATTTCCAAATTAATCATATTGAACCCAATATTTTATTGACATGGAATATCCCTAAAACATTTTTAAATCAAAATGTCTATAGTTGGTAATAATTTTTTAAAATACTTAATTGTTCAGTCCAGCTATACGAATTCGTACTTTCAAATACCATGTTAGAATACACACAAAGCATTTACATAAATAATAATGTAACAAAATTAGAACCTTTGTCATATATTCAGACAAAAGAAATTATTGAAGCACACACAAAATATTATAATGTATTCCAAATAATAACCACAACTACATTTGTAATTACAATTATAAGCATATCATTATACCTTTTCTATAAGTTTAAAAATATACCGAGAAAACTAATTGTAAAATATGTAAAATCAAAGGAAGAAACACCAAAAAGCCAAGAAAATGTAAACGATCAACCTACGAGAAACTTAGAAGACAATATTTTGTTATATCCAAATTTATCGACCTGAGGACAGACCAAATTCAAAGGTTGGGGGAGTGACATATCCATAGCACCACAAACCTCTATGTACATGTCTACACACCCAAACATACATACACACATACACATTACTTTAAGACACCCTCAGAGAAATCGAAACCTAATTGTCAACGAGCCCATGGAAAATTTCCATGTTATTAAAAACTATAAGTATATAAATGACGTATACGTAAATAGCCTGGACACCAAACCCCACATACCACCTGTATATCCCGAGATACCCATTCCAATTGTCAATAACATATGTAAGTCCAGAGCCTAATATCGCAGTTATTCAAATCAATCCGAGATAAGCATTTAAACCCCTTTAGTCATAAATCTTTCCCACGCCTTCAATCGGCGGCTCTCTAATTATAAACATTTCACATAAACGCCTTTATCACCGACGGCAGACATAAACAATATTCAAACTTTTAAATAAAGGGTCCAGCCTGAGAACCCTTTCGTCAGCATAAAACCTTTGACCAATCCCAATTAATTAAACAAAAGATGCATCCTAGAAACCATTTCATCTGTTCAGTTTTGACAAATGCAAATTTTCAAGTAAAAGCCATAGTTATAAGAATAACGCAATTTGTAAAATCAATTTAACATTGGGAATCTAACTCTAACTTTACCAAATAAACTCCGCTGTATATTAAAAAAACAAGCGATTTTTTTAATATATCCCGAAGCAAAAAACATAATTGACGCAGCCGGTACAAATAATATCATCGCGAGTGACTACCAAAAAAGGACTTCGCGAGAATAAAACATTATTTGTATATAGGTATACGCAAAACGAACTTAACTAAAAACAAGAAAGAAAAGCTAACTTCGGGCGGAGCCGAAGTTGATATACCCTTGCAGAATACTCTGTAAATTATATTCTCCAAAATTATTCATATGATGCATTCTTAATACTCATAAAAAATCCCAAATTCCTAACTTTAAAAACACCAAAGTTATGGCATTTCCAATCGTTCAGTTATATGGCAGCTATAGGATATAGTCGGCCGATCCCTATGAAATTTAATAGGTCGGATTGATTGGCCAAATATAAAACCCATAGAAAATCCCAACTTCCTAACTTTACAAACACGAAAGTTATGGCATTTCCGATCAATCAGTTATATGGCAGCTATAGGATATAGTCGTCCGATCCCGGCCGTTCCGACTTATATACTGCGTGCAAAGGAAAGAAGGGTGTGTGCAAAGTTTCAATTCGATAGCTTTAAAACTGAGAGACTAGTTTGCGTAGAAACAGACAGACGGACAGACGGACAGACAGACGGACAGACGGACAGACGGACAGACGGACATGGCTATATCAACTCAGGAGGTGATCCTGATCAAGAATATATATACTTTATAGGGTCGGAGATGTCTCCTTCACTGCGTTGCACACTTTTGACCAAAATTATAATACCCTCTGCAAGGGTATAAAAAAACAAACAATATTACTTTAAACATGAATGAGGATTACTATTGTCTAACCAGCGATTATAATCTTAAATTATTTATTTAGCCTAAATAACAAAAAATTTATTTAAACCATAAAAATGGAACTGCTGTTAATGGAACAGCAGCAGCAAAAACTGCACAAAACCTCTCAGATGTATCACTGAATAATTTCCTTCTGCAACTAAGCAGATCAATAAATTCAATGGAGGACCACTTTACTTGGCTCTCTCTATAAAGGAAGACGACGAATTAGTCTACTACTACCCCACAGGATCAAAAGGCCAAAACCAAATTATACAAGCAGCCATCAGGAACCTAGTTGGACAAGCCCGATCACTTTTGATGAGAAATATACCACAGAACTGGAAGGAATTGAGAACCCTACTTAGCAGCGAGTTCAACAGTGCAATGCCTCCACATCGGATGATAGCGGAATTACGTGGGACTAAATATAAAAATAACTTACGTAAATTTGATGAGGAATAGAAGAGCAGACAAGCAGAATTTGTTGTAAACTAAGCTTATACATTATTTCATCAAACACTGTTCTAGCTGAAGTGATTCGCGAAAAATTACCAGACAAAACCTTTATTACATTAAGTAAATATCATATTTCGACTCCCCTTAAATTAAAACATGCTCCCCAAGGTGTATCGTTCGTACATGTCCCAAAACTCTCAAGAAAAAGATGAACCTCAAGATTTTATACCATAAAAATCGTACTTAAATAGAAATTCAAATAATAACCAAGGGGTAGATTTCAAAATAGGTATAATAACAACCAAACAATCAAGTAAAAGGTAGCCATAGTACTCAGAGTACCAATATTCCCCAAAAAAGTCCCCTAGTTTTAGAATCAGATCAACAACGTAAGTCTGAGCCAATGGACACATTTGAAAACAAGAGAGAACGCTATAGTCGGGTGCCCAGACTATCAGATACCCGTTACTCAGGTAAAGGGAGTGCGAGGGAGATGGAGATAGAAACTTTAATCACGCATAACTTTTTAACGAATGGTCCGATTTGAAAAATTTCTTCTACATTTCGATAGGTATTGATAAACACAATAAAACTGCATTTTTACTTTTCCGAAATATTTAAATTTTTAAAATCGTATATAAGCGATTGTGGGCGTTAAAGGGGGCGTGGCACCTTTTTGAAACAAACTTGCGCTGCGTAGGAACTCCTAGAATCTGCATGCAAAATGCCAATCTTCTAGCTTTTTTAGTTTCCGAGATCTCAGCGTTCATACGGACAGACAGACAGACAGACGGACAGACGGACATGGCTAGATCGACTCGGCTAGTGATCCTGAACAAGAATATATATACTTTATAGGGTCGGAAACGCTTCCTTCTACCTGTTACATACTTTTGCACGAATACAATATACCCTTTTACTCTACGAGTAACGGGTATAATTAACAGACAACAGCCTCGGAAGAAACAACACAGCCATAAAAATTAAAATTGACAATTAACCAAGCCCCTGTCTTGTCGATACGGGATCAAGCATGAATCTAATTAACGAAAACTTCTTTAAATACCCAATTAAAAATAAGTATACTAAAATTCAAACAATAGGAGAATCTGTAACATTGAAGAAGTATATCGAGTTTAGTATTCCAAATTTATTTTCATCTAAACAAACATTTTTCATAAAAAACTTTTCAAATCATTATGGCATTCTTTTAGGAAGAAAACATTTTAAAAAAAATCATCAGCAAAAATTGATTTTATGAAAAATACAATTAAATTAAATAATTACGAATTCCCTATGGTAAATATAACGGAGGGACGTAATCAAACCTTATTTATGCCTTACAAACGGACTTAACTGACAATAATATTAGAGACTTGAATAATGAAGAAAAAACTGAACTTCATTATTTAATGTCAAAATATTTTCATATTAAGTATCATGAAGGTGAAAATTTGACTTTCACGAAATCAAACACGTTATAAAACCACATATGTACGAAGAACCAATTTATAGAAGACCATATAGTAATCTTTACGTTTACGATACAGAAGTTGAAAAACAAATTGAAGAAATTATAAGACAAGGAATTATCAGAAAATAAAAACTTCCTTATTGCAGTCCAATTGTAATGGTACCCAAGAAAAGGGATGCATACCCAAATTTCGTATGGCTATAGATTACAGAGGTCCGAATGAAATAACTATCAATGATAAATTCCCTATTCCAAACATTGACGAAATATTAGACAAGTTAGGAAAATGCCAATATTTTACAACATTATTTCTTGCTAAAGGGTTCCTTCAAATTGAAATGGACTCTATTCAAAAAACAGCATTTTCCTCTAAGAAGGGTCACTATGAATATACTAGAATGCCCCTTGGACTTAAAAATGCACCCGCTACATTTCAGCGTTGTATGAATAATATATTGCACAAAATAAAAGATACCCATTGTCTAGTATATTTAAACGACATTGTTATATTCTCAACCTCTTTACAAGAGCATATTCAATCTCTAAAAAAAAGTATTCGAACGTCTTCGCAGATCAAATCTTAAGCTTCAATCAGATAAATATGAATTTATGAAACGGGAAATTGAATTTTTAGATCACATTTTTACAACTGCAAAGCAAATTCAAATAAAATTTAAGATTTTAAAATCCCAAACTCTTCAAAACAAACGATTCTAGTTACAATAAAGCATTTAAAAATTGAAAAACTTTAATTAGTAACGATCCAATTCTCATTTATCCGGATTTCGAAAAGAAATTCGATATAAATTCAGATGCAAGCAATAATGCATTAGAGTCTCTATTATCCCCAGAAGGAAAACCAATTTGTTTTGCCAGTAGAACTTTAAGTGAACACGAGTGAAATTATGCAGCTATTAAAAAGGAATTATTAGTAATTGTATGGGAACCAAGTATTTCCGCCCCATCTCTTTGGGATATAATACCGAATATTGATCTTTAATTGTTTAATTTAAAACCTTGTAAAATACCCGAAATAAAATAAACAATATTTAATTTGTAATACTCTACAAATTATTGGGGGCTCAACCGGGATGTAAAATACAAGGACAATTAAAACAACTGTGCGTTAACACATAAAGAAAAAGCCACGACGGAGTAACATTAAAGTAAATTAAAAAAGAGCAGTTAATCGACGAAAAAACAGTTTAAAACAAGGAAAATTTGAGGAAATTTTAATTTGAGGGGCGATCGCAGGTGACAACGAAGAGTTTCCCTTTGCAGAAAATCGAAGAAGTGATCCTCGCTACGAAGACGCAAGAAACACTAAATCAGAAAGAACGACGACGAAGAACAGCGGTTTGCAAAAGAAACGAAGAATTTTGCAAATTACTCCAACGAAGGCTAAGCAGTACTTAAACGAAGGCGTAGAATTCACTGTACGAAGAACTGCGAGAGAGGGACGACGAACAAGTGCTCGATCAGGAAATTTTTGGCAGCCAGAGACAAGAGCTTGCTAAATAAATGACGAATTTCGCAAAGGTCTGCAACGCCGAGAAAGCAGTGCTGTGACGACATCGAAGAGAACGAGTTGCAACAGAGAGGAGCCGACTGGATTGGAGGAGGTGTCGAATCGCGACAAGAAGAGGACGTTTTGTATAGTCAAATCCAATTGGGTGTGGTGAGTGACAGGGGGAATTCTATAACTTTCTTATTTGAAAATTTTTGAGCATTTGTTTTGTGTCTAATTGAATTGTAAAACCATTTGTAAACGGCTTAGACGCATTAACATGGATGCTAGATCGATTCTTGATATGACAGTTCCTTTTGCAGCGGGCAAAGTGTTCCGAGTTGAGATTGGAAACAAATGGAAGAAAGAGTGTTTTACAGGATCGGCTGTTCGATCATTTTGGCTATGTGGATAAAGATTCTGTAAGCGTCAGTGGTTCATCAAATTACCAAGAAACGAATGCACCTGTAAGCTCAAGAATTACTTTACGCGATATTCAAGGCAGTGTATCTTCGTTTTCGGGCTCCGAACAAGAGGACGCCAATCACTGGCCGTCTGAATTCGATGATGTTGCTCTTACGGTGGGCTGGGATTACTTGCAGAAATTTATTTATGCTAAACAGCTTCTGATTGGAGGAGCCAAGCTTTACCTCAGAAGTATTACAGGAATTAGGGGTTGGATAGAGCTAAAAGAAGCATTGAAACAAGAGTTTGGAAAAAAGTTATGTTCGGCGAAAATACATAAGATTCTGCGGCAGAGTCAGAAGCAGCCAAAAGAGACTTGCATTGAATTTCTCTATAGTTTAATGGAGATAAGCAAGACGATTAATCTCGACGAAAAATGCCTATTTTCATATTTTGCAGATGGCATACCAGATAGCAAAGTTAAAAAGGCAGGACTGTAACGCGCCAAATCCGTTAGGGAACTCAAGGACGACATTTATATTTACGAAAGGAAATTTAAGGAAAGTTTTAATAAGGAAGCGACAGGTAAACAGAATGTTATAGTGAGGGCCACATCGCAAAATATGGCAAAGGCGAAGTAGTAGAGATAGAGCAGCTTGTTACAGGATATAAACCAGAAAAATCAATTGACTCACCAGTGAGTATGAAAATTGTATTGGAAGACGACATTCCAGTTTATCAACGCCCAAGACGAACCTCGTATGAGAACAAGTGTTTTATTGAGAAACAAGTGCAGAAATGGCTGGCAGAGGGAATTATTGTACCCAGCTCCTCAAAGTACACATCACCAGTTGTACTAGTTGTAAAAAAGGACGGATCAAGAAGATTTAGCTGTGGCTACCGACGGCTTAATCAAAAAATAAAGAAGAACAATTTTCCAATGAGTTTAATTGTCGACGTTCTCGACAGGTTGCAAGGATCGAAAATATTTTCAACTCTTAACATGATAAACGGATTCTTTCATGTACCGATAGACGAACAATCCAGGAAGTTCACAGCATTCGTGACACTTAACGGGCAGTACGAATTCATGCATGTACCATTTAGTATCTCCAACTCTCCAGGTGTATTCTGTCGGTATCTTACCGCTACGTTGAGGGATCTCATTCAAAGTCAAACGATCGAAGTTTATATGGACGATATTATCGTGCCAATTAAGAACGAAAACGAGGGACTGCAGGCGCTGGAAAAAGTTTTGAAAGTACCTTCGAAGGCAGGACTACGCATCAAATGGGAAAAAACACAATTTTTGATGAGCAAAATCCATTTTCTAGGCTACACTATCGAAATTAAAGAAGTCGTTAACTTTCCAATTCCTCAAGGCAGGCAAGCTTTGCAGCGTTACTTGGGTCTGACGTCATACATGCGGCGATTTATTGAAGTGAAAACTTCTTATGGCGCGTTGGGCACTTTTGTGGGTTCGCATTTTCAGCCGTTCTCGCGACAGATTAGATTTTACACAGATATACTCCGCGTGTATTCTTATTTCGCAATCTTGTTCAATTTGTGTTTCACTTAAATTATAATAATGCACTTTAGAAATAAGAGATATAAAATTTTACAACTTCAAAAAATATAAATGAATATAAAATAACTATATAAATAACTAACAAGACAGGAAAGCTAACATCGGGCGGAGCCGAAGTTGATATACCCTTAATATTCATAAAAAATCCCAACTTCCTAACTTTGAAAACATCAAAGTTATGGCATTGCCGAACAATCAGTTATATGGCGGCTATAAGATATAGTCAGCCGATCCTTATGAAATTTGGTAGGTCGGATTGATTGGCGAAAAATAAAGCCCATAGAAAATCCCAACTTCCTAACTTTAAAATTACCAAAGTTATTGCATTTCCGATCAATCAGTTATATGGGGGCTATAGGATATAGTCGGCCGATCCTTATGAAATTTGGTAGGTCAGATTGGCCAAGTTTAAGACCCATAGCAAATCCCAACTTCCTAACTTTAAAAACACCAAAGTTATGGCATTTCCGATCGTTCAGTTATATGGCAGCTATAGGATATAGTCGGCCGATCCCGGCCGTTCCGACTTATATACTGCGTGCAAAGGAAAGAAGGGTGTGTGCAAAGTTTCAAGTCAATATCCTTAAAACTGAGAGACTAGTTCGCGTAGAAACAGACAGACGGACAGACGGACATGCTTATATCAACTCAGTACGCGATCCTGATCAAGAATATATATACTTTATAGGGTCGGAGATGTCTCCTTCACTGCGTTGCACACTTTTGACCAAAATTATAATACCCTCTGCAAGGGTATAAAAATAACTCTATAAAAAAACAAGAAAGGAAAGCTAACTTCGGGCGGTGCCGAAGTTGATATACCCTTGCAGAATACTCTGTAAATTATATTCTCCAAAATTATTCATGTGATGCATTCTTAATACTCATAAAAATCCCAACTTCCTAACTTTAAAAATCACCAAAGTTATGGCATTTCCAATCGTTCAGTTATATGTATAGGTCGGATTTTGAATTTTGGCCATTGAAAATAAAACCCAAAGAAAACCCAAAGAAAAACACCAACTTCCTAATCAGTTATTTTTATAAAAACAAACACCAAAGTTATGGCATTTCCGATTAATCAGTTATATGGCGGCTATAGGATATAGTCGTCCGATCCCGGCCGTTCCGACATATATACTGCGTGCAAAGGAAAAAAGGGTGTGTGCAAAGTTTCAATTCGATAGCTTTAAAACTGAGAGACTAGTTTGCGTAGAAACAGACAGACGGACAGACGGACAGACAGACGGACAGACGGACAGACGGACATGGCTATATCAACTCAGGAGGTGATCCTGATCAAGAATATATATACTTTATAGGGTCGGAGATGTCTCCTTCACTGCGTTGCACACTTTTGATGTCTCTTTTGGAGACATCTCCGACCCTATAAAGTATGTATATTCTTGATCAGGATCACCTCCTGAGTTGATATAGCCATGTCCGTCTGTCCGTCTGTCTGTCCGTCTGTCTGTTTCTACGCGAACTAGTCTCTCAGTTTTAAAGATATCGAATTGAAACTTTGCACACACCCTTCTTTCCTTTGCACGCAGTATATAAGTCGGAACGGCCGGGATCGGACAACTATATCCTATGGCTGCCATATAACTGATTGATCGGAGATGCCATAACTTTGGTGTTTGTTAAGTTAGGAAGTTGAGATTTCCTATGGGTATTTTATTTGGCCAGTCAATCCGACCTACTAAATTTCATAAGGATCGGCCGACCATATCCTATAGCTGCTATATAATTGATTGATCGGTAATGCCATAACTTTGGTGTTTGTAAAGTTAGGAAGCTGGGATTTTCTATGGGTTTTATATTTGGACAATCAATTTGACCTACAAAATTTTATAAGGGTCGGCCGACTATATCCTATAGCCGCCACTTAACTGAACGATTGGAAATGCCATAACTTTGGTGTTTTTAAAGTTAGGAAGTTGGGATTTTATATGAGTGTGAAGAATGCATCATATGAATAATTTTGGAGAATATAATTTACAGAATATTCTGCAAGGGTATATCAACTTCGGCTCCGCCCGAAGTTTGCTTTTCTTTCTTGTTTTAATATATCCCGAAGCGATACACATAATTTATGTGCAAATTTACGAGAACAAATAAATAAATAGTATTGAAATTCTCAAACAGTAACTCCTCTGTCGTGGGGTTTTAGTCCACGGCAACTCCCCGTCTTGAGGGACGGCCAAGCCTTTATGCTGTGTACTTACCTGGAAAAACTTCTCAGGTACAAGTACTTCAGAATCCCAAAACAAAAACGCAAGCCATAAATACATCATTTTTATGGTTTTATTTAAGTGTGGCCCAAAATAGAATGTATTTTCTCACGAAGCTAATGGAATATCAAAGATTGATTTTATACATATTTTAAAATATGAAATAAGAATTCAAGATAATTTACTTTGAAAATAAAAGATATTTGTCGAAATATATGTAGGATTGGCAACCCTATTTTATAACAGATCAGTTGTTCTGTTACAAAATTTTTTTTAGTGTGAAAAGTAGAGATTGAGCCATAGAGTAAGAATCTATATAAAGAATTAATTTAATCTGCCCGCACATAGAGTAAGAAATTAATTGTTTCTTACTCTATGCTCTATGGTTGTATGGTTAGTGGCTTGTGCATGTCTGCGTGTAGAAGAGTAGGGCGACGTCGTGACTGTGGTAAATATGATGCTTCAGCTTTTCGTCCCGATAGATGTAAGAGTCCATCTGTTTCAATGTAGGACGAAGGTTTATATTTTCGGCTGTGTTTGGTAATCATCTGCTGATTTCGTATGGTCTTAATTTCGTCTGGGAAGGCTTCTTGTTTGAAGGAAGGCTTCTTTGTTGTTCGAAAGTTTAAGCCAGGATCCTTTGACCCGCAATACCCAAGCTACTCGCTTAAGATTGCTGAAAATACCGGTATAGCTACCTGGCGTTCAACACTGAAAGTTCGGAAACTTCTTCCTCCAACACATCTGGGAACTTAGTATCAGTCTTTCGTGGCCAGTCACAGCACGGCATCAGCAGTGTTGCAGGGCGAAGGCACCCAATTTTCGTTTGAATCTTCTTGTCTTGGAATGAACCCACTGCAGAACAGTTTTGGAGGTGCTCCAAAAGAAGGTGTCCTGAATTGGAAGTTTATGATTTTCCTGTAATAAGCGAATATCAAGGACTGCTTGAAGCTAAAGTCTAGGAATAGACAAATGCTGCTTGACTCGCGTTTCCAATCTTTCGCAACAAATTAAATTTGGAGAATACATTCGGGAACCTTAAAGTTGTGCATATTGTGTATTTCAGCCATCCAACATATTCAGTTTATATGCAGTTCTGGCATTATAGGTTCATAACAATTTGTACCAAGGCTCCAAGTACTCTGAACTATGATCTTGGCAGAAATATGACAGATTGCAATGAAAACGAATGGATCAAAAATTGCCATAACCATACCCAATAGCTCCCTTTTTAATGGGAGTCCATTTTTAACGCCTTGCGGGATGCGATGAAATTTGGTCTCGAATAGAAAAACATCAAGCTGTCTATTCCAAAACATACTTAAACCTTTCTCACTTGCAAGCTGTCCTTGCAGATGGCTGTACATTTGTCTCCTGATGATTATTTATTATATTCTGCAATTTATCCGAGTTTAAGAAAAAAATACGTATCGCAAATCCTCCTCCGCATGTACCCTTACAACTTGTTGACATATCTCGATGGCTTCTTCTTCAGACGTAAAACTCATTACAAGGTTGTCTACGTAATGGTGTTCGACTATCGCATACTTTCCCCTGGGAAATTGATCTTTAAAGTCTACGGCGTTTAGATTCGTGACATAATTTGCGCAGAATGGTGAACATAATGCTACGAAAATTAGAGACGTCATAACAAAGTGTCTGATTAGTTGACTTACTGTGCGTTCTGTTCGTTTTCTCGTATCTCTATCTGAGAAAACATCGCCCGAATATCTGAAGTTACACCTACTTTATTTTGCCTTAACTGCATAAGAATCGATACTAGAGGCTTTAAGTTGTCAGGACCTTTAAGTAGCGTTTTGTTAAGCGACATACCTTCGACTTCAGCAGCAGCGTCGAACACGACTCGCATTTTATCTGGTTTATCAACTGACTGTACTGCAAAGTGGGGACTGTACCAAACAGGATTAGAAACATCATTAATTTCTGACCGACTTAGTTCGCGGGCATAACTTTTTTCGACATATTTGACCATTTCTGTCTTGTATTTCTTAGTAAATTCTGGATTAGCGTTCATCTTCTTTTCGATTTCATACGATCTTTTCTCTGCCATTTTGTAACTATTTGGCATTGTTACGTTTTCCTTCCACGGCAATCCGATTTAATCTGTTTCCCAATTCTAATGGTTCTTCCCTTCATCAGTAAGTGAAGGCTCACTCTTGTATCCTCAATGGATTCTTTGGGTAGTAAGTTTCTCAAAGCGAAGTTCTCAGTTTCTACAAACTCTGTCACCATATCCTGCCATTTAGTTTCACGAAATCTTGATGATGTTTTGAATTTTGTTATCTCCGAATTTGGACCATATGCCATCCCAGTTTTGTGTCAATAGCTATAGGTTGTAAGTTTCCTCATTCTACTATTCTCTTTGGCAGTACTAAGTGTAGGTTGTCAAGAGCAATAAGCAAGATTTTGCAGGATCATGTTCACCGACTTTGAAATGGCAACCTTTCAGGAGAGCATTTTAAAGTTTGGGACACCCAAAAATCGAATACAAAACGAGCTAACTCACCTACGTTCAACTACCCATAACTTCGGAAGTTTTACTTAGATCAATCTAAAATTTTAACGCAGTATTCTTCAAATGTTGTGCATTCAAAACACTGGGAGCCCAATAACTGTTGATTAAGTAAGCAGTTTATCTACTACAGTCATTTTGGAATTCGTTTCGGAAAATATTTGGAAAATGCTTGTGTTACGTTATAATAGAAAGAATAAAATTTTATTTTGATCTCTACTTAGTCCCAAACGAGCTTATGAGCCATGATGTAGTTCTTGGAAGAAATTTTATGGAGGCTTGCCAACTAAAACTAGACTAGGCACCTTGAAGATGGTAACGGTAGAGCCCACGAAACCAAAATGCAAGTGAAACAAAAAAAACCTCAGTTTAAATTTCAATATTATACAAGAAAATACGTTTAAAATTCGTAAGGATACAGTTAGTGAAACAGTTAATAATATAGGTAATGAAACAATTAGTGATACAGTTAGTGTTACAGTTATTGATTCAGGTAGTAAAACAGTTAGTAAATGATTGCAACAGTTGGGGAAACAGAGACAGTGAGTCCCAGATTTAATCAAACAGATGCAACAACGAAATCCACAGTTAATAAAACGGTTAGTCCCGAAGTTAGTGAGGCAGTCAGTCCTACGGTTAGCGAGATAATTAATAACTATGAAGAAAGGGTTAGAGAGATGTTTAGCATAAATTGCCTAGAAACTGAAGAAGCGAATTGCATTTGCGGCACAAATGATGCCCAGGGCTTAAATCGTCGTTTAAAAGAGATTATTGAATGCAATTATATGATGTTAACGAGGAAAGGCCAAAGGAACTTTTCATTAAATGTGAACTTAAAATAAATTTTGAAACTTCGAAACAATTTAATTGTGCTCCAAGACGACTCGCTTATTCAGAAAAAGAAAAATTTGAACTTTTGCTATATGATTATTTAAATAACGGTACTATACAACCCAGCGAATCGGAATACGGTTCACCGATAGTATTAAACAAGAAAAAAACCGGAGACATAAGATTGTGCATAGACTTTAGAAAACTCAACAAGGTATTAATTAAGGACAATTATCCCATACCGCTCATCGATGACCTATTAGACAAATTGGTTAATAAGAAAGTTTTTACGAAACTTTATTAAAAAAATTACTATTTTCATGTTTTTGTTGATAAGGAATAGGTCAAATACACATCTTATACATCTTTTGTGACACCGTTAGGTCAATTCGAATTTTTCAGGATGCCAATGGGTCTAAAAACTGCATCAGCAGTATTTGATAGATTTTTAATCAAGATTTTTGAAGATCTTATTAGAGACAACAAAGTAATTGTATACATGAACGTCATTTGATCGCCAGCAAGGATACCGAGAAACATTTACAGGTTTTAAAAGAAGTGTTTCTCAGATTAGTTCAAACGTATGAATAAATGCGAGTTCCTTCAGACTAATATAAAATATTTAGGACTTATCATAAACGGTAAGGGTATCAGAGCTGACGACAAGTGGATAAAGGCCAAAAAACACACACAGTTTTCAACGTTAGCCAAACCATTATATGATCTTCTGAGAAAAGATGAAAAATTTAAGTTTAAGCTAGTGCAGGCACCGGTTTTGGCAATTTACAATTGCACTGTGATGCCAGCACTCTTGGTTTTGGGGCTGTTTTGTGTCAAAAGAAAGAAGACGAAAAATTACACCAAATCTTTTATTTCTCCAGGCGCACATTTGTTGCAGAGTCAAAATATCACAGCTTCGAGCTGGAGACAATGGCCATTATTCACGCTTTGCGTAGATTTCGGATATATTTGTATTGAAAACGATTTAAGATTATTACTGATTGTAATTCTCTCACTTTGACGCTTAATAAAATTGAGCTTAACCCACGAATAGCTAGGTGGGCGTTAAAGCTCCAAAATTATGACTACGAGCTGATCCATAGAGAAGGCAATAAGATGCAACATGTTGCTATTAGTAGATGCACGAATATTTTGATAGTAGAATCACTATTATTTTATGTTCCTACGGATATTGAAGAGCATAAGTACCATAACGAAATCGGATACATGGGCAGAGACATATCATTTCGAAAACATTTGGTTTCCTAACGCTAAAGAAAAATGTTTAAGGGGGTAAACCAGTTTATATCGTTCAAAAAGTCCAGTTTTCTTATTACATAAATTGTTAGAACAAGTATTCAAGAATATGTTACTTAAGTTTCAAAACGAACTTCCAATTAGTTCCGATGATTTGAGCACTTAGGCGTGCTAAGGCGCGCGGTCGTTAGACCCAAGCGGATACAAATTTTTCAAATGCGTTTTTCTCGAAACGACTTTTGTTCAACTTGCCGGCATCCCAGCTCGGAAAGTTATTGACGAAATGAACTGAAAATTTATGTGAATATTCCTTAGTCAAGTCCGAAAAATATAAACCAAACAATGCAATGATATTATTAAGTAAAATATTTTTTATACCCTTGCAGAGGGTATTATAATTTTGGTCAAAAGTGTGCAACGCAGTGAAGGAGACATCTCCGACCCTATAAAGTATATATATTCTTGATCAGGATCACCTCCTGAGTTGATATAGCCATGTCCGTCTAGTCTCTCAGTTTTAAAGCTATTGAATTGAAACTTTGCACACACCCTTCTTTCCTTTGCACGCAGTATATAAGTCGGAACGGCCGGGATCGGACAACTATATCCTATAGCTGCCATATAACTGATTGATCGGAAATGCCATAACTTTGGTGGTTGTAAAGTTAGGAAGTTGGGATTTTCTATGGGTTTTATATTTGGCCAATCAATATGACCTACCAAATTTCAAAAGGATCGGCCGACTATATCCTATAGCCGCCATATTACTGATTGATCGGAAATGCCATAACTTTGGTGTTTGTAAAGTTAGGAAGTTGGGATTTTTTATGAGTTTTAAGAATGCATCATATGAATAATTTTGGAGAATATAATTTACAAAATATTCTGCAAGGGTATTTCAACTTCGGCTCCGCCCGAAGTTAGCTTTCCTTTCTTGTTTTTATGTAAGAAAGGTGGAAAAATTATATAAAAACATGACATTTTGTTTAAACACCTTCACAACATTCAAATTTTAACTATTTCGGTAAGCGTTTGGTTCATATTCTCAGAAAATATGTTGCTAACAAAGGAAAAAAAATTAATGATAAAAACTGCGATCTCCAGGTGTTCCGCAAGGGGTCAACTCTAATGGCGATCGTCAATGGACACTAGCCTCTAACTCCCCCGGCGGATATGATATACCAAAATTTAAAAGTGTAATTTAAAATAGAATAAACAAATTTGAATTATTTTTTTCCATTACAAAAATGTACAAAAAACACCAGAATGGCGTCCTCCTAAACTGATTTTCCCCCTTAAGGGGGTATAGTTAATTCGGTGCAAAATCGGTAATTTTTAAAGAATTTTTATTGGCGGTACGGATAGTCTCAGCTCAATTTTGCATGTGACAGGGCAACATTTAAACAACATGTGTGCATTTTTTCATCCAAAAATATTAAAAATTGAGTGAGATACAGGCAATATCCGGCGGCGCCTCGAACAAAACACGTTTTGCAGTGTAAACGATAACTGGTCACAGAATCATCTGATTTGAAAAAATCAAATCAAACTCGACAGCGTTACCTGAGAAATTTAGTAGAGAAATACTGTGCTAAATCTTTGTTAGAGTTTATCGTTAAGCAGGCAAACGGGAAAGTTGAAAGAGTCAACAGAAGTCTTGGACCCATGATAGCTAAACTGATAGAGCCGGAGAATTGTATATATTGGGACACAGTAGTAGATAAAGTAGAATTAAACAAAGTCCAAGCAAGGTGCCTTTTTGAGATAGTGGACGAGTTAAAAGAAAAGTTAGAAGAATTGGAAAATACTCCAGAAGTCAGAGATTTGGAGAAAATTAGAAACGAAACTGAAAAAAATCAAGAAAAAGCACAAGCGTACAACAAGGTACATTATGACAAGACAGCCAGAAAGCCTTCTGAATACAAAAAGGATACTACGTAATGGTAAAGAAAATTTAAAAAAATAAAGGTCTTGGTAACCCGTACCAAGGTGTGTAGGAGCATTAAAAATATTAAGCACTGGTTAAAAAAAGAGGAAAAATTAAATAAATAAATAGCATAATAAAAATATTATGGAATGATTTTGTATAGATACATGCAAGGCCTACTGTACCATATACATTTAGATAATTACGAATAAAGTGCTCTGTATAACAATAAGACTCTCCGTTGGATTTAAGCATTGTACTGTCATCCCTTTCTAGCATTAAAGGTTAAAATGTATATGTACCTAGCACACTGACACATATAAAAGGACTGAAAGCATAGAGAAACATCGAGACATCGACATTCGGTGGCTTGCGCAGTGTTCCCAGATCAGGGGTTTTCCCCCTAGATTTAGGGGTTTTTTGACGTGCTAGGGGGAATTTAAGGGGCGAGAAATTTTTGTGGGAAAGCTTGGGGTTTTTTTTTTTGGAAATTGTATTACCCAAATGTTTTGAAAAAACACAAGAATATGTGATTTCGTAAAATATTGCCACGCATAAAAACCACTTAAAAATGGAAAATTATCAAAAAATACTGCTCACGAATACAAGTGTTACCAGCTGATGTTGGAGGTTTCTGGGAACCCGCCTTTAAGTTTTCTAACTGTTATTACCCAAAAATTTTGTTGCTGGTTATTACGTGAATTTAAGTTTAACATGGCTCCAGTGCTTCCAAAAACTAAATATGTCCAAAAATATAAAAAGTAATGAGAGACTGAAGCATGTTTTAAAGGTGAGTTAAATTTAACATGGTAAAACAGTTTTTAGCGTTAAATGTACAGTGCACAAGCTGAATGTTCATTTATTTACATGTACTTTTGTTTTATTTAAGATTGTTTGAAACCATCGCACCTCTAAAGCTTTTATTGCTAAGCAGAAATTGGTGCGCACCGCAAAGGCTTAGACGAACATGCTGCAACAAAAAAGCACATTAGAAATGTTGGCGAGAAGAAAACACTTGAAAGCAATGCTATTTTGGAAAAATTTGTAATGCCCAAATATCGAAGAAAGTTGGAAGAGTCCTGAGTTAAAAATTACAGCATTCATTTCGGAACACTGCAGTATTCTTGCAGTGGATCATATGTGTGGAGTGATCTCAGATTTGGATATAAACTCTCAAGCTTTAAAGAATATGAAACTGCACCGCACAAAACGACAGGTATATTCAACGCATTTATAATTTATATGCAAATGTATTGCTACCTTTTTTGGCATTCACTGTGTCTATTGTTTTTAGGTCTGATCATGAATGTTTTGTCGCCATGCCTTTTGGAAGACCTAATTAAACATATAACTTCTTATGATAGCGGATGAAACTACAGCCATCAACACGACGAAAATCATGTGCATCATGGTGTGTGAGCCAGTGAAATTTTAAAACTTATTTTGGTATACTGTAAGCAAATATCACCAGTCTGGAAACGTGAAGCAGTCTGATCTTGACAAAAATAGCAGATTAACAACAGAAAGACCAGAACGAAAATCCCGCCTATGGATTTTGGACGTACTAAGTCACTTCATTAATGCTGTTTCCGGCTGCATCCTTGTCTTTTCTGGAAACATCTCACAAAGGCAGTTCATTCGCTCTTAAAACTTTTGCATAAAATCTCTGTTCATCCTGAAAACTTGCTGAACCCTTTTTCAGAAGTGATTGGTATTTTTATACCCGTTACTCGTAGAGTAAAAGGGTATATTGTATTCGTGCAAAAGTATGTAACAGGTAGAAGGAAGCGTTTCCGACCCTATAAAGTATATATATTCTTGTTCAGGATCACTAGCCGAGTCGATCTAGCCATGTCCGTCTGTCCGTCTGTCCGTCTGTCTGTCCGTCTGTCTGTCTGTCTGTCCGTATGAACGCTGAGATCTCGGAAACTATAAAAGCTAGAAGATTGGCATTTTGCATGCAGATTCTAGGAGTTCCTACGCAGCGCAAGTTTATTTCAAAAGGGTGCCACGCCCCCTTTAACGCCCACTATCGCTTATATACGATTTTAAAAATTTAAATATTTCGGAAAAGTAAAAATGCAGTTTTATTGTGTTTATCAATACCTATCGAAATGTAGAAGAAATTTTTCAAATCGGACCATTCGTTAAAAAGTTATGCGTGATCGAAGTTTCTATCTCCATCTCCCTCGCACTCCCTTTACCTGAGTAACGGGTATCTGATAGTCGGGGCACCCGACTATAGCGTTCTCTCTTGTTATAAGTTAATATTGTCATATTTTTTTGGTAAGCTTAAAGTCGGTGAATTTTAATTGCGTTTTCCTTGGAAGTAGTCTGGTGTCTTCTTCGTGGTTCCCAAGACATACATAGTTGGAACACGAGGATATCTTTTCCAAAGCCCGGCTTTAAGCACGGCTATCGGCCAGGCGCTCGCTTGCGATTCCTGGTTACCTGATTCTTTTGTGCGTGTGCGAGTTCGCCGAACGCATTTCTTGGAACCGCGTGTCGCACCTCCTATTGCCACGTTGCGGATCGCTTCGCCAATTGCCTTGCTGCGGATCGCTCCGCCTATTATCTTGCTGCTAATCGCACCGCCTATTATTTTGCTGCGGATCGCTTCCCCAATTGCCTTGCTGCGGATCGCTTCGCCTTTTTGCCTCGCTGCTGGCACAGACAGGAGTTTTTCTGGGATCAGGCGAAAACAGTCGCCTTCCACTGCAGAACGTGTATATTCTTCTTTCGGAAATCTTTTGGAAACTTTTCGTGGCGCAGTTGGAAGACGCCTCCATCACATATTCTTCCCCGGATTTATCAAGAAGCTTCCAGCAGCGTTTCTTCCCCTCCACGCATAGTGGTTGTGTGCAGCGAGCGTGCTTGAGCGTTGCGACACGTTCAAGCCTGTTCAGTTTCGCACCTTGATCGGATTTCTGCGAATCAACTCGCTAGGGAGAGCAGTAACAGATTGTTCATGCGTGCTCGTTTGCGGGAATAGTTCTGAGTATCGTAGATTTAGTTGCCTTTTCTTTTGTATTTATTTAAGACTATTTTACTGATTAACTTTACGACTCCCATCATAGTGTAAAACTTTGTGTGCAGTTTTGACATAACATTTATCCACATTTATAAAGTCTACAGCAACGCTTCAACAGTCATCAGGCCTGAGGACAACGTTGGATCCTGCGTAAGTACGGCATAGCCGTCAACATTCCTATTCTCTTGTGAGTCTGCACACTCCTTTTTATACCCTTGCAGAGGGTATTATAATTTTGATCAAAAGTGTGCAACGCAGTGAAGGAGACATCTCCGACCATATAAAGTATATATATTCTTGATCAGTATCACCTCCTGAGTTGATATAAGCATGTCCGTATGTCTGTCCGTCTGTCTGTTTCCACGCGAACTAGTCTCTCAGTTTTAAAGATATCGAATTGAAACTTTGCACACACCCTTTTTTCCTTTGCACGCAGTATATAAGTCGGAACGGCCGGGATCGGCCCACTATATCCTATAGCTGCCATATAACTGATTGTTTGGAAATGCCATAACTTTGGTGTTTGTAAAGTTAGGAAGTTGGGATTTTCTATGGGTTTTATATTTGGCCAATCAATCCGACCTACCAAATTTTATAAGGATCGGCCGACTATATCCTATAGCCGCCATATAACTGATTGATCGGAAATGCCATAACTTTGGTGTTTGTAAAGTTAGGAAGTTGGGATTTTCTATGAGTGTTAAGAATGCATCATATGAATAATTTAGGAGAATATAATTTCAGAATATTCTGCAAGGGTATTTCAACTTCGGCTCCGCCCGAAGTTAGCTTTCCTTTCTTGTTATACTTTATTTGATATATATTTATCTTGTAAATTTAACGTAATCACAGCCTAAGAGCTAGTGCTTTCTGAATAAGAAAATCATATTGAATAGAGAAACCATATAAATATCTACATAATTTAAATATATTCATTACTTGTCAGTTATAAATAGGGACCTGATGTAGTCCTATAAAACATTTGTTAACGTAAAACTAAATTTATTTCTTAATTTCTTTATAACCTTAGTAAAATATTTTTACACACATATAGACACAAATAAAACTAAATACCGATTTCTAGATTTTGGGACATAGTGTTAGGAACTTTAGTATATAAGAAACATGAACCTAAATTTGATTTTGTTGAAGTAAATAATGTTTAATTTTAATAAAATGGTAACTTATTGGAGGGCACTTTTGGGTATGTAGAGCAATAGTTATTCATGGGTGGAATCTAATTAGATTTCACATGGTAAGGTGGGTATAGAACGAGGCCAATAACATCTGGTCTTCAATAGGCGCACTGTTTTTTTTTTTTGTCCGATCGTTTTTCTGTTAGTTCTGTAACACATCTTTTTCTCTCTTAACACAAACCCACCCCACTCTCTCTGAGTAAGCTGGTCGAAAATGTAGACAGAGTGTGTTAGGTGGGACAACGCTCGATGAGTGTGTTCGTTACAGAATTAAATGGCGCACAACAATGGAGGCAATCCCAATGCCTGATCAGGCATTTGTCGTTTGACATCCGAGCTTCCCGAAAAATATATAATCCATCCATTTTAGCTTTAAGTAGATTCAGTCGGTATTTCATTTTGACTCGGATTTGATGGTACTCTGAATAGAGTCGGAGCCATACCAGTAGAAATGTTATACTTTGAAAACATGTTTTTGTTATCAGTTCGTTCATAGTCGAACATTATAGTCAAAAACATACCAATTCGAATTTTTGATGCTTTGGAATTATAGTCCTGATATTAGGTCGGTTCTATACCAGGTTTTCAGTTTTCGAACAAATCCTTCTTTCCATTTCAGAATGAGATTTGCTCTAGATGGATGGGTCCGTCTAGTTCCTCATTCATTTGGAAAGACCTCAAAACCACAATTTTATAATCAGATCCGTATTCATTATCAGTTTTATTGCACATATCGAACAAAATAAGCTATTGCTGCTTTACTACCCAGGATAAGCCCCTCATATCGTTATATTTATATCGCATTCCCTTATATCGCATTCTCTTATATCGCATTCTCGTATATCGCATTCTCGTATATATTATCTTAAAACTCATCGTAAAACTTTTCGCATATCTTATAAAGTATCTTTTATTTCTAATTTCTTATATCGTATTATCAATATCGTACATTGTTCTGTAATTATTTCTCGTATTCTCTAGTGTAATATATCGAAAGCTTAAAATGTCGGTTAGGCACAGTAACTAAAAACCTAGTTTCATTAGGGACTGAGGATTCGGTGATATGCATCATCTGCAACGCAGTAGTATTCGATTTGGAACTAATCGAAACTGCTTGTCAGCAAAGTTTTCTCAAGGCCAGTCTACAAAGTTGGCTACTGGAGCACAACACTTGTCCAACATGTTCTGAACCATGCCCTCAAACCCTGATGAGACCCAACTTAGCTGCAGAAAATCGAGTTATAACTAGATCAATGCATCGAAACGCAGCTGATCAGAACGATAACATATCAGTTCAGAATGCTGAGCAGGATCCTCAACAGGAAAATCATAATGGAGACAACCCTGTAGCAAACGGAGTTTCTAATCAGCATTTTCTGATTAACCAAATGCGAGCTCTCCAAACAAGAATGGAAGAAAACCAAATCACAGAGATGCAAGCATTCCAAGCTAGAATGACAGAAGCAGTGACAAACCAAATGACCCAGATGTTCAGGCAATTAAATAGGTCAACATTTCCTTGAAATAACTTAGCTCAGTCGCAACGTGAAAATCGAAATAATTTGGGACAAGCAGATTTCCACAGCAACAACCCAGACCAAAACAATCAACGGACTAGAAACTTTCCAGATGCTAATACAGATCGCAGCGACCTTTCTATGGATCAAATGTGATTTCGAACTGGCGAATCAAGTTCAGTGGCTCGGCTAACGATATTGCAGTCGAAGATTTTATATACCGTGTAAATAGTCTCACATCACAATGCCTAAACTTTGATATGCTTTCCCAGTACGCCAATTTGTTATTCGAGGGACCGGCCTTGGCTTTTTACTGGCGCGTTCATAGGTCAGTGGACAACTTGAGTTGGAACGAATTGTGGAATTGCAGTTAAAGTAAAGATACCAGGACCAAAGATCAGAGCGAGAGATCAAAAGCTTCATGCGTCGTCGCAAACAAAGTTCTAATGAAAGTTTTGATGAGTTCTTGGACGCAATGCTCTCCATTGCTGATTCCCTGCGAGAACCTATGCATAATAGTGATAAAGCGAGCGAAGTGCGCCATAATCTCAAGCCAGATCTTAAACTTGAACTACTGCATGTCGACACACCAAATCTAGCAACATTACGTAAGGAGTGTCATCGTCACGAATAATTTTATCGTAGCACTCGGCCTAAACCAGTTCAACGTCCTAATGTAAACAAGCGTTTCGTTAACACAGTTCTTCGCGGGGACGATTTTGAAGATCAACCGGAAGAAGAACCAACTGTGGATGGCGAATGAGAGTTTGGAGAATACAGCTGGAGAGAGTTTGGAGAATACAGCTGGAGAGAGTTTGGAGAATACAGCCGGAGAGAGTTTGGAGAGAAACAAGAAGAGAGTTTGGAGAGAACGATGAGAGAGAGATAGTTTGGAGAGAAGGAGTAACGGTAGAACGCGGCGAGAATTAACGGGATACGCCGGCCTATATAAGCAGGCCAAACGCAGAAGGCGGAATCAGTCGATCAAAAGCAGTCAATCCAGCAAGAACAGTAGACAAGCAGTAAATCAGTGAACAACACAAGTCAAGTAAAACACCAGGAGGAAGCAGAGCCGCGCCGAGTCAACAAGGAGCAAGATCGTCAAGACGTTCGGGACTAAGAGTTGAAGTCTCCGAGCTGAGAAACAGGTAGCTGAGGTCCTTAAGGCATCTCGCGGCTAAGTCCAGGCGCTTTGTTCCAATTCCTGTCGCGATTTGAGCCTGGCGAATTGCTCGGCGAGTCCGACAGAGTTGAACAAAAAGAGTCCTTCGACAAAGAACCGTGGGCTCGGAAGGGAAGTTGTCCAGAACTAGCCGCCGTGCGAAAACAATTGCCTTGTCGAATTCCGGCGTACGCCTGTACCGGCAGGCGAGAATTGTGCAGGCCCTGGTGCGACTAGCCAAGAAGGACGAGCGTCCGAACCACGGGTGTCTCGAGAGGCGTATGCGTCGGGAGCGCAGTAGTTCACCGCAAGAGTCCTAGACAGGCAGCTGACCGAATCCCGAGAGCCAAAGACCCGCTGCACCTAGTCTCACAAGAGCACGCGGACTTCAGAGCCAGGACATCGCGCCGTGAGCAGAGCGAGGACATCGAGGACACAAGGAACGACGAGCTGTCATCGCAGGCCCAGCAGCAACCAAGCCACTCCGACGTATCCAGTCCGCGGCTAAGAGGCGAGGGCGGAAGCGTTCGTCTTGAACCTAACGTCCTGCCACAGGGACTGCATTGGCGGCCTTCCGGCGTATGCCTGAACCGTCAAGTAGAAACTGTGTAGGCGTCTGGTGTGACCGCCCGGGACAGATCCAGGGACAGGAGGCTGTGGCTGCGAAAGGCTTACGCTTTGAGAGCCCAGTGCCTGTTCACCCTGATCTGGGAACGGTGACGCATCCCTAGACCCTCACAGCCCCGAGGCCAAAGACAACGGAGGCGTTCCGGAGCAGCGAGCAACGAGGCAGCGGAGAGCGACGGTGGAGCAGCCACAATTCTTCAGGGAAGGCGTTGAGACAACTATCTGTCACCATCAGTCCCAGTCCGAGGGACAAGTCGGAGAATAAAGATCCTAGTATAAACATCCTAACATTCTGTGCGTTCTCACTAGACAATCGGGCGGTCACGTTTATATAAATTTGGTGGGACGAACAAACACATCTTCTGAGCTAGCCGCACGATACTTGTAGCGAGCAGACCTTGAAAATCAGTTCGTTACATCTGGCGCCCAAAACGTGATTGTCCGGTCGGTGAGAATCAGCAAATAAACAGAAATGGGGAAAGGATGGATATATCCCCTCAAGAAAGCGGATTTCGCAAAAATAGGAGCCAAGTTAGGCATCACTTTGGAGGGAAGAACGGATGACATGAGGAAAACCCTCTCAGAGTACCTAACAAGGAAACAGAATGACCCAGGAGTAGCAGAGATCTGGGCTGAGCTGGAAGAGAAATACGGCAATAAGCCAGACCCAACAGTCAAATTGCTGAACCCTGACGCCGAGGAGCTCAAAGCAAGTCTTGGAGTGGACAGCATGAAGGAAGCTGGCAGGAGTCGAAACACAAGCCAAGAAAAAAATCAGAGGCGCACAGGGGTCGCAAAGTGCCTCCTCTCCAAGCTAACTGGCAATTTGATCGAGGAAGAGCAGCAGTTATCCGCGTCCGTTGAAATTGGAGGCGTCGCATACAAGGCCACAATTGGCACGGGAGCAAGGACAAGACGGCAAGTTAGGTTGGCAGACGGCAGATGCAGCAGAATAAGCTCACAGCTCGAGATCACGGTGGAATTGGGAAACAAACAATTGGAGATGAATCTGCTAATACTTCCAGGAGTAGTGGATGAACTAGTGCTGGGATGGAATTTCCTCACGGGTGTCGGGGCGGAAATAAAATGTGCCGGGCATGAATTGCGAATATCGGCAAGAAAACGGCACAATGGATGTCTGGAAGAAAGGCTGTCGGTGGCTGTAGATTCACACGGAAGTGATGAAGAGGACATTGAGAAATTCCTCGACAAACAGTTAGCAGATTTCAGCACCATGTCAGGAACATCTACAGTGGCCGAGCACCAAATCACCATGAAAGACGATAAGCCAATCAAACAGAGGTATTATCCTAAGAACCCAAGAGTCCAAGGAGAGATCAACGCAAAAGTGGACGAGCTGTTACAAATGGGCTTCATAGAACATTCAAGAAGTCCATACAGCTCGCCCATAGTAATGGGGAAAAGAAGACGGGCAAGTGGAGGCTATGCGTTGATTTCAGACAAATAAATGCGAAGTCCATAAAAGATGCCTACCCGATGCCGCGGATCAATTATATCCTGCACCAACTCAGAGAGGCAAAATACATAAGCAGTCTAGACTTGAAAGACGGATATTGGCAAGTCCCTTTGGAGGTAAATAGTAGGCAATATACGGCGCTTACAGTACCCGGCAAAGGCTTGTTCCATTGGAAAGTAATGCCTTTCGGACTACATTCAGCATCTGCCACGTTCCAAAGGGCTCTGGATCAGGTAATCGGCCCGGAGATGACGCACGCTGAAAGAACAAGTGTTTAGGCGCCTCAAGGAAGCCAACTTAAGAATAAACGCCGATAAATGCAAATTCTTCAAGCAAGAGGTGCTTTACCTAGGACACCGCGTTACTAGCGAAGGGATAGGCACAGATCGCGAGAAGGTAGCGGCCATAGCCGAACTAGAGTCACCGTCGTCAGTACGCGAACTACGACAATACCTAGGCGTAGCTTCATGGTGCCGACGATTTGTGCCGGATTTTGCGCGTATAGTAAAACCACTTAATGATCTTCTACGCAAAGGCACAAAGTGGATATGGACGCCGGAACACCAACAGGCTTTCGAAGAGGTAAAGGCTCGATTAGTAGCCGATCCAGTGCTGGCGTGCCCAGATTTCGAGAAAAAGTTCATCCTTCAGACGGACGCCAGCGACTATGGATTAGGTGCAATTTTGACTCAAGAGACAGAGGACGGCGAAAGGGTCATTTCATACTCAAGCCGGACACTAAACGGCGCGGAGAAAAATTACTCCACAACAGAAAAAGATTGCTTGGCAATCGTGTGGGCAATCGTGTGGGCAATCGTGTGGGCAATCAGGAAGCTGAAGCCGTACTTGAAGGGCTATCATTTTAAAGACCACATGGCTTTAAAGTGGTTAAACAGCATTGAAAGCCCTTCTGGAAGGATAGCAAGATGAGCCCTGGAGTTACAGCAGTACGACTTCGAGATAGCGTACAGGAAAGGACAGCTGAACGTGGTGGCAGACGCCCTATCCCGACAACCGTTGCCGGAGCTTAGGGCCATGAAAGACGCATCGGCAAAACCAACCAATAGCTGCAGCTGGATCAAGAGCATGTGCGACAAAATAAAAGCCCAACCACAAAAATATCCAGATTATGTAATGGAAGCCGAGTCACTCTCCGAGTCACATTCCTCACAGAGCGGGCAATGAAGATGTCGTGGCTTGGAAACTGTGCGTTCCGCAGGGTCTAAGACAAGCCGTACTAGAAGAAAATCATGACTCCCCATCCGCTGGCCATGTTGGGAGTAGGAGAACAATAGCACGCCTGGCAGCCCGGTACTACTGGCCAGGAATGCACAGAGACGCCAGGACCCATGTACGTAAGTGTGAAGTTTGCCTGAAATACAAGCCCAATCAGCTGCAGGCTGCAGGGAAAATACTTACTCAGGTACCAGAGGAACCATGTGCGGATTTCGTCGGGCCACTGCCGAGATCGAAGCACGGAAATCAAATGATACTGGTGTTAATCGATCGGTTTTCTAAATGGACGGAAATTGTACCACTACGAACAGCAACAGCGGAGACCCTACAGAGGGCGTTCAGAGAACGCATAATATCAAGGTTCGGGGCTCCAAAGATAGTGATAACCGACAACGGAGTACAGTTCACCAGTCGATCCTTCAAAAGATTTCTTAGCAAAATGGGAATAAAGCAGCAATTCACGGCGCCCTACACACCGCAGGAAAACCCAACAGAACGGGCTAACCGTACGGTAAAGACGATGATAGCTCAATTCGCAGGGAAGGATCACAGAACTTGGGACGAGAACTGGCCAGAGATTATGCTGGCAGTGAACTCAAGCATATCTGAATCAACTGGATACTCCCCAGCGTTTCTCACACAAGGCCGGGAACCCCGTTTGCCAAACGCATTATATGACAGAGAAACGTTAGGCTCTGGGAGAAACACAGAGACTCCAGACGAGAAGGCCGCCAAGTTAAAAGAAATCTTCGAAATCGTACGGCGAAATATGGAAAAAGCATCCCAGGACCAAGCCAGACACTACAACCTGAGGAGGAGGCAGTGGACACCAGAGGTGGGCAGCATAGTGTGGGCCAAAGAACACCACCTATCCAAAGCAGCCGAGGGATTTGCTGCAAAACTAGCCCCGAGGTACGATGGTCCGTACCAGGTTGTAGATTTCGTCTCGCCGGTAATCTGCAAAATACACCACACACATTCGAAGAAAGAGCAGAGTTGCACCGTAGGTCCCGATCCGATGAGAGTGATTTCAAAAAAAATAATAATAAATAAGAAAAAAACAAGAAAGGAAAGCTAACTTCGGGCGGAGCCGAAGTTGATATACCCTTGCAGAATACTCTGTAAATTATATATATAGTCGGCCGATCCTTATGAAATTTGGTAGGTCGGATTGATTGGCAAAAAAATAAAACCCATAGAAAATCCCAACTTCCTAACTTAACAAACACCAAAGTTATGGCATTTCCGATTAATCAGTTATATAGCGGCTATAGGATATAGTCGTCCGATTCTTATGAAATTTGGTAGGTCGGATTGATTGGCCAAATGTAAAACCCAAAGAAAATCCCAACTTCCTAACTTAACAAACACCAAAGTTCTGGCATTTCCGATTAATCAGTTACATAGCGGCTATAGGATATAGTCGTCCGATTCTTATGAAATTTGGTAGGTCGGATTAATTGGCCAAATATAAAACCCAAAGAAAATCCCAACTTCCTAACTTTACAAACACCAAAGTTATGGCATTTCCGATCAATCAGGTATATGACATCTATAGGATATAGTCGGCCGATCCTTATGAAATTTGGTAGGTCGGATTGATTGGCAAAAAAAAAAACCCATAAAAAATTCCAACTTCCTAACTTAACAAACACCAAAGTTATGGCATTTCCGATCAATCACTTATATGGCAGCTATAGGATATAGTCGGCCGATCCTTATGAAATTTAATAGGTCGGATTGTCCCGACAACCGTTGCCGGAGCTTAGGGCCATGAAAGACGCATCGGCAAAACCAACCAATAGCTGCAGCTGGATCAAGAGCATGTGCGACAAAATAAAAGCCCAACCACAAAAATATCCAGATTATGTAATGGAAGCCGAGTCACTCTCCGAGTCACATTCCTCACAGAGCGGGCAATGAAGATGTCGTGGCTTGGAAACTGTGCGTTCCGCAGGGTCTAAGACAAGCCGTACTAGAAGAAAATCATGACTCCCCATCCGCTGGCCATGTTGGGAGTAGGAGAACAATAGCACGCCTGGCAGCCCGGTACTACTGGCCAGGAATGCACAGAGACGCCAGGACCCATGTACGTAAGTGTGAAGTTTGCCTGAAATACAAGCCCAATCAGCTGCAGGCTGCAGGGAAAATACTTACTCAGGTACCAGAGGAACCATGTGCGGATTTCGTCGGGCCACTGCCGAGATCGAAGCACGGAAATCAAATGATACTGGTGTTAATCGATCGGTTTTCTAAATGGACGGAGATTGTGCCCCTCTGAACAGTAACAGCGCAGACCCTACAGAAGGCATTTAGAGAACGCATAATATCAAGGTTCGGGGCTCCGAAGATAGTGATAACAGACAGTTCACCAGTCGATCCTTTAAACAATTTCTTAGCGAAATGGGAATAAAGCAGCAATTCACGGCGCCCTACACACCTCAGGAGAACCCAACAGAACGGGCTAACCGTACGATAAAGACGATGATAGCTCAATTCGCTAGCAGTGAACGCAAGCATATCTGAATCAACTGGATACTCCCCAGCGTTTCTCACACAAGGCCGGGAACCCCGTTTGCCAAAAGCATTGTATGACAAGGAAACGCTAGGCTCTGGGAGAAACACAGAGACTCCAGACGAGAAGGCCGCCAAGTTAAAAGAAATCTTCGAAATCGTACGGCGAAATATGGAAAAAAGCATCCCAGGACCAAGCCAGACACTACAACCTGAGGAGGAGGCAGTGGACACCAGAGGTGGGCAGCATAGTGTGGGCCAAAGAACACCACCTATCCAAAGCAGCCGAGGGATTTGCTGCAAAACTAGCCCCGAGGTACGATGGTCCGTACCAGGTTGTAGATTTCGTCTCGCCGGTAATCTGCAAAATACACCACACACATTCGAAGAAAGAGCAGAGTTGCACCGTAGGTCCCGATCCGATGAGAGTGATTTCAAAAAAAAAAAATAATAAATAAGAAAAAAACAAGAAAGGAAAGCTAACTTCGGGCGGAGCCGAAGTTGATATACCCTTGCAGAATACTCTGTAAATTATATATATAGTCGGCCGATCCTTATGAAATTTGGTAGGTCGGATTGATTGGCAAAAAATAAAACCCATAGAAAATCCCAACTTCCTAACTTAACAAACACCAAAGTTATGGCATTTCCGATTAATCAGTTATATAGCGGCTATAGGATATAGTCGTCCGATTCTTATGAAATTTGGTAGGTCGGATTGATTGGCCAAATGTAAAACCCAAAGAAAATCCCAACTTCCTAACTTAACAAACACCAAAGTTCTGGCATTTCCGATTAATCAGTTACATAGCGGCTATAGGATATAGTCGTCCGATTCTTATGAAATTTGGTAGGTCGGATTAATTGGCCAAATATAAAACCCAAAGAAAATCCCAACTTCCTAACTTTACAAACACCAAAGTTATGGCATTTCCGATCAATCAGGTATATGACATCTATAGGATATAGTCGGCCGATCCTTATGAAATTTGGTAGGTCGGATTGATTGGCAAAAAAAAAAACCCATAAAAATTCCAACTTCCTAACTTAACAAACACCAAAGTTATGGCATTTCCGATCAATCACTTATATGGCAGCTATAGGATATAGTCGGCCGATCCTTATGAAATTTAATAGGTCGGATTGATTGGCCAAAAATAAAATCCATAGAAAATCCCAACTTCCTAACTTAACAAACACCAAAGTTATGGCATTTCCGATAAATCAGTTATATGGCAGCTATAGGATATAGTCGGCCGATCCTTATGAAATTTGGTAGGTCGGATTGACTAACCAAATATAAAACCCATAGAAAATCCCAGCTTCCTAATTTTACAAACATCAAAGTTATGGCATTCCCGATCAATCAGTTATATGGCAGCTATAGGATATAGTCGGCCGATCCCGGCCGTTCCGACATATATACTGCGTGCAAAGGAAAGAAGGGTGTGTGCAAAGTTTCGGTTCGATATCTTTAAAACTGAGAGACTAGTTTGCGTAGAAACAGACAGACGGACAGACAGACGGACATGGCTATACCAACTCAGGAGGTGATCCTGATCAAGAATATATATACTTTATAGGGTCGGAGATGTCTCCTTCACTGCGTTGCACACTTTTGACCAAAATTATAATACCCTCTGCAAGGGTATAAAAACATAACATATATAAACATAGAAAACCCTGGCACAGGGAACACAGAAGGTCAAGTCTGTGTGGGAAACATCTCGGGCGGGAAATGGAATGGAACATCGGCGCTGTGGAACTCAGGTACGAGCTGTGAGCTTCGAGGGAACCATTTGAAGTAGCAAAAGGACTCGAAGGCTACAAGGATTTACAAGGAAGACAGCCGGAGAGAAGAAAATCAAGTCTATAGGGGAAACATCTTGGGGCGGGAAATACATAAAACGAGAAGGAGCGACGTCGAGGGAAGGAGGACCAACATCAGCTATCCGGAACAGCGGATCTAGAGAGAACTCCAAGATAACAGCCGGAGAAGAGGTACAAGTCTCATTTCGTTTCCGATGAACGGGGAGAATGTGAGGAGTTAAATAACTCCTCACAAATAAATGAGAGTTTGGAGAATACAGCTGGAGAGAGTTTGGAGAATACAGCTGGAGAGAGTTTGGGGAATACAGCCGGAGAGAGTTTGGAGAGAAACGAGAAGAGAGTTTGTAGAATACGGCTGGAGAGAGTTAAACGGTAGAACGCGGCGAACTTTGGACCCTAGTATGTTGCCGTGCGCAAAACCGAAAAAGAAGAAGCCGAGAATTAACGGGATACGCCGGCCTATATAAGCAGGCCGAGCGCAGGAAGCGGGATCAGTCGATCACAAGGAGTCAATCCAGCAAGATCAGTAGACAAGCAGTAAATCAGTGAACAACACAAGTCAAGTAAAACACCAGGAGGAAGCAGAGCCGCGCCGAGTCAACAAGGAGGAAGATCGCTACATCAAGACGTTCGGAACTTAGAGTTGAAGTCTCCGAGCTGAGAAACAGGTAGCTGAGGTCCTTAAGGCATCTCGCGCCTAAGTCCAGGCGCATTGTTCCAATTCCTGCCGCGATTTGAGCCTGGCGTATTGCTCGGCGAGTCCGACAGAGTTGAACAAAAAGAGTCCTTCGACAAAGAACCGTGGGCTCGGAAGGAAAGTTGTCCAGAACTAGCCGCCGTGCGAAAACAATTGCCTTGTCGAATTCCGGCGTACGCCTGAACCGGCAGGCGAGAATTGTGCAGGCCCTGGTGTGACTAGCCAAGAAGGACGAGCGTCCGAACCACGGGTGTCTCGAGAGGCATATGCGTCGAGAGCACAGTAGTTCACCGCCAGAGTCCTAGACAGGCAGCTGACCGAATCCCGAGAGCCAAAGACCCGCTGCACCTTGTCCCACAAGAGCACGCGGACTACGGAGCCAGGACATCGCGCCGTGAGCAGAGCGAGAACATCGAGGACACAAGGAACGACGAGCTATCATTGCAGGCCCAGCAGCAACCAAGCCACACTCCGACGTATCCAGTCCGCGGCTAAGAGGCGAGGGCGGAAGCGTTCGTCTTGAACCTAACGTCCTGCCACAGGGACTGCATTGGCGGCCTTCCGGCGTATGCCTGAACCGTCAAGTAGAAACTGTGTAGGCGTCTGGTGTGACCGGCCGGGACAGATCCAGGGACAGGAGGCTGTGGCTGCGAAAGGCGTACGCTTTGAGAGCCCAGTGCCTGTTCACCCTGGTCTGGGAACGGTGACGCATCTCTAGACCCTCACAGCCCCGAGTCCAAAGACAACGGAGGCGTTCCGGAGCGGCGAGCAACGAGGCAGCGGAGAGCGACGGTGGAGCAGCCACAATTCTTCAGGGAAGGCGTTGAGACAACTATCTGTCACCATCAGTCCCAGTCCGAGGGACAAGTCGGAGAATAAAGATCCTAGTATAAACATCCTAACATTCTGTGCGTTCTCACTAGACAATCGGGCGGTCACGTTTATATAAATTTGGTGGGACGAACAACACACATCTTCTGAGCTAGCCGCACGATACTTGTAGCGAGCAGACCTTGAAAATCAATTCGTTACAAAGTCTATGTTATTAAGTCGGCAGAAAAGTTTATTTGTTGTAATTGTAACGAAATAGGTCACAAATACTAAGATTGCCTTAAGTCTCGTCGTTTTTTTTGTTATGGTTGCTGTGCGCCAGATCTGTATAAGCCCAATTGCGCAAAATGTAATTCGGTTTCGGAAAACTCCAAACAGGACATTCGCCGATTCCAAAAAGCGAGTGTCCGCCAATAGCTTCGCTCAACCCAAACAATTTGGCTGCTCCGGCAGTGGAACATTTACCAACAATGTCTTGTCAAAACCCTAATCCTTCAAAAACTCCAACTTTTAATCCATATCACCAACGACTTCAAGACTATTTAAAACGAAAGTCCAAAATATATCCTGTTAATGCTATTGTTGCTTCAAAACGCCGTTCTACCCTGCGCATGCGAAAATTCTGGAAGCGTAAAAGAGCATTTAATCGTTGTATAATTTCTTTTATCACTTACGAAAAGACTGACATTTGGCCTATCACACTTGTTAAAATATTTTGCCTCGAATATTAAGCTCTTTCAGACAGTGGGGCCAACAAAAGTGTAATTGGTGGACAGCTTGCTCAGCAAATTATAAACGAACGACAATTTGATAAATTCAGAAGCATAGTTCATTTTTGTATTCCCTTGACATACAACTCCACCGAATCAAATTTCGAATTTTTATACCCTTGCAGAGGGTATTATAATTTTGGTCAAAAGTGTGCAACGCAGTGAAGGAGACATCTCCGACCCTATAAAGTATATATATTCTTAATCAGGATCACCTCCTGAGTTGATATAGGCATGTCCGTCTGTTCGTCTGTCTGTTTCTACGCAAACTAGTCTCTCAGTCTTAAAGATATCGAATTGAAACTTTGCACACACCCTTCTTTCCTTTGCACGCAGTATATAAGTCGGAACGGTCGGGATCGGCCGACTATATCTTATAGCTGCCATACAACTGATTGATCGGAAATGCCATAACTTTGGTGTTTTTAAAGTTAGGAAGTTATGAATTCTTATGTTTTATTTTATGTTCAAATTTCATAAGGATCGGCCGACTATATCGTATAGCTGCTATATAACTGAACGATCGGAAAAGCCATAACTTTGGTGTTTTTAAAGTTAGGAAGTTGGAATTTTTTAATATTTTTACTTTTGGCCAACCGATCCGATTTTGGATAATATAATTTACAGAATATTTTGCAAGGGTATATCAACTTCGGCTCCGCCCTAAGTTAGCTTTCCTTTCTTGTTATACCCTTGCAGAGCGTATTATAATTTTGGTCCAAAGTGTGCAACGCAGTGAAGGAGACATCTCCGAAGCATGTCCGTCTGTCGGTTTTTACGCGAACTGGTCTCTCAGTTTTATAGATATCGAATTGAAACTTTGCACACACCCTTTGATCCTTTGCACGCAGTATATAAGTCGGAACGGCCGGGATCGGCCTACTTTATCCTATAGCTGCCATATACCTGAACGATCGGAAATGCCATAACTTTGGTGTTTTTAAAGCTAGGAAGTTGGGATTTTCTATGGGTTTTTTTTGGCCAATCAATTCGACCTATCAAATTTCATAAGGATCGGCCGACTATATCCTACATCTGCCATATAACTGATTAATCGGAAATGTTTGTAAAATAAGGAAGTTGGGATTTTTATGGGTTTTATTTTTGACCAACCAATTTAATTTACAGAATATTTTGCAAGGGTATATCAATTTCGGCTCCGCCCGAAGTTAGCTTTCCTTTTTTGTTTTTCTTTGTTTCTTTACAAGATTTTATGTAAGAGCTTACTTAATACAAGTAATAACTTATGGTTGCATCGAGAGCCTCGACTATAAAATATAGCTAATAATAATAAATATGTCCCAAATGGGGCATTTCGACAATTTTACAACTACCAATTTAAATGGCTAATAATTTGTAAAATAAAGCTGCGATTTGGAAAATTTAACATCAAATGTAAATATAAACAAATAACGCACAATAACAATAACAATATTAATTTTGAAAATACCTTGTAGAATATGCAGGACAGATCCTAAGTCTCCAGCTCTTGTATGTAGTTTCCGAGATCTCTACATTTATACGGACGGACGCAAACTATTCCCTCAGTTTTCAAGTTATGTATGTGTTTGAAAATTTCCCAAAAGATGTCTTTCTATTGCAGGTATTATATATATGTCGGAACGTGCCGTATCGGGCGACTATATCATATAGCTCCCATAGGAACAATCGGAAAAAAATTAAAAAATGTTTTTGTTTTTTTTTTTAATTTTTATTTTTGACTTTGGGATTTTGTAAAAACAACAAAATTATAGTTTTTAAAATATTTCCGATTCTTCCTATGGCAAAGTTTCAGATAGCTTTAAAACTGAGGTACTAGTTTGTGTAGAAACGGACGGACGGACAGATGAACATGGCTAAATCGACTCTCCTGGTGATGCTGATCAAGAATATATATACTATATAGGGTTGGAAATGTCTCCTTCACTGCGTTGCAAACTTTTGACTGAAATTATAATACACTCTGCAAGGGTATAAAAAACGGGTTGGCATGCGACATGCGGCTGCACCGCCCGCACATTCTGCGTTTTTTTGGGTTTGAATGCCATGTAACTGAGAGCACTCCTGGCTGCTGGATAAAGGACTCTACTTGACTTGACGCCAAGGTCCTTTATCAAAGCGAAAGTTTTTGTGCAGTGGCATGACCAACATACATACATACATAGATGGCCTTGTTTCTGTTTGCTTGCCGGCTTGTCTGTTTATTTGCTTAGCCCGCGGTTAGTCATTGCAATATACAATTTTTTTTTTAACGCTAATTGGGCATTACGAATAGTCGAGCATCTTCAGTCCACACGCTAAGTCTCGCTCATCTCTGCTTTTTGTGCGCTGGCATTTGATGGCACACCCAAAAATATGCAAAATCCACCATTTTATTGTTAAAACTGAGCCGGCGTATATAGAGGTAATTGCCTTGAAAATAGTCATTATATAATTGTAAAAATGCTTAGATAAACAGCAAATTAGCTGTTGCTCTAAAAATTGTACTTCAACTATTTAATTTAGGGGCCGTAAATTATTAAAAGTTAAATTTAAAAAATCTCAAAAAACTATTTTTTTTATAAAAAACAAGTGTTATTATTGATTAAAAAATAAATATCAAAGATACTAATTACTCTTGATGCAAAAAAAAAAATTAAAAAACAATGGAGCTCAATGATTTTAAATTTTTTTGCTCAAAACAACAAATGATTTTAAGTTGCGGCTTCTCTATTCTAAATTTAAGGATTTTTTACATAGTTCTATGAAACGACTCCGATTATACCATGAACGAAATAGGATGTAGACGTCCTTTCAGTTAAACTCAGCGACTAATCAGCATATAAATGGACCGGTAGTGTAAGAAACGGAAAGTTTGAATTCGATAATTTGATTTGATGTCGATAAGTGATTGATTAAGTGACCTTGTATTCGATATTTCCATTTAAAGCCTAGTATTCAGATCGACAAACGAGTACGCTAGCGTAAAAACTTTAATCTTTCCAGTGTGACCAACATTTCGAGTGTTCATCAGAATTAAGCGTGCTACGGTCGTACTGTCAGTCAGGAGTTAAAATTCAAATATCGTATTTGCGGGAAAGAGCCTATAAAAGATATTATCAACTACCTTGGCAAGACAAGTCTGCCGCTGTACAAAGAAATTAAAAAACAATACAATTTATATTTAACAAATGTTTTTTTTAATTTACTGATAATTATTTGCTAATTTAAAGTTCATAGCTGCACTAAGTTCTAACAGGCGATTTTTCTAAATTTTTTATTGTGTACGAAAACATTTGTGACTTTAGAAACACTTAGCTCTGACAAGAGGCACCCCAAATGATTTTCTTTATCCATTTCCCAGGCTATTTTAACCCACGCTGTTTTTATAATGGTTGCATTAAAATGTTTTTTATTTGACAAATCCCACAATTCTGGACGGGACTTCACGCATTGTATTAATGTAATTTTTTTCTCACAATTAAACTCCAGCAACCGACTTTTGCGGGTTTTTTTAATTTTTTCGCTCCATTTTTTATACTCTTGCAGATGGTATTCTAATTTTGGTCAAAAGTGTGCAGCGAAGGAGACATCTCCGACCCTATAAAGTATATATATTCTTGATCAGGATCGCCTCCTGAGTTGATATAAGCATGTCCGTCTGTCCGTCTGTCTGTTTCTACGCCAACTAGTCTCTCAGTTTTAAAGATATCGAATTGAAACTTTGCACACACCCTTCTTTCTTTTGCACGCAGTATATAAGTCGGAACAGCCGGGATCGGCCGACTATATCCTATAGCTGCCATACAACTGATTGATCGGAGGGAGTTTGAATTTTCTATGGGTTTTATTTTTGGCCAATCGATCCGACCTACCAAATTTCAAAAGGATCGGCCGACTATATCCTATAGCTGCCATATAACGATCGGAAATGCCATTACATGGGTTTTATTTTTGGGCAATCAATTCGACCTACCAATATCCCATATAACTGAACGATTGGAATGCCATAACTTTGGTGTTTGTAAAGTTAGGAAGTTGGGATTTTTTATGAGTATTAAGAATGCTTCATATGAATTGTTTTGGAGAATATAATTTACAGAATATTCTGCAAGGGTATATCAACTTCGGCTCCGCCCGAAGTTAGCTTTTCTTTCTTGTTTAAATATTCGATACGCACGCCAAAAGATTAAATTTTGAATCTGAGTACCGAGCCTTAAGAAAAGTGAACGCCAACTGTTTGCCTCTCTCTTTTTCTCATGACTGGCGGACAGTTTTCGTCGATCTGAGTACTGAACCACTAACCCAACCCATGCTGTTTTTAGGTGTGTGCGAAAGCGAAACTCGCTACTACGATGTCGGACGATAATATCCATGCTGCAACATATGTATACATAGCAACATATATTTTTGTATAATCCAGCTGCCTTAGGAACATTTTTCCATTAATATGAAAATCTGGGAAAATACGTTCAATATTTAAGAACATTTGGCTATCATTTTAGGTCGATCGGATAATGTGCATTTTTGTATTTAGTTGCTCTATGTAGAAGCAAACATTTTAAGTATCTTTTTCTCAAAACCATGATTTAAAAGTCCCTGTTATCTGGCATTTTAAAACTTATAAGCGCCGTCTTTCTGAACTGGTGAATTTGGCTAATGCTCATTTGACGGTCGCGATTTCAAAAAGTCCTGCCATGAACAATGGCGGTCTTGATAAGGACGCCAGCGACCACAATCGCCGGCTTTAATTAAATTAACAACACGAATTGTCAAACGCAGCCAGCGCAGTCAGGTTCCGCAGCAACGAAATGCGAAGTTGGGTAAAACAAACCTTATTAAAAACGTGTCAAAAACATTTTCTTAAATATTTTAGGTGCCACTTTTTTACCACGTGGCTTGTCAAAGTGCCAAAACCAAAGTGTCAAACTGTTTGCGGAGAGGCTACGAAATCAATAAGGTACTGAAGCTTGTTTCGTGCATTTGGATTCGAGACTCGTGTGCAAAATTAATAGCAAGTTAAATTATTATATCTCGGAGTATATGATTGCGTTCTGACTTATATTCTTTTTGCAAAGTTATCAATTTTAGCGTTTTGGCCCTATTCAGAGCTGTTTGTCACATAGGAACACATTCATGTAAAAAAAACTTAAGAGAAGCTTTTGAATTATTAGCTCGAAGTTGTCTAAAGTTATAATTGAAACCGTTTTTCTATAAATGCTTTTGTATTGGACCTATTGGGTTGTATTTGTCATATTGGAACGAATTCATGCCAGAACAAGAAAGGAAAGCTAACTTCGGGCGGAGCCGAAGTTGATATACCCTTGCAGAATACTCTGTAAATTATATTCTCCAAAATTATTCATATGATGCATTCTTAATACTCATAAAAAATCCCAACTTCCTAACTTTAAAAACACCAAAGTTATGGCATTTCCAATCGTTCAGTTATATGGCAGCTATAGGATATAGTCGGCCGATCCTTTTGAAATTTGGTAGGTCGGATTGATTGGCCAAAAATAAAACCCATAGAAAATCCAAACTTCCTAACTTAACAAACACCAAAGTTATGGCATTTCCGATTAATCAGTTATATAGCGGCTATAGGATATAGTCGTTCGGGCGGAGCCGAAGTTGATATACCCTTGCAGAATACTCTGTAAATTATATTCTCCAAAATTATTCATATGATGCAAATTAAGGAGTCAGTCTTATTCGGATTGAAACCGGGATCGGTCATAAGAAATAATAATAAGTGAAAGTGTCTTGATGTAATAAAGAGTTAGTGAATTAAGGTCTGCACCAATAAAGTGAAATTAAAAAATAAATTTTATATTTTTTTTAATCAACCAATACGATCAAATTTAATTGGCGCCCAACGTGGGGCTGTGTCATTAAAAAGTTCCAAAAAATAAAAATTTAATGAAAAACAAAGTTAAATTAACAACGGAACTCGCGCAGCCAAGAACTCAAATTTTTATTGGAAAAATTAAAACATCCAACACCAAACAGTGATCGTGTAATGGAAATCAATAAATGAAATAATCCATTAAGTTGATTAGTTGGTGGACTGAAGATCTAAATCTCAAACATCAAGAACACTATAAAAATAAAATAAATCCGAAAACCGCTAAAACCGCTAAAACAAATAAAACTACAAAACCAACCAAAAACAACAAGCAAATAATAATAGACAACATATAACCAACCAAAGACAAATTGAAGGAAGGGCTGTAGGGCAATCCCTCGCCAACACTGGAAAAAATTTTTTAATCTCTGTCGACAACAAGAAGAACATCGCATAAATTGAAGGAAGACCCCATCGGACAGTATCGTGAGGATAAATATAATTTTACTTTTATTAAGGAGTTTGAAAAGAAAATTAATTTAAGACAAGCAAATTTTTTATGAAATAACAGTGAGAATAAAAAAGAACAATCTGGAAAATTGAATAGATAGTTTCGGTGAATTAAATTTAAAAATGGCAACTGGAAGTTCAACTAATTTTTCTGCAGGTGGTTTAGCCACAGCCAGTAACCTAACTGTGGAATTAATTAACAGATTAATTAATGTTCAATTGAGCGAAGTAAGCAAAAAAATAGATGGTTTGGAAGAAAAGTTAGCAACAGACACAAATATAAAATTCAAGAAGTTGACCCAAATATAAAATGTGAAACCACTCTTGAAGTAATTAAATCATTACCGAAGTTCACCGGGGAACCAACACAATACGTAGGTTGGAGAGAAGCTGCAGAAACTGCAATTAGCCTTTATAAAATTCAAAGTCAGCAGTATTTTATCGCGTTAACAATTTTACGAAATAAAATCATGGGATCAGCCCATGACGCTCTTACCAATCATGGCACTGTTCTAAATTTTCAAGGAATTTTATCTAGATTGGATTTTATATATAGTGATAAACGACCAATCCATATTCTTGAGTCCGAATTAAGTATCCTTAGACAAGGTAGAATGACAGTTACTGAATACTATAATGAAGTTAATAAAAAAATGACTTTACTAATAAACAAAACTATAATGACATACGGAAAAGATAACATAATTACCAAAGAAACAAACAAAACAATAAGGAGCAATGCTCTACGAATTTTTATACCCGTTACTCGTAGAGTAAAAGGGTATATTGTATTCGTGCAAAAGTATGTAACAGGTAGAAGGAAGCGTTTCCGACCCTATAAAGTATATATATTCTTGTTCAGGATCACTAGCCGAGTCGATCTAGCCATGTCCGTCTGTCCGTCTGTCCGTCCGTATGAACGCTGAGATCTCGGAAACTATAAAAGCTAGAAGATTGGCATTTTGCATGCAGATTCTAGGAGTTCCTACGCAGCGCAAGTTTATTTCAAAAAGGTGCCACGCCCCCTTTAACGCCCACAATCGCTTATATACGATTTTAAAAATTTAAATATTTCGGAAAAGTAAAAATGCAGTTTTATTGTGTTTATCAATACCTATCGAAATGTAGAAGAAATTTTTCAAATCGGACTATTCGTTAAAAAGTTATGCGTGATCAAAGTTTCTATCTCCATCTCCCTCGCACTCCCTTTACCTGAGTAACGGGTATCTGATAGTCGGGGCACCCGACTATAGCGTTCTCTCTTGTTATCTCTGGATTAAATGGTCCGATAGCAGAAACCCTTTTCTCATTAAATCCACCGGACTTGCCCAATGCGTTGGCAAAGGTCCAGGAATTAGAGTCAAACAATTTCCGAGCTCAATTTGCAAACAGATACTATGGCTTTAAAAATGAAAATAAAAATCAGGGAAATAATTTAAGATTTAATTCTAAACAAAACACTAATACTAAAGGGAACGGAAATAATTGGAATTATAATCAAAATAATAATTGGCCACAAAATAACAATTTTTGGCAAAATAATAATCAGAATACCAATCACAAAGAACAACCTGTCGAGCCAATGGATGTAGATTCATCGCTCCAATTTCAAAATAAGCCCAGAAATAATTGGCAGTCAAATAATAATCGAGGTAGATATAATAATAATTATTATCAAAACAATAATCGCACAAACTATTATCGTCCAAATCAAACCAAAGAGCAAACTCAAGCTCAAACAAGAAAGGAAAGCTAACTTCGGGCGGAGCCGAAGTTGAAATACCCTTGCAGAATATTCCGAATTATATTCTCCAAAATTATTCATATGATGCATTCTTAACACTCATAAAAATCCCAACTTTCTAACTTTAAAAACACCAAAGTTATGGCATTTCCAATCGTTCAGTTAAGTGGCGGCTATAGGATATAGTCGGCCGATCCCTATAAAATTTAGTGGGTCAGATTGATTGGCCAAATATAAAACCCATAGAAAATCCCAACTTCCTAACTTTACAAATCCCAAAGTTATGGCATTACCGATCAATCAGTTATATAGCAGCTATAGGATATAGTCAGCCGATCCTTATGAAATTTGGTAGGTCAGATTGATTGGCAAAATATAAAAGCCATAGAAAATCCCAACTTCCTAACTTTACAAATCCCAAAGTTATGGCATTACCGATCAATCAGTTATATGGCAGCTATAGGATATAGTCGGCCGATCCTTATGAAATTTGGTAGGTCGGATTGACTGGCCAAATAAAATACCCATAGGAAATCCCAACTTCCTAACTTAACAAACACTAAAGTTATGGCATTTCCGGTCAATCAGTTATATGGCAGCTATAGGATATAGTTGTCCGATCCTGACCGTTCCGACTTATATACTGCGTGCAAAGGATCGAAGGCTGTGTGCAAAGTTTCAATTCGATATCTTTAAAACTGAGAGACTAGTTCGCGTAGAAACAGACAGACGGACAGACAGACGGACAGACGGACAGACGGACAGACGGACAGACGGACATGGCTATATCAACTCAGGAGGTGATCCTGATCAAGAATATATATACTTTATAGGGTCGGAGATGTCTCCTTCACTGCGTTGCACACTTTTGACCAAAATTATAATACCCTCTGCAAGGGTATAAAAAGGGAACTAGAAGGAACAGTTAATCAGCCTGCTAATAAGGTAACAAGATTAAATAATATCAATGAAGATCATTTTTTAGATCAGACCCCTACAGCGGAATGCCTTATCTAAAAAGAGTGGACAGAAAAACTAAGAAAGAGTTAAATATTTTAATAGACACGGGAGCAACGGCTTGCTATATAAAGAAGGGAATTTTTGAGAATAAAAATGAATTATCTATTTACGAAAAAGTATCTACAGTTCATGGGTATTCAATTATTAAATATTACCATTATATAAATATATTTGGAACAAGACATTTGTTCTATGAAATAGAAGGATTGGAATCTGACCTATTAATTGGGTTTAATTTATTAAGAAAAATCGGAGCAATTATAAATATTGAAAAGAGAGTGTTGGAGTATAAAGGGGATACAGAAAAGTTATTATATTACGATAGTGAGGAAAAAAATGAAACAAGTTTAATGGAAGTCAATAATACTCTTCCATTAAAAGAATTTATTTTAAAAAAATATTTTGATTATATAAGTTTCGAAAACACAGATTCTATATTTGTGGAAAGAAGCGAGAAAAGTTTGGGATCAACAAATCCTGAGCACGCCGACGATGTAGTTTCCGTCAACAAAAAATTAAATAGTTTGGGATCAACAAATCCTGAGCACGCCGACGATGTAGTTTCCGTCAACAAAAAAATTATTGTTTTAGGATCTAAAAATCCTAAACACCCCGACGTCGATTTTTCCGTCAACAAAAGAATAAAAAAGCGAAATAAAATGAACAATATTAATATGACCAGTACAAATCGAATAGAAGTACTGGAGAAGAAAATAATTGACATAATCGAGGAGGAACACTCAAAAATAAATTTACAAATTCCATTTCGTACCGATATTCGGAGTGAAATAAACACCGAAAATGATAGGGCAATTTATAGTAAACAATATCCTTATGCCTTATCAGTATCAGATTTCGTTAATACGGAAATCAATAGAATGCTTAAGGAAAATATTATAAGACCTAGTAGAAGTCCTTATAATTCTCCAGTGTTAGTGGTACCCAAAAAAGGTCAAAATGAAGATGGCAGTCTCAAACATAGATTAGTAATAGATTACAAAAAACTGAACGAAAACACTATACCGGACAGATAACCGATGCAAGACCCGTCTGTAATATTAGCTAATTTAGGAAAGGCTAAATACTTCTCAACAATTGATTTGGAATCTGTATTCCACCAAATTTTAATGAAAGATTCAGATATTGAAAAAACAGCATTTTCTATTAATAACGGAAAATTTGAATTTTTACGAATGCCTTTCGGGTTAACAAACGCACCCAGAATTTTTCAAAGAGCTATGGATGATATCTTAAGAGAACAAGTAGGAAAAACTTGCCATGTTTATATGGACGATATAATTATTTTTTCAAACACTATTGAACAACACTATACTGATTTAATTAAAATAATTAATATTTTACAAAGAGCAAATATGAAAATTTCTCTCGAAAAATCTAAATTCTTTAAATTAGAAACCACATTTCTAGGGTACATTGTTTCTCATAATGTAATTAAAACGGATCCCGAAAAAATTGCCACAATTAAAAAATATCCGATTCCACGTAATATTAGAGAACTCCGAAGTTTTCTAGGTTTAACAGGGTATTACAGAAAATTTGTCCGTAACTATGCAAAAATTGCTAAACCATTAACAAAATATCTAGGAGGGGAAAATGGAAAGGTTTCTAAAAGAATGTCTACTAAAGTTTCAATACAGTTTGACGAATCAGCTGTACAAGCTTTCAACGAGCTAAAAGAGAATCTAATAGCACAAGTCGAATTAATTCAGCCAGATTATAGTAAGAAATTCGTTTTAACTACAGACGCATCAGACGTAGCTATCGGGGCAGTACTTACACAAGATAATAAACCAATTACGTTCATTTCAAAAACATTAAATAAAACGGAACAACTTTATGCCACAAATAAAAAAGAATTGTTAGCTATAGTATGGGCTTTAAAAAATCTTCGGAATTATTTATATGGAGTAATTGGCATAGAAATACAAACGGATCATCAATCCTTATCGTTCACAATTTCGGATAAAAATCCAAACGTAGAGATGAAAAGATGGTATTCTTTCATTGAAAGTTTTACCCCAAAAATTATATACAAACCCGGAACAACAAATGTTGTAGCCGATGCATTATCACGAATACAAATAAATAATATTACAAACAGCGACATAGAAGTTTCTGAACAGTCAAACTCAGACCAAGACACACAGCATTCAGCTGAAAGTAGTTTTGAAAATGTAATACAAGAGACCCGTAAACCGTTAAATCAATTTAAACAACAATTGTTATTAACAACGGGGAGATATACAATACATGAGTCACCGGACATTTTTGACAAGACAAGACACATAATCGAATATGATACAGTTGAGAATTTAATAAGCATATTAAGAGAGTATCTTCCACCTAACATAACGGTTGGAATTCATTGTAGTTTAGAAGATTTATATCATATTCAAGTTTCTTTAAGAAATAGTTTTACTAACAAATTTCTTTTTACGCGATTATTTTTACAAGACGTAGAAAACGCCGAAGAGAGAGCTATAATAATAGAGGAAACACACAATCGAGCTCATAGGGGACTAGACGAAAATCATAAACAAATCAGTAGATTATATTATTGGCCCAATCTATTTGTAAAACTAAAAGAATATATAAAAATTTGTAAAATTTGCAATGAGAACAAATATAACAGACGCCCTATTAAAATTCCAAATGGGGAAGCCCCAGTCCCAACTAAAGAAGGCGAAAATTTACACATTGATATATATTATGCGCAAAGTTTAACTTTTTAACTTGTATTGACGCGTACTCTAAATTCCTAGTAGTTAAAGAAATTCAGAATAAATTAAATATCGAAAATAAAGTAATGGAACTACTTCAACATTTTCCCCTAGCCAAAGTAATTATGACCGATAACGAACCGAGCTTTACCTCAGCTCAATTTAAATCTTTTGCACAAAGATGCGGAGTAACTCTACATTACGCAGACCCGAGGCACAGTACCTCAAACGGACAAGTGGAAAGGGCACATTCGACATTAACAGAATTAGCTCGCTGCATAAAAGAACAATTTAATTTAACTGACTTTTCCGAAATCGTAATAAGAGCCGCTCAGGAATATAATCAGAGTATTCATTCCACAACAAACCAAAAACCTATTGACATTCTTTATAATAAAATCGAACACGATAATATTCCACAATTATTAAAAAATACACAGGAAAAAATGTTAGAAACACATAATGAAAACAGAAAAGAAAAACAATATCACGTAGGACAAGTTGTTTATGAGAAGAAATATGGAGAAAGAAATAAACTTAAACCAAGATATAAGAAGCAAATAGTTAAAGATGTTATGCCTAATAAAAAATTAATCAACAGTAGAAACAGAATTATTCACAAAGATAATATTAAGCATTAATAAATTATTTTTTTTAACTTACAGAAAATGTATTCTTTAATACATATTTTATCAATTATAATATTGGCCAGTTCAGAAATAATTGATTACTCGAACCATGAATTTTTTCTGTTCAAAGACAACAAGGATGTACTTACGTATGAATCTTACAACGATTTATTCCACGTAACTAATTTAAGTTTTTATAAGGAAATAATTAATATAGAATCAGATAATATAAAAAGGATTTAAATAAAAGGTCACAATGGGAAATAAAGTACGACTTAGAAGTAATCGAATTAATCTTATCCCAGTTAATATCAGCTAGAACAAAAAGAGGAATACATGAGTTAGGCACCGTGTGGAAATGGTTAGCTGGAACTCCGGACCATGATGATTTCATTAAAGTACAAAATAAAATCAATGACTTAATTGAAAATAATAATAAACAGTCTATTATTAATTCCAAATTGTTCAAAGAAATAGAATCTCTCTCTGAAGATTTTAAAAATGTTTTTATTGATCAAGATTTACCACTAAGAAAACATCGCTTACGATTGATAACCTTTGATCTACAAAATTTAATTGATACTATCACCCTTGCAAAAATTGACGTTTTCAACACCAAAATTTTAAATAATGAAGATATAAAAGAAATTTTAAAACACGAGCAAAGGCCAGTAATTATCGCTGACTTAATGGACATCTCTGTGTTCAAAATCGCACTACATAAAAAATTTTTAATAATTTATATAAAATACCCAATAATAAATAATAGATGCGAATTGTATTACACTCGACCCATTTCCCAAATCGATGGAAAATTATTAATAAGTAATCAAGTCGCAAAATGCGAAAATACATATTATGAAATGTCTACATTTAAGAAAGAACTCTTTAATAACTATTGCACTCTAAGTTTAGAAAAAACATGTTTTACCCGACTATTAAACGGTGAACAATAAATTTGCAAAAAACTAAGAGAAAAAAATAAAAAAATGGACATTATCCAAGATGGTGCCATTTTAATAAATGGTAACAATATTGTTAACAACTCCTCATTCTTAATAACATTTAATGGTACAACAACAATTAATAACGTTCCATATACCAATTTAGAAAACAAAATTCTAAACTATATTACTACAAACCACTTCAAAAATTATGAAATATCCGATTATATATTTTCAAATAACTCGGAACTCTCTTTTGATAATATAAATATTTTAAATCCATTCATTAAAATTAATAATACCAAAATATCTATATCCTTTATATTATTAATTCTAATCATTATATATTTGATTTCTCTACCTATTATTAAATACAGACATATATTTGTAACCAAAAAACAACGGCCAGAATTAGAAAAACCTATTAACGAAGAAATATTTTTAACAGAATTAAGAGATCGTTTAAACGAAATCCATAATGAATCGGGACGATCCATTTTAGAAGGGGGAGAGTTATCCAACACGTGAAACGGTTCCACTTATGGAACTAATAAACAAATTTTTAAATTCAATTATCCAACGGTTCCACTTATGGGATTAATAAACAAATTTTTAAATTCAATCTCAGCTACATTGCCTTTGCCTTTATTTATGATTCTGACTTCTAGAAGCTTAAAAAAGAAAAGCTTCTGGCCGAGGTTCGTTGGAGAAGATTTTAGAATTAAGGAGTCAGTCTTATTCGGATTGAAACCGGGATCGGTCATAAGAAATAATAATAAGTGAAAGTGTCTTGATGTAATAAAGAGTTAGTGAATTAAGGTCTGCACCAATAAAGTGAAATTAAAAAATAAATTTTATATTTTTTTTAATCAACCAATACGATCAAATTTAATTTGCATTCTTAATACTCATAAAAAATCCCAACTTCCTAACTTTAAAAACACCAAAGTTATGGCATTTCCAATCGTTCAGTTATATGGCAGCTATAGGATATAGTCGGCTGATCCTTATGAAATTTGGTAGGTCGGATTGATTGGCCAAAAATAAAATCCATAGAAAATCCCAACTTCCTAACTTAACAAACATCAAAGTTATGGCATTTCCGATCAATCAGTTATATGGCAGCTATAGGATATAGTCGGCCGATCCCGGCCGTTCCGACTTATATACTGCGTGCAAAGGAAAGAAGGGTGTGTGCAAAGTTTTAATTCGATAGCTTTAAAACTGAGAGACTAGTTTGCGTAGAAACAGACAGACGGACAGACGGACATGGCTATATCAACTCAGGAGGTGATCCTGATCAAGAATATATATATTTCTATAACCCATAGAAAATCCCAACTTTCTAACTTTACAAACACCAAAGTTATGGCATTTCCGATTAATCAGTTATATAGCGGCTATAGGATATAGTCGTCCGATTCTTATGAAATTTGGTAGGTCGGATTATTTGGCCAAATATAAAACCCATAGAAAATCCCAACTTCCTAACTTAACAAACATCAAAGTTATGGCATTTCCGATCAATCAGTTATATGGCAGCTATAGGATATAGTCGGCCGATCCCGGCCGTTCCGACTTATATACTGCGTGCAAAGGAAAGAAGGGTGTGTGCAAAGTTTTAATTCGATAGCTTTAAAACTGAGAGACTAGTTTGCGTAGAAACAGACAGACGGACAGACGGACAGACGGACATGGCTATATCAACTCAGGAGGTGATCCTGATCAAGAATATATATACTTTATAGGGTCGGAGATGTCTCCTTCAATGCGTTGCACACTTTTGACCAAAATTATAATACCCTCTGCCAGGGTATAAAAAGTTAAGGGAATCCTAGGAGGAAAAACTTTTAGAGTAGTAGTTGACTAAATCAAAGGCTTTACTAAAATCAGTAGAGATTATTTTTGCTTTGGCGACTGAAAGCCCTAACCAATGAAGGAAGTGGAGCTAATAAATAGCACTAGCTTAGCAATGCCACGAAAGTTGCTAATATCAGAATAGCTGCCCTTCCGCAAGCCAAAGTTTATATACCCTTGCAGTTATTACAAATCGACTACATTTTGATTTCTATGCCTATATTACTAAAAACAATAAAGCTATTGATATTGTTGTCCGATTTTAATTTAAATAAAATCGAAATTCCAAAGAAAAAAACAAAAAAATTGAAAACAACAAAGCTATACTTTTTTGCATTTTTTCCCGATTGTTATATGGTAGCTATATAATATAGTCGCTTTATCCGGCTCGTTCCGACTTATATACTGCGTGCAAAGGAAAGAAGGGTGTGTGCAAAGTTTCAATTCGATATCTTTAAAACTGAGAGACTAGTTTGCGTAGAAACAGACAGACGGACATGCTAATATCAACTCAGGTCGCGATCCTGATCCAGAAAATATATACTTTATAGGGTCGGAAATGTATCCTTCACTGCGTTGCAAACTTTTGACTGAAATTATTATAGCCTTTGCAAGAGTATAAAAACGGCTAATGGAACTGTAAGTAAATATGCTCCGAATTATAGTGTAAACATCACACAATGAGAGCGAGCCAAATCCCCGCCCCAGCTAAATTATTATTATTATTAAACATGTCTTTCCAAATATGCAGTATTGTCATAATCAAAGGAGTCGACAGCAATATTAGAAATTATAAGTGATAGTATTTGCTTTTTAAATAAAATACATGTTCGTTAGATGGGTTTAAAGTTTTTTATTATTGACATACATAACTGTAGATTAATAACCAATTTTGTAGTAACACTTAGAACTGTTGCTACAAAATTATTTTAGTTCCCTTAATGACTTTTTGCGGTAAATGTCCATTAAAAATTTTATAAACAATAAAATTTAAATAAAAACTGAATTTAATTTTTTTATTATTTATTATTTTACTAAAATAAGAGCGACTCACTATTTTTAATGAATGAAAAAAATATGATGTCATAACAAGTCACGCCACCATCGGGTTATATAGTGGCGAAGTCATCCCCGATGAAGTGCGCTTGGGACTGATTCTGAAATTTGAAAACTTTAAACCCTATTGGGGAGCAGCACTGGCTTATTCTCCTTGCGATTTGGGATAAACAAAGTTATAAATCAAGCAACGTATTGCCGCTAGCAGCCTCACTTGACTTGCGTGAACAAATTGTCCTCAAGTGTACTGGAATGTACTGCCTTTCCGGCCACGCTCGTCAAGTCCGGCGTAAACATGATAGATTTATAGTTGCCTGTGCTTCTGCGGTCGAAAGCTATGTAGTCGGCGACACTTCTGTCGAGGGCGAGCGCCAGGCGGCTCAAGCTCATCTCAGCTTGAAAACACATTAATACGGGCAAGTTCTTATAAGAATCAACGGATCAGTGTTTGTGATCTCATCCGTGCTAAGCTTAAGGATTTTGGTTGCTCATTAGTTACATTTTGTTTTCGTCAATAATTTCTAGAATTTGAACTTTAATTTTACTTTCCTTGTTTTTCGTCTGATTCGCCATATTATTAATTTACAATCGTTAGATCCAAATTTGGTCTGAACGTTAGCCTATTAAAATGGCATCATATATTACAAATCTAAACCTTAAACCTATTACAAGTGCACAAAAAGGGAACGTATCAAAATGGCTTCTAAAGTTAATATTATAAAATACCATAAATTGCAGGTAAGGTGGGGAAAACTACTACCTGTATCACGGAGCTGCCATTCAAGTTTTTAGAAACAGAACTGAAAAGTATGCTTACGTCGGAAAGTCGAAGCTTATACAATCCTTAGGTACTGACGTCGAGTGTTTTCTTATATATAAATATATTCTTGATCAGGATCGCGTCCTGAGTTGATATAAGCATGTCCGTCTGTCTGTTTCAACGCGAACTAGTCTCTCAATTTTAAAGATATCGAATTAAAATTTTGCACACACCCTTTATTCCTTTGCACGCAGTATGTAAGTCGGAACGGCTGGGATCGGCCGACTAAATCCTATAGCTGTCATATAACTGAACGATTGGAATGCCATAGCTCTGGTGTTTTTAAAGTTAGGAAGTTGGGATTTTTGATGAGTATTAAGAATACATCATATGAATAATTTTGGAGAATATAATTTACAAAATATTCTGCAAGGGTATATCAACTTCGGCTATATATATCCTATAGCTGCCATATAACTGAAAGATTGGGATGCCATAACTCTGGTGTTTTTAAAGTTAGTAATTTGGGTTTTTTATGAGTATTAAGAATGCATCATATAAATAATTTTGGAGAATATAATTTAATAAATATTCTGCAAGGGTATATCAACTTCGGGTCCGCCCGAAGTTAGCTTTCCTTTCTTGTTTTATTCTATTTACGTTTGGTACTATTAGATACCCGTTACTCAGCTTAACAACTTAATATAAATATGCCTTCTTGTATGTTTTTCGCCGCTCGAATTAGCACCTTGGCCAGCTGTTCCAAAGTCATCCGTTAGATGGCGCTATTGTATTGCGCCATCTACCCCAAGACATTGGTACCACGGGCCATGAAAGGCGGAAATGTAGGCGCTAGCCAGGCTTAAGAGCCGGACAGACGGACATGGCTAGATCGACTCGGCTAGTGATCCTGAACAAGAATACATATACTTTATAGGGTCGGAAACGCTTCCTTCTACCTGTTACATACTTTTGCACGAATACAATATACCCTTTTACTCTACGAGTAACGGGTATAATTAGGAGAGGAAGAAAATATTGAGGATAATAGACAAAATTTAGAACAGATTAGGCAGAACGCGGAAGAAAAATCAAATAAAATCTTAAATAAAAAACGAAGCCCATTACAGTGCGAAAAGGAAGCTTAATACAGAATATAGAGAAGGAGATTATGTCATGGTAAAGAATTTTGATAGTACTGCTGCTCAAGAAAGCTTAAACCGAAGCACAAAAGGCCATACGCTATTGGAAAAGTTTTAAGAAATGACAGATTTTTGTAACTGGAGCGCTAATAATATTCGGCATTGGATAAAAGATACAAAAAAATCTTAATGGGTTAATAAGAATAATAAGAATGAAATTGTACAAAATTGTACAAAATTGTAAAGTACTTCTAAGACTTAGCTTAAGATATGTTGTAACGCCGAGATAGTGGGCTATCTCAAAGCCACAATGGGCGAGTTGTAACAGGCCAAGTATACTAAAGATAAGCTGGTCACACTATTAGAGCAGTGGCTCTCTCTTTCAAGAGAGGTGCTATTCCTCTCTCTCAAGAGAAAGAGCTGCCTGCGTGCAGCGAAGCTCAGTCTCGATCGAACCAAGAACCAAGTGTAATAAATTAAAGTTAAATAAAGAGACCATGTTTATTCCTGGAACAATAAAAATAAATCTTATCGGAAAATAATAGAAATTATTTCTTACACCGTATTTATCTGGTGATGGATTTGTCGAAGAATAAAATAATAAGAAAATCGGAAAGAAAAATCTTCTAAAAATGTTGCCGGACTTACCAGATATTGCGGTTCAAGCCAAAATCCTTGTCACGAAATTAAAATAATTAAATAATTCGCTCAGATTGGGCGTTGGTCTTGCATTTCAAATGCCTTACAATAAAGACAGAGTTTATACTGTCCGGATGGTATCGAAATAACTTTGAGCAAATATGTCTTAAATATTAATATAATATAAATATTTTATAGTACAAGAATATAGTTTAAAAAAAATATTTGTATACTACAAATTAACTGAATTATAAAAGATTTCTTTGTGGTGATTCCTGTTCTGTGTCCTCAAAAATTTTTTAAAATGCATACCTTGATCAGAGTAAAAGCGCGTGACGATTGGACGTCTATATCATATACCTCACATAAAAACAATAGGGTGAAATCGCTTAAAATTGTTAAAATATAAGCTATGTTATTGACATGAATCTTTCCAAATCTTATTTTTTATGCATACCTTGATCAGGGTAAAAGCGCTTGCCGGTCGGACGTCTTTATCTTACAGCTTCCATAGGAATAATTGTTAAAAGCTGTGAAAATATCCCTTTTTTACTATTTTTTTATGTCTCCAAGGGTATTAAAACTTTGGCTTGCCGAAGCTAGCTTCCGTCCTCGTTTAAATACACATTCAACGTATTTTTACGATTTCCCAACAAAAAATGCAATGTAATGCCTGTAGTACGTTTCAGTTGATAAAACAATTTTATGGCGAAGCACTAGTGGTTTCAAGGTTTTCAAAGTGGTCGTGGGCCAATCAAAATTCGTGATCACCGAAAATTTCATCGAAACTTTGCGTGAAATCATCAAAAACAAGAGAGAACGCTATAGTCGGGTGCCCCGACTATCAGATACCCGTTACACAGGTAAAGGGAGTGCGAGGGAGATGGAGATAGAAACTTTGATCACGCATAACTTTTTAACGAATGGTCCGATTTGAAAAATTTCTTCTACATTTCGATAGGTATTGATAAACACAATAAAACTGCATTTTTACTTTTCCGAAATATTTTCCGAAATCGTATATAAGCGATTGTGGGCGTTAAAGGGGCGTGTCACCTTTTTGAAACAAACTTGCGCTGCGTAGGAACTCCTAGAATCTGCATGCAAAATGCCAATCTTCTAGCTTTTATAGTTTCCGAGATCTCAGCGTTCATACGGACAGACAGACAGACAGACGGACAGACAGACGGACAGACGGACAGACGGACAGACGGACATGGCTAGATCGACTCGGCTAGTGATCCTGAACAAGAATATATATACTTTATAGGGTCGGAAACGCTTCCTTCTACCTGTTACATACTTTTGCACGAATACAATATACCCTTTTACTCTACGAGTAACGGGTATAATCAGCCAAATCATCATTGAAATTCATGGAGATGGAATTTAACATTTCCAAAACATCGATTTATAGCATTTTGACAGAACATTTGGGCTTTCGAAAGGTGTGTGCACAGTTTGATCCGCACAAATTGAAGACCAAAAATTGCTCAGAATCCAACATTCGAATGACATCATTAAGGAGGTTCCTTTAGAATATTGTGACTGGTGACGAAACGTGATGTTTCCAATATGAACGCCAGAGTGCTGAATGGAAGGCACCGGACGAGCCGGGTATTGTCCATAAATAATTTGTTCCACCCGGCCAAAACGTTCATGCGGTATTATACCTTGGAGTTTTGAAGCGTTTGGTGCGCCGCATTCGGCCAAAATATCGCAAAGATGTAAGTTGGCGTTTGTTGCACGATAATGCGCCGTCTCACCGATCGACGCTTGCAACCGATTATTTGACCAAAAATCACATTTTGACCATTCCCCTTATATACCTGATATGGCACCGTGCGACTTTTTCCTTTTCGGAACAATCTATTCGCCCATGAAAGGAAAGCGTTATGCAGACGTAGATGCCATTCAAAAAGCTTACACCGGCATACTGGCGGCCACACCGGCCAACGAGCTAAAATACTTGTTCGACATGCTTTTGGACCGTCCAAAAAGCTGTATTGAAGCAGAAGGAGACTATTTTAAATAAAATAAATTGATTTTACAAAAAAAAATTCATTTTCGGTTTTTTTTTAAGTCCTCTTTACTTTGGAACGCGAGCAGAAAAATGAAAAAAAGAGCACTAATACTTGGAAAACTAAATTATTGATGAAAGAGAGATAACGAAAAAGCACCTTACAAATGTCAGTGCGGCTGATGTGCTGGTGGTGTCAAAAGTAAAAATATTTCAAAACAATAGTTTAGTTTCCAAAACCAAAAGTAGCTTGCAAAAAAAAAATGTTTATCCCGTTCAGCACAATAACGTAATATTAGATTTAGATCAACACAACACTATAGCCGACTGCGGGGAGCGAATTCCTTCTGCAAAATTTTGGAGAAGTCAAAATGCGCTCAACAGCTGATGACCGGTGCTCTTGATCAGTGCGACAGAAAATCCAGCCATCTTCAGCCTGTGGTCGTGGTGGACGAAGACATGTTAATCATTAATGACGCTGCATCAAATATAACAGGCGGCAGTACTCATCAAAACATTATCAGCACGTTGCTTGTAACCTTTGACGACCAAACAAGCTTGAATGGTACCCCAATCACCATGGGGTTCTAAAAAAGGCATTGGCTGTGCCAGCCATGGCTTAAATCAACATTTCTGAGTGCCACCAACTACTCAGTCTACCGTTTCTGCACGAATTAAGCCAACGCAATCTGCAGCGAATCGGCAATCTTCAGCTGTGGAGCTACCACCGTCCTTTGCCCTTTTCTTCCTGATCCGTCGCCGAAATGACAAGAAGAACCGGAGCAAGCTGCTGGAGCAAGGTAACCCGACTACGCGCGGGTAAGGGGTAATCTGGCCGGTGAAATTCGATCCTGCCCATGTAAGCGCTGAGTGGTCAATTCGACTTAATTTATTTGGAATTAAATTGTCTTTTACTTTTAGTTTCTAAACAGAGCTAAAACTGTCCAAGCGGGCTATTGACAAATGAATTCAAAATATATTAAATTAACATTTGTTATAATTTATACACAAGTCGGAACGGGCAGAATCGGCCGAATATTCGAATGGCGACTGTACCATAAAGCTGGCCTAGGAATGATCGAAAAATGTATCGGAAAATGAATTGTTTTAAAGCATCGAAATATAGAACATTTAATTATTTATATTAATGGTTTTACTGAAATAATATTGTTTTTATTGGTGGATTTTGGCAGACCTGCCTTAAAGTTTTTGTTGGCTGCGCCGGTCCTTACCATATTTGTCCCATTGTTTTTCTTATCTTTTAAATTATTAAAAACAAGAAAGGAAAGCTAACTTCGGGCGGACCCGAAGTTGAAATACCCTTGCAGAATAATCTGCAAATTATATTCTCCAAAATTATTCATATGATGCATTCTTAACACTCATAAAAAATCCCAACTTCCTAACTTTAAAAAGACCAAAGTTTTGGCATTTCCAATCGTTCAGTTATATGGCAGCTTTAGGATATATAAATTTGTTAGGTCAGATTGATTGGCCAAATATAAAACCCATAGAAAATCCCAACTTCCTAACTCAACAAACACCAAAGTTATGGCATTTCCGATCAATCAGCTATATGGCAGCTATAGGATATAGTCGGCCGATCCTTATGAAATTTGGAAGGTCGGATTGATTGGCCAAATATAACCCCATAGGAAATCCCAACTTCCTAACTTAACAAACACCAAAGTAATGGCATTTCCGATCAATCAGTTATATGGCAGCTGTAGGATATAGTGGGTCGATCCCGGCCGTTCCGACTTATATACTGCGTGCAAAGAAAAGAAGGGTGTGTGTAAAGTTTCAATTCGATATCTTTAAAACTGAGAGACTAGTTTGCGTAGAAACAGTCAAACGGACAGACGGACATGCGTATATCAACTCAGGAGGTGATCCTGATCAAGAATATATATACTTTATAGGGTCGGAGATGTCTCCTTCACTGCGTTGCACACTTTTGACCAAAATTATAATACCCTCTACAAGGGTATAAACAAGGTACGAAATCTACGAAATTGTGTAAGAACAATCTAAGATAATTAAATAGTTTTAAAAAGTTGTTATTCAACAGTACTTACCATTGTTAAGGGTTGAAGCGCCAGCGTTGACGGCATTGCCATCACTTCCGGTGTCGGTGCTTAAAGCCACAGTTGTTGCAAGTAAACATCCAAGACCCACATACAGAATATTAAATATTGCTTCGAAACGGCTTAGCATTTTGCCCGAAGATTTTTGTAATTTGTTTACCCGTTATTTGGCTTTTTAATTATCAGATATTAAGTCAAGGCCAAATAATTTTTATCATCACTTAATTGTATTAGCTGCACGTTTATTTCTGGCTGGATTTTAGTAATCTTCCTGAAATATAAGAGCAAATTATTTATATAAAACCATTATTAATTTCGAACATAAACATAAAAATAAAGAGTTAAAAATTAAACGTAGCTCACCGAACTGCATTTCAAGTTCAGGGTGATATAAATTTATAATTTATAATTTTTTACTCAACACAACATTAAGCTTGCCAATATGTGGTTTTTTACAACTACAAGCTTTAAATGCTGTAACAGATCAAGTTAGTAAAATAAAATTGTTGTTGTCCAAAATTTTAGTAAGTCTACACTCATAGCAAAAAGATTTATTTTTTAAAGGAATTTTTTATTCTAAACAAGAAAACTTTTCTTGAATCAGGAAAGTGTTTCTCAAATGTTGAAATTGTAGTCATAAACTAAACTCGCATTAAAAACCAAGAAAGAAATTCTATATTTTAGTAAAACTTGTTTTTAGAAATTGTTTTCTTAAAATAAGGAATTCCGCCCTATAAAAAATAGAACAATTTTCCCAAATAAACCTTAAAAATTAGATAACCCTAAAAAATTTGAATTCACGCGCGGGAGACCTGGGTTCGAATCTCACCCACGGACGAATAAAATTATAAGTTTTTTCGGATAAGATACTTATCGTAGTTTACTTGTAAGAACTGAAATAAATTATAATTGTAGACAATTTCTCTCTTCCCCCACAGGATTCTAGTTGAAATCGATCTTGACAATTTATTAGTGTGCAATACTAATACATACTTTGTGACTTTTCTGAATGAAAAGCGAAGTGCTTAAATCATATACATACACTCATACATAAATATAGTATAGTATAATAATAAAGTCCATAAATCCTGAATAAAAAATGACATACATTTTTTTTTAATTTTTAGAAAAAAAAACGCTAAAATTTATGGTAAGATGTTTTTCTATTTTTTAGAAAAGTTTTTCTTGTTTTTAGGTTTCTTTGCCAGATTTGAAGATTTGCTAGATTTTAGAAAGGAACGCCAATGGGCTCCCATCTATACATGAATATATATTGCTATATGAATGCATTTAAATTAGAATGTGTCATCTGAGACAGCAGCTTTGAATATTCAGTTAAGTAAAGGTTATTGAAAACCATGTCTACACATAATTAAGTATTCGTTGCGTAAGTCATAACCAAATAAGACTATCAAATAATTTTATTGGCATAAGATAGATCATTTTGTAACCTGTTAATTTTGTTTGAACAAAAAAGGAAGCAAGCTTCGGCAATCCGAAGCTTAAATTCCCTTGCAGTTATTACAAAACGACTACATTTCGATTTCTATGCACAAACTTTAAACCGTAATTCCATAGTATTTAATTATTACCAAATCCCAAAGAAGAAAAAAAATTTTTTTTTAATTTTTCGATCCGGCTCGTTCTGACAGACGAATGGACATACGGACATGGTCAGATCGACTCTCCTAGTGATGCTGATCAAGAATATATATTCTTTATAATTTTGTCCGACTGCACGCAGTATATAAGTCGGAACGGCCGGGATCGGCCGACTATATCCTATAGCCGCCATTTAACTGATTAATCGGAAATGCCTAAACTTTGGTGTTTTTAAAGTAAGGAAGCTGGAATTAATTATGGGCCTTATATTTGGCCCAATCGAATCAGCCGACTATATCCTATAGCTGCTATATAACTGAACGATTGGAAATGCCATAACTTTGGTGTTTTTAAAGTTAAGAAGTTGGGATTTTTTATGAGTATTAAGAATGCATCATATGAATAATTTTGGAGAATATAATTTACAGAATATTCTGCAAGGGTATATCAACTTCGGCTCCGCCCGAAGTTAGCTTTTCTTTCTTTTTATAGGATGGAATTGTGCCGTTCACTGCGTTGCCAACTTTTGACTAAATTAGCAGTGGGTATAAACTGCATGAATGAAAAAAATAATTATCTTCCAAAAAAGGGTTATGGTTTCTTAAAAATTTGTTTTTATATATTTATTTTTGCAATCTTCTTGAAAACAATTATCACAACCTATAGTGGAAGGTTAATAAAAAAGACCGGTTATTTCTACACTGCCGCAGAGATTAAATAAGTTTATTGAATTCCTCAATAGGGACCGGATTTTGCCACATCGATTTGCCCACCAAGTTCTCAAGCTGATTTCGTGTATATATATATATATTTGTAACAACGTCGCTGCGAATCAGAATCCCTTCGTCTACCATAACTACGGAATGCAGATGGCTGGATTTCGTGTCGCACTCAGCAACACTGGTCACCAACTATTGAGCGGAAGGTTGTTCCCACGGCGATGTCTACATCATTTATTATACCCTTGCAGAGGGTATTATAATTTTGGTCAAAAGTGTGCAACGCAGTGAAGGAGACATCCCCGACCCTATAAAGGATATAAATTCTTCTTCTTATATCCTGAGTTGATATAAGCATGTCCGTCTGTCCGTCTGTCTGTTTCTACGCGAACTAGTCTCTCAGTTTTAAAGATATCGAATTGAAACTTTGCACACACCCTTCTTTCCTTTGCACGCAGTATATAAGTCGGAACGGCCGGGATCGGCCGACTATATCCTATAGCTGTCATATAACTGATTGATCGGAAATGCCATAATTTTGGTGTTTGTAAAGTTAGGAAGTTGGGATTTTGTATTAGCTTTAGATTTGGCCAATCAATCTGACCTACCAAATTTCATAAGGATCGGCCGACTATATCCTATAGCCGCCATATGGCTGATTGATCGGAAATGCCATAATTTTGGTGTTTGTAAAGTTAGGAAGTTGGGATTTTTTATGAGTATTAAGAATGCATCATATGAATAGTTTTGGAGAATATAATTTACAGAATATTCTGCAAGGGTATATCAACTTCGGCTCCGCCCGAAGTTAGCTTTTCTTACTTGTTTAGTTATTAATCTCTTTTTATACCCTTGCAGGAGGTATTATAATTTTGGTCAGAAATTTGTAACGCTGTGAAGGAGACGTTTTCGACCCCATAAAGTATATATATTCTTGATCAGGATCAATAGGGGAGTCGATATAGCCATGTCCGTCTGTCCGTCTGTCCGCCCGTCCGTCCGTCAGTGCGTCTGTCCGTCTGTTTTAATACCGTTTGCGAGCTTAGTTTAAAAGCTAGCGATCTGAAACTTTCACAGTCGTCCTAAAACATGTGTACGCAGATCAAGTTTGAAAATCGCCCCGATCGGATGTCTATATCCTATAGCTCCCATTGGAACAATCGGATGTAACTTGCAAGAAAGGAAGATATTTCGCGCAGTGTATAAGCTATTGACATTTATATTTATACCCGTTACTCGTAGAGTAAAAGGGTATATTGTATTCGTGCAAAAGTATGTAACAGGTAGAAGGAAGCGTTTCCGACCCTATAAAGTATATATATTCTTGTTCAGGATCACTAGCCGAGTCGATCTAGCCATGTCCGTCTGTCCGTCTGTCTGTCTGTCTGTCCGTATGAACGCTGAGATCTCGGAAACTAAAAAAGCTAGAAGATTGGCATTTTGCATGCAGATTCTAGGAGTTCCTACGCAGCGCAAGTTTGTTTCAAAAAGGTGCCACGCCCCCTTTAACGCCCACAATCGCTTATATACGATTTTAAAAATTTAAATATTTCGGAAAAGTAAAAATGCAGTTTTATTGTGTTTATCAATACCTATCGAAATGTAGAAGAAATTTTTCAAATCAGACCATTCGTTAAAAAGTTATGCGTGATCAAAGTTTCTATCTCCATCTCCCTCGCACTCCCTTTACCTGAGTAACGGGTATCTGATAGTCGGGGCACCCGACTATAGCGTTCTCTCTTGTTTTATATGACATTTTTGCAGTATAAAAGCTATTGACATGAATCTATGCAAATCTAGTTTATTTATGTATACCTTATTCCTTTCGCTACTTTTTCTATTTTAGCAATTTTGGCAAAGTCTGCAAGGGTATAAAAACTTCGGCTTGCCGAAGATAGCTTCCGTCCTCGTTTTTTTTTAATTTTTAGATTTTTCTCTGGGAGTTATATGAATAAAATGTCCGATTTTTATTCCATAGTATTTAAATAAATATTATAAATATTACCAAATCCCAAAGAACATCAAACAAAAATTAAAAAACAAGAAAGGAAAGCTAACTTCATTTGGAGCCGAAGTTGATATACCCTTGCAGAATATTCTGTAAAGTATATTGATTGACCAATGACAATGTCATTATTGTAAGGCAAAGATTCGTGACCATTGCAATGGTAACAAATCCTTTGATAAACCATTTGTAGTAGCTAGTTTACCCAATAACGATTTAAGGTTAGGTAGTCAGAACTTTTTTAGGGGAAGTTCCTATCCTTTTCCTCTGGGCTTTGCGGCGATAAAAAACCGGCTTAAAAGTTCATCAACATGTTTGATGGGATCCTCTTTTGATCTACTACCCGAATAGGAGTAATTTAGGGTGATTTAGAACGTCGAAAAATGTCATTAACTGGAAGTTATTTAATTTCCGTGTTGACAAAATCGGATACTCCTCGCGCTAAAAGTACTTTTTCAAATAAACGGCTTCCTCATCCGTTGGGATTTTGGCAACCGTGTTCTTATTGTAAGGCAAAGATTCGTTAGGGTCAGCAAATGCCTGTAGCGTAGTCTGAAATGGGAACAGAACCATTTGGAGCCCCATCTAGGGGGAGTCGGCCGCACTAAGTAATGGCAAAATAAAACGGATAAGGTCAACAAGGCGAAAAGTCATGTTCGGTATATGTTGAGAGCGTTCTTTTCCTTTTGAACCTTCCACAGGGCCAGTTGTGCAAATGGCGAGCTCGAGGTGTGACATATTTTTTCATGCGGTTTACTCGCATTTAGGAAAAGTAACCTAGAAGGCAATTATTTAAAGCTGCCCAAAGCCGTGTCGCTAGCGATCGGAGGAGACCGGCGGAGTTTAACAATTCGGGCTTATATTTTTTTGTTTTGGTGAAATTCTACCCTGACATACCCCGTCCCGAAATTCCATTAAGGTAAAAGGCAAATTTCGGGCCAATAAATAAAAAGAAATGGAAATGGCTTGCTTGAACGGTAAAGATTGAGAGTATTTGTGTCTTTTTGCATGCAGGCTCTGCTCAAAATTTTTTTCGTTTTTAGTTCCAAAAGAGTTAAAAATAAGAAAGGAAAGCTAACTTCGGGCGGAGCCGAAGTTGATATACCCTTGCAGAATACTTTGTAAATTATATTCCCCAAAATTATTCATGTGATGCATTCTTAATACTCATAAAAAATCCCAACTTCCTAACTTTAAAAACACCATTATTATTATTATGGCATTTCCAATCGTTCAGTTATATGGCGGCTATAGGATATAGTCGTCCGATCCTAATGAAATTTGGTAGGTCGGATTGTTTGGCCAAATATAAAACCCATAAAAAATCTCAACTTCCTAACTTTACAAACACGAAAGTTAAGGCATTTCCGATCAATCAGTTATATAGCAGCTATGGGATATAGTCGGCCGATCCCGGCCGTTCCGACTTATATACTGCGTGCAAAGGAAAGAAGGGTGTGTCCAAAGTTTCAATTCGATCACTTTAAAACTGGGAGACTTGTTTGCGTAGAAACAGACAGACGGACATGGCTATATCAACTCAGGAGGTGATCCTGATCAAGAATATATATACTTTATAGGGTCGGAGATGTCTCCTTCACTGCGTTGCAGACTTTTGACCAAAATTATAATACCCTCTGCAAGGGTATAAAACCATGTAAGGAAAGCTAACTTCGGGCTGAGCCGAAGTTAAGATACCATTGCAGAATATTCTGTAAGTTATATTCTCCAAAATTATTCATATGATGCATAAGTTATATGGCGGCTATAGGATATATAGCTTTTATACTGCAAAAATGTCATATAAAAATAGAAAACAAGAAAGGAAAGCTAACTTCGGGCGGAGCCGAAGTTGAAATACCCTTGCAGAATATTCTGTAAATTATATTCTCCAAAATTATTCATATGATGCATTCTTAACACTCATAAAAAATCCCAACTTCCTAACTTTACAAACACCAAAGTTATGGCATTTCCGATCAATCAGTAATATGGCGGCTATAGGATATAGTCCGCCGATCCTTATGAAATTTTATTGGTCGGATTGATTGGCCAAATATAAAACCCATAGAAAATCCCAACTTCCTAACTTTACAAACACCAAAGTAGGTCGGATTGATTGGCCTAATATAGAACCCATAGGAAATCCCAACTTACCACCTTAACAAACACCAAAGTTATGGCATTTCCGATCAATCAGTTATATGGCAGCTATAGGATACAGTCGGCCGATCCCGGCCGTTCCGACTTATATACTGCGTGCAAAGGAAAGAAGGGTGTGTCCAAAGTTTCAATTCGATCACTTTAAAACTGGGAGACTTGTTTGCGTAGAAACAGACAGACGGACATGGCTATATCAACTCAGGAGGTGATCCTGATCAAGAATATATATACTTTATAGGGTCGGAGATGTCTCCTTCACTGCGTTGCACACTTTTGACCAAAATTATAATACCCTCTGCAAGGGTATAAAAAGGGATATTTTCGCAGCCTTTAACAATTTTTTTCCACGGAAGCTATTAGATATAGAAGTCCGATCGGCAAGCGCTTTTACCCTGATCAAGATATGCGTTAATAAATAAGACTTGGAATGATTTATGTCAATAGCTTACACACTGCGCAAAATATACTGAAAATCATATCGAATTCCTAGGTATAAAATTATCGTTTCCCGGTAGTTTTGTATATATTACTTGTTCATATATCCCACCATCATCTGAGTTCCCTATTTACGCAAAACACCTTTCCGTTATTCAGTCCATTTCCAAAGAACTGTCAGATCGAGATCAGTTAATAGTATTGGGTGATTTTAATATACCTAGTGCGACATGGTCCCCTGACGAAAACTCTAACATTTTACTTCCTTTAGCGCAGCATGACTTTATTGACGGCTTGCTTGACATTGCGCTATCCCAAGTGAACCATGTTAAGAACTCCTTAGGACGTTTACTGGACTTATGTTTTGTTTCAAATTCAGAAGGCGTTTGCCTATCAAGAACGTCACCAATTACACAACCAGAAGATCCTTATCATCCAACTTTAGAGCTGACTGTAGACGCAAGAACAGAGCTGAATAAAAAATCCGAAAAGTCGGTCAAACGAATCCGCTGCTTTCGTAAGGCAAACTTTCATCTTTTAAATACTTTTATATCCGGCTATGACTGGTCCGAATTTTATTCATGCACTAACGTGGCTGAGGCCGTTAATATCTTTTATAATGCATTGAATTCCTTCTTTTATCTGTGTGTTCCGTTATACTATCCGTCAATTTCAAATAAACCTCCTTGGTTTAATAAAGAGTTGTCACACCTAAAAAATATTAAGTCCAGACTTTTCAATAAATTTAAAATGTGCGGTTCACAATCTGCCTTCTCTCGGTACCTAAGGGCTCGGTCAAATTTTACCGTGCTTAACGCCTGGTGTTATAAAAGCTATCTGACTCGTTGTAGGGTCCAATTTTCACAAGATCCAAAACAGTTTTATAATTTTGTTAACACTAAGCGTAACTCAGCCTGTTACCCTGCATCGCTATCATTCGAAAACTCTACGGCAAACTCTGATCAGGCAATTGCCGATCTATTTGCTCAGTTTTTCCAGACAACTTATTCTGTTTCATCCCGTCCAAATCCGTCTTATTCAAATGCCATACCCAAGTCGAACTTGATTTTTTGTCCGAGGTTAAGCGAAAGCTCCCTTCTTTTGGATCTCCATTAAGTTAAGCCAGTCTATTCACCGGGTCCGGTCGGAGTTCCAGGCTGCGTGCTTAAATACTGTGCTGAAACTCTGTGTAGACCTCTGTACAAATTTTTTACCTTGTCTTTAAAAACATCTCATTTCCCACTTATTTGGAAGGAGTCATTAGTCATTCCCCTTCATAAGAAAGGAAATAAATGCAATACAAGTAATTACAGAGGCATATCCAAATTATCCGCCATCCCAATTACTCTGTATTGCATACAACATTATTACACCCCATTTGCAACATCTTTGTAGATCGATTATATCTCCATGTCAACATGGATTTATAAGGCGAAGATCTACGACGACAAACCTCTTGGAGCTAACGTCTTTTGTAATAAATGGCTTTAGAAAGAACATGCAGACTGACGTAGTTTACACTGATTTTAGTAAAGCGTTTGATTCAGTAAATCACTCGCTTCTTGTATTAAAGCTAGACTTATTAGGGTTTCCATGTGATCTTCTAACATCGATCTCAAGTTATCTGAGTGGTAGGACTCAAAGAGTCCTCTTTAAAAACTCGATCTCTGATTTGATCCGAGTTACTTCAGGCGTCCCACAAGGAAGCCACCTTGGCCCACTTCTTTTTACTTTATTTATAAACGATCTCCCTCTAGTCTTGACAAAGTCGCGTGTCCTTATGTACGCAGATGACGTCAAGTTATGCCTGCAATATAACGAAATTTCTAGCAATTCAGACTTACAATATGACCTAAATGCTTTTCAAACATGGTGTTGTGAAAATCTTTTGGATTTAAATAGCGCTAAGTGCAAAGTAATGACATTTTTTCGGGTGAACCCACAATATGCAACGTATACGCTGGGTGGTTGCACGTTGTCTAGAATTACGCATGTTGATGACCTTGGCGTCCTCCTTGACCCAAAACTTAAGTTTTGTGACCATATTACTTCTATGGTGAATAAAGCCAGGGGAGTACTTGGATTTATTAAAAGGTGGTCAAAGGAATTCAATGATCCCTATGTTACAAAGACTCTGTTCATTTCACTAGTCCGTCCAATCCTGGAGTACTGTTCAGCAGTTTGGAGTCCTCAGTATGGTGTACATATAGACCGGATAGAGTCTGTGCAAAATAACTTTTTATTATTTGCTCTACGGGGCCTTAACTGGAATGCATCCTATTATTTTACCATCCTACTCTAGTAGACTTCTTCTAATGAATCTACCATCCTTAGTAAACCGTAGAACGATGCTTGGCACAACTTTTATCTATAAACTTATTCACGGGGATGTGGAGAGTCCCGAGTTACTGGGTCGCATAAGCTTCTCCGTGCCTAATAGAATTACCAGGAACTATGTTCCTCTTACATTAAATATTTGTAGATCTAACTTTGATATGCATGAACCGTTTAGAGTACTGTGTAACGACTATAATAGACTATACCATATGATTTCTACTACCGACTCTTTGCCAAGCCTAAAAGCATCAATTTTATCTTACTTAGCACAAAATTAGTATTAGTATTAGTCTCGTACGTATTTCTAATCGTAGTCTGTCCGCTTCTACATTGCGCTTTTTAACTTTAACGTTTTTTTAAAACAAATATAATTTGAAAAGATTCATGTCAATAGCTTATACACTGCGCAAAATATCTTCCATTCTTGCAGGTTACATCCGATTGTTCCTATGGAAGCTATAGGATATAGACATCCGATCGGAGCAATTTGCAAACATGATCTGCGTACACATGTTTTAGGACGACTGTGAAAGTTTCAGATCGCTAGCTTTTAAACTGAGCAAACGGTATTAAAACAGACGGACAGACGCACTGACGGACGGACGGACGGACAGACGGGCAGACGGACATGGCTATATCGACTCCCCAATTGATCCTGATCAAGAATATATATACTTTATGGGGTCGGAAACGTCTCCTTCACAGCGTTACAAACTTCTGACCAAAATTATAATACCTTCTGCAAGGGTATAAAAAGAGATTCATAACTAAACAAGAAAGAAAAGCTAACTTCGGGCGGAGCCAAAGTTGATATACCCTTGCAGAATATTCTGTAAATTATATTCTCTAAAACTATTCATATGATGCATTCTTAATACTCATAAAAAATACCAACTATAGTATATAGTCGGCCGAGCCTTATGAAATTTGGTAGATTGGTCAGATTGATTGGCCAAATATAAAGCTCATAAAAAATCCCAACTTCCTAACTTTACAAACACCAAAGTTATGGCATTTCCGATCAATCATATATATGGCAGCTATAGGATATAGATGGCCGATCCTTATGAAATTTGTTAGGTCGAATTGAATGACCAAATAAAAAACCCATAGAAAATCCCAGCTTCCTTACTTTACAAACACCAAAGTTATGGCATTTCCGATCAATCAGTTATATAACAGCTATAGGATATAGTCGGCCGATCCCGGCCGTTCCGACTTATATACTGCGTGCAAAGGAAAGAAGGGTGTGCGCAAAGTTTCAATTCGATATATTTAAAACTGAGAGACTAGTTTCAGAGAGATAGTTCTACAATCCCATCGCGTGTTTTGTAAGAGCGTCAGCTTCGGATTTATCGCAAATTACGAAGGCTGGTCTCTCGTGAAACAACAAAAAAAGAAGGAAACAAAAAAGAAGGAAAATATAAAAAAAAAAATAATAAATAAAAATATACATGATGAGAAACAAAAAAAAAAAATAAAATAAAATACGAATGGAAAAGTTACAGAGAAATAGTTCTACAATCCCATCGCGTGTTTTGTAAGAACGGCAGCTTTCGGATTTATGGCAAATTACGAAGGCTGGTTTCTCGTGTAAAAAAATATATTATATATTAATAAATTAAAGAGAAAGAAACATTTTTTTTCCTAATGTTTTTAGTTGTCCTATAGGCATACACATGAAATGTCTTTGTTTATTTTCTTATATATATACAAAATTTTACAAATCCCAACGACCACCAGTTACGAGGGAAATTATTGTCTTGAAAACTTATCTAAAACTAATGTTCTTACAGGCAAAATCCACAAGAGTAAACACCTGGAAAAACACTACACTACACTACAAGCGGATACAATACCATAATTTAAATACACATAAAGACGATATTGTTAAGTACAAATTACTCAGTAACACTAGTAGTTCGTTTTCTCATAGGACAGAATAAACCTACTTAATGCCTAATATTGCTAAGGTCAGGAGTCTATTACCTACTAATAAGATCGTTACTAGGGGTGTTGGTAAAAAACAGACCAAGACAACTCAAGTACCCCAAGAGACCTCTTTAGCCTTACAACCTTTTACAACACCCTTGCCTGTCACCATGGACTCTAGCACAAACTCGTCACCATCCCATCTTAGTTCCGCGGTTGTAAACCATGCGGATCTATTCGCATCTATGAGAATTCCGGATGCCATTCGATTCCTACCATCGTACTCTGGGGATCCGTTCACATTGAACGAATTTATCAATAATGTCGAAGAAGTAATTCTAATGATTAGGGGAACCGACCAAACACCGTACGGTCAGATGCTCCTTAGAGCAATTAGACAAAAAATTGAGGGCAACGCTCACATAGCGCTAATAGGTGCGGAACAGAACTCTACAATTTAAAGCAAAAACAGCTACCCATCCAGAAATCGTATGAGCAAATCACGAGGATTAAACTAGCCTTGTTCAGAATAATAGAGACGGAAGAGACGGAGCAGCTAGCAATGAGGGTTAGGCAGAAGGTAGTTTCACAGACGTGTTTGACGGCCTTCCTCGCGGGGCTTAGGGGAAACCTAAGCGCAATTGTCAGAGCGTTTAGACCAACGGGACTCGAGGAGGCTTATGATATGGCAATTAAGGAGAGAAATGTATACTTCGCAGAAAATAATACGTATGGAACACAGAATAGACAGTTTAATAAGCAAAACGACCGTTTCCGCGCGAATCAACCCTCAAACAGGAACAATTACAACCAGTACCAAAATAGGGATTTTAATCGTTATAATCGTAACAACAGACCAACTTACGACCGGAACAACTATGAGAATACGCGTAGTAATAGATTCCCTGCAATAACAGCAGGTGACGATACCCCTAGCACCTCCAGTACGGCGGCTAACAGGAACTTTAGAAGCAACAACAGGACTCAATCTAGCGGGTCAAGGTTGTTCAATGTCGAGACGAAGAATACAGTAGATGAGGCAGAACAAACTCGTAATATTGTTGAGGAACCAAATTTTCAATCAAAAGCCTCAAACCACAGACAGGATTTCTGAGTAAATTTCGCTTAGACGCAAATTTACCATATGTCGAACTGTCTTTTCAAAACAATAACAAATTAAAATTTCTAATAGACACAGGGGCGGAGGGTTCTTTTATCAACCCAAAATTTGTATCTGAAAAAGAAAGGGTCAAGTTAGATAAGCCAATCACAATCAAAACAATTCTTCAGGAATACCCCGTCCCTCAGATGGCTATATTGACCATTTTTGAAGAAATTGACGATCTAAGGAAATACCTATTTTAATGTTCAACTTTCATACATTTTTCGAGGGTTTGATTGGTATGAATATTCTGACACAACTTCTGGCAAAGATCGATATCGCAAAACTGAGTTTTATTACACCTACTGTCGAAATACCCTTACATTTAGAGCCAAATCGTATCTCAAAATCCTATGAAATAGAAGAAGAATCCAAATCACTTATCACAATCCCGGTAAATGTTAAAGAAGGGCCATTCATATGCGACCATATTCAACTCGAAGAAGATTTATTCATAACATCTGGCATTTACACGGCACACAACAATTACGCTCGGGTGGAAGTTAATAATTTCTCCACTACACCAAAGAAATTCTGTTTGGATTTAGGACTTGAAGTAAACAAGTTCCTGAACGACTTGTTTTTTGAATCTTGGACCTAGTTTGTTTCTTTCTCCGAATCTTTTTTCGTATATTACTTCTCCTACATGATAATTTTTTTGTAATTTATTTTTATTCTGATGATCTAACATTTAAGTTTGTGCTATCTGTAAGACTATCTTGACTGGTAAGTCGCTTTGAATTATTTTTTTGTGTAATCTGGTTGAACTAGTTCTATGTAGCTAATTAGTTGTTCTTTTAGTTCGTTAATGGCCTGGATTGCAGGATCATCGAGAGTAATTGAAACATTTTTGACATTCTCTTTGACATTTTTCCATTGGAGCCTTCTAAAAATCTGGTTAGGGGTTTGGCAATGGACGCGTAATTTTTTACGAATTTTCTATAGTATCCTGTGAGACCCAGGAAGCTACGCAGCTCTCTGATATTTTTGGGAATTGGATATTTCGATATGGTTTCAGTTTTTCAATTATAAGGGCTTTTGCTGAGTCTAATGATTTCGTCTTCAAGCATGCGACTTATTTCCTGATTCACAAACCCATTTACTGCTTGTGAATATGGGTACTGTCTTGAATAAATTGGTTTGTCGTTAGTTGTGTCTATCTCGCATCGAACATCTGTCCGGAATGGAAAATTCGTATTTATTTCCGAGTGTACTTTTTTTATTGTATTTAATATTTTTTCTGTATAATTGGTTATTAATGTTTCGTCTGTAGTGTTTTCTAAATTATTAATGTCGAGGGTATTGTCGAAGTTGCTACTTATATGTTCATCTTCTGAAATGTTTATTTTGTTTATGTCGGGCTTGACATCTATTGCGTGATTGGAATCTGAAGGTCCTAAGCTGTTTGATTCATCTGTGTCGGAAATATCGTCGACGGCGCGTTCGGAACCTGACTGTCATAAACTGTTTGTGTCAGAATTGACATTAATGACTTGTTCGGGGTTTATATACCCCAAACTCTCTATGCTAGCTGTGTTTTTATTTGTAAAACTTTCATGGTTAAAATATCTATCTAGTATATATTTTTTTAGGGGAAGTATGGTTGTTTCATTGTTTGATTCTAATAAGTTTAATTTTTCCTCATAATGCAATTGTTCCGTTTTCCCGTTACATTTTATTGTATTATTGCTTATGTCAATAACTAATCCTATCTTTCTTACTATATCCTATAGCCGCCACTTAACTGAACGATTGGAAATGCCATAACTTTGGTGTTTTTAAAGTTAGGAAGTTGGGATTTTTTATGAGTGTTAAGAATGCATCATATGAATAATTTTGGAGAATATAATTTACAGAATATTCTGCAAGGGTATTTCAACTTCGGCTCCGCCCGAAGTTAGCTTTCCTTTCTTGTTTTTGTTTTGATACTGCCAACCTTTGGGAAATGATTGGTTATTAGGAATATAATTTTTATTTGGATGCTGGCGTCCACTTCCATTGGCTCACTCCTGTTTTGGGTTTGAATTGAACCGAGCGTTGTTATACTGATAGTTATTTTGGTTTTAATAACTATTAGTATTTTGATAGTTATTAGGGTTTTTATAGCTATCACTAAGTTGATGGCTATTATTATTTTGATAACTATTATTTTGATAGCCATGTTTGTTGGTGTTTTGATAGTTATTATTTTGCCATTGATAATTTTGATTATTATCATTGCTTCTATTTAGGCGCAATTGATTGCCCTGATTATTGTTGTCAAATTTATAGTACGAATCATATGAAGTTCGTGGATTTTCGTTAAAGCGGCGTTGAGGAGTGCTAAAACGATAAGCGAACTGTGCCCTCATCTGGTTGCTTTCCATTTCTTGCACTCTGGCTAATGCGTTTGGCAAGTCTGGAGGGTTAAGGGAAAATAACATGCCGGAAATTGAGCCGTTTAGGCCAGTTATAAACACTCTCAAGGCATTTTGCCTATGTCTGAGATTTGTTTCTGTGGTTATGGGATTTTCTTTCCCGTAAGTCATTATGGTTTTATTTATTAGTAAGGTTAATTTTTTATTAACCAAATTTTAAAAGTCCATAACTGAGAATTTATTTTGTGTAAGAACGCTTAGTTCCTGTTCAATTATGTGGATAGGTCTTTTGCCGCTAAAGACGAAGTCGAGCCTGGCTAAAATTGCGTCAAGGTTTAACACCGTTCCGTGATTTGTTAAGGCATCATTCGCCTTTCCTGTTATTTTATTTCTTAAAATGGTTAAAGCTACAAAATACCTGCGGCTTTTACGGACGTATAATCCCATTGCGGTTTCAGCGGCTTCCCGCCAGCCCACATAATTTTCTAAACTTCCGGAAAACTGGGGAACGGATTTTACTACCTCCAAAGTTTCGTCGCATGTTATGTTATCGTTAATCTGTTCGACTTGATATTCGGTTACTAAATTAGCTCTTGATTCTAACAGGGTACTTAAATTTTTTATTTCGTCTTGTAAAGGGGTTACATTGCTAGTAATCAATCGGACAATTAAGTCTGTGGTTAATGTTTGTTCGGGTGTTTTGTTAGCGCTTCGGCTAGTCGACGGACCATTTGTATCAGTCATTTTAAAATTTTGTAATGCGTTTATTAATTCTTCCAGGATTAATCTATCACTTTTAGCGAAATCTTTCTGTGTTTATTTATGAAGATTATTTTCATATATTGAATATTATTTAAATTTGTAGGTAATAATTTCTTTCTTATTTAAATATTTTTATAATGCTAATTCTACTCTCACGATTTGTTGTCTTCTGTTGTCCTGGTGGTCCTTTCAGTTCAATGATGGTTTTTAGTTCCTGGGTCTTCTAAGTCTTCTCTCAGTTTTATTCTTTTTCTTGGTACTTCTTGGTTTGATACAATTGTTTGTGTCACTTTCTTTAGTTTTTTTGGTTTTTCTTGTAGCTTTTTGTAAATTTTTTTGTTTGTTTTTTTTTTTTTATTTTGTTTAATTTTATTAAAAAAATTTTTTTTTTTTTATGATGATTAATATTTTTTTTTTAAGAATATTAAAAATGTTGATGTAGTTTTTCAACTTTTTTATACTTGGCGTTTTGTAAATATTTTTTTTGAATGATTAATATTTCTTTTTAGAAATATTTACTATTTTTTGTTGTTCTGGATAATTTTCCTTTAAAGAATATTTAATATTTTGTTGTAATTTTTCACTTTTATTATTTGGCGTATTCTGGCCTTTTTTATTTCATTTTTTCACTTTAGTTGTTTCCTAGCACAATACAATTTTCACTTTATGCTCTATCTTTTTGATCCGGTACGTTTTGTTTTTTATTACATAGAAACCTTTTTTATTTTCGGGTCTATGATTTATTTTTATGGGAATACTCGCGAATATCTTTTATTTCATTTCGATATTTTCTTACAGCGCGGGCCCCACGTTGGGCGCCAATTACAAATACTTTATCGAATATATTTAAAAAAATAAATTCTTTATTTAAATTAATTTTACTTGTACAATACTTTCATTCTTAGACTAATTTCACGACTGCCCAAGCTTGAGTTGGTTCTCTTCCCTTGTTACCTCGGGATCGAAGCTTTTAAAGTTTATCTTCGTAATTTTCCGAAGTCTTGGTTTCCGAAGTTATTTCCCGATTAAAATTGCTGTGATCAGCATAGAAAATTTGGAAGCAAACGCGATGCCTTAAAATGAGGGTTCGCGGTGTTGGGATTCTTACGGATGTTTAGTCTAAAGTTTGGCTCGCCTTTGGCGGCTAGCTAGGGGGAATTTGTTTACGTCTGTCTCAAGCTTGGCTCGCCGTTTGCGAGGGTGGGAATGTTTATATGATAAGAACCCGTGAGAACTCAGTAGCAAGCTCTGCCAAAATAAATTGTTTACAATATTAATAAGAATCTTTAATTAAAGTTATAGTTAATTTGGATGATATTATGATTGCAAGTAAATGCTTAGAGGAACATTTTAAGACTATGAAAACAGTACTGGCAGGGATTAAAGAAAATAAATTATAACTAAGACTGGAGAAGTGTGAATTTTTGCAATCGAGCGTTAATATTTAGGGTTTTTAATTTCGAAAGACGGTGTTAGAGCGGACGATAAGGGGTTAGAAGCGGTAAGAAAGTTTCCAGTGCCGGGGAAAACACAGGCTGTTCAAAGTTTCTTAGGACTGTGTTCTTATTTTCGTAGATTTATAAAAGATTTTTCAACGCTAGCAAAACCTTTATATGACTTATTAAGAAAAGAAAGAAAATTTAGTTTTGAAGAAAAATAATTAGAATGTTTTGAAATGTTAAAAGAAAAGTTACTGGAAGCACCGGTTTTGTCAATTTATAATTATAAGGATGAAATTAAACTGCATTGTAATGCAAGCGCATTGGGGTTTAGAGCAGTATTATTGCAAAAGAAAGATGATCAAAGATGGCATCCAGTATTTTATTTTTCGAAAAGAACCACAGAAACTGAAGCAAAATATCATAGTTATGAATTGGAAACATTAGCTATAATATATGCATTGCGAGGATTTAGGATTTACGTACAAGGGAAACACTTTAGAATTATAACTGATTGTAATTCGTTAACACTGACATTATATAAGGTAGAGATTAACCCAAGAATTGCGAGATGGGCATTAGAACTGCAAGATTACGATTTTGAATTAGTGCACAGAGCTGGAAAGAAAATGCAACATGTGGATGCGTTAAGTCGATGTACGAATATTTTGATAACGGAAGCAAACACATTGGAGGATAATTTAGTTATATGTCGAGGAAAGGACCAGAAAATTAAAGATATTAGAATATTATAATAGAATAAATTGTTCGAAATGAGAAATGGTGTGGTTTATAGGAAAACAAATGATGGAAGGTTGCTGTTCTATGTACCTGAGGAGATGGAAGAACACATTTTGTATAAATATCATGATGAATTCGGTCATATAGGAAGAGATAAGATGCTAAATGCAATTTTAAAAATGTATTGGTTTAAAAATGCTAAGGAAAAAATTATGAAACATATTGAAAATTGTTTAAAGTGCATCGCTTTTGCACCAAAAAATGTTTGATGTTTGATATAATTCATATAGACCATTACGGGCCAGTAGCAGCAGGAAGATCGAAAAAACATATATTAGCTGTAGTAGACGGGTTTACGAAATATGTTAGGTTATATACAACGAAAACCACTAATTCAAAAGAAACAATAAATGCGTTAAGAGAATATTTTCGTTCATACAGTATTCCGAGATGTATAATATCAGATCGTGGAAGTTGTTTCACATCAATACAGTTTAAAGAATTTATGAATGAGGTAGGTGTTAAACATATAAAAATTGCCACTGGTTCGCCGCAGGCGAATGGCCAGGAGGAAAGAATAAATAGAGTCTTAGGTCCAATGCTAGCGAAACTTACAGAAGTTGAAAATGGATTACATTGGGATGTAGTTGTAGAAAAGGTGGAATTTGTACTTAATAATACACAACATCGTAGTATAACGCAATGTCCGAGTGAAATGCTATTTGGATTAATACAAAGAAATGAGACTAGAGATGAGTTGAGAGAAGAGTTAGAAAATTTAGTAAATATAGATACAGTTAGGGAAAGAAATTTAGAAGATATTAGGCAACTAGGAGAAAAAAGTCAAAAGGAAATTCAAGAAAGTAACGAAAAGTATTACAATCAAAAATGAAAACAAGCGACAGAATATAAGTTAGGTGATTATGTGATGGTGAAAAATTTTGACAGTACGGTAGGAGTTTCCAGAAAGTTAATACCAAAAAATAAGGAACCATATAAAATTGATAAAATTTTGAAAAATGATAGATATTTACTGAAAGATGTTGAAGATTTTCAGCTAACACGAAATCCTTATCAGGGCGTTTGGAGTTCACAAAATATTAGACATTGGATGAAAAGGAATTGATGAAAAAATACGAATAGACATATAATGTCAATTGTAAATTATTTAAGTGCAATGTAAAATATGTAAAATAATAGATATAAGTAGAGAGATAAGATTAGCTTGTACTATAATTGAACTATGTAAATTACAAGAGAGAGATCGGGAGATCTCCAGTGTCAGAATGGCCGAGTTATAGCAGGCTATATTAGAATTACGCATTAGGAATACACAGAAGACACATGTCTGCAATACTAATGCGCAATTTCAATAACGCTCGTTATAACTGTAACCAAAGTTATAACGAGCGTTATTGAAATTGCGCATTAGTATACACATTTCGGGATATTGTTGTTGTTTACTTTTAAGTTCCGTTAGAATGTATAAGATAGTTGTCTCTCTCTTATACATGTTAACCAATCTGTTAGAACAAATATAGCTATCTCACTCTCTGGAAAAGGAGATGAGAGAGAACAAGAGAACAGGGTTGTTGGAAAGCTGCGATCACGCAGCGGGGTCAGTCTAAAGCGCACCGTGAACGAGAGAACATCAAATAAAAAGACAAATCAAAGACAACTAATATCTACACACGTGTTCTTCTTTCGTCCAAAAATCTTTAAGTAAACTAAAATTTGACTCCACGTGCCTACGATAACGACCAAATAACATGTATGTTCTATTCAAGTGAATTGCACTTCATTCTCAGCTTTATAACGATTATATTTCAAAACTTGGAATATACCTGCAAGATCTATAATACGCAAAAAATAGCATAATCTTACCATTTCGTTTTCGAGTTATAAACAATTGTAAAGAGAGCATACAGGGTGCCCTATTCAAGCGACGAGCAGAGTATTTCATATTTAATTATTTATAATTAAAACTAGCTGCTGTCAACTAAAATTATGACAAAACAAGAAAGGAAAATTAACTTTGGGCGGAGCCGAAGTCGATATACCCTTGCAGAATATTCTGTAAATTATATTGGTTGGCCAAAAATAAAGCCAATAAAAAGTCCCAACTTCCTAACTATAAAAACACCAAAGTTATGGCCTTTCCAATCGTTTAGTTATATGACAGCTTTAGGATATAGTCAGCCGACCCTCATGAAATTTGGTAGGTCGGATTGATTGGCCAAAAATAAAACCCATAGAAAATCCTAACTTTAAAAACACCAAAGTTATGGCATTTCCGATCGTTCAGTTATATGGCAGCTATATGATATAGTCGCCCGATCCGGCTCGTTCCGACTTATATACTACCTGCAATAGAAAGACAACTTTTGGGAAAGTTTCAAGCAGATAGCTTTAAAACTGAGGGACTAGTTTGCGTAGAAACGGACGGACAGACGGATAAGGCTAGATCGACTCTCCTGGTGATGATGATCAAGAATATATGTACTTTATAGGGTCGGAAATGTCTCCCTCACTGCGTTGCAAACTTTTGAGTGAAATTATAATACCCTCTGCAAGGGTATAAAAAAACCAAGAAAATATTCAACAAGCGGGCCCGCCATACAGACCGGCATGGATCGCTACATCCAAATTAAGCGTAAGCTTAGCCCGCAGAACACCGCGGTGGGTAATAAGCCAAAAAAAAACCGTGTCCAAAGAGACAACGAATTACCCGGGAGATCCAATACAACAGATTTGCCCTCCTAGCAGAAACTCAACCTGAACTGGGTAAAGGACTCAATCGAAACCAAAGCCCCCACTAATTTACATTAGGGAGAAAATCTCAAACGCCCTGGTCAACAAAATTGTTGCGCTGGTCGGGGACGGAAATTTTCATGTTGTCCCTATTACTAAAGGGAATATTCACTTCAGACCAGTATTGTTGTTTTTTTTTTTTAATTACTGATAATTATTTGGTAATTTAGAAATCATAGCTGCTCTAAGTTCTTGCAGGCGAGTTTCGCTAGGTCCTGGCGAACGATGACCCGAGTTCAGTTCACCAGACTGGCAACGCACTGCAATTTTCTAGTACCTAAAAAACCAAAAAAAATCGCATGCAAGAACCAAGTGCAGCAATGAACTTTAAGATACCAAATACTTATCAGCAAATTAATCAACTGATAAATTTATATTGTATTGTTTTTTAATTGTTTTGACCACCGGCAAACTCGCCTTGCCAAGGTACTTAAGAATATAACTTAAGGGCTCTTTCAGGCAAATAAGTTTTTTGAATTTGAACTATTTGTCAACAAATCCAGCTTATCAACAGTTCGACCATAGAAAACTCAAATCTGATGAACTCTCGCAGTTATGCTGAAAAGATTCAAGTTTTTCCGCTGCAAACTTGTTTTTTCAATATGAGTACTAGGCTTGACCATATTTTAAACCTTTATAGAATCAGATTTTTTATGAAGTAGATTGAGCCTCCAAAGTTTACCGAAAGCGCATATAAACAAAGGATATTTTTCGATGGCATCTGTTATTCACTTTTTCTTTTGACAAGATTAATCCCATAAATCTGGAAAGTAGAAAAGAAAAATATCTTGAATGTTATTGTCATGGTTGACGGAAAAATCGTTAACGAACAGGAAAATATTATGTCAACACTGTCATGCCTGATTTGCAATAAAGACGCAAAGGAAGTTCGGAAACTTGAACTATTCTACAGATGAGGAGAATTATGCGTATGGAATTTTACATTTGCATGCAAAGAAATGGTGTATGGAGTTCTGATAAAACAGAGGAGGCGAATAGGAATAAGGAAAGAAGCGAATACAGGATCCATCCTGCAGGTAGTGTCCGTCTGTCCGTCCGTCCGTCCGTTCGTCCGTCCGTCCGTCCGTCCGTCTGACCGTCTGTCCGTCAGTCTGTTTCTAAGCAAACTAGTCTCTCAGTTTTTCCTTTGCACGCAGTATATAAGTCGGAACGGCCGGGATCGGCCGACTATATCCTATAGCTGCCATATAACTGATTGATCGGAAATGCCATAACTTTGGTGTTTGTAAAGTAAGGAAGTTGGGACTTTCTATGGGTTTTATTTTTGGCCAATCAATCCGACCTACCAAATTTCATAAGGATCGGCCGACTAAATCCTATGGCCGCCATGTGACTGATTGATCGAAAATGCCATAATTTTGGTGTTAGAAGGAAGTTGGTATTTTTTATGAGTATTAAGAATGCATCATATGAATAATTTTGGAGAATATAATTTACAGAATATTCTGCAAGGGTATATCAACTTCGGCTCCGCACAAAGTTAGCTTTCCTTTCTTGTTTTTTTTTAATATTGAGATATAGTAATTATTTACTTAATTAGAATTACGCTTTTAGTTTTGTCAAAATGGGACAACAATATCATTTAATTGCAATAAAAACGATGGCAAAATCGACATACAGAGGCTCACAGCTTATTTCGTGCAGACGTAAACTTAAAATTCAATATCAATTTTCAATAGCTGGCAAACTATACAGAATTTGAAAAAGATTTAAATGCAGTTATGTTCGGTGGTATTTTGGCATTCATTAAGGCACTTAATTTCAAGCTCCTTATGAGGTCGCCGCCAAACATATTGAACCGAAAAGGTTACATTTTGACTCGTCTGCAAATAACACGTTATCCCAATACAAAATCAAAAGAAGAATGTTTGTTCCTTGTCCCTAATCCGGCGCTAGAAAACAAAAACCTAAAAGTTACGGTCAATCATGACGGGGGTCATGTTATGGTTTGGGCCTTAATGGCAGCTTTTGGTGGGGCAACCTCGTTTTTATTGATGGGATCAAGGATGGCCAAAATGTAGCAACAGATTTTAAAGGAAAACCTACCGCAAACGGCTGAAAAACTGGGCATACGCGATCGATTTCGGTATTACCAGGATAACGATCCTAAACATGTAGCAGCAAATGTGAAGACTTGTTTTGTCTGGAAATGCCCTCACGTAGTGAATCCACCTGCCCTGTCACCCGACCTTAACGTCATTGAAAATTTATAAGCAATTTTGGATTTGGCCATCCGCTAGAGCTCAATATCTAATTAAAATGATCTTAAGAAGGCCCTCTTGAGAGAACGGGCCAAGATTCCAAAGGAGACCACAGAAAAGTTGGTTTGTTCGATGCAAACTTGATTAAAGGATGTAATCAAACAAAAGGGAGGCCGCACAAAGTTAAGTTAATTAAAATTCAATATACTTAACATGAAGTTCTTTGCACGATAGTGCTACTTAACTTTTTAGATATAAGTGTTATCTAATAGAGTTGAAAAGTAATGAAGTGCCTTAATAAATGCCAAAATACTACCAAACATAACTGAATTTAAGTCTTGTTCATATTCCCTAAAGTTTGCCAGCTATATGATTTTGAATTTTTTCGTTTACGTCTGCACGAAATAAGGCATATTACTTCGGCTTGACGATTTTTGCTACTTTCTTGTTAATTATAGGATAAGTTGTGATTAGCGATGCCTTGAGAATGCATTTGGTAATCTCAGCGCAATATATGTAATCCATGCAAATTGATGTTTTGACCGACTTGCATTCCTGCCGTCGTGTTTTCCCTTTAAATTCGGTAAAAAAAAAAATCTTAACAGTTACCCTCAATGGTATCTTGGCAAGATGTATCTAAAGAAATTAACAGAAAATAACATATAAATCTGATTTAGGTGTTTGAACATGATAGCAGTTTTTTCTTTTCACAGAAGCTTGGTAATTTCTAATCCACATCCGTTGCATCGTCTGACGGAATATTCTGCTGCTGTTAAGTTAATATAGACATTTCCTCCATCTTTCCATTCTTGGACTTTTCCCCCTACGAAAATATAGTTATATTATATTAGAGTTATATAATCATAATGCAATTAATAAACTTACATAGAAATACAAAATCTCGGGTACCTCAGACAGCCCCGCCTTTAGCTTCTTTTTAAATCAGTGCGGGTCATTCTATTGAAAAGAATATAATATTATTATTACGTAACCGAATACTTGTCAAAACCTACTGTCTATGTGTGGACAAGCCCGGCAAAAATGTTATATACCGTACTTGGTCCCACTCCGCATTCTCTTTTGCCTTTGCCTTCTCCAACGGAAATCCACCATCACTTGAACACTAGCTCCTTCAATTTAAATTAATAATTCAATTACTTATAACTACTCATTGCGACTTCAAAGCACGATTATATTACAAAGATTTTATTCTCTGCATTAAATTCTTGCAAATCTTTTCCCAAACTGACAAAAACTTTTAATGATTAAGATATGCATTATTTTCGATAAGGCCTTAAACCTAGTATTCAGTTTGACGAACTCCGTTCATCAGCTATGAAAAAGTGCAAGGAACAAACACCTGGCGTACACTTTTCGGGAGGCGCTTTTTGTCACCCCGGTACTCAGATCGGCGAAAAATACCGGAAAATTACATCGCGATGCCAACCACCTAAAATGAACTCTTAGCGAATGTTCTTTATGTCCTGCCGAAAATATAACAAAATGTAATCTTTTAAACAGACATGTTGGCAGAGCAGAGTGTTTGTTAGATCAAAAATGTCGGTGTGACTACCGGATCAAAAAAGGCCCAACTCAGGGCAATTGTTGCAATCAACCTCATCAGCTGCTTTTAGTTTTGCTTTTTGCTAAATGTCATTGGTCCTAGTTATAGGGCTATGAAACATTGGTGATATTATTCATGGAAAATATCAATAGAACACTAACGAAAATTCTCGGTCTGAAACGAAAGGGCTCAAATGATTGAGTGCAACAATGTAGTGCAACAATGTAGAGTAATATTGCCATTATGACTACAAGGCTATTCTCAGCTTTGCTTTTTTTTCGATCTGTGGAAAATAAACAAAAATTGATATTTTAAATATGTTTTTATTTTAACTAACCCTGAAGTGCGGACTCAGGTCCAGTATAATATATACGATGTTTAGATTTATTTCTACTAACTCCTGCTAATTACATTTGTCTGCTAGATCAGCATCCAATTCATAGTCCTGCTGTCCTTCTTTGTCTTTTTCTCCAGCATACTTACACGTTTTGTGAGGTTGACCTCTGCTAAAAAGGCGTGATTCGCTTTTTGATTCTTTATATGATGGCTCGGCAAACTTTTCGTCGATTAGTTGCAACGATTCCACACCGAGGATCTTCCACTGAGTTGAGAATTTGAATGTAATTTGTTGCAGCCACTGCGCGTCACTTCATTTCTCGCTTCACAAGCGCAGAACAGACAAATTAGGGTGTGACAAAGAAATCTGTTCGGTTGATTTTCGGATGAAAGTAAGTATAATGTTGTTGGTTGTTTCAAGCATTTTTTAGGGATTTGCATTTTTTGATTGATTTGTGTAATTATTTGCAGATAATGCATTGTCTTGAATTGTTTTCGGGAGTTTTCATGATTACATTTAATTAAAGGTTGAAATAATTGTTTTACTTAGTACAAATGCACTTGATTTACAAATTTTCTTCTTGTTTGGAATTAAGTGTTTTAAAAAATGTTATCAGTTTTATAAAAGATTTTTCTTTAGATTTACATTAGAGCAAACATTCTTAAAATAAGGTTTTCTGAGTGTACTATTTTCATTTAAATGTTTTCTGCTACTGACGGCAACAAAAGCGAAAGATGATTTTGGTAACGGTTGCCATTTAAAACGAACATCAACATTGACAAGCATCAATGCGTTTAATAAACACGTACGCACTTTCTGGTACCACATATGTACATAGAATGATTCCGTTAATGTCGACCGTGATTTTTTATGCGAATAGTATTACAGCCGATAACACTTTTCCAAAAGAGGTTAATATAACGGATTCGGTTTGCGCCAAAAAGGGAGACTTGACAAAGCACCGTTCAGTTGTCTGATGCAGTTGCATCGACGAAACGACCCATAAGCAGTGACTCTTAATAAGAATCGCTTCAAACGGCAAAAGTGGTAAGTATCCCAAGCAATGCATGAAGTGTGGATTCCTCACTGTGGATGCATTAATATCATACATGAATACATAGTAAGACATCATAAGCGATGTTCGCCTTCAGTATTTCATCAGACGTCGTTGAGAATTGATATTTTAAAAGGTAATGTAGTCTATAAGCCCAATAAAAATAATTTAAGCAGGTCTCTGCCTGGCATTTTGTCCCCTACCTTTATCCCTTATCTAATTTCCCGTTCCTTCTTTAAACTTACCGAGTTAATATCTGGGTATTACATGAGATGCTGCAGTTGCAAAGCAGATGGGACGTCAGTTGTCAGCCGGAATCAGCAAATAAATTTATAAATAGAGGAAGGAGAAAGCACAACAACTGATATATACATTATTTTTTTTTGCTAAATTAGGGGACCTCGCGGCAGACACTTAGACGCCGTTACAAAAACACCAACTCCGGTGGGCAGTCGACATGCATAGATAAGAAACACTCACATAAGTTGATTATAAACAACAAGACGCAACTAAGGGCCTAGCAATGGCAACCGGAAATATTAGTATTAACTATTTGGCCACCGTTAACAGCACCAGGTCTCAAAACCAAGTACGACACTCTCAGCGGAGGATAGGGATGCGAACACGGAGGCGGAAGCGAAAGCGAATCACGCGACAACCGAACGTTATGACAGCCGATTTGGCACTGGCACGAACGCGCAGAACGAGCAGCCGAGCGTCCAGCATCCCATCTACGAGTCGTGCAAGTCGTCAGTTCGGCTGCGGCATGTTAAAAAGATAAACAAATGTTGCGGTTGGCCGTGATTTATGTTAGCTTACATATGTTTATTGCTCCCGTTGCAGACCTAACATAACTTGCCGTGCCCCAAAAACTGCATAGAAATCTGAGACCGTTAATGTACTTCCCGTAATGCGTCAAACTAAATTTCATGTTTATCATTATCACGTATCATATATAGAAATAACAGAAAACTTTAATCATCGCTTTATAAATTGGGCGTACAATCATTTGTATAATTGTATAACCGTTTTTAATGGTTCCACGGCAAAGAGAAGGCAAATAGGGCTTCTTCGCAGGAAATTTGGTAAAGTTCTTGTGTACGTTGTCGCAATGAATACAAAAAAATGTATATAATTTGAAGTTGAGAATTTAATGATTGTGTTATAAATTCAAAACATTAATAAAAAAAAATTGGCAACAAATTACAGTTTTGCTTCAGAACTTTAAGCTAGCAGTTAAAATCCGCTTGATTTCATTACTGTTCTGAACAGTTCACAACATTTTCTGTTCACTGTCCTGCACAGTTCACAAAAGAAATGTTTACCGAACAATTTCTCATTAACATTTCCCCTTGGAGCTTTAAGGCAAATTTAAATAAGTCATTTAAACCATTCTCCCCGCATCTAAGTCCCTGTTAAGCCATGTTAACCAAGTTGGTAAGTTATTCCTTTACATTTACCGTTATTACCCCTGAAAAAGTTTCTAGCAGAAACCTAAAAGCAATTTGCAAGCCTGCCAAAGCTTTGAGGCGCTTACAAAGCTTCCGTCGCTCAAAGCTTCCCTTCAACTCTACTTGACAGCGCAAACAGCGAAAGCCAAAACACAGGCAAAACAGCTGACTTTCGAAAGTCACCGCACTATCCCCACTCACTCAGCTGTTGCAGGGCCAAACAGAAACTCCGTCGTTAGGCTCCCCGTGCGTTTCGCCAACATAGCGGGGACGTCACCCAGGGACGTCGACCCACGGCGCATGCAAAACAGTTACACGCTGGTGCTACTTGAAAAGGTGTTCCGGAATCTTAAAAACAACAGGAAAGCCCATGGAAAGGAGTTGCTGGCTTGAGCAGCAAAGCCTTGACCCAAGAATGTGACGCCATGTAGACGCAAAAATAATGTGAATCGCTAGGCACAACCACACCGAAACCAAAAAAGATCTTGTAAGAGCAGCAGGAGTTGCACGTTTCCATGGGTTCATGTCTTGGCAGCAGTGCTGCCACCGCCCCCGCCCAAACCGCAAACACATCGACGTCCAACTCTAGTACTCACTCAACGACCTCGGGATCGTCTTTCTTGACAACCCCATCAACCTTTTGGATGACAAACCGCTGGCTTGGGTAAGTTAGTTATGTTATCTAAACTTTATTACATTTTTAGCTCGCAAATCCAATAACCAGTTTGCTAACGAGACAACCAATACGATCTTAGCTAGGGGTGGTCATTTGGTTCACGACTGGCCCACAGGTAGTCTAAACTGCTCAGTAAATACAACTGGTCGAATTGCAGTCGCTGCTATCCAACGGGTCAACAGCCTGAAAATGTGCAACCGCCTCTGGGCCTCCCTCCCGAATGGGTGGTAACTGCAAGTTATACACGCAGCCACAACTAGTAAATTCTAGTTCTATTACATACTGCACAAAATTGTTAAGTTTGCTTTGCCTTTAGACTCTTTCTGCAATTGTTTTCTTTCCATTTACCACTCTCTTTTATTTTCCACTATGCAGGCGTCACCACAAAACCGGACGTAGAGTTGATGAACGAGAAAGACACGGTCAACAGGTAGAGCTCATATCAAGTGCAAAAAGGCCATGCTGCCAACGAAACGCATTCATCTACCGCGTGCTAAGGTTCAAGCGGCGGCAGCAGTGCCGAAATTTGTTTGGGCAGTACTGTGAGCAGCAGTCTAGCTATGCCAAGTATGTGAGGCCCTCAGTAACGTTAAAATACTGACAGAATCCTTTCAGAGCTATGCCTGAAATTCAGATGCAAAACCTGGACGCCTGCAAGCTGCTTAATTCCCAGGCAACGCCCAGCAGAGAGACAGAGATGGGAAGAGGAAACGTTCTGCTCATTTTTAACTCACGGGCCAGCTCCTCTTTGGACCTGGAGTGGGAGCACGAGTACTCGCAGCTGCGGCAATACCAACTCCAATGCCAACAAACTTGTAAGGAGCCACATTCTATGCCGCCTAAGCCACGATATACATCCCTAGACCAGCTGGCGGCAGCTGTAGCGATGTCTACCGTTCAAGGACGACATGGGACACGGCAAGCAAGGCTGAACTTCCAGCTCCACGGGGGCCCAATCACGGGGACCTCCTGCTGCTCGTCCACGCAGAACTCTTGGTCCCATACATCCACGCCGGAGTCGCTTGAATGGGACGTGGACGAAGAACGGGAGCAGCAGCGCCAGTTGCGCTTAGAGGACGACAATTTAGATGATGGCACCCTAAAACTACTGCATCAGATCGAGCAGCTAAAACATCATGTGTTGCGGGAGACAGGAGACGGACTCAGCGTGGAGTTGGAGGCCGCCGCGGAGCTGACCGAGAGTCTTTAGATAGAGAGGTGTCATATCGCATTTTAGTTGCAGCTAAATAACCTTCTGAGAAAGGTGCATGGAATCTGAATGCCCGAAACTCATTCCCATTATTTTGCTGTTTCTTAATTAGAATAATAATGATTTTTCATTCGCAACGAAATATATGGCAAAGGACATATTATGTCAATTTAAAATTTATGCTCAAGTTGCCAGCACCCACGAGCACGAAACTCAGCATTTTTCCTACAAGATGACACGAACCAGTAAGAAGTCAATGTAGTATTTTTTTTATTTTAGTGTATCATGTCTTAATGCTTACAATAAGTTAACTTTTTATTTAAGTATTTGATAAACAACAGTTGTTGTGTTATAAGCGAAAATTATCAAATATATATATGTATTACTTTTTATGATCGAACAGTAATAAGTGAAGCTTTAAATCTTTTTTGAGTTGCTCTCTTTTTTGTGTATATTATTTAAAGTAAACAGTACTAAAGGAAATTGTATTTTAAAATAACCATATTTGAGTTAATTTAAGCAAATTGTAAGAGACGTGAATTATATGAAACAAGAAAGGAAAGCTAACTTCGGGCGTAGACGAAGTTTATATACCCTTGCAAAATATTCTGTAAATTATATTGGTTGGCCAAAAATAAAACCAATAAAAATTCCAACTTCCTAACTTTAAAAACACCAAAGGTTTGGCATTTCCAATCGTTCAGTTATATGGCAGCTATAGTATATAGTCGGCCGATCCTTATGAAATTTGGTAGATCGGATTGATTAGCCAAAAAACTTCTACGCAAACTAGTCCCTCAGTTTTAAAGCTATCTGCTTGAAACTTTCCCAAAAGTTGTCTTTCTATTGCAGGTAGTATATAAGTCGGAACGACCGGATCGGACGACTATATCATATATATAGGAAATGCCATAACTTTGGTGTTTTTAAAGTTAGGAAGTTGAGATTTTCTATGGGTTTTACTTTTGGTCAATCAATATAATTTACAGAATATTCTGCAAGGGTATATCAACTTCGGCTCCGCCCGAAGCTAGCATTCCTTTCTTGTTCAGTATCATTTTTAATAATCCTTGGGAGCACAGTAAATTCTTTTAATATTATACTTCATCCTCGACTGTCTCCGCGACGTTACCACTAACACAAGTAACAAAGAACAGAAGGATTAGAATAAATGCGACATCATTTTATAAAAATGCTTCCTTTCTTAATATACAAATCCAATTATTCTAGTGCCTTGTTTACATACAAATTATGTAAAAGTTGGCGACAAGAAGAAACAAGAATATCTCTTGAAAAATAGGAAAAGTTTTTCTTAGACAAAAAATGGTCGGAAAAACACAACCACAAATTTCTGAAAAAACTTCTACTAGAACTTACTGCAGCTATGACCTTTAAATTACAAACAAATTATCCGTAAATTAAAAAAAAACAAGAAAGAAAAGTTAACTTCGGGCGGAGCCGAAGTTGAAATACCCTTGCAGAATATTCTGTAAATTGTATTCTCCAAAATTATTCATATGATGCATTCTTAACATTCATAAAAAATCCCAACTTCTTAACTTTAAAAACACCAAAGTTATGGAATTTCCAATCGTTCAGTTATATGGCAGCTATAGTATATAGTCGGCCGATCCTTATGAAATTTGGTAGGTCAGATTGATTGGCCAAATATAAAGCTCATAGAAAATCCCAACTTCCTAACTTTACAAACACCAAAGACGGACAGACTGACATGCTTATATCAACTCAGGAGGTGCTCCTGATCAAGAATATATAAGTTAACACGGTCACCCGGCAACAGAGAAGTTGCCAAGCTGATCACGCGTAGCCGGCATGAGAATAATGCAAAGCCAGCGACACCTGCGGTTATTGCACAACGACGGTACCAGAAGCCCAAGCTTCGGTCAGCGCTATCAGCGGGCAATGCACTGCGACGCAACCGACGGCTACCCAACACCAGACACGGGGCGCCGGGTCAGCACTTTCAGGGCATAGGGCTAGCTTTCGTTATAAGAATTTATGTACTTGGTATTTAGTTGAATTTTGGAAATAAATCGCGACGGTCATCGCCTCTCGAAACCCAAGTCTTCTCATTCGCGCAGCACCGCGCGTCTTAAGTAAAATCCTGAATATGGAATTAATTAATTGGCACCCAACGCTTTCGTAAGACCCTCGATCCGTCGTTAAGATAAACGAGGACGAAAGCTAAATTCGGCAAGCCGAAGTTTAAATACCCTTGCAGACTTTGCCGCAATTGCTAAAATTGAAAAAGTAGCGAAAAGAATAACAAATGTGTAAAATAATAAACCCGAAGTCTTCTTAATAAAAAACATCAAATTTTGACCGATTTCACCCTATTGTTCCTATGGGAGCTATAGGATATACACGTCCGATCAGCACGCACTTTTACCTTGATGAAGGTATGCATAAAAAAATACGATTTGAAAAAATTTATGGCAATAGCTTTTACACTGCGCGAAATATGCTGAAAAACATCAAATTTGGACCGATTTTACCCTATTGTTCCTATGGGAGCTATAGGATATAGACGTCCGATCGGCACGCGCTTTTACCCTGATCAAGGTATGCATAAAAAAATACGATTTGGAAAGATTCATGTCAAAACCTTTTACACTGCGCGAAATATCATCAATTCTTGCTAGATATACCCGATTGTTCCTATGGGAGCTATAGGATATAGACGTCCGATCGGCAAGCGCTTTTACCCTGATCAAGGTATGCATAAAAATACGATTTGGAAAGATTCATGACAATAGCTTTTACACTGCGCAAAATATCATCAATTCTTGTAAGATATACCCGATTGTTTCTATGGGAGCTATAGGATATAGACGTCCGATCGGCACGCGCTTTTATCCTAATAAAGGTATGCATAAAAAATTACGATTTGAAAAGATTCATGTCAATAGCTCTTACACTGCGCGAAATATCATCAATTCTTGCAAGATATATCCGATTGTTCCTATGGTAGCTATAGGATATAAACGTCCGATCGGGTCGAATTTCAAACTTGATCTGCGTACACATGTTTTAGGACGAGGGTGAAAGTTTCAGATCGCTAGCTTTTAAACTGAGCTCGCAAACGGTATTGAAACAGACGGACAGACGGACAGACGGACATGGCTATATCGACTCCCCTATTGGTCCTGATCAAGAATATATATACTTTATTGGGTCGGAAACGTCTCCTTCACTGCGTTACAAACTTCTGACCAAAATTCTAATACCCTCTGCAAGGGTATAAAAATTAAGTTTTCTGTAATTATACATAAAAAAAGATTAGCTATACGTAATTAATTTAATTTTTAAATAGCGGATGTAGTATGTACTTGTCTGATTGGCAGCAACTTTTACCCTGAGCAAGGTGTACATAAATAAATTAGATAAATTGCATAAATTGCATAGTTTCATGCCAATAGCTTTTATACTGCAAAATTGTCATATACAAATAGGGAAAAAAGGGATATTTTCGCAGCCTTTAACAATTTTTCCTACGGAAGCTATACGATATAGACGTCCAATCGGCAAGCGCTTTTACCCTGATCAAGGTATGCGTAAATAAATAAGACTTGGAAAAATGTATGTCAATAGCTTATACACTGCGCGAAATATTCTAAAAAACATGAAATTTTGACCGATTTCACCGTATTGTTCCTATGGGAGCTATAGGATATAGACGTCCGATCAGCACGCGCTTTTACCTTGATGAAGGAATGCATAAAAAAAAACGATTTGAAAAAATGTACAGCAATAGCTTTTACACATCGCGAAATATTCTGAAAAACATCAAATTTGGACCGATTTTACCCTATTGTTCCTATGGGAGCTATAGGATATAGACGTCCGATCGTCACGCGCTTTTACCCTGATCAAGGTACGCATAAAAAAATAAGATTTGGAAAGATTTATGTCAATAGCTTTTACACTGCGCGAAATATCCTAAAAATCATTAAATTTTAACCGATTTTACCCTATTGTTCCTATGGGAGCTATAGGATATAGACGTCCGATCGCCACGCGCTTTTACCCTGATCAAGGTATGCATAAAAAAATACGATTTGTAAAGATTAATGTCAATAGCTTTTACACTGCGCGAAATATCATAAATTCTTGCAAGATATATCCAATTGTTCCTATGGGAGCTATAGGATATAGACGTCGGATCGGGGCGATTTTCAAACTTGATCTGCGTACACATGTTTTAGGACGATTGTGAAAGTTTCAGATCGCTAGCTTTTAAACTGAGCTCGCAAACGGTATTGAAACAGACGGACAGACGGACAGACGGACATGGCTATATCGACTCCCCTATTGATCCTGATCAAGAATATATATACTTTATGGGGTCGGAAACGTCTCCTTCACTGCGTTACAAACTTCTGACCAAAATTATAATACCCTCTGCAAGGGTATAAAAATGTACAGCAATAGCTTTTACACATCGCGAAATATTCTGAAAAACATCAAATTTGGACCGATTTTACCCTATTGTTCCTATGGGAGCTATAGGATATAGACGTCCGATCGTCACGCGCTTTTACCCTGATCAAGGTACGCATAAAAAAATAAGATTTGGAAAGATTTATGTCAATAGCTTTTACACTGCGCGAAATATCCTAAAAATCATTAAATTTTAACCGATTTTACCCTATTGTTCCTATGGGAGCTATAGGATATAGACGTCCGATCGCCACGCGCTTTTACCCTGATCAAGGTATGCATAAAAAAATACGATTTGTAAAGATTAATGTCAATAGCTTTTACACCGCGCGAAATATCATAAATTCTTGCAAGATATATCCAATTGTTCCTATGGGAGCTATAGGATATAGACGTCGGATCGGGGCGATTTTCCAACTTGATCTGCGTACACATGTTTTAGGACGATTGTGAAAGTTTCAGATCGCTAGCTTTTAAACTGAGCTCGCAAACGGTATTGAAACAGACGGACAGACGGACATGGCTATATCGACTCCCCTATTGATCCTGATCAAGAATATATATACTTTATGGGGTCGGAAACGTCTCCTTCACTGCGTTACAAACTTCTGACCAAAATTATAATACCCTCTGCAAGGGTATAAAAAAAGTACAATCATGATGGTCAAAAATGAGACAATTCCTTCAGGTTTAAAATGCATGGCGCATATACAAGGCTTTTATGAGAATCGAGGAGGACGGCACATGTACGATAGAAAAACATAATCAAACAACGAACCCAGTTGTGGTGATACTCCAAACTTTCAATCAAATATTAAAAAATAATATAAATGAATAAATATGTTTAATTATATAGAAGAACTAAATCCATTTAATTGACGATCAACATAAATGCGACATATATGTTGGATATATATCAACTATTAATTTCTTGTAATTATATGAAATCAAATACTAAATATATATCAGAAATAAATTTTGTGTAATTATATATAAAAAATTAAGTTTTCTGTAATTATACATAAAAACAAGAGAGAACGCTATAGTCGGGTGCCCCGACTATCAGATACCCGTTACACAGGTAAAGGGAGTGCGAGGGAGATGGAGATAGAAACTTTGATCACGCATAACTTTTTAACGAATGGTCCGATTTGAAAAATTTCTTCTACATTTCGATAGGTATTGATAAACACAATAAAACTGCATTTTTACTTTTCCGAAATATTTTCCGAAATCGTATATAAGCGATTGTGGGCGTTAAAGGGGGCGTGGCACCTTTTTGAAACAAACTTGCGCTGCGTAGGAACTCCTAGAATCTGCATGCAAAATGCCAATCTTCTAGCTTTTATAGTTTCCGAGATCTCAGCGTTCATACGGACAGACAGACAGACGGACAGACGGACAGACGGACAGACGGACAGACGGACATGGCTAGATCGACTCGGCTAGTGATCCTGAACAAGAATATATATACTTTATAGGGTCGGAAACGCTTCCTTCTACCTGTTACATACTTTTGCACGAATACAATATACCCTTTTACTCTACGAGTAACGGGTATAAAAAGATTAGCTATACGTAATTAATTTTATTTTTAAATAGCGGATGTAGTATGTACTTGTCTGATTGGCAGCAACTTTTACCCTGAGCAAGGTGTACATAAATAAATTAGATAAATTGCATAAATTGCATAGTTTCATGCCAATAGCTTTTATACTGCAAAATTGTCATATACAAATAGGGAAAAAAGGGATATTTTCGCAGCCTTTAACAATTTTTCCTACGGAAGCTATACGATATAGACGTCCAATCGGCAAGCGCTTTTACCCTGATTAAGGTATGCGTAAATAAATAAGACTTGGAAAAATGTATGTCAATAGCTTATACACTGCGCGAAATATTCTAAAAAACATGAAATTTTGACCGATTTCACCGTATTGTTCCTATGGGAGCTATAGGATATAGACGTCCGATCAGCACGCGCTTTTACCTTGATGAAGGAATGCATAAAAAAATAAGATTTGGAAAGATTTATGTCAATAGCTTTTACACTGCGCGAAATATCCTAAAAATCATTAAATTTTAACCGATTTTACCCTATTGTTCCTATGGGAGCTATAGGATATAGACGTCCGATCGCCACGCGCTTTTACCCTGATCAAGGTATGCATAAAAAATTACGATTTGTAAAGATTAATGTCAATAGGTTTTACACTGCGCGAAATATCATAAATTCTTGCAAGATATATCCAATTGTTCCTATGGGAGCTATAGGATATAGACGTCCGATCGGGGCGATTTTCAAACTTGATCTGCGTACACATGTTTTAGGACGATTGTGAAAGTTTCAGATCGCTAGCTTTTAAACTGAGCTCGCAAACGGTATTGAAACAGACGGACAGACGGACAGACGGACAGACGGACAGACGGACATGGCTATATCGACTCCCCTATTGATCCTGATCAAGAATATATATACTTTATGGGGTCGGAAACGTCTTTTTCACTGCGTTACAAACTTCTGACCAAATTTATAATACCCTCTGCAAGGGTATAAAAAGAAAAAAGGGATATTTTCGGAGCCTTTAACAATTTTTCCTACGGAAGCTATAAGATATAGACGTCCGATCAGCAAGCGCTTATACCCTGATCAAGATATGCATAAATAAATTAGACTTGAAAAAATTTATGTCAATAGCTTTTACACTGCGCGAAATATTCTGAAAAACATCAAATTTGGACCGATTTTACCCTATTGTTCCTATGGGAGCTATAATATATTGACATCCGATCAGCACGCGCTTTTACCTTGATCAAGGTATGCATAAAAAAATACGATTTGGAAAGATTCATGTCAATAGCTTTTACACTGCGATTGTTCCTATGGAAGCTATAGGATATAGACGCGATTTTACATTGATCAAGGTATGCATAAAAAAATACGTGCGAAATATTCTGAAAATCATAAAATTTTAACCGATTTCACCCTATTGTTCCTATGGGAGCTATAGGATATAGACGTCCGATCGGCACGCGCCTTTACCCTGATAAAGGTATGTATAAAAAAATACGATTTGGAAAGATTAATGTCAATAGCGCTTACACTGCGCGAAATATCATCAATTCTTGCCAGTAATATCCGATTGTTCCTATGGGAGCCATAGGATATAGACATCGGATCGGGGCGTTTTTAAAAACTTGATCTGCGTACACATGTTTTAGGACAACTGTGAAAGTTTCAGATCGCTAGCTTTTAAACTGAGCTCGCAAACGGTATTGAAACAGACGGACGGACGGACAGACGGACAGACGGACATGGCTATATCGACTCCCCTATTGATCCTGATCAAGAATATATATACTTTATGGGGTCGGAAACGTCTCCTTCGCTGCGTTACAAACTTCTGACCAAAAGTATAATACCCTCTGCAAGGGTATAAAAATAAAATAAACAAGAAAGGAAAGCTAACTTTGGGCGGAGCCGAAGTTGATATACCCTTGCAGAATACTCAGTAAATTATATTCTACAAAATTATTCATATGATGCATTCTTAATACTCATAAAAAATCCCAACTTCCTAACTTTAAAAACACCAAAGTTATGGCATTTCCAATCGTTCAGTTTTATGGCAGCTATAGGATATTGTCGGCCGATCCTTATAAAATTTGGTAGGTCGGATTGATTGGCCAAAAATAAAACCCATAGAAAATACCAACTTCCTAACGTAACAAACACCAAAGTTATGGCATTTCCGATTAATCAGTTAAGTGGCGGCTATAGGATATAGTCGTCCGGTCCTTATGAAATTTGTTAGGTCGGATTGATTGGCCAAATATAAGACCCATAGAAAATCCCAACTTTTTAACTTTACAAACACCAAAGTTATGGCATTTCCGATTAATCAATTATATGGCGGCTATAGGATATAGTCGTCCGATCCTTATGAAATTTGGTAGGTCGGATTGATTGGCCAAATATAAAACCCATAGAAAATCCCAATTTCCTAACTTTACAAACACGAAAGTTATGGCATTTCCGATCAATCAGTTATATGGCAACTATAGGATATAGTGGGCCGATCCCGGCCGTTCCGACTTATATACTGCGTGCAAAGGAAAGAAGGGTGTGTGCAAAGTTTCAATTCGATAGCTTTAAAACTGAGAGACTAGTTTGCGTAGAAACAGACAGACGGACAGACGGACATGGCTATATCAACTCATTAGGTGATCCTGATCAAGAATATATATACTTTATAGGGTCGGAGATGTCTCCTTCACTGCGTTGCACACTTTTGACCAAAATTATAAAACCCTCTGCAAGGGTATAAAAAGTTCAGCCGATATGGTTCTTTCGTCGTTCGACACTCCATTAAACTTTAGGGCCACAATAAACCGACTAGACTTCACATACGCGGACAAGCGACCGGTATACTTAATAGAACAGGAGATGTCAACGCTCCGCCAAGGAAACATGACGCTTTTGCAGTACTATGACGAAGTAGAGAAAAAACTGACTCTGCTAATAAATAAGACAATTATGACCTACGACAACACCGTAGCTGCTCCACTGAACGAAAAATACAGAGCGGATGCGCTACGCGTTTTTATTTCAGGAACAAGAAAATCGCTAAGCGATGTTCCTTTTTCAGCAAGACCATCTGCTCTTACTTCCGCTCTAGCGCTAGCACAGGAAGTAGACATATGCTGGTAATTTTGCCCGTAGCACGGAGGAAAAACTCCAAAGGTCCGAACAAAGACAACTGGACAGAGAATGAAATCCAGTAACAGAATTTAGATTTCACCCGGAGGGTGAAAACCCCCATTTTAATAAAATGCCAAGACAGCCACTTAGACAGGATCCCGTCCAGCCAATGGACGTCGATAGCTCATCTCGCTATAGACAACCAACTCAAAATCAACACAGTGGTCCGTTTCAAAGACACCCCCAAAACAGTCAGTGGCAGATAAGTCCACAAAATTTCCAATCGAACGCTTACAATAACCAGTGTAAGGGATTCCTGTAATAAGGAAAACAACCTTCACTTTTGAGTTCTGTATTAAAACTGACTTTATTATTCTAAGTCTTCGCTTACGAAACTAACATGAAATTCTTATAATATCCTTATCTATGGTCTACACAGAGACCACATCTGTAAGCCTGAGCGGGATCCTTATCAACGGTCTCCCGCAAGGCGACCTTTTGTGCAGTGTGAGAACTATATTTATGGTCAGGCTCAAGTGGCCTGTACTTAAAATTTCATTTGTTCGGCACTGCACCCTTGTAGGTTTTAAGTTACAGAGCGTTATTTACGGCTCAATATAGATATTCATATTGACAGAACCAGAGCTCGTAAAATCTTATATTTATGATAATTAGTGTTCTTCTTTAACAGCCAGGGACTGACCAGTAAAAGAGCTAATAATAGTACCGCAAGGTTCACAGGACCGAAACACCAAAGAATAAACCATTTGGCGTTAGACAAGGATTTATCCATCGAAAACAATGACGAATACCCTACAGTAGCAGAGGAAGAGGTAGAAGACGTAGACGATGACCTTGTAGAAATTTTTTTTTTAAATGTGCAAATTTTAATTTAAGGTTGAGGATATAGAGGTACCCCAGGAAATTTCGGAAAAATTCCAGGACATGTTGGGAAATCGCACAGGCGTATTCGCAGAGCCGAACGAGGCGCTGCCTTACAATACTAATATCATTGGTACTATCCCGACAGAGAACGAAGACCCAATATATTCAAAATTCTACCCATAACCGATGGGTGTGTCCGACTTTGTGAATAAAGAAACACAAGCCATGTTACGAGACGGCATAATCCGACCATCTCAGTCTCTCGACAGAGAGAAAACGGTCTTCTCAGTAGGAAATGGGAAATATGAATTTTGCAGACTGCCCTTTGGATTGAAGAAAGCACCCAGCATTTTTCAAAGAGCCATCGATGATGATCTCAGAGAACAAATAGGCTATGTTTATGTCGATGAAGTAATTATTTTTTCAGAAAATATGCACGATCATGTGAAACACATAGCATGGGTCTTGGACAAATTATATGAGGCCAACATGAGGGTTTCGCGTGAAAAATCTAATTTCTTTAAAGTATGTATTTAGGTTTCGTAGTTTCACGAGGAGGCATAAGAACATGCCCTAGCAAAGTAGATGCAATTCGTAACTACGAACAACCAACCACACTATTTAATGTCAGATCATTCCTTAGATTAGCAAGTTACTATAGGTGTTTTATTAAGGACTTTGCATCTATTGCAAAACCTATAAGTGACATCCTAAAAGGAGAGAATGGCAAAGTAAGCGCAGGTCAATCAAAAAAATACCCGTTAACTTTGATGAACATCAGCGCCAGGCATTTGAGAAGCTTAATAATGTTCTCGCGTCAGAAAACGTAATGTTATTATATCCAAATTATAAAAAAACCTTTGATTTAACGACAAATGCTTCGTCTTTCGGTTTGGGAGCAGTCTTATCACAGGACGGAAAACCCATAACCATGATATCACGAACTTTAAAGGACAGGGAACTAAATTTTGCAAGAAACGAAAGAGAGTTGTTGGCAATTGTGTGGGCCTTAAAGAGCCTCACAAATTATCTATACGACGTAAAAAATTTAAACATTTTTACTGACCACCAACCACTAACTTTCGCCGTCTCAGATCGCAATCAAAACGCAAAATCTAAGCGCTGGAAAGCTTTCATTGACGAGCACAATGCACAAATTTTTTACAAGTCAGGAAAAGAGAACTACGTTGCTGACGCGCTGCTGACTTTATGGGGTCGGAAACGTCTCCTTCACAGCGTTACAAACTTCTGACCAAAATTATAATACCTTCTGCAAGGGTATAAAATAAGATTCATAACTAAACAAGAAAGAAAAGCTAACTTCGGGCGGAGCCGAAGTTGATATACCCTTGCTGAATATTCTGTAAATTGTATTCTCTAAAACGATCGGAGGAGACCGGCGGAGTTTAACAATTCGGGCTTATATTTTTTTTTTGGTGAAATTCTACCCTGACATACCCCGTCCCGAAATACCATTAAGGTAAAAGGCAAATTTCGGGCCAATAAAAAAAAAGAAATGGAAATGGCTTGCTTGAACGGTTAGAATTTTTGGGAAAGTGGGGGAGAAAAAAAAAGGAAACTGGAAAGTACCTGTACTTTGAAAATGAAAAATAGTCCCAGAAGTGATGTAATTGTGTCCATAGTTTTAGCCCCTGAATTAAGCTAAAGTTTTATTTACATTTTTTTTGTGTTTGAGAGTATTTGTGTCTTTTTGCATGCAGGCTCTGCTCAAAATTTTTTTCGTTTTAAGTTCCAAAAGATTTAAAAACAAGAAAGGAAAGGAGCCGAAGTTGATATACCCTTGCAGAATACTCTGTAAATTATATTCCCCAAAATTATTCATGTGATGCATTCTTAATACTCATAAAAAATCACAACTTCCTAACTTTAAAAACACCAAAGTTATGGCATTTCCAATCGTTCAGTTATATGGCAGCTATAGGATATAGTCGGCCGATCCTTATGAAATTTGGTAGATCGATTGGCCAAAAATAAAACCCATAGAAATCCCAACTTCCTAACTTAACAAACACCAAAGTTAGGGCATTTCCGATTAATCAGTTTTATGGCGGCTATAGGATATAGTCGTCCGATCCTTATGAAATTTTGGTAGGTCGGATTGTTTGGCCAAATATAAAACCCATAGAAAATCCCAACTTCCTAACTTTACAAACACGAAAGTTAAGGCATTTCCGATCAATCAGTTATATGGCAGCTATGGGATATAGCCGGCCGATCCCGGCCGTTCGTACTTATATACAGCGTGCAAATAAAAGAAGGGTGTGTGCAAAGTTTCAATTCGATAGCTTTAAAACTGGGAGACTAGTTTGCGTAAAAACAGACAGACGGAAATGGCTATATCAACTCAGGAGGTGATCCTGATCAAGAATATATATACTTTATAGGGTCGGAGATGTCTCCTTCACTGCGTTGCACACTTTTGACCAAAATTATAATACCCTCTGCAAGGGTATAAAAACATGTAAGGAAAGCTAACTTCGGGCGGAGCCGAAGTTGAGGTACCATTGCAGAATATTCTGTAAGTTATATTCTCCAAAATTATTCATATGATGCATCAGTTATATGGCGGCTATAGGATATATAGCTTTTATACTGCAAAAATGTCATATAAAAATAGAAAAAAAGGGATATTTTCGCAGCTTTTAACAATTTTTTTCCACGGAAGCTATTAGATATAGAAGTCCGATTGGCAAGCGCATTTACCCTGATCAAGATATGCGTAAATAAATAAGACTTGGAATGATTTATGTCAATAGCTTACACACTGCGCAAAATATACTGAAAATCATATAATTTGGACCGATTTCTCCCTATTGTGCGCTTTTACCCTGATTAAGGTTTGCATAAAAAAATATAATTTGGAAAGATTCATGTCAATAGCTTATACACTGCGCGAAATATCTTCCAATCTTGCAAGTTACATCCGATTGTTCCTATGGGAGCTATAGGATACAGACATCCGATCGGGGCGATTTGCAAACATGATCTGCGTACACATGTTTTAGGACGACTGTGAAAGTTTCAGATCGCTAGCTTTTAAACTGAGGGTATAAAAAGAGATTCATAACTAAACAAGAAAGAAAAGCTTACTTCGGGCGGAGCCGAAGTTGATATACCCTTGCAGAATATTCTGTAAATTATATTCTCTAAAACTATTCATATGATGCATTCTTAATACTCATAAAAAATACCAGCTTCCTATTTACAAACACCAAAATTATGGCATTTCCGATCAATCAGTCATATGGCGGCTATAGGATATAGTCGGCCGATCCTTATGAAATTTGGTAGGTCGGATTGATTGGCCAAAAATAAAACCCATAGAAAATTCCAACTGCCCTACTTTACAAACACCAAAGTTATGGCATTTCCGAACAATCAGTTATATGGCAGCTATAGGATATAGTCGGCCGATCCCGGCCGTTTCGACTTATATACTGCGTGCAAAGGAAAGAAGGGTGTGTGAAAAGTTTCAATTCGATATCTTTAAAACTGAGAGACTAGTTTGCGTAAAAACAGACCGACGGACAGACAGACGGACGGACGGACAGTCGGACATGCTTATATCAACTCAGGAGGTGATCCTGATCAATAATATATATACTTTGTAGGGTGGGAGATGTCTCCTTCACTGCGTTGCACACTTTTGACCAAAATTATAATACCCTCTGCAAGGGTATAAAAATTAGGCGCTTTTTATTATAATTTTAATCGCTTATATTATATCTATATATATTAATATTGAACGACTATATCACATACCTGGCATAGGAACAATACAAAAATGTATAGAAAAACCGACATAACTATTGTAAAAGTTTCTAAGCTTATGCTTGCCAAATATTGCTTCCTTTCTTGTTTCTTGTAAATTAACATGAAATATAGCTTCCGATGGAATTTTGAAGTATTCTTTATGGAATAAAAGAGCAGACCTCTTTAACCCGGTCAAGATTCCCCGCTTTATATAAACAACGTTGGTGTTTGTAAAGTTGGGATTTTTTATGAGTGTTAAGAATGCATCATATGAATAATTTTGGAGAATATAATTTACAGAATAATCTGCAAGGGTATTTCAACTTCGGCTCCGCCCGAAGTTAGCTTTCCTTTCTTGTTTTTTAATATCTTTGTACAGCGTCAGACTTGTCTTGCCAAGGTATTTGATAATATCTTTTAAAGGCTCTTTCCCGCAAATTCGATATTTGAATTTTAACTGCTTGTCAACAAACCCAGCTGATTGACAGTACGACCGTAGCACGCTTAAATCTGATGAACTCCTGAAACTTTGGTCACACTGGAAAGATTAAAGTTTTTACGCTAGCGTAATCGAAAACCGTACGCCAGTCATGAGAGAGAGCGAGAGGCAAACAGCTGGCGTTCACTTTCCGTCGGGCCTTTTTTTCACGTCGGTCTCCTGATCGACGAAAAAAATACCAGAAAATTCCATAGCGTTGCCAGTCTGCGGAAATTAACTTTGGGTGAACCCTAGCGAAAAGATTAAAAAACATGGGCAGCTTTAAGCCTAGTATCCAGATCGACAAACGATTACGCTAGCGTAAAAGCTTTTATCTTTCCAGTGTGACCAAAATTTCGACAGTTTATCACAATTAAGCGTGCTACGGTCACGCTGTCAATCAGCTGGGTTTGTTGACAAGCAGTTAAAATTCAAATATCGTATTTGCGGGAAAGAGCCTTTATAAGATATTATCAACTACTTTGGCAAGACAAGTCTGCCGCTGTACAAAGAAATTAAAAAACAGCACAATTTAAATTTAACAGTTTTTTTTATTAATTTACTGATAATTATTTGCTAATTTAAAGTTCATAGCTGCACTTTTATTGTGTTTTTTCGTACATTCTGGACCTAAAAAACATTTTGCTCTGACAAGAGGCACCCCAGATAGTATTAATGCTATTTTGTCCTCACATGTAAACACCTGCAATCGACTTTTGTGCGTTGTTTGAGTTTTTCCCTCCATTTCTTATAATGTTCAGTGAAAAGCGCACGCCAAAAGATTAAATTTTTTAATCTTTTCGCTAGGGTTCACCCAAAGTTTATTTCCGCAGACTGGCAACGCTATGGAATTTTCTGGTATTTTTTTCGTCGATCAGGGGACCGACGTGAAAAATAGGCCCGACGAAAAGTGAACGCCAGCTGTTTGCCTCTCGCTCTCTCTCATGACTGGCGTACGGTTTTCGTCGATCTGGATACTAGGCTTTATTGCGTTAATGCCTTCAGTAGCCTAGTACTCAAATCAAGCAAACCCGTTTGTCAGCAATGAGAGAGAGCCATACAGCTGACGGAAACTTTTCTTCAAGACATTTCCCAGCCCGGTACTCAGCTCGACGAAAAAATGCTTTAAAATTGCATAGCGTTGTCAGTCTGCTGAAAAGAAACTTTGGGTAAACACTCGTCAAGCCCAAGCGAATAGATTAAAAAATGTAATCTTTTGAATTGTTTGTTGTCAGAGTCGAGTGTTCTTTGGTTCAAAAAAGGGACAGAAAACCCGAAAAAAATGAATTGAACCCAGCTATGAACTTTAAATTATGAATAAATATAAATATCGGCGAAATAAAAAGAAACAACTGTTAAATATTTTTTTTATTGTTGTTAAATCTCTTTGCCACCGGCAGACATCACTTGCAAGACAATATTCTTTAAGCGTCATGTCCCGCAGATAGGTTTTTTTATTTTTCTTACTGATTGTCGACAAACCCATCTGGTGAATGTCACTGAGACTAAAAGTTTGTCACTAAAGTTTTAATTAATTAAATAATTAATCTTTACGCACTAACTATAAACAAATGAGTAAGAACGTGGATCAAAATAAATCGTTCCAACAAAGGCCCTGTAAATCCCGGGTCATTAGATGAAAATAGATTTTCCATTCGGCGGAGCCTGAAACAGAGTCTGAACAATTAGCCCCAAGGAAACTAAAGCCCCCACCTATTTTTATTCGGGAGAAGATCTCGAATGCCCTAGTCAACAAAATAGTTGAGCTTGTCGGAAAAGATAACTTTCATGTTATTCCGCTTATGAAAGGGAATATAAGCGAAACTAAACTCCAAACCAAAACCGAAGACGATTTCCGAGCAGTGTCGAAGTACTTAAACGATGCCAAAAAGAATTACTACACGTACCAGCTGAAAAGTTGCAAAGGTTTGCAAGTTGTGCTTAAGGGAATAGAACCCGATGTGACCCCCTGCGAAATTACAGAGGCCTTAAAAGAAAACGGTTTTTGCGCAAAAAATGTTATAAACATTATGAACAAAAACAAGAAGCCGCAACCACTCTTCAAGGTCGAGCTGGAGCCAGACAGCAGAACTTTGAAAAAAAACGCAGTGCACCCGATCTACAAGTTGCAGTACCTTCTGCACCGTAAGATCACAGTGGAAGAGCCGCACAAACGGACCGGGCCAGTGCAATGCACAAACTGCCAGGAATACGGTCATACCAGGGCTTACTGCACCCTCAGGTTAGTATGTGTAGCTTGTGGAAACTGCCACGGCTCCGAACCCTGCCCTGCCAACAAGGGAGAATCTCTCACTAAAAAGTATGTAAACTGCCAAGGAAACCACAAAGCAAACTACAGAGGCTGTCCAGTCTACAAGGTGATGAAAAGTCGGATGCAACGAGCGACAACGGCACGCTCCCTGAACACACAAAACACTTACATGAGATCACAAACGACACCGGAAGTTTTCTTCGCAAAAGCAGCCAGATCATCATTTGGCCCTTTAATTACCAACAACGGAATTTCTTATGCCAGTGCTCTTAGATCAGGCACAGCTCACATAGAGCCGAATATTGATAACATCCAGCAGGCCATAGGACAGCCACAAGGTAACATGGAATCTATGATGATTACTTTGCAACAAAATATGATGGAATTTATGTCCTTCATGAAAACCACCATGCAAACCCTTATGCAAAACCAAAATATCTTACTTCAAATGCTTGCAGCTCAGCAGTCCAAATAAACCATGCCTAGCCTTCGAATAACTCTGTGGAACGCCAACGGTGTTTCACGGCATAAACCTGAAATAACTCAATTTCTGAACGAAAACCACATCGACGTTATGTTGCTGGCAGAAACGCATCTCACCAGCAAGTATAACTTTCAAATACGGTGATACACGTTCTATGGGACCGATCATCCAGATGGTAAAGCGCATGGCGGAACTGGAATCTTAATAAGAGACCGCGTCAAACACCACTTTCACCAACGGTTTGCTAAAAATCATCTGCAAGATACATCGATAAAATTACAGTTGGGCAACTGCAACCTTGCCATTGCCGCTGTCTACTGCCCACCTCGCTTTACAGTCTCCGAAGACCAATTCATGGACTTCTACAATTCGCTTGGAGAGCGATTCATAGCAGCAGGAGATTACAACGCCAAGCACACGCACTGGGGATCCCGCCTTGTGACCCCCAAAGGAAGGCAACTATATAATGCACTCATTAAAACATGCAACAAACTGGACTACGTTTCACCAGGCAGCCCTACATACTGGCCTACAGATCCTAGAAAACTTCCTGATTTAATTGATTTTGCTGTGACAAAAAACATCTCTCGCAATCTAATATCTGCAAAATCGCTTTTGGATCTATCATCGGACCACTCACCAGTGCTAATAACTCTTCTTCAAAGCCCGGAATTAATCGAGCACCCTCGCAGGCTGACGTCGCATCGAACCAACTGGCTGAAGTTCAAAAAGTACGTAAGTTCCCACATTGAACTAACTCCCCAGCTCAACATCAAGGAGGACATCGACTGCTACGCCGATGCACTGGAGTCTGTACTCGTCGCAGCAGCCAAAGTCTCAACACCGCAAGGGAGGGATGGGCACACACACCAACACAAAACTAACCATGAAATCGAACAGCTCGTTCTGGAGAAAAGACGTTTGAGACGTACTTGGCAAACCAGCAGATCGCCATCCTCAAAACAAAGTCTTAAAGAAGCTGGTCGCAGACTTACCAGGGCTCTAAGGCAAGAAGAAGAAAAAGCACAACGTCAGTACATTGAGAAACATTCACACACCAGCACTAAGCATCCCTTGTGGAGGGCCCACCCAAATCTAAGTGCGCCGGCCGAAACAGTAATCCCCATAAGAGACTCTTCAGGCAGCTGGGCCAGAAGCGACAAAGACAGAGCTTGTACATTTGCTTTACACCTTCGAAATGTTTTTCAGCCAAACCCTGCAACTAATTCATTCGCACTACCGTCGCCGTCAATTCGAATTGAATCTGAGACGGAGCCAATTCTGTTTCAACCAAATGAAATTGCAAAAGTAATCAGCGAGCAATTGAAACCAAAAAAAGGCCCCAGGCGGTGATCAAATAACTCCCAAAATGTTAATCGAACTTCCAAACTGTGCAGTTGAGGTTATTTGTAAACTCATCAACGGGATTACACGACTTGGCTATTTCCCAAAAAAATGGAAAAAATCGGTAATCATAATGATCCCAAAGCCAGGGAAAGATCACACAATACCAGCTTCGTACAGACCGATAAGTTTACTCTCGTGTCTGTCAAAACTGCTCGAAAAATGCCTTTTGACGCGCATCATTCCATATCTGAAAGAGCACAACGTTATTCCAGCACATCAATTTGGCTTTCGAGAAAGCCATGGAACAATAGAGCAAGTCAACAGATTAACAACAGAAATAAGGACTGCATTCGAGCTTCGGAAATACTGCAGTGCGGTATTCCTTGACGTTGCACAGGCTTTCGACCGAGTCTGGCTTGATGGCCTTATCCATAAAATCAGAACGATCCTGCCGGGAAACACTCACAGGATACTTGAATCGTACCTTTACAACAGAGCCTTCGCCGTGAGATGCAACACCACAACATCCGATGACTACGCTATAGAGGCTGGAGTTCCCCAAGGTAGCGCCCTTGGTCCAACTCTATTTCTCCTCTACACCGCAGATATTCCCACGAACGAGCGGCTAACTACTTCTACATTCGCAGACGATACCGCGATCATAAGTCGGTCCAAATGCCCAACTCAGGCAACAGCACTACTAGCTGATCATCTCGTTGTAGTGGAGAGGTGGTTATCAGACTGGCGAATAAAAATAAATGCGCAAAAGTGTAAACACATAACGTTTACTCTTAACAGACAAACGTGTCCCCCGCTAACCCTGAATAACACGCCACTTCCACAAGCTGACGATGTAACGTACCTTGGCATCCACCTAGACAGGAGACTTACATGGCGGAGACATATCGAAGCTAAGAAAATTCACCTAAAACTAAAATCAAACAGTCTCCATTGCGCTCCCCCTCTGCCTGGACTTCAAGGTCCTGCTCTACAATTCAACGCTTAAGCCAGTCTGGACCTACGGCTCCCAATTGTGGGGAAACGCGAGCAGCAGCAACATCGACATTATTCAGCGAGCACAATCAAAAATCCTGAGAACTATCACTGGGGTACCTTTGTATGTTCGGGACGACAACATCCACAGAGATCTTGGCATTCTACCCGTAAAACACCAACCTAACTTCTCATCCAAACCAGCTCGCCATTGCAACGCAATGACCTTCCAGCTCAGCAATAGTTATTAGAGCCCCTAAATCTCGCGCCAGTCACCTTGACTGTCAGATAGTTCTTTAATTTAAGATTCTATATACTTATTGTTAGTCTCAATTCAGAAAAGATCCAATAAATAAAATGCAAATGTTCAAAAAAAAAAAAAAAAAGTGTATGCTTAGTATGGTTAGAATTACGAGTGTCAGTGAATTAATGTACTTGACGACATTCACTCAGAATTCATAAAAATACAGGGTGTGCCATCTCGAGCTTAGGTATGAAAATATTGAATATCTTTTGAAAAAAACAAAAATTATGGAAAATGTCCGGTCGGGACAAATCAGGCGAACGCGGCGGCCAGTCGATATCGCTTCTTTTTGACATAACGCGTCCAGGGAATTTTCTGCACAAACTCCATTCCAAACTCCATTTGTTGTGTGACATGGGGCCCCGTCCTGTTGAAACCAGAAGACCCCTTTGTAGACCCTTTCGACGCATTTCCGGGCACACAATGTGCGCCAGCATCCACCGATATCGCTTGCCATCGACTGTTTCGCCTCTTTTGAAGAAGCAAGGGTCGATGATGGATGAGGCACAAACAATCGCCCAAACTCTCATTCCCTTGCCGTGTATTGGTTTCTCATGAATGACGTGAGGATTCTCAGTGCCCCAGATGCGGCAGTTCTGTTTATTGTCGCCGCCAGACAGGGTGAAATGCGCTTCGTCGGTCATCAAAATTTCCTGCCAAAAATTCGTTTCGAGAATCTCGGCTACTTTTCGGGCGTCGGTCAACCGCCGCGTCTTGTCTTCTGGCAACAATCGGTGAGTTAACTGTATTTTGTACGGAACATTCCCAAATCCTTCAAAATACGCCGCATCGTGGTGCCACTAACGTTTAAATGCAGCGATCGCCGCCGGTACGATACGGTGGGGTCCTCCTCAACACTATCCTGCACAGCCGCTAATCATTCTGGATTGAAATCGTTCCATTATTCAATCATTTTCAAATTTTCTGACGACAATAGAGAGCGAAAGGGCGATAACTGTGTTACATTTTTATTTATACTTGACTGTAGTGAAGCATTTAACATTGTAAGCAATAGTGTACTGTGTGCTAACCTACGTAATATATTTAACTTCTCAAAAACTTTTGTTAGTCTCATCTTCTAATACATTCAAAATTGTCGTCAGTTTGTTGACTGCCAACTTATATACGAATGATAATACCTAAAACATGCCTAATTGAAACCCCCTCCTATGGCCTAGAAATCTTGGGTCATTGTGACTTGATCATTCAAAATTTTCCACCTACCCTAGCAGAACACGTATATGATAAAGATTTTCTTAAAAAAATAATTTTCCAAATAGAACCAATTTATATGTTTTAAGAACTACGATTTCACCGTGGTACCTTTCGGTTCCGATGATTCACTCTTCTTCTTCTTTCAAATAAATCTAAGTCGCTAAACTGATATATTCGTTTAAAATGAAAATTGTATTGTGATTTTTTTTGACGCGATCCCGTTTGCCCAATTTGTTATATGTTTCGTTTCGCGTCAAATCAATGTATAAATAATCATATCCGATTATGCAAAATATTTATATTGCATATAATGCATCCATTTCTTTCAAAACGATCGTAATAAAAGTATACCCATAAAAAAATATAACTAATAAATATCAATTAGAAAACAAATCAAATCATATTAATTTAATATGATTGTCCTCATCCTCTTAGCTCACCCCGCATATTACCAAAACACGAAGCTCGCTAGACAAAATAGCTTTAGATGACCAACTTATTTTACTGTTCTATTCAAAACCTGGCCTTATTTTCTGGTCTTCAAGTTTCCTCTTCCTTGTGAAATCCGAGCAATTTGGTTTGGCCTTACTCTTGCGATTCCGTATAATTACTATATCATATGTAGTAGATGCCATAGGAACAACTGGGAAATAAGAGTAAACTTCGTTGTTTCTTGATGTATATACTCCCAGATAATGCAATTTTTAACGACGCAAAAAACGGTTTTACCATATAACTGCCATAGGAATGATCGGAAAATAGACCTAGCTTTATTGTTTTTTTAAGCATTGAAGTCGAAAAATATAACATTTCATTTTGTAACAGCTTCAAGGGTATATAAACTTCGGCTTGCCAATATTGTCCGTCTGTCTGTTTCTACGCGAACTAGTCTCTCAGTTTTAAAGATATCGAATTGAAACTTTGCACACACCCTTCTTTCCCTTGCACGCAGTATATAAGTCGGAACGGCCGGGATCGGCCGACTATATCCTATAGTCGTCATATAAGTGATTGATCGGAAATGCCATAACTTTGGTGTTTGTTAAGTTAGGAAGTTGGGATTTTCTATGGGTTTTATATTTGGCCAATCAATTTGACCTCCAAAATTTCATAAGGATCAGCCGACAATATCCTATAGCTGCCATGTAACTGAACGATTGGAAATGCCATAACTTTGGTGTTTTTGAAGTAAGGAAGTTGGGATTTTTTATGAGTGTTAAAATGTATCATATGAATAATTTTGGAGAATATAATTTACAGAATATTCTGCAAGGGTATATCAACTTCGGCTCCGCCCGAAGTTAGCTTTCCTTTCTTGTTAAGTATGCCATAGATTGAAAAGTCATTTTAAATCTTTTAGATCAAACCAAAGATTACAAATTTATAATACAAAATACATTTCTTAAGAATCAACATAGTAGGCGTCAACACCATAAAATTTCTCAGCTGTCAAAACTGCAAATATTTATGGAACGTATTTAGGAAATTAAAAATATTATTAAATTTTTTTTTATGCCTGGAGAAACGCAAGGAAATTTGAAGGTGGTTTCTTATACTACATTATATTATTATTACTATTGTTATTCACCAATCATCAAAGTACTGACGATTACTTGGATATTTTAATGCAAAATAAATACACTGACGAGCAAAACTGTAACACGAGTTCAATACTCTAATGCCCTCTTCCCATAGAGTCCATCCGTTCGAAACGGTTGGGATTTTTGACAAATGTAAAACTCCGATTCCCACAGAGCACATCCACCATCCACCATCCAATAACAGCTGATTTGAACAGCTGTGGCTCATCATTTTAGCCCGTTGCATTTTGCACAACATTTAAAATGAGCACAACAGCTTTATAAATGATACTTGGTAACAGACTGCAAGTGATCTACGCGAACAACCAAATCGAACTAATCTGTCTGCAGATTTTTGCCAGCCTGCAGAAAAAATATGAACCGCTTTTGCCTAATATTGTCTAACTGGTAACAAATCAAGTTCATTATATATAAATGTTTGTTTTTTGGTTTATAATAATTATATATTTTATTTCATTTTTAATGTTCTGATCCATGTTGTGAGTACGGTATGCGCCTAGGAAAGAGTGGAGCAACACCTAATGCTGCCCCACGGATGGATCAGTAATTAATTAACAATTCATTTTTTGAATTGGCGCCTTCCTTTTCCCAAAGTTACCCGCCATTATTTTTTGTTAATTTTCGTAGTGAATGTTTCAATTTTCACTGTCTAGAAGAAGAACTCAGAGTTGCACCGAAAAAACATCGCCTAACTATCGCATAAAAAAGTCCGTCAAATTTGGATGGGGAACTAACGGGGAATTTTCGGAACGGCAAAACCTTAAGGACCATCCGTTCAACGGATGGTGGATGGATCTCTGTGGGAAGAGGGCATAACTTCAAAGGTCTGTATCTTCCGTTGTAATTTCAGCACGCTTAATATCTTAGTCTTGTTTTGTTGGTTTGTTTATACACTACGTTTCTAGAATTTTAAGCCACTTAATAATAGGAGTAAAAAATGCAGGAAGTTAGCAAATATTTTTATTAATCATTTTTTAATAATGTGTCCACAGCGCTTTTAACTTTTTAAGTTCCCCCGCGTAGCTCCAATTCGGGCAGAATAGCATACCGTACGTCCTTTGTCCTTTCCCACAGCTCCTTCATTTCACTTGCAGGAACTGCATATTTCGCCAATTGCGATTTCACACGACTCCATAAATTTTCAATTGAATTCATATCCGGAGAGTGTGGGCCAAGACCAATATAATCGCTAAGATGCATAACGGCCATACATTGGTTGTGCAATATGCAGCTCGTTTTTTGGTGCCGACGAAAATTCTGCTCTCTCCGCTCGCACAAAGAGATTATATTGGTCTTTGGTGTGGGGGACACTTCATGGACAGAAATTTTTGTTGATGTAAAAATCCAATTTTTGACCAAAAGAGACGTATGCTTTTTCTCATTGTCTTGCTGTAAAATGCATTTCTCAGCAGTAAGACCCGTATTCCGGATGACTTCTGGAAGATTTTCTGTAAAATGCTTAAATATTGATTTTACTTTTGGGGACTCTAATTTCACCAACGTTTTTATTAAGAGGTCAAATATTTAATTTAGGTCTTGAAAAAATACGTTTGTATGGGAGCTATTAGATATATATACATAAAATATCTGCAAGCAGGGCCGGCGGTTGACGTGGGTAGTATGGGTAGTAGTACCCACTCGGTAAAATATCAGAGTAAGTTTTAACTCTCTGAAACAAGCCGGGAATTTGAAAACAACCGCGCTCGTGTCAAGTGCTCACACCGCGCGTGCGCGTGAGATCCTCGATCTTGTAGATCATATATCGATTGATCGATTTAATTTTTTGAACACACGCACGTGCACCACGAGTGATTGTATTGTATCAAAGGTCGACTATGTCACAAAATCGACTGATCCATGTTGCCATTCTGCATTCGTACAAACATTCGAATTGACAAGCTTGACCATCTGATAAAAACAATGATGCTTAATAAATAGAACCATCAAACTCAAAAATCCAAAATAAACACCAAGGAAGAACTTAATAAAATATTGCAAGAAATTCTCCTATTTCTTAGATGAAAAACGCTCTCCCTTTTTATACCCTTGCAGAGGGTATTATAATTTCAGTCAAAAGTTTGCAACGCAGTGAAGGAAACATTTCCGGCCCTATAAAGTATATATATTATTGATGAGCATCACCAGGAGAGTCGATCTAGCCATGTCCGTCTGTCCGTCCGTCTGTCCGTCAGTCCGTCCGTTTCTACGCAAACTAGTCCCTCAGTTTTAAAGCTATCTGCTTGAAACTTTCCCAAAAGTTGTCTTTCTATTGCAGGTAGTATATAAGTCGGAACGAGCCGGATCGGCCGACAATATTCTATAGCTGCAATATAACAGAACGATCGGAAAGGCCATAACTTTGGTGTTTGTAAAGTTAGGAAGTTGGGATTTTCTATGGGTTTTATTTTTGGCCAATCAATCCGACCTACCAATTTCATATATAAGTCGGAACGAGCCGGATCGGCCGACTATATGCTATAGCTGCCATATAACTGAACGATTGGAAATGCCATAACATTGGTGTTTTTAAGTTAGGAAGTTGGGATTTTTTATGAGTATTAAGAATGCATCACATGAATAATTTTGGAGAATATAATTTACAGAGTATTCTAAAAGGGTATATCGGCTCCGCCCGAACTTAGCTTTCCTTTCTTGTTTAATTTTATTTAAAATTTTTACTTAAACAAGAAAAAAATAAGTTAATTCTTTATGCTAATATAAAAAAAAATGTGTTCCTTTCTAAATAAAACGAGGACGGAAGCTAACTACGGCAAGCCGAAGTTTTAATACCCTTGCAGACTTTGCCGAAATTGCTAGAATTGAAAAAGTAGCGAAAAGAATAAGGTATACATAAATAAACAAGATTTGCATAGTTTTATGTCAATAGCTTTTATACTGCAAAAATTCCATAAAAAAAGAAAAAAGGGATATTTTCGCCGCCTTTAACAATTTTTCCTACGAAAGCAATAAGATATAGACGTCCGATCGGCAAGCGATTTTACCCTGATCAAGGTATGCGTAAATAACTAAGACTTGGCAAAATTTATGTCACAGCTTATACACTGCGCGAAACATCAAATTTGGACCGATTTCACCCTATTGTTCCTATGGGAGTCTATATCCTAGACTTCCGATCAGCACGGGCTTCTACCTTGATCAAGGAATGCATAAAAAACAAGAGAGAACGCTATAGTCGGGTGCCCCGACTATCAGATACCCGTTACTCAGGTAAAGGGAGTGCGAGGGAGATGGAGATAGAAACTTTGATCACGCATAACTTTTTAACGAATGGTCCGATTTAAAAAATTTCTTCTACATTTCGATAGGTATTGATAAACACAATAAAACTGCATTTTTACTTTTCCGAAATATTTAAATTTTTAAAATTGTATATAAGCGATTGTGGGCGGTAAAGGGGGCGTGGCACCTTTTTGAAACAAACTTGCGCTGCGTAGGAACTCCTAGAATCTGCATGCAAAATGCCAATCTTCTAGCTTTTATAGTTTCCGAGATCTCAGCGTTCATACGGACACACAGACAGACGGACAGACAGACGGACATGGCTAGATCGACTCGGCTAGTGATCCTGAACAAGAATATATATACTTTATAGGGCGGAAACGCTTCCATCTACCTGTTACATACTTTTGCACGAATACAATATACCCTTTTACTCTACGAGTAACGGGTATAAATACGATTTGGAAAGATTCATGTCAATAGCTTTTACACTGCCCGAAATATCATCAATTCTTGCAAGGTATATCCGATCGTTCCTATGGAAGCTATAGGATATAGACGTCCGATCGGCACGCGATTTTACATTGATCAAGGTATGCATAGAAAAATACGTGCGAAATATTCTGAAAATCATAAAATTTTAACCGATTTCACCCTATTGTTCCTATGGGAGCTATAGGATATAGACGTCCGATCGGCACGCGCCTTTACCCTGATAAAGGTATGCATAAAAAAATACGATTTGGAAAGATTCATGTCAATAGCGCTTACACTGCGCGAAATATCATCAATTCTTGCCAGATATATCCGATTGTTCCTATGGGAGCCATAGGATATAGACATCGGATCGGGGCGTTTTTCAAACTTGATCTGCGTACACATGTTTTAGGACAACTGTGAAAGTTTCAGATCGCTAGCTTTTAAACTGAGCTCGCAAACGGTATTGAAACAGACGGACAGACGGACGGACGGACAGACGGACAGACGGACATGGCTATATCGACTCCCCTATTGATCCTGATCAAGAATATATATACTTTATGGGGTCGGAAACGTCTCCTTCGCTGCGTAACAAACTTCTGACCAAAATTATAATACCCTCTGCAAGGGTATAAAAAGATTAGCTACACGTAATCAATTTCATTTTTGTATAGCGGTTCTAGCATGTAGTTGTCTGATTGGCAACAACTTTTACCCTGAGCAAGGTATACATAAATAAATTAGATAAATTGCATAGTTTCATGTCCATAGCTTTTATACTGCAAAAATGTCATATACAAATAGGAAAAAAAGGGATATTTCCGCAGCCTATAACAATTTTACCTACGGAGCTATAAGATATAGACGTCCGATCGGCAAGCGCTTTTACCCTGATCAAGGTCTGCGTAAGTAAATAAGACTTGAAAAATGTATGTCAATAGCTTATACACTGCGCGAAATATTCTAAAAAACATCTAATTTGGACCGATTTCACCCTATTGTTCCTATGGGAGCTATAGGATATAGACGTCCGATCAGCACGCGCTTTTACCTTGATGAAGGAATGCATAAAAAATACGATTTGAAAAAATGTATGGCAATAGCTTTTACACTGCGCGAAATATTCTGAAAAACATCAAATTTGGACCGATTTTACACTATTGTTCCTATGGGAGCTATAAGATATAGACGTCCGATCGGCACGCGCTTTTCCCCTTATCAAGGTTTGCATCAAAAAATACGATTTGGAAAGATTCATGTCAATAGCTTTTACACTGCGCGAAATATCATCAATTCTTGCTAGATATACCCGATTGTTCCTATGGGAGCTATAGGATAAAGACGTCCGATCGGCACGCGCTTTTACCCTGATAAAGGTATGCATAAAAAATTACGATTTGGAAAGATTCATGTCAATAGCTCTTACACTGCCCGAAATATCATCAATTCAGATATTCCCACGAACGAGCGGCTAACTACTTCTACATTCGCAGACGATACCGCGATCATAAGTCGGTCCAAATGCCCAACTCAGGCAACAGCACTACTAGCTGATCATCTCGTTGTAGTGGAGAGGTGGTTATCAGACTGTCGAATAAAAATAAATGCGCAAAAGTGTAAACACATAACGTTTACTCTTAACAGACAAACGTGTCCCCCGCTAACCCTGAATAACACGCCACTTCCACAAGCTGACGATGTAACGTACCTTGGCATCCACCTAGACAGGAGACTTACATGGCGGAGACATATCGAAGCTAAGAAAATTCACCTAAAACTAAAATCAAACAGTCTCCATTGGCTTATAAACGCGCGCTCCCCCCTCTGCCTGGACTTCAAGGTCCTGCTCTACAATTCAACGCTTAAGCCAGTCTGGACCTACGGCTCCCAATTGTGGGGAAACGTGAGCAGCAGCAACATCGACATTATTCAGCGAGCACAATCAAAAATCCTGAGAACTATCACTGGGGCACCTTGGTATGTTCGGAACGACAACATCCACAGAGATCTTGGCATTCTACCCGTAAAAGCTACACCAAGCTAACTTCTCATCCAAACCAGCTCGCCAGGGGCCTAGCCAGGGCTTCCATCCGGACCCGATTGCAACGCAATGACCTTCCAGCTCAGCAATAGTTATTAGAGCCCCTAAATTTTCGCGCCAGTCACCTGTCAGATAGTTTTTTAATTTAAGATTCTATATACTTATTGTTAGTCTCAATTCAGAAAAGATCCAATAAATAAAATGCAAATGTTAAAAAAAAAAAAAAAAGTGTATGCTTAGTATGGTTAGAATTACGAGTGTCAGTGAATTAATGTACTTGACGACATTCACTCAGAATTCATAAAAATACAGGGTGTGCCATCTCGAGCTTAGGTATGAAAATATTGAATATCTTTTGAAAAAAACAAAAATTATGGAAAATGTCCGGTCGGGACAAATCAGGCGAACGCGGCGGCCAGTCGATATCGCTTCTTTTTGACATAACGCGTCCAGGGAATTTTCTGCACAAACTCCATTGTATCGTTTGTTGTGTGACATGGGGCCCCGTCCTGTTGAAACCAGAAGACCCCTTTGTAGACCCTTTCGACGCATTTCCGGGCACACAATGTGCGCCAGCATCCACCGATATCGCTTGCCATCGACTGTTTCGCCTCTTTTGAAGAAGCAAGGGTCGATGATGGATGAGGCACAAACAATCGCCCAAACTCTCATTCCCTTGCCGTGTATTGGTTTCTCATGAATGACGTGAGGATTCTCAGTGCCCCAGATGCGGCAGTTCTGTTTATTGTCGCCGCCAGACAGGGTGAAATGCGCTTCGTCGGTCATCAAAATTTCCTGCCAAAAATTCGTTTCGAGAATCTCGGCTACTTTTCGGGCGTCGGTCAACCGCCGCGTCTTGTCTTCTGGCAACAATCGGTGAGTTAACTGTATTTTGTACGGAACATTCCCAAATCCTTCAAAATACGCCGCATCGTGGTGCCACTAACGTTTAAATGCAGCGATCGCCGCCGGTACGATACGGTGGGGTCCTCCTCAACACTATCCTGCACAGCCGCTAATCATTCTGGATTGAAATCGTTCCATTATTCAATCATTTTCAAATTTTCTGACGACAATAGAGAGCGAAAGGGCGATAACTGTGTTACATTTTTATTTATACTTGACTGTAGTGAAGCATTTAACATTGTAAGCAATAGTGTACTGTGTGCTAACCTACGTAATATATTTAACTTCTCAAAAACTTTTGTTAGTCTCATCTTCTAATACATTCAAAATTGTCGTCAGTTTGTTGACTGCCAACTTATATACGAATGATAATACCTAAAACATGCCTAATTGAAACCCCCTCCTATGGCCTAGAAATCTTGGCTCATTGTGACTTGATCATTCAAAATTTTCCACCTACCCTAGCAGAACACGTATATGATAAAGATTTTCTTAAAAAAATAATTTTCCAAATAGAACCAATTTATATGTTTTAAGAACTACGATTTCACCGTGGTACCTTTCGGTTCCGATGATTCACTCTTCTTCTTCTTTCAAATAAATCTAAGTCGCTAAACTGATATATTCGTTTAAAATGAAAATTGTATTGTGATTTTTTTTGACGCGATCCCGTTTGCCCAATTTGTTATATGTTTCGTTTCTCGTCAAATCAATGTATAAATAATCATATCCGATTATGCAAAATATTTATATTGCATATAATGCATCCATTTCTTTCAAAACGATCGTAATAAAAGTATACCCATAAAAAAATATAACTAATAAATATCAATTAGAAAACAAATCAAATCATATTAATTTAATATGATTGTCCTCATCCTCTTAGCTCACCCCGCATATTACCAAAACACGAAGCTCGCTAGACAAAATAGCTTTAGATGACCAACTTATTTTACTGTTCTATTCAAAACCTGGCCTTATTTTCTGGTCTTCAAGTTTCCTCTTCCTTGTGAAATCCGAGCAATTTGGTTTGGCCTTACTCTTGCGATTCCGTATAATTACTATATCATATGTAGTAGATGCCATAGGAACAACTGGGAAATAAGAGTAAACTTCGTTGTTTCTTGATGTATATACTCCCAGATAATGCAATTTTTAACGACGCAAAAAACGGTTTTACCATATAACTGCCATAGGAATGATCGGAAAATAGACCTAGCTTTATTGTTTTTTAAGCATTGAAGTCGAAAAATATAACATTTCATTTTGTAACAGCTTCAAGGGTATATAAACTTCGGCTTGCCAATATTGTCCGTCTGTCTGTTTCTACGCGAACTAGTCTCTCAGTTTTAAAGATATCGAATTGAAACTTTGCACACACCCTTCTTTCCCTTGCACGCAGTATATAAGTCGGAACGGCCGGGATCGGCCGACTATATCCTATAGTCGTCATATAAGTGATTGATCGGAAATGCCATAACTTTGGTGTTTGTTAAGTTAGGAAGTTGGGATTTTCTATGGGTTTTATATTTGGCCAATCAATTTGACCTCCAAAATTTCATAAGGATCAGCCGACAATATCCTATAGCTGCCATGTAACTGAACGATTGGAAATGCCATAACTTTGGTGTTTTTTAAGTAAGGAAGTTGGGATTTTTTATGAGTGTTAAAATGTATCATATGAATAATTTTGGAGAATATAATTTACAGAATATTCTGCAAGGGTATATCAACTTCGGCTCCGCCCGAAGTTAGCTTTCCTTTCTTGTTAAGTATGCCATAGATTGAAAAGTCATTTTAAATCTTTTAGATCAAACCAAAGATTACAAATTTATAATACAAAATACATATCTTAAGAATCAACATAGTAGGCGTCAACACCATAAAATTTCTCAGCTGTCAAAACTGCAAATATTTATGGAACGTATTTAGGAAATTAAAAATATTATTAAATTTTTTTTTATACCTGGAGAAACGCAAGGAAATTTGAAGGTGGTTTCTTATACTACATTATATTATTATTACTATTGTTATTCACCAATCATCAAAGTACTGACGATTACTTGGATATTTTAATGCAAAATAAATACACTGACGAGCAAAACTGTAACACGAGTTCAATACTCTAATGCCCTCTTCCCATAGAGTCCATCCGTTCGAAACGGTTGGGATTTTTGACAAATGTAAAACTCCGATTCCCACAGAGCACATCCACCATCCAATAACAGCTGATTTGAACAGCTGTGGCTCATCATTTTAGCCCGTTGCATTTTGCACAACATTTAAAATGAGCACAATAGCTTTATAAATGATACTTGGTAACAGACTGCAAGTGATCTACGCGAACAACCAAATCGAACTAATCTGTCTGCAGATTTTTGCCAGCCTGCAGAAAAAATATGAACCGCTTTTGCCTAATATTGTCTAACTGGTAACAAATCAAGTTCATTATATATAAATGTTTGTTTTTTGGTTTATAATAATTATATATTTTATTTCATTTTTAATGTTCTGATCCATGTTGTGAGTACGGTATGCGCCTAGGAAAGAGTGGAGCAACACCTAATGCTGCCCCACGGATGGATCAGTAATTAATTAACAATTCATTTTTTGAATTGGCGCCTTCCTTTTCCCAAAGTTACCCGCCATTATTTTTTGTTAATTTTCGTAGTGAATGTTTCAATTTTCACTGTCTAGAAGAAGAACTCAGAGTTGCACCGAAAAAACATCGCCTAACTATCGCATAAAAAAGTCCGTCAAATTTGGATGGGGAACTAACGGGGAATTTTCGGAACGGCAAAACCTTAAGGACCATCCGTTCAACGGATGGTGGATGGATCTCTGTGGGAAGAGGGCATAACTTCAAAGGTCTGTATCTTCCGTTGTAATTTCAGCACGCTTAATATCTTAGTCTTGTTTTGTTGGTTTGTTTATACACTACGTTTCTAGAATTTTAAGCCACTTAATAATAGGAGTAAAAAATGCAGGAAGTTAGCAAATATTTTTATTAATCATTTTTTAATAATGTGTCCACAGCGCTTTTAACTTTTTAAGTTCCCCGCGTAGCTCCAATTCGGGCAGAATAGCATACCGTACGTCCTTTGTCCTTTCCCACAGCTCCTTCATTTCACTTGCAGGAACTGCATATTTCGCCAATTGCGATTTCACACGACTCCATAAATTTTCAATTGGATTCATATCCGGAGAGTGTGGGCCAAGACCAATATAATCGCTAAGATGCATAACGGCCATATATTGGTTGTGCAATATGCAGCTCGTTTTTTGGTGCCGACGAAAATTCTGCTCTCTCCGCTCGCACAAAGAGATTATATTGGTCTTTGGTGTGGGGGACACTTCATGGACAGAAATTTTTGTTGATGTAAAAATCCAATTTTTGACCAAAAGAGACGTATGCTTTTTCTCATTGTCTTGCTGTAAAATGCATTTCTCAGCAGTAAGACCCGTATTCCGGATGACTTCTGGAAGATTTTCTGTAAAATGCTTAAATATTGATTTTACTTTTGGGGACTCTAATTTCACCAACGTTTTTATTAAGAGGTCAAATATTTAATTTAGGTCTTGAAAAAAATACGTTTGTATGGGAGCTATTAGATATATATACATAAAATATCTGCAAGCAGGGCCGGCGGTTGACGTGGGTAGTATGGGTAGTAGTACCCACTCGGTAAAATATCAGAGTAAGTTTTAACTCTCTGAAACAAGCCGGGAATTTGAAAACAACCGCGCTCGTGTCAAGTGCTCACACCGCGCGTGCGCGTGAGATCCTCGATCTTGTAGATCATATATCGATTGATCGATTTAATTTTTTGAACACACGCACGTGCACCACGAGTGATTGTATTGTATCAAAGGTCGACTATGTCACAAAATCGACTGATCCATGTTGCCATTCTGCATTCGTACAAACATTCGAATTGACAAGCTTGACCATCTGATAAAAATAATGATGCTTAATAAATAGAACCATCAAACTCAAAAATCCAAAATAAACCCCAAGGAAGAACTTAATAAAATATTGCAAGAAATTCTCCTATTTCTTAGATGAAAAACGCTCTCCCTTTTTATACCCTTGCAGAGGGTATTATAATTTCAGTCAAAAGTTTGCAACGCAGTGAAGGAAACATTTCCGGCCCTATAAAGTATATATATTATTGATGAGCATCACCAGGAGAGTCGATCTAGCCATGTCCGTCTGTCCGTCCGTCTGTCCGTCAGTCCGTCCGTTTCTACGCAAACTAGTCCCTCAGTTTTAAAGCTATCTGCTTGAAACTTTCCCAAAAGTTGTCTTTCTATTGCAGGTAGTATATAAGTCGGAACGAGCCGGATCGGCCGACAATATTCTATAGCTGCAATATAACAGAACGATCGGAAAGGCCATAACTTTGGTGTTTGTAAAGTTAGGAAGTTGGGATTTTCTATGGGTTTTATTTTTGGCCAATCAATCCGACCTACCAATTTCATATATAAGTCGGAACGAGCCGGATCGGCCGACTATATGCTATAGCTGCCATATAACTGAACGATTGGAAATGCCATAACATTGGTGTTTTTAAGTTAGGAAGTTGGGATTTTTTATGAGTATTAAGAATGCATCACATGAATAATTTTGGAGAATATAATTTACAGAGTATTCTAAAAGGGTATATCGGCTCCGCCCGAACTTAGCTTTCCTTTCTTGTTTAATTTTATTTAAAATTTTTACTTAAACAAGAAAAAAATAAGTTAATTCTTTATGCTAATATAAAAAAAATGTGTTCCTTTCTAAATAAAACGAGGACGGAAGCTAACTACGGCAAGCCGAAGTTTTAATACCCTTGCAGACTTTGCCGAAATTGCTAGAATTGAAAAAGTAGCGAAAAGAATAAGGTATACATAAATAAACAAGATTTGCATAGTTTTATGTCAATAGCTTTTATACTGCAAAAATTCCATAAAAAAAGAAAAAAGGGATATTTTCGCCGCCTTTAACAATTTTTCCTACGAAAGCAATAAGATGTAGACGTCCGATCGGCAAGCGATTTTACCCTGATCAAGGTATGCGTAAATAACTAAGACTTGGCAAAATTTATGTCACAGCTTATACACTGCGCGAAACATCAAATTTGGACCGATTTCACCCTATTGTTCCTATGGGAGTCTATATCCTAGACTTCCGATCAGCACGGGCTTCTACCTTGATCAAGGAATGCATAAAAAACAGAGAGAACGCTATAGTCGGGTGCCCCGACTATCAGATACCCGTTACTCAGGTAAAGGGAGTGCGAGGGAGATGGAGATAGAAACTTTGATCACGCATAACTTTTTAACGAATGGTCCGATTTGAAAAATTTCTTCTACATTTCGATAGGTATTGATAAACACAATAAAACTGCATTTTTACTTTTCCGAAATATTTAAATTTTTAAAATTTTATATAAGCGATTGTGGGCGGTAAAGGGGGCGTGGCACCTTTTTGAAACAAACTTGCGCTGCGTAGGAACTCCTAGAATCTGCATGCAAAATGCCAATCTTCTAGCTTTTATAGTTTCCGAGATCTCAGCGTTCATACGGACACACAGACAGACGGACAGACAGACGGACATGGCTAGATCGACTCGGCTAGTGATCCTGAACAAGAATATATATACTTTATAGGGCGGAAACGCTTCCTTCTACCTGTTACATACTTTTGCACGAATACAATATACCCTTTTACTCTACGAGTAACGGGTATAAATACGATTTGGAAAGATTCATGTCAATAGCTTTTACACTGCCCGAAATATCATCAATTCTTGCAAGGTATATCCGATCGTTCCTATGGAAGCTATAGGATATAGACGTCCGATCGGCACGCGATTTTACATTGATCAAGGTATGCATAGAAAAATACGTGCGAAATATTCTGAAAATCATAAAATTTTAACCGATTTCACCCTATTGTTCCTATGGGAGCTATAGGATATAGACGTCCGATCGGCACGCGCCTTTACCCTGATAAAGGTATGCATAAAAAAATACGATTTGGAAAGATTCATGTCAATAGCGCTTACACTGCGCGAAATATCATCAATTCTTGCCAGATATATCCGATTGTTCCTATGGGAGTCATAGGATATAGACATCGGATCGGGGCGTTTTTCAAACTTGATCTGCGTACACATGTTTTAGGACAACTGTGAAAGTTTCAGATCGCTAGCTTTTAAACTGAGCTCGCAAACGGTATTGAAACAGACGGACAGACGGACGGACGGACAGACGGACAGACGGACATGGCTATATCGACTCCCCTATTGATCCTGATCAAGAATATATATACTTTATGGGGTCGGAAACGTCTCCTTCGCTGCGTAACAAACTTCTGACCAAAATTATAATACCCTCTGCAAGGGTATAAAAAGATTAGCTACACGTAATCAATTTCATTTTTGTATAGCGGTTCTAGCATGTAGTTGTCTGATTGGCAACAACTTTTACCCTGAGCAAGGTATACATAAATAAATTAGATAAATTGCATAGTTTCATGTCAATAGCTTTTATACTGCAAAAAATGTCATATACAAATAGGAAAAAAAGGGATATTTTCGCAGCCTTTAACAATTTTTCCTACGGAAGCTATAAGATATAGACGTCCGATCGGCAAGCGCTTTTACCCTGATCAAGGTATGCGTAAATAAATAAGACTTGAAAAATGTGTGACAATAGCTTATACACTGCGCGAAATATTCTAAAAAACATCAAATTTTGACAGATTTCACGCTATTGTTCCTATAGGAGCTATAGGATATAGACGTCCGATCAGCACGCGCTTTTACCTTGATGAAGGAATGCATAAACAAATACGATTTGAAAAAATGTATGGCAATAGCTTTTACACTGCGCGAAATATTCTGAAAAACATCAAATTTGGACCGATTTTACACTATTGTTCCTATGGGAGCTATAAGATATAGACGTCCGATCGGCACGCGCTTTTCCCCTTATCAAGGTTTGCATCAAAAAATACGATTTGGAAAGATTCATGTCAATAGCTTTTACACTGCTCGAAATATCATCAATTCTTGCTAGATATACCCGATTGTTCCTATGGGAGCTATAGGATATAGACGTCCGATCGGCACGCGCTTTTACCCTGATAAAGGTATGCATAAAAAATTACGATTTGGAAAGATTCATGTCAATAGCTCTTACACTGCCCGAAATATCATCAATTCTTGCAAGATATATCCGATTGTTCCTGTGGGAGCTACGGAATATAGACGTCCGATCCGGGCGATTTTCAAACTTGATCTGCGTACACATGTTTTAGGACGAGTGTGAAAGTTTCAGATCGCTAGCTTTTAAACTGAGCTTGCAAACGGTATTGAAACAGACGGACAGACGGACATGGCTATATCAACTCCCCTATTGATCCTGATCAGGAATATATATACTTTATAGGGTCGGAAACGTCTCCTTCACTGCGTTACAAACTTCTGACCAAAATTATAATACCCTCTGCAAGGGTATAGAAATGGTGCAAAAAATGTACGACATCGCTAAACAAGAGAACGGCTGGGCCGATTTGGCTCAAATTTTTTTTCAGTTGTTTGTAATTGCCAGAAGAAGGTTAATGCATAAGAAAATTTTGGGAAAACCTGCCGAAAAAGTCGCTATCGGCTCAAGAGATGTATTCATTGTTGTACATAAAACTGTTTAAACAGCAGGCTTTGGAAATAATGCCTTCATTGTTGTACATAAAACTGTAAAAAATCGAGTTAACGAAACATTGCCAAAGTTTTAATTGGAAATAATGCCTTCTTTGAGATCAAGACTTGGACGGCGTTCACGAAATGCGATACATTGTCAGAATGTGTGTAATAATCAAACGCAAGAGGTACGTGCAGAAATAAATGCATCGGCACGCGCCCGAATTGCACAGCCTCGCGCTGCACAAAGACCACCTCAAGCCCGACAAAATGTGAGTAGAAGAACCCAACCGCAAATGATAACTTGAATCGCACTGCATTCGCATACAGTTCCGAAACATCCTTCAAAGATCAAAGCTGCGTTGTTATTAGTTCATTGTCTGTCGTATGTCAGCATTGCAATGCACTGAAGTTTCGATTGGAAACCCCCGGCTTATGCTGTGCAGGTTGCAAAATTAAATTGCCCGTTTTGGCTCATCATCGCTACTATATGGAAATTCAGCCCAATCAAACAGCTTCCTAAAGCTTGCACAAAAAAATAACGGATGCTTTCAAATGACGTCATTTGGAGCCGAGGTTGTTCATCAACCAGGCTACAATCCGAGTTATAAAGTAATGGCGTCGCTTTATTATCTAATTTTTTCAAAATTGCATCCCAACATTCAGATTCAAGGGCTAATTCACCATTGAGCGGGCGCTTTGTTACCACCACCAAACAAAGATCATAAATTCCTTCAGATCTACTTCATTGGTGATTCGAAAGATGAACTAAATCAGCGTTGTGCAATTTTCACTACAACTAAACGTGAAATTATACAACAATTGCAAAATCTTCTGCATGAGCGTAATGAATTGGTCAGATTGTTCAAAACTGCATTGGATATAATGCATTCTGACGACCACAAAATCATTATCAGCGCTGACAAAAGGCCCTCTGGAAGCCTTGCAAGACAATTTAATGCTCCCACTATTAATGAAGTCGCAGTGGTGAAATTGGGGCGAGACAAAGTTCGCCGGGTGCTCTAGTTTTAAATAAAATTCATATCACAAAACTTTTAAATCTGTGAAAAAAAAATTTTAAGACTAAACAAAAACCAAACAAAAAAAAAAAATGGCAGAGCCAGTGCTATTATTGTCAGAAAACTATCTAAATCAAGCCCTGAACCAAATTAGGCAAGTGCCGCAATTTGGAGGTAACACGCTCGAACTCAGCCCGTTCATCAGGAGGATAGATTTTATCCTGGAGTTGTACCCCACAACATGTATACGCGAGCGTATTCTTCAGTGCTATTGAAATGCAGCTTCACGGAGATGCCCAGAGGATATCTCAACTATCAACAGCCAGATGCTGGAGGGACTTAAGGAACGCCCTCATCAACGAATATAAAACCCAGACGCCCTGCGAAGAACTACTAAGACGTCTGTATAACACCCCCTTTCCTGGGTGTATACGTAAGTTTGTTGAGTCCAAATCTTTTATAATATTAAATAAATTAGCCTTAGAAAATAATGCTTCAAATACAATTTTATACACTAATGCTCTAAATAATACAGTTAAAGATGTTATTATGAAAAAAGTCTGTCTTTTTATGACATTGGCTAGGTATGATATTACTAATGCTAATAAACTAAAATGTGTAGCACAACAAGAAGGTTGTTATGAAACATTTAATTGAGATCGAACAAAGAATTCACAAAGTCAAAACCAAGAAAAGAGAAATTATCAACCCCAACAAAATACTAATAAACAACAAAACTATAAATCCCAAAACCAATACAGGCAGCAGAATAATATTTCCCCAAATCAATATAAGCAACAGGTTAGTACATCTCAAGGCCAACATAAGCCTAATTATAATAAAAATAACAGCGAAACTTTTTATGAAAACCACCCATTATATCAAGCAACAAAACAAGAATTCCAACAAAAATTTAATTATAATCAGGTTAGGAATCCTATTAATTATCAATCACAACAAAATGGGGCTAATGCTCCTCCGATCAATAAAAAGAAATCGCGAAAGTACGAGTGGCCATATGAAAATGGATACAGAAAATTTTCATCAACAAGCCTCGGACACCGAACAGGAAATAGAAACCCTTACAAACGAATCATCATGAATAACCAAGAGTTCCGATGTGTTGTAGACACAGGCTCTTCTATTAATTTAATTAAAGAAAATTACTTTCATCAACCAAAAATACACCTCTTAAAGTTCATACCATAAATGGTAATATTCAGTTAAATAAATCCGTGTCCTACCATGCAAGTAAGCTTTGTCCGACCAAACAAACATTTTGGGTCCATAATTTTTCCGATAGATATGATATGCTCATAAGAAGAGAATATCTCGAAGCTTGTAACGCAATTATTAATTATAAATCAAAAACAGTTAATTTAAACAGTTATCAATTCGGATTGAGATTTAATTATAACGATTCCGAATATAAACAAGGAGAAGCAGAAATTGATTGCTGCGATCCCCCATTTTTAACAGATACACCTTTTAATTTTGCAATAAATAACGACTTGCAAGAAACCAATAAGTTTAGATTAGAACACCTTAATGACGAGGAAAAAGATAATCTTAAGAAAATTTTATATTAATTTAGCGACAAACAGTACAAAGAAAGTGACAATTTGACTTTCACTAGTACTATCAAGCATGTCATTCATACAAAAAATGAGCAACCGGTTTACAAAAAACCATACAAATATCCTCAAGCTTACGACCAAGAAGTCGATTCGCAAATGAGAGATATGATAAAACAGGAAATAATTCGAAAGTCAAATTCCCCTTATTGCTCATCCATTTGGATAGTACCTAAGAAAGGTGATGCATCTGGAACAAAAAAGTTCCGTATCGTAATTGACTATCGTAATTTAAATGAAATTACGGTAGATGACAAATACCCTATCCCGGTCATGGATGAAATATTGGACAAACTTGGTAGATGCCAATATATTACCACTATTGACCTTGCAAAAGGTTTTCACCAAATACAAATGGATGAAAATTCTAATTGAAAAATGCCCCTGCTACCTTTCAAAGGTGCATGAACAATCTCTTAGAAGATTTGATCTACAAGGATTGTTTGGTCTACATGGACGATATTATCGTGTACTCCACTTCATTGGAGGAACATGTATTATCTTTGCGAAAGGTATTTGAAAAATTACAAGAAGCTAATCTCAAGCTTCAACTCGACAAATGCGAGTTTATGAAAAAGGAAACAGAATTCCTTGGACATATTATAACAACAACTGGTATAAAACCAAATCCTCTCAAAATAGAGGCAATTCAAAATTTCCCTATACCCAAATCCCCAAAACAAATAAAATCCTTTTTAGGTCTTTGTGGATTTTATAGGAAATTTATCCCAAACTTTGCTAAAATAGCAAAACCAATGACAGCAAAGCTTAAAAAAGGCGTAACTTTAAATATAAAAGATAATGATTATGTACAAGCGTTTGAAAAACTTAAACTTTTAATAATGTCCGATCCCATACTTATAAACACAAATTTCGAAAAAACATTCTCATTAACAACAGATGCAAGTAATATTGATGGAGCAGTATTATCGCAAAATCATAAACCAATCTGTTATGCTAGCAGAACTCTTAGTGAACACGAAATTAATTATTCGGCAATAGAAAAAGAACTTTTAGCTATTGTCTGGGCCACCAGATATTTGAGGTCCTATCTTTTTGGCAGAAAATTTCTGATCCTAAGTGATCACAGGTCTCTAGTATGGCTCAATAGTATTAAGGAACCTAATATGAAATTACAACGCTGGAAAATCAAACTAAATGAGTTTGATTATGAAATAAAATATTTGCCCGGTAAAGAAAACCATGTGGCAGACGCCTTATCTAGAATAAGAATAGAGAAATCCTATTTGGGAGAGACTTCCAGTAATTCAAATACAATAACAACAGTAGCTACAGTGCATAGTGCACCAGAAGATAACCAAAACCACATTTCAATAACAGAATGACCACTGAATTATTATAACAGACAACTAGAATTTATAAGAGGAGACTCAAATGAAGTCGAAGTAATAAATTATTTTCATAAAACAAAAATCATAATAACATATAAAGAGATGACAATCGAATACGCAAAACAATTAATAATTGAATACTTTTCTAATAAAAAAAAAGAAGCATTTAATTGTTCTGTACAAATCGAAGAAATCTTAATAACAAATACTATAATGGATTACACACAAACTATTTATGAAAACAATAATGTAACAATGATAGAACCACTGTCAATAATTGAAGCAGAAGATATAATAAGAATACATACAAGAAAAAATAACACATTTCAAATTATAATACTTACTATTTTAATTGTAATAATTATAATTTTAACGCTTTACTTCATGTATAAATTTAAGAGTATTCCGAGAAACATTGTAATTAAATATAAAATCAAAAAAAAAACAAGAGAGAACGCTATAGTCGGGTGCCCCGACTATCAGATACCCGTTACTCAGGTAAAGGGAGTGCGAGGGAGATGGAGATAGAAACTTTGATCACGCATAACTTTTTAACGAATGGTCCGATATGCATAGAAAAATACGTGCGAAATATTCTGAAAATAAAATTTTAACCGATTTCACCCTATTGTTCCTATGGGAGCTATAGGATATAGACGTCCGATCGGCACGCGCCTTTACCCTGATAAAGGTATGCATAAAAAAATACGATTTGGAAAGATTCATGTCAATAGCGCTTACACTGCGCGAAATATCATCAATTCTTGCCAGATATATCCGATTGTTCCTATGGGAGCCATAGGATATAGACATCGGATCGGGGCGTTTTTCAAACTTGATCTGCGTACACATGTTTTAGGACAACTGTGAAAGTTTCAGATCGCTAGCTTTTAAACTGAGCTCGCAAACGGTATTGAAACAGACGGACAGACGGACGGACGGACAGACGGACAGACGGACATGGCTATATCGACTCCCCTATTGATCCTGATCAAGAATATATATACTTTATGGGGTCGGAAACGTCTCCTTCGCTGCGTAACAAACTTCTGACCAAAATTATAATACCCTCTGCAAGGGTATAAAAAGATTAGCTACACGTAATCAATTTCATTTTTGTATAGCGGTTCTAGCATGTAGTTGTCTGATTGGCAACCACTTTTACCCTGGGCAAGGTATACATAAATAAATTAGATAAATTGCATAGTTTCATGTCAAATGGGGAAAAAAATGGGAAAAAATGGATATTTTCGCAGCCTTTAACAATTTTTCCTGCGGAAGCTATAAGATATAGACGTCCGATCGGCAAGCGCTTTTACCCTGATCAAGGTATGCGTAAATAAATAAGACTTGAAAAATGTATGACAATAGCTTATACACTGCGCGAAATATTCTAAAAAACATCAAATTTTGACAGATTTCACGCTATTGTTCCTATAGGAGCTATAGGATATAGACGTCCGATCAGCACGCGCTTTTACCTTGATGAAGGAATGCATAAACAAATACGATTTGAAAAAATGTATGGCAATAGCTTTTACACTGCGCGAAATATTCTGAAAAACATCAAATTTGGACCGATTTTACACTATTGTTCCTATGGGAGCTATAAGATATAGACGTCCGATCGGCACGCGCTTTTCCCCTTATCAAGGTTTGCATCAAAAAATACGATTTGGAAAGATTCATGTCAATAGCTTTTACACTGCGCGAAATATCATCAATTCTTGCTAGATATACCCGATTGTTCCTATGGGAGCTATAGGATATAGACGTCCGATCGGCACGCGCTTTTACCCTGATAAAGGTATGCATAAAAAATTACGATTTGGAAAGATTCATGTCAATAGCTCTTACACTGCCCGAAATATCATCAATTCTTGCAAGATATATCCGATTGTTCCTGTGGGAGCTACGGAATATAGACGTCCGATCCGGGCGATTTTCAAACTTGATCTGCGTACACATGTTTTAGGACGAGTGTGAAAGTTTCAGATCGCTAGCTTTTAAACTGAGCTTGCAAACGGTATTGAAACAGACGGACAGACGGACATGGCTATATCGACTCCCCTATTGATCCTGATCAGGAATATATATACTTTATAGGGTCGGAAACGTCTCCTTCACTGCGTTACAAACTTCTGACCAAAATTATAATACCCTCTGCAAGGGTATAGAAATGGTGCAAAAAATGTACGACATCGCTAAACAAGAGAACGGCTGGGCCGATTTGGCTCAAATTTTTTTTCAGTTGTTTGTAATTGCCAGAAGAAGGTTAATGCATAAGAAAATTTTGGGAAAACCTGCCGAAAAAGTCGCTATCGGCTCAAGAGATGTATTCATTGTTGTACATAAAACTGTTTAAACAGCAGGCTTTGGAAATAATGCCTTCATTGTTGTACATAAAACTGTAAAAAATCGAGTTAACGAAACATTGCCAAAGTTTTAATTGGAAATAATGCCTTCTTTGAGATCAAGACTTGGACGGCGTTCACGAAATGCGATACATTGTCAGAATGTGTGTAATAATCAAACGCAAGAGGTACGTGCAGAAATAAATGCATCGGCACGCGCCCGAATTGCACAGCTTCGCGCTGCACAAAGACCACCTCAAGCCCGACAAAATGTGAGTAGAAGAACCCAACCGCAAATGATAACTTGAATCGCACTGCATTCGCATACAGTTCCGAAACATCCTTCAAAGATCAAAGCTGCGTTGTTATTAGTTCATTGTCTGTCGTATGTCAGCATTGCAATGCACTGAAGTTTCGATTGGAAACCCCCGGCTTATGCTGTGCAGGTTGCAAAATTAAATTGCCCGTTTTGGCTCATCATCGCTACTATATGGAAATTCAGCCCAATCAAACAGCTTCCTAAAGCTTGCACAAAAAAATAACGGATGCTTTCAAATGACGTCATTTGGAGCCGAGGTTGTTCATCAACCAGGCTACAATCCGAGTTATAAAGTAATGGCGTCGCTTTATTATCTAATTTTTTCAAAATTGCATCCCAACATTCAGATTCAAGGGCTAATTCACCATTGAGCGGGCGCTTTGTTACCACCACCAAACAAAGATCATAAATTCCTTCAGATCTACTTCATTGGTGATTCGAAAGATGAACTAAATCAGCGTTGTGCAATTTTCACTGCAACTAAACGTGAAATTATACAACAATTGCAAAATCTTCTGCATGAGCGTAATGAATTGGTCAGATTGTTCAAAACTGCATTGGATATAATGCATTCTGACGACCACAAAATCATTATCAGCGCTGACAAAAGGCCCTCTGGAAGCCTTGCAAGACAATTTAATGCTCCCACTATTAATGAAGTCGCAGTGGTGAAATTGGGGCGAGACAAAGTTCGCCGGGTGCTCTAGTTTTAAATAAAATTCATATTACAAAACTTTTAAATTTGTGAAAAAAAAAATTTTAAGACTAAACAAAAACCAAAAAAAAATGGCAGAGCCAGTGATATTATTGTCAGAAAACCATCTAAATCAAGCCCTGAACCAAATCAGGCAAGTGCCGCAATTTGGAGGTAACACGCTAGAACTCAGCCCGTTCATCAGGAGGATAGATTTTATCCTGGAGTTGTACCCCACAACATGTATACGCCAGGCGAGCGTATTCTTCAGTGCTATTGAAATGCAGCTTCACGGAGATGCCCAGAGGATATCTCAACTATCAACAGCCAGATGCTGGAGGGACTTAAGGAACGCCCTCATCAACGAATATAAAATCCAGACGCCCTGCGAAGAACTACTAAGACGTCTGTATAACACCCCCTTTCCTGGGTGTATACGTAAGTTTGTTGAGTCCAAATCTTTTGTAATATTAAATAAATTAGCCTTAGAAAATAACGCTTTAAATACAATTTTATACACAAATGCTCATAATAATACAGTTAAAGATGTTATTATGAAAAAATTGCCAGACAGACTTTTTATGACATTGGCTAGGTATGATATTACTAATGCTAATAAACTAAAATGTGTAGCACAACAAGAAGGTTGTTATGAAACATTTTATTCAGATCGAACAAAGAATTCACAAAGTCAAAACCAAGATAAGAGAAATTATCAACCCCAACAAAATACTAATAAACAACAAAACCATAATTCCCAAAACCAATACAGACAGCAGAATAATATTTCCCCAAATCAATATAAGCAACAGGCTAGTACATATCAAGGCCAACATAATCCTAATTATAATAAAAATAACAGCGAAACTTTTTATGAAAACCACCCATTATATCAAGCAACAAAACAAGAATTCCAACAAAAATTTAATTATAATCAGGTTAGGAATCCTATTAATTATCAATCACAACAAAATGGGGCTAATGCTCCTCCGATCAATAAAAAGAAATCGCGAAAGTACGAGTGGCCATATGAAAATGGATACAGAAAATTTTCATCAACAAGCCTCGGACACCGAACAGGAAATAGAAACCCTTACAAACGAATCATCATGAATAACCAAGAGTTCCGATGTGTTGTAGACACAGGCTCTTCTATTAATTTAATTAAAGAAAATTACTTTCATCAACCAAAAATACACCTCTTAAAGTTCATACCATAAATGGTAATATTCAGTTAAATAAATCCGTGTCCTACCATGCAAGTAAGCTTTGTCCGACCAAACAAACATTTTGGGTCCATAATTTTTCCGATAGATATGATATGCTCATAAGAAGAGAATATCTTGAAGCTTGTAACGCAATTATTAATTATAAATCAAAAACAGTTAATTTAAACAGTTATCAATTCGGATTGAGATTTAATTATAACGATTCCGAATATAAACAAGGAGAAGCAGAAATTGATTGCTGCGATCCCCCATTTTTAACAGATACACCTTTTAATTTTGCAATAAATAACGACTTGCAAGAAACCAATAAGTTTAGATTAGAACACCTTAATGACGAGGAAAAAGATAATCTTAAGAAAATTTTATATTAATTTAGCGACAAACAGTACAAAGAAAGTGACAATTTAATTTTCACTAGTACTATCAAGCATGTCATACATACAAAAAATGGGCAACCAGTTTACAAAAAACCATACAAATATCCTCAAGCTTACGACCAAGAAGTCGATTCGCCAATGAGAGATATGATAAAACAGGGAATAATTCGAAAGTCAAATTCCCCTTATTGCTCATCTATTTGGATAGTACCTAAGAAAGGTGATGCATCTGGAACAAAAAAGTTCCGTATCGTAATTGACTATCGTAATTTAAATGAAATTACGGTAGATGACAAATACCCTATCCCGGTCATGGATGAAATATTGGACAAACTTGGTAGATGCCAATATTTTACCACTATTGACCTTGCAAAAGGTTTTCACCAAATACAAATGGATGAAAATTCTAATTGAAAAATGCCCCTGCTACCTTTCAAAGGTGCATGAACAATCTCTTAGAAGATTTGATCTACAAGGATTGTTTGGTCTACATGGACGATATTATCGTGTACTCCACTTCATTGGAGGAACATGTATTATCTTTGCGAAAGGTATTTGAAAAATTACAAGAAGCTAATCTCAAGCTTCAACTCGACAAATGCGAGTTTATAAAAAAGGAAACAGAATTCCTTGGACATATTATAACAACAACTGGTATAAAACCAAATCCTCTCAAAATAGAGGCAATTCAAAATTTCCCTATACCCAAATCCCCAAAACAAATAAAATCCTTTTTAGGTCTTTGTGGATTTTATAGGAAATTTATCCCAAACTTTGCTAAAATAGCAAAACCAATGACAGCAAAGCTTAAAAAAGGCGTAACTTTAAATATAAAAGATAATGATTATGTACAAGCGTTTGAAAAACTTAAACTTTTAATAATGTCCGATCCCATACTTATAAACACAAATTTCGAAAAAACATTCTCATTAACAACAGATGCAAGTAATATTGATGGAGCAGTATTATCGCAAAATCATAAACCAATCTGTTATGCTAGCAGAACTCTTAGTGAACACGAAATTAATTATTCGGCAATAGAAAAAGAACTTTTAGCTATTGTCTGGGCCACCAGATATTTGAGGTCCTATCTTTTTGGCAGAAAATTTCTGATCCTAAGTGATCACAGGTCTCTAGTATGGCTCAATAGTATTAAGGAACCTAATATGAAATTACAACGCTGGAAAATCAAACTAAATGAGTTTGATTATGAAATAAAATATTTGCCCGGTAAAGAAAACCATGTGGCAGACGCCTTATCTAGAATAAGAATAGAGAAATCCTATTTGGGAGAGACTTCCAGTAATTCAAATATAATAACAACAGTAGCTACAGTGCATAGTGCACCAGAAGATAACCAAAACCACATTTCAATAACAGAATGACCACTGAATTATTATAACAGACAACTAGAATTTATAAGAGGAGACTCAAATGAAGTCGAAGTAATAAATTATTTTCATAAAACAAAAATCATAATAACATATAAAGAGATGACAATCGAATACGCAAAACAATTAATAATTGAATACTTTTCTAATAAAAAAAAAAGAAGCATTTAATTGTTCTGTTCAAATCGAAGAAATCTTAATAACAAATACTATAATGGATTACACACAAACTATTTATGAAAACAATAATGTAACAATGATAGAACCACTGTCAATAATTGAAGCAGAAGATATAATAAGAATACATACAAGAAAAAATAACACATTTCAAATTATAATACTTACTATTTTAATTGTAATAATTATAATTTTAACGCTTTACTTCATGTATAAATTTAAGAGTATTCCGAGAAACATTGTAATTAAATATAAAATCAAAAAAAAAACAAGAGAGAACGCTATAGTCGGGTGCCCCGACTATCAGATACCCGTTACTCAGGTAAAGGGAGTGCGAGGGAGATGGAGATAGAAACTTTGATCACGCATAACTTTTTAACGAATGGTCCGATTTGAAAAATTTCTTCTACATTTCGATAGGTATTGATAAACACAATAAAACTGCATTTTTACTTTTCCGAAATATTTAAATTTTTAAAATCGTATATAAGCGATTGTGGGCGGTAAAGGGGGCGTGGCACCTTTTTGAAACATACTTGCGCTGCGTAGGAACTCCTAGAATCTGCATGCAAAATGCCAATCTTCTAGCTTTTATAGTTTCCGAGATCTCGGCGTTCATACGGACAGACAGACAGACAGACGGACAGACGGACATGGCTAGATCGACTCGGCTAGTGATCCTGAACAAGAATATATATACTTTATAGGGTCGGAAACGCTTCCTTCTACCTGTTACATACTTTTGCACGAATACAATATACCCTTTTACTCTACGAGTAACGGGTATAACAATGCTAAGAACCCAGAAAATCTAACAGAATTAAACAATATTGCACCAAATGATGGGGAAGTAACATACCCACACCCACATATCTACCACATAAAGTAACATACCCACACCCACATAAACATATTTACATTACGCATTTGTCACACACAAAATCATCGGCTCCCAAGAGTCGCCAATTAATATAAACATCCTCTTGAGTTTTAAACAAATGAAAGAACCCCAAATTGTCGGCTCCCACGACTGACCAATTAATGTAAACATCCTCTTGCGTTATACAACAAATGTCCCCAAACTCCAAAAAACTTTTATCCCCCAATACTGTAAAATTGCAGACGCAGCTCAAACCTAGATCGCTCTCATGCTCAGTGCTCTCATTTTGGACACTCTCAATTTATCAATAAAGTTCTTTCTCCCAATCGAAGGTTTGATAAGCGCCAGCTTAGTTTTTAAGTTTGAGTTTTAAGTTGAATCTTGTAAGGAGCAGACCTATCTCTCACAGTTCGCGTTTACACTATTTTGATAAATAAAAATTATATTTTTTTCAAAGTGCTAAATCCCGAATTTGTTATTATATATATTTTTAATAATTTTTCTAGTTTAGATATACTTTGCCCGGAAGAGCCAGCACATAAAGCACGAAGTCAAAAAAAGGTAATCAAAAGCACCGAAACCTCAAACATCCTTAACACCTCCGAGACAATTGAAAATGTAAAATGAATTAAGATTAATACTTAGAATTATTATAATTGATAATAACCATTAAATGTAAGAAAATATTATAATTAAATAAATGGAAATATTGATAAAATAATGTGTTTATTTACTGATGAAAATGCGGTGATACAGCGATGAAATACTGATTAAAATGGGGTGAAAAAACTATGAATTACTGATGAAAAAGAGATAAAAAAAGAGATCACGATCTGTTCGAGCTGATTCCTATCATATCCTGCACTCGAACATGAAGCTAAGAATCAGAATGTTGATCGACCCGAAGCGAGACGACAAAGGGCAAGAACTCGAAAGCAAAATGATGAACCGACCCTTATTATTTTCTGAATTTTTTTTTTTGGTGTGCATCACTCACGATTGCATTTCTGCCGAGTCAGTTAGTTGAATTGATGATCGAGGTGACTCGATCATACTCGTTGCTTTTTAGCAATGAGAAACTTTTAAAATTAAATCTCACGATGAAACAGACGAATTGCAATTCATTCAGAACGCTATAAAGCGATACCGGCGAATATAACTGCATTGAGAACTGTTTAAGTACTATATAACAAATTCTGAAATATCGTTCGCGCCACGGTCCAAGCAGCTGCACCTTCACCAGCCCAGGTCATTGAGCAAAAGTTCCAAGAAAGTTCCTTTACCTACGAGGCCATTATAAAAAGTGCGGTAAAATGCGAAGAGCCCTTAGACGTTTTAAAAAGTATTTCAGAATTCGACGGCAAACGGGAAAAAGCGGTGGCAATAATCCTCAAAAAAGTAAGGGATAAGAATTGTAGCTACCCTGCAGTTCCGAAATTCATCACCACAAAAAGTTATCGCCCTTTCATCAGCAGCGGACTGCGACGCCGGCAGAGCCAAAGGCAAAGTCAGCAGAGCCGAATGCGACGCCCTCTCTTACTCTGTCTCTCTCCCCTTAAGATTAGCTGGGTGGTGAAGGACAACCTATAAAAATCACAACGTCTACTGCACATCCTTGAAATTAAAATAACATAATTTTTGTTTTTGTAATAAATATTTAAGTCGATATTTATTAATTATATTTTTTTATTAAAATAACATACGTTATGATCGATTTGAAAGAAATGGATTCATTTATTTGGTAAATTTAAATAATGTTATTATTTTGAATAGCGGACATGCTTTTTGTTGGGATTTTCTCCATAACGCAGGTGCATGAGTATCCGTTTCAATAAGTACACAATAGCCGTTGATGATCATATAAAGTTTATTCAATATTCTTCGGACTTATCCGGATAACCAAAAGCGAGCTCGACCGTTTTTATACCCGTTACTCGTAGAGTAAAAGGGTATATTGTATTCGTGCAAAAGTATGTAACAGGTAGAAGGAAGCGTTTCCGACCCTATAAAGTATATATATTCTTGTTCAGGATCACTAGCCGAGTCGATCTAGCCATGTCCGTCTGTCCGTCTGTCTGTCCGTCTGTCTGTCTGTCCGTCTGTCTGTCTGTCTGTCCGTATGAACGCTGAGATCTCGGAAACTATAAAAGCTAGAAGATTGGCATTTTGCATGCAGATTCTAGGAGTTCCTACGCAGCGCAAGTATGTTTCAAAAAGGTGCCACGCCCCCTTTACCGCCCACAATCGCTTATATACGATTTTAAAAATTTAAATATTTCGGAAAAGTAAAAATGCAGTTTTATTGTGTTTATCAATACCTATCGAAATGTAGAAGAAATTTTTCAAATCGGACCATTCGTTAAGAAGTTATGCGTGATCAAAGTTTCTATCTCCATCTCCCTTGCACTCCCTTTACCTGAGTAACGTGTATCTGATAGTCGGGGCACCCGACTATAGCGTTCTCTCTTGTTTTTGAATACATAAACGCGAGTATGAGTAAACCAAAAAAGTGTGGATGTGTCAGTAGATGACGAAAATTAATGTTACCAGAACATGTTCGAACGCACCCCCTCAAAGAAGCAATCGTATACGTGAGGACATCAGCGGGCATCTTCTCAGTCGGCATGTATGCAACTGTGATATCACCACTCTTCTCCTTCTCCTGCATAAAGTGGTGACACGATAAATGTCATCTCCAGTCTTCTTGAAGAGTAACCCAAGCGCTTCGATGCCTTCCAGTGATCATATGAGTAGTAAACTGACTCAAGAAATTCACTGCGTACGCGATGTCTGGTCGCGTAGAAACTGCAAGAAACATTAAAGAACCAATTAAACTTTGATAAGGATACCGTTTCATGTCCTCCTCGTCTGGGTTCTCTGGTCGCTTTAGTGCTGACTTTGCCTCGATCGGTGTGATAGCCATCTTGCAGTCTTCCATTCCGTACTTCCGAAGGAAGGCGTCAAAGTACTTCTCTTGGCCCATAAAAACTGTCTGCTTGCGCTTGTCCTGTTCGAATTCGATGCCCAAGCATGTATTGACTGATCCAAAATCTTTCATCTTGAATGCTGCTCCCAGGTGGGCTTTGGTCTCTTGCAACCAATAGGGATGATTTGACGCCAAAAGCAAATCATCTACATATATAGTGACCAGTAGAAGTTTTCCTTTTCCCTGTTTGACGAAAAAGCATGAATCTTGCAGGGTTGGATTAAGTCAGATTTCCTTAAGCTTCTCTGCAAGCTTGCAATACCAACGAAGCCCCAATTGACGAAGCTCGTAAATTGCCTTTCGTAGTAAGCATACTGGATCCTTCAATTGTTTTAAGGATTTTCGCCAAAAAACTGCTGCCTTTCTGTACTCTGTAGATGCTAGCTCCTGCTTCGATCCGATTTGGGCACCCGATTCCAGTTTTGCCATGAACTCGCTAAAAATCTTTGGAATGTTCATAAATACATGTTCTTCTAGCTCACCGTTTAGGTAGGCGGTCACGACGTCCATTTGATTTGATTTGTATTTCCATGTGATATTCTGCTGATAGTGCTGCCAAAAGTCGTACGGACGTGAATCGCACTACAGGTGAGTAGGATTCAAAGAAATCTTCTCCAGGTTTCTGAGCATAACCCTTGGCAACCAAACGGGCCTTCTTTTTCCCTAACGAGCAGCCGTCATCTTTTGTTTGGAAAATCACCTTGTTTCCAATTACCTTGCGATTCTCCGGGCGTTCTGCTATATCCCAAGTTTTGTTGAGAACTTGAGCCATAAACTCGTCTTCCACTGCGCGTGTCCAGTTTACTGCCTCTTCAGATTGAAATGCTTCAGTTAGAGTTAGAGGATCGCCAGTAGCCGATAAGAATGCTATTTCACATTCCTCAAATGCGTCCTCAATTGACGTTTCATGTTCTGCAGGATCACTGTTAGTGGTTGCCCCTTCCTGCCCTTTTTGGTATACTTTTCTTGGCCTTCCACGCTGTCCGGTTCTCAGCAATTTTGGGCGTCCTTTGCCCCGTCTCTCTACAACAGGAATCTCCTCTTCGATTTCGCTGCTGCTTGAAGATTCATCTACTTGTTCGTCCGGTAAGTTATTTGTCATCTGAATGCTTACTTCTCCTTCAGGTTCGTTCTCGTAAAATTCTTCCGCTGATCTTGACTCAAACTATCCCTTATTTGTGCCTTTTACTAATGCATACGCCTTTGTTCCAAACGTACGTAAATACATAACCGTAGGAATTTTACCTGTCCAATAAGTGTAAGGCAGCTCTCCAAATAGAGCCTTTGTTGGGCAGCTGTTCCGTAGGTAGCAAGCTGTGCTGACAGCTTCCGCCCAGAATGACGGTGAGGCTCCCGCTTGTTTCATCATACACCTGGCCATTTCTACCAGTGTACGGTTCTGCCGCTCTGCCACGCCGTTTTGTAGTGGAGTATGTGGGGCAGATAGACGTCGACTAATCCCATTTAGTCGCAAGAAATTGTCGGATTCTTTGTTTCGGAACTCTGTTCCATTATCGCTTTGTAACTGTTTGATTTTATTTCCGGTTACATTTTCAGCTAATGCCTTAAACGATTTAAACGCTTCTAACACTTCTGATTTTTGCTTAAAAAAAAAACCGAACTATATAGCTAATAGTGATCTATAAATGTAACAAAGTACTTGCAGCCAATTATGGACTGTGTACCCATTGGTCCACACACGTCACTGTGCACAATTTCTAGAGTTTTCTGCGATCTCTTTTCCGTAGCACTTTTATTGGTATTTGCCGTTTGCTTTTCGCTGATGCCAATTTCACACTGCGATAGTTTTTCATTTAGATGGCCAAACCGACGATGCCATGTTTCTATTTCGCCTTTTTCTTCGTTTACTTTGATTGCTTGGTTCCTTTCGGTACTCAAGTAATACAAATTTCTGTATTTCTTCGCTCGAAGCCAAACTTCATTATATGTATACCCTTGCAGAGGGTATTATAATTTTGGTCAGAAGTTTGTAACGCAGTGAAGGAGACGTTTTCGACCCTATAAAGTATATATATTCTTGATCAGGATCAATAGGGGAGTCGATATAGCCATGTCCATCTGTTTCAATACCGTTTGCGAGCTCAGTTTAAAAGCTAGCGATCTGAAACTTTTACAGTCCTGCTAAAACATGTGTACGCAGATCAAGTAGCCCCGATCGGACGTCTATATCCTATAGCTCCCACAGGAACAATCGGATATATCTTGCAAGAATTGATGATATTTCGCGCAGTGTCTGAGCTATTGACATGAACCTTTCCAAATCGTATTTTTTTATGCATACCTTGATCAGGGTATAAGCTCGTGCCGATCTGAGGTCTATATCCTATGGCTTCCGTAAGAAAAATTTAAAGGCTGCGAAAAAATCCATTTTTTTCTATTTTTATTTGACATTTTTGCATTTTGATATGAAACTATGCAAATCTAGTTTATTTATTTATACCTTATTCTTTTCGCTACTTTTTTAATTTTAGCAATTTCGGCAAAGTCTGCAAGGGTATTAAAGCTTCGGCTTGCCGAAGTTAGCTTCCGTCCTCGTTAAAGTTAGGAAGCTGGGATTTTTTATGAGTACTAAGAATGCATCATATAAATAATTTTGGAGAATATAATTTACAGAATATTCTGCAAGTGTATAACAACTTCGGCTCCGCCCGAAGCTAGCTTTCCTTTCTTGTTTTATGCATACCTTGAGCAGGGTAAAAACGCGTGCCGATCGGACGTCTATATCCTATAGCTCCCATAGGAACAATAGGGTGAAATCGGTTAAAATTTCATGATTTTCAGGATATTGCACGCACTATATAAGTTATTGACATGAATCTTTCCAAATCGTATTTTTTTATGCATACCTTGATAAGGGTAAAAGTGCGTGCCAATCGGACGTATATATCCTATAGCTCCCATAGGAATAATCACCCTATTGTTCGGTCCAAATTTGATGTTTTTCAGAATATTTCGCGCAGTGTAAAAGCTATTGACATGAATCTTTCCAAATCGTATTTTTTTATGCATACCTTTATCAGGGTAAAAGCGCTTGCCGATCGGACGTCTATATCTTATAGCTTCCATAGGAATAATTGTTAAAGGCTGTGAAATTATACCTTTTTTTCTATTTTTATGCCTGAAAGTGTATTAAAACGTCGGCTTGCTGAAGTAACCTTCCGTTCTTGTTTAATTTATTACACACTTCGAATAAGGCAAAATGTTTAAGTAAACTAGAATTTATCTCCACGTGCCAACGATAACGACCAAATAGAATGTCGGAACGAGCCCGATCGGGAGACTCCATCATAAAGCTCCCATTAACACAATCGGCTTTATAGGCTCGAAAATGTCTCCTTGACTGTGTTGCAAACTTTTGACTGAAATTTTAATACTTAATTTAGTGTACCGAAATATATATCTGAGTATGCCAAGCTACTTTTGAATCTTTTAACCACCTCGTATGATTTAAAAATCCTCTTCCTAAGCAAAAGGCTTATGATATAGACTTCTGCATGAATGCACTCATTTGTAGCATAACAGATCTGTACAGTAGTATGGTGTTCTTAAAAATACTGCACTCATTCTTTACTGTACAGTATACTCTACAGGCCAGAAGAGGATAGCACAACATTTTCAGTGTACTCACTTCGAGTTAGTACAGTATATGGTTGTAGTCTTCGCGAGTGAGTACAGCATTTGTCCTTTTTTAAACACGCTGTACAGCTTATGTGTTGACAGTGTACAACTGTGCAGATGAGTGCAGTCAAAAATTGCCACCACTGAAGACATGGTAAATAAAATAATGTTCCTTCATTCCAATATTAATAACTTAAATATAGATTCTTTAATAACATAAAATAATTGTTATAATTAGTTTTAATTAAAATATTAATAATTTCTAAATTCTTTATTTTATAATAAATACATTTGAAACGAAAATACAAATCAAATTTTTAATCGTATTCTTTCTATACATACATACACACGAGATCTATATATGTGTGTATGTACCAGTCATGAAATTTCACTCACTGTACAGTAAGTATACTGCACACCAAAACACTGTACAGTGCGTTGACTACTGCACACCAATTTTGCTGTACTCATCAACAGCTGTACAACTATGGAATGAGTGAGAACACTGTCAACCAAAACAGACAATACTACCCTACTCACTCACACCCAAATATACTGTGCAGAAAAAAAAGTGTGCCCACTTCTAGAATAAGTGATTCATTTGTCGTTTTGGATGCATTCATGCAGAAGTCTATTATGATAGTTAACTTTTCAAATCGATTAATTTTTTCTAAGAGCAAGTTGCTTACATACGATCCTTGTGCTATCCTGGTCACTCAAAGCGATGGATAAGCCAGTGTGCCTTGCGTTTGCATCGGTGAAAGTCCTTTAAGATTCCGCAAAGAGCTCGGAATGGTAAAAACGGCTACTGGACATCCCCTGCCCAATCTAAACATTCGATTCGCATTGATCCTGCTATTAAATTTTAATTTTTGGACACATGCGGTAGATTTTCTTTTTTCCTTCAAAAGTCAAACAACTTTTTCTTTAATTTAAGACACTAAAACGATTTGTGCTTTAAAATGGGATAAAGTTTTAACAAAATAAATGTAGGAATCAGGAATAAACCAGAAGAGCAAGTAGGAAGAGAGTCAAGGAGCGGTTGTCGCTTCTAATAAAGTATACCGAGAACGCAATACCGATACCAAGTATACCGAGAGAATCGATAGAGTAGAACTCAAGAAGAGTAAGTCGGTGTCAAGATCTCAAGCGTCACGCAAGCACAGAAGCTTAAGTTTTTAACTCATTAAAGTTAAAACCACAATAATTTGTAATCGAATACCAAACAAGAATAATCAATAAACATTATAATAATACATCACTTCGTCGTCTCAAGAGTTGTTTGCATCATTGCGGAATTACTGGGGCCACAATTTTGGGGGCTCAACCGGAGATATTTGGATCGATTACAAACTACAGTCATTAAACTGAGTTGTGTGTTTAAAAACTTACTTAACTTTTTGCTACGCGGTGGTAGTACCAGTTACTAAAACAAAACTTGGAACGTAACAGAAAAACTCAAAGAATTTACAAAGGAGAGGCAAAATTGCAAAACAGTTGTGAAATTCGATTTTGTGAGCCGCAATAGAATTTGCAGAGGAACCGACGCAAAGAGCACTGACGTGGGCAACGTAGATTAATCAACGAGTACTGGTCAAAGCAAGAGAAGGAAGCGGACAAGTGTAAGGGAGGAGATCGGCGGTCAAAGAGCAGAAAGATCTGGAGAGGTACCAATTGTGGGTGTGCAGCGAGAAGTCCATTCTGGAGCAGTACTGGTGACCTGGCGTGGCTAGAAGACTTATTCAAGGCCGTGTGCATTAGGCAACGAGAAGTCCAGCTGTATTGGTGAGCAAACATGAAGAATACAAAACAGTATTTGTGAGCTGGCGAGAAGTTTAGCTGATGCAGTATTGGTGAGTGACAGGAAGGCGAGACAAGATATTTGGCGATTTGGACGAGTTGGCGAGTTTCCGTATTTGATATACATATTTTATTTGATAAGCATTATATTACTCTTCTATTTTATACGATTATATTTAAGTCTTTAAAATGAACAGGCAAGAGATTTTGGCACTGCTTGTGGCGGAACTACGCGAAAAATTGACAGAGCTAGGATTAAGCCGAAATGGAAGGAAAATCGAATTGCAAAATAGACTGTTTGCTCACTATGGTTTGCAAATTGATGAAGAAAATGAGGAAGGAATTGAAGTGGATGATGATGAGGGCGGATCTTTTGTTTCCGTACCTTCACAGGCCCATGAAAATGGTGGATCCAAAACCGTGAAAGTTCTAATTCGGGTAGGTCATGGTTTACTTTGAAGGATGTGGAAGGGAGTGTGTCACAGTTTTCGGGAAATAATTCACCAGACATTAATCAGTGGACTTGAAGAATGTACACTAACTGTGGAATGGAGTCAGTCGTAGGTTTTTATACCCGTTACTCGTAGAGTAAAAGGGTATATTGTATTCGTGCAAAAGTATGTAACATGTAGAAGGAAGCGTTTCCGACCCTATAAAGTATATATATTCTGGTTCAGGATCACTAGCCGAGTCGATCTAGCCATGTCCGTCTGTCCGTCTGTCTGTCCGTATGAACGCTGAGATCTCGGAAACTATAAAAGCTAGAAGATTGGCATTTTGCATGTAGATTTTAGGAGTTCCTACGCAGCGCAAGTTTGTTTCAAAATGGTGCCACGCCCCCTCTGACGCCCACAAGCCACAAGCTGTGGCCACAGTTTTGATGCTATTATGAAAATTTTAATTGATATGTATTTGTTTCGTCAATACCTATCGATTGGCCTAATAAAAGTTTGCCACGCCCACTCTAACGCCCAAAAACCCACTAAACGCTTAAGCCTGGCTAGCTCCTACATTTCCGCCTTTCATGGCCCGTAGCGCCATCTAACGGATGACTTTGGAACAGCTGGCCAAGGTGCTAATTCGAGGGGCGAAAAACATACAAAAAGGCATATTTATATTAAGTTGTTTAGCTGAGTAACGGGTATCTAATAGTCGAGGCACTCGACTATAGCGTTCTCTCTTGTTATTTATGCTAAGCAACTACTCAGCGGAGCGGCGAAGTTTTTTATTCGCGGTCAGCGAGATGTTCGGGATTGGAGATCTTTAAAAAACGCAACAAGTACTTCAGAGTACGCTTCTCCAATCGTACTTGTGTCGAAAAAGAATGGGCAGAAACGATTGTGTTACGACTATCGTAAATTTTTGTTTTTTTTTTGAACATTTGCATTTTATTTATTGGATCTTTTCTGAATTGAGACTAACAATAAGTATTTAGAATCTTAAATTAAAAAAACTATCTGGCAGTCAAGGTGACTGGCGCGAAAATTTAGGGGCTCTAATAACTATTGCTGAGCTGGAAGGTCATTGCGTTGCAATCGGAAGTCCAGGCAGAGGGGGGGCGCGCGTTTATAAGCCAATGGAGACTGTTTGATTTTAGTTTTAGGTGAATTTTCTTAGCTTCGATATGTCTCCGCCATGTAAGTCTCCTGTCTAGGTGGATGCCAAGGTACGTTACATCGTCAGCTTGTGGAAGTGGCGTGTTATTCAGGGTTAGCGGGGGACACGTTTGTCTGTTAAGAGTAAACGTTATGTGTTTACACTTTTGCGCATTTATTTTTATTCGCCAGTCTGATAACCACCTCTCCACTACAACGAGATGATCAGCTAGTAGTGCTGTTGCCTGAGTTGGGCATTTGGACCGACTTATGATCGCGGTATCGTCTGCGAATGTAGAAGTAGTTAGCCGCTCGTTCGTGGGAATATCTGCGGTGTAGAGGAGAAATAGAGTTGGACCAAGGGCGCTACCTTGGGGAACTCCAGCCTCTATAGCGTAGTCATCGGATGTTGTGGTGTTGCATCTCACGGCGAAGGCTCTGTTGTAAAGGTACGATTCAAGTATCCTGTGAGTGTTTCCCGGCAGGATCGTTCTGATTCTATGGATAAGGCCATCAAGCCAGACTCGGTCGAAAGCCTGTGCAACGTCAAGGAATACCGCACTGCAGTGTTCCCGAAGCTCGAATGCAGTCCTTATTTCTGTTGTTAATCTGTTGACTTGCTCTATTGTTCCATGGCTTTCTCGAAAGCCAAATTGATGTGCTGGAATAACGTTGTGCTCTTTCAGATATGGAATGATGCGCGTCAAAAGGCATTTTTCGAGCAGTTTTGACAGACACGAGAGTAAACTTATCGGTCTGTACGAAGCTGGTATTGTGTGATCTTTCCCTGGCTTTGGGATCATTATGATTACCGATTTTTTCCATTTTTTGGGAAATAGCCAAGTCGTGTAATCCCGTTGAAGAGTTTACAAATAACCTCAACTGCACAGTTTGGAAGTTCGATTAACATTTTGGAAGTTATTTGATCACCGCCTGGGGCCTTTTTTGGTTTCAATTGCTCGCTGATTACTTTTGCAATTTCATTTGGTTGAAACAGAATTGGCTCCGTCTCAGATTCAATTCGAATTGACGGCGACGGTAGTGCGAATTTCGAAGGTGTAAAGCAAATGTACAAGCTCTGTCTTTGTCGCTTCTGGCCCAGCTGCCTGAAGAGTCTCTTATGGGGATTACTGTTTCGGCCGGCGCACTTAGATTTGGGTGGGCCCTCCACAAGGGATGCTTAGTGCTGGTGTGTGAAAGTTTCTCAATGTACTGACGTTGTGCTTTTTCTTCTTCTTGCCTTAGAGCCCTGGTAAGTCTGCGACCAGCTTCTTTAAGACTTTGTTTTGAGGATGGCGATCTGCTGGTTTGCCAAGTACGTCTCAAACGTCTTTTCTCCAGAACGAGCTGTTCGATTTCATGGTTAGTTTTGTGTTGGTGTGTGTGCCCATCCCTCCCTTGCGGTGTTGAGACTTTGGCTGCTGCGACGAGTACAGACTCCAGTGCATCGGCGTAGCAGTCGATGTCCTCCTTGATGTTGAGCTGGGGAGTTAGTTCAATGTGGGAACTTACGTACTTTTTGAACTTCAGCCAGTTGGTTCGATGCGACGTCAGCCTGCGAGGGTGCTCGATTAATTCCGGGCTTTGAAGAAGAGTTATTAGCACTGGTGAGTGGTCCGATGATAGATCCAAAAGCGATTTTGCAGATATTAGATTGCGAGAGATGTTTTTTGTCACAGCAAAATCAATTAAATCAGGAAGTTTTCTAGGATCTGTAGGCCAGTATGTAGGGCTGCCTGGTGAAACGTAGTCCAGTTTGTTGCATGTTTTAATGAGTGCATTATATAGTTGCCTTCCTTTGGGGGTCACAAGGCGGGATCCCCAGTGCGTGTGCTTGGCGTTGTAATCTCCTGCTGCTATGAATCGCTCTCCAAGCGAATTGTAGAAGTCCATGAATTGGTCTTCGGAGACTGTAAAGCGAGGTGGGCAGTAGACAGCGGCAATGGCAAGGTTGCAGTTGCCCAACTGTAATTTTATCGATGTATCTTGCAGATGATTTTTAGCAAACCGTTGGTGAAAGTGGTGTTTGACGCGGTCTCTTATTAAGATTCCAGTTCCGCCATGCGCTTTACCATCTGGATGATCGGTACCATAGAACGTGTATCACCGTATTTGAAAGTTATACTTGCTGGTGAGATGCGTTTCTGCCAGCAACATAACGTCGATGTGGTTTTCGTTCAGAAATTGAGTTATTTCAGGTTTATGCCGTGAAACACCGTTGGCGTTCCACAGAGTTATTCGAAGGCTAGGCATGGTTTATTTGGACTGCTGAGCTGCAAGCATTTGAAGTAAGATATTTTGGTTTTGCATAAGGGTTTGCATGGTGGTTTTCATGAAGGACATAAATTCCATCATATTTTGTTGCAAAGTAATCATCATAGATTCCATGTTACCTTGTGGCTGTCCTATGGCCTGCTGGATGTTATCAATATTCGTCTCTATGTGAGCTGTGCCTGATCTAAGAGCACTGGCATAAGAAATTCCGTTGTTGGTAATTGAAGGGCCAAATGATGATCTGGCTGCTTTTGCGAAGAAAACTTCCGGTGTCGTTTGTGATCTCATGTAAGTGTTTTGTGTGTTCAGGGAGCGTGCCGTTGTCGCTCGTTGCATCCGACTTTTCATCACCTTGTAGACTGGACAGCCTCTGTAGTTTGCTTTGTGGTTTCCTTGGCAGTTTACATACTTTTTAGTGAGAGATTCTCCCTTGTTGGCAGGGCAGGGTTCGGAGCCGTGGCAGTTTCCACAAGCTACACATACTGACCTGAGGGTGCAGTGAGCCCTGGTATGACCGTATTCCTGGCAATTTGTGCATTGCACTGGCCCGGTCCGTTTGTGCGGCTCTTCCACTGTGATCCTACGGTGCAGAAGGTACTGCAACTTGTGATCGCGTGCACTGCGTCTTTTCAAAGTTCTGCTGTCTGCCTCCAGCTCGACCTTGAAGAGTGGTTGCGGCTTCTTGTTTTTGTTCATAATGTTTATAACATTTTTTGCGCAAAAACCGTTTTCTTTTAAGGCCTCTGTAATTTCGGAGGGGGTCACATCGGGTTCTATTCCCTTAAGCACAACTTGCAAACCTTTGCAACTTTTCAGCTGGTACGTGTAGTAATTCTTTTTGGCATCGTTTAAGTACTTCGACACTGCTCGGAAATCGTCTTCGATTTCTTGGGTTAACGTCATATTTTAGGAAGTTCGTGGATGGATATGCAGTTATAGCGAAGTCGTTGTCAGATTTGCTGAGAAATATGAAAGTTTGTGTTCAAAGAGTTGCAGCAGGTTGCATTCGAACAATTGAAGGCAGCATTGATTAGAAAACCAGTTTTGAAACTGTATAATCCTAAATTGACTACTGAAATACACACGGATGCGTCTAAGTTTGGTTTTGGGGCAGTCCTTCTGCAAAAGGACCTAGAAGACGGTCAACTATACCTTGATATGTACATGAGTCGTAAAACAAAGCCATGAGAAGAAAAATATCACTCATACGAACTGGAAGTGTTGGCAGTCATTGCTGCTTTGACTAAATGGCGTGTATATGTTTTGGGAACGAAATTCAAAATCATCACTGATTGTAACGCGTTCGCCATGACAATGAAAAAGAAAGAAGTTCCGTTACAAGTAGCTAGATGGGCAATGTTTTTGCAAGATTATGATTACGAGATAGAACATAGATCAGGCACGAAAATGAGGCATGTAGACGTGCTCTAAAGGAAGCTCAGATTGCAGATGAATTACATCGCCAATCAAATATTGTTCAAAAATCCGACCGAGAATTAATAGTAGTCCCATCTCAAATGGAAATTGAAATCATACAAATTGCTTATAGGCAAGGCCATTTTTCGGAGAAGAAAACGCAAGAAATCTTATTTTATTCCAAAGATGAAAGATAAAGTATACAGAGTAGTAGGCAGTTGTGTGGAGGGCATTATGGTATACGCAAAAAATTATGGTATATTTAAATCCATTGATAAGGGGGACAAACCTTTAGTCACTTATCACATTGATCACGTGGGACCAATGGAGATCACCAAGAAAAAGTATAATCACATCCTAGTTGTCGTAGATTCATTTTCGAAATTCGTTTGGTTGTATCCGACGCGCAGTACAGGAGTCGAAGAGGTGCTTAATTGTTTAGACAGGCAAGCAGTAACCTTTGGTAATCCGCTCAAGATGGTATCAGATAGGGGTGCAGCGTTCACCTCGCACTTATTTAAGGAATACTGTGACAAGCAAAAGATTCAGCATTTATTAATCGCTACAGGTGTACCTCGTGGTAACGGGCAGGTCGAATGAATGCATAAAATCGTTGTGGCAATGTTGTCGAAGATGAGCCTAGAGAATCCGGGAAATTGGTACAAGCATGTGGGTAAAGAGATATTAATGTAGCGATCCATGCGTGTCTGCATGGCCGAACCCGCTTGTCATTTCTTCTACCGTAGCTTTGTTTTTGCCGTTTGCACCGATTTTTGCACTTGGTTGTGTGGTTGCTTTACCCTCAGCACAAGAAGAGGGTGGAGTCGTTATTGCATTGTTGGCGACAGAGACCGTTGTAGTAGTCGTAGTAGTTTCTGTTGTTGTTGCGCTAGGCGGCAGAAGCTCTGTTGGAGTCTTGCATTGCTCACTCCATGGCGTTCGAGCGGTGAAGAGCACGGCGGGAGAGCAAGAGTTAGCTCTCTGGTTTTCGGCGGTCAGTAAACTTGCACCTTCAAGCACTTTCGGTTCTAGAGTATTACTCGTCACCGTAAAATAAGCGTTGTTACGGGACTAAGAGAGACGACGTTTGTCTTGTTCTCTCTGAATTTTTTCACGGGCTTCGTCTTGTTGTTTTTGTCGTTGAGTGCGCTGATCCACGTTCTTACTCATTTGTTTATAGTTAGTGCGTAAAGATTAATTATTTATTTAATTAAAACTTTAGTTTACGATATGCGATTTGCATCGCGAAACGCAAGACCTCGTGCTTATTAATTTTTTCGAACGTTTTCGACTGATTGGTTAATTGTTTTTCCGGAGCGTTAATAAAACACGTCTGCACGCAGCCGAATTGAATCGTAAATTAAACGAGAAAATTGTGAGAGATAACTTTCCGATGGTACAGATGAATAGCGTTATTGAGAAGTTACAGGGAGCGATGATTTTCACAATACTAGATTTAACAAACGGTTATTTTAATGTTCCAGTTGATGTCGAATCTTAAAAGTATGTGCCTTTCGGTATTTCAAACTCCATTAGAGACCTCATTAGAAACGGTGACGAAGTTGTCTACATGGACGATATTATTATTCCTAGCAAAGATATCAAAGAGGGAGTGCTTGAAGTAGCAGAGGGAAATGGATTGAGGATCAACTGGACAAAGTGTCAAATTTTACAGAGCAGGGTTGATTTTCTAGGATATGTTATAGAAAACTGTTTGATCACGCCCAGTAATGAGAAAACGCAAGCGGTATCAAATTTTCCAGTGCCCTCTGATCGTAAAGCTATTCAGCGATTTCTTGGGTTTAGGAAGTTTTAGGAAGTTCGTGGATGGATATGCAGTTATAGCGAAGTCGTTGTCAGATTTGCTGAGAAATATGAAAGTTTGTGTTCAAAGAGTTGCAGCAGGTTGCATTCGAACAATTGAAGGCAGCATTGATTAGAAAACCAGTTTTGAAACTGTATAATCCTAAATTGACTACTGAAATACACACGGATGCGTCTAAGTTTGGTTTTGGGGCAGTCCTTCTGCAAAAGGACCTAGAAGACGGTCAACTATACCTTGATATGTACATGAGTCGTAAAACAAAGCCATGAGAAGAAAAATATCACTCATACGAACTGGAAGTGTTGGCAGTCATTGCTGCTTTGACTAAATGGCGTGTATATGTTTTGGGAACGAAATTCAAAATCATCACTGATTGTAACGCGTTCGCCATGACAATGAAAAAGAAAGAAGTTCCGTTACAAGTAGCTAGATGGGCAATGTTTTTGCAAGATTATGATTACGAGATAGAACATAGATCAGGCACGAAAATGAGGCATGTAGACGCGCTCTAAAGGAAGCTCAGATTGCAGATGAATTACATCGCCAATCAAATATTGTTCAAAAATCCGACCGAGAATTAATAGTAGTCCCATCTCAAATGGAAATTGAAATCATACAAATTGCTTATAGGCAAGGCCATTTTTCGGAGAAGAAAACGCAAGAAATCTTATTTTATTCCAAAGATGAAAGATAAAGTATACAGAGTAGTAGGCAGTTGTGTGGAGGGCATTATGGTATACGCAAAAAATTATGGTATATTTAAATCCATTGATAAGGGGGACAAACCTTTAGTCACTTATCACATTGATCACGTGGGACCAATGGAGATCACCAAGAAAAAGTATAATCACATCCTAGTTGTCGTAGATTCATTTTCGAAATTCGTTTGGTTGTATCCGACGCGCAGTACAGGAGTCGAAGAGGTGCTTAATTGTTTAGACAGGCAAGCAGTAACCTTTGGTAATCCGCTCAAGATGGTATCAGATAGGGGTGCAGCGTTCACCTCGCACTTATTTAAGGAATACTGTGACAAGCAAAAGATTCAGCATTTATTAATCGCTACAGGTGTACCTCGTGGTAACGGGCAGGTCGAATGAATGCATAAAATCGTTGTGGCAATGTTGTCGAAGATGAGCCTAGAGAATCCGGGAAATTGGTACAAGCATGTGGGTAAAGTGCAGCAATTAATCAACAATCAGCAGTATGGTGTAGGCCTAAAGTTAAAAGGAAAATATCTTGGTCCTTATAAGGTAGTTAAAGTTCACAAACATGGCAGGTATGATGTTGAAAAAGTGGGAGATAGTGAAGTTCCTTTGAAAACATCCACTGTAGCTGAGTTTACGAAGGAGTTTGGGACGAACATCACGTCAGGAGGGCCGAATGTAGGAATCAGGAATAAACCAGAAGAGCAAGTAGGAAGAGAGACAAGGAGCGGATGTCGCTTCTAATAAAGTATACCGAGAACGCGATACCGATACCAGTATACCGAGAGAATCGATAGAGTAGAACTCAAGAAGAGTCAGTCGGTGTCAAGATCTCAAGCGTCACGCAAGCACAAGTTTGTTAACTCATTAAAGTTAAAACCACAATAATTTGTAATCGAATACCAAACAAGAATAATCAAAAAACATTATAATAATACATCATTAATTTTGTTCAGGGAAATTTTTTGTCTATTTTTTGGTCTTTGATTTTTATCAAATTATTTCTTAAAGATAAATTAATTATCACTTGTATTTAACAGTAAATTAAAGTTTCTATAAAAAAAATATTTTATTTCATTTAAATATCAGCATATTGGAAAAAGAAAAATATTCTTAATAGTCTCTAAAAATATTTTGTTTCATTTAAATATCAGCATATTAGAAAAATAGTCTTACTTGATTGGCTTAAGACTAAATTCTTGTGACAAAAATTTGACTTGTGTTGCCCTTTGTTTACATAAGTTTGGGAGCGAGATCGCCCGCTTGGGATATTGGTTGTATTCAAGAATTCTTTATGTTATTGAAGAGCTATCGCCTGCTCAGGATGTGGATTGTTTATTGAATATTCTTATTTCTTGGTTTGAATATGTGAATATGTCACTTCCTGTAAGTTGCCTATGTTAAGGCTGTCATTTCAGAGTACAATGCAGGCAAGTGGTTTTGTGCCAGTTCTATTTCTTGTTGTGGTTCTTGATTATTTTTTGTTTGTTTTCCAAATGTTTTATATAAAATGGTAAGTGTACAAATTTTTGATAGGATTAAAGTTAAAACCACAATAATTTGTAATCGAATATTAAATAATAATAATCAAAAAACATTATAATAATACATCACTAATTTTGTTCAGGAATATTTTTTGTCTATTTTTGGTCTTTTATTTTTATCAAATTATTTCTTAAAGATAAATTAATTATCACTTGTATTTAACAGTAAATAATAAGAACAACTACAATTATTATAATTACAAAAAGTGTGTTATTATACCCTTGCAGAGGGGATTATAATTTTGGTCAAAAGTGTGCAACGCAGTGAAGGAGACATCTCCGACCCTATAAAGTATATATATTCTTGATCAGGATCACCTCCTGAGTTGATATCAGCATGTCCGTCTGTCCGTCTGTCTGTTTCTACGCAAACTAGTCTCTCAGTTTTAAAGATATCGAGTTGAAACTTTGCACACACCCTTCTTTCCTTTGCACGCAGTATATAAGTCGGAACGGCTGGGATCGGCCGACTATATCCTATAGCTGCCATATAACTGATTGATCGGAAATGCCATAACTTTGGCAATCAATCCGACCTACCGAATTTCATAAGGATCGGCCGACTATATCCTATAGCTGTTTGTTAAGTTAGGAAGTTGGGATTTTGTATGGGTTTTATTTTTGGCTAATCAATCCGACCTACCAAATTACATAAGGATCGGCCGACTATATCTTATAGCTGCCATATAACTGAACGTTTGGAATGCCATAACTTTGGTGTTTGTAAAGTTAGAAAGTTGGGATTTTTTATGAGTATTAAGAATGCATCATATGAATAATTTTTTGAGAATATAATTTAGAGAATATTCTGCAAGGGTATATCAACTTAAGCTCCGCCCGAAATTAGCTTTCCTTTCTTGTTTTTTTCTTAAAATTAATTTAAAACGTCATTATGTTCTACTATCATTATCTTAGTTACATTAATCGGTGAATACAATGGGTAATAAACCAAATTCTGGACTTACTGAATTTTCGCTTAGAATAACAGTTCCAATTTTTACTCAACATTGTTTTATTCAAATAATGTTGCTTCCATTTATTTTCATGTCGCCGTTTAATTCTTGATAATTTTTTCGATTGTAGTTTCAGTTAGATTCCAAGTAAGTATAATATTTGGTTCAACGTATTGAATCATTTCTTTTGATAGAGTTGGTATCAAATTACAAATTGGATTCTTGCTATTAATTATATTTTTAATGCATTCATTATTACTTCTTTATTGTCTTGATTATACATTTTATTCTCATCATCAAAATATGATTGTTGATCTGAATAACCATTATGGTCGGGATAAGGAATTATTTTAATGGTGGTAATGATTTTGTGGTTAATTGGAATATGTGAAATAAGTAGTAATTCGTTATTTTTGTGGTTGATGTTTTGGTTAAAAGTATATTTTGGCTGTTAATGCTTTTGTCGTAATTGAGTAACTTTGGGTTAAAAAGTCAAAGACGTGAAAGTTGCATGCCAATTTCTATGTCTTCAATGTAGTCAGTATATTGCATGAGTTCATAAACAAGTATGTCAATACTATTGCTGTTATTTTCGTATTTAGTATGTTTCTGCAGTCCTTCATTCACAAGTTGAATTGAATTTTCTGCTATAAGATCTATATTTTGTTAATTTCTACCATATCATTTTCATCAAGTGTGACAAAAAGAAATTTAAACAAGAAAGGAAAGCTAACTTCGGGCGGAGCCGAAGTTGAAATACCCTTGCAGAATATTCTGTAAATTATATTTTCCAAAATTATTCATATGATGCATTCTTAACACTCATAAAAAATCCCAACTTCCTAACTTTACAAACACCAAAGTTATGGCATTTCCGATCAATCAGTAATATGGCGGCTATAGGATATAGTCGGCCGATCCTTATGAAATTTGGTAGGTCATATCGATTGGCCAAATATAAAACCCATAAAAAATCCCAACTTCCTAGCTTTACAAACACCAAAGTTATGGCATTTCCGATCAATCAGTTATATGGCAGCTATAAGATATAGTCGGCCGATCCTTATGAAACTTGGTAGGTCGGATTGATTGGCCAAATATAAAACCCATAAAAAATCCCAACTTCTTAACTTAACAAACACCAAAGTTATGGCATTTCCGATCAATCAGTTATATGGCAGCTATAGGATATAGTTGTCCGATCCCGGCCGTTCCGACTTATATACTGCGTGCAAAGGAAAGAAGGGTGTGTGCAAAGTTTCAATTCGATAGCTTTAAAACTGAGAGACTAGTTTGCGTAGAAACAGACAGACGGACAGACGGACAGACAGACGGACAGACGGACAGACGGACATGGCTATATCAACTCAGGAGGTGATCCTGATCAAGAATATATATACTTTATAGGGTCGGAGATGTCTCCTTCACTGCGTTGCACACTTTTGACCAAAATTATAATACCCTCTGCAAGGGTATAAAGATGAACCTATTATGTCAAATAGTCAATGTTTCTGCCTATTTTGCTAATGAATGGCTATGCCATTTAATTCAGTCATTTTTATACCCTTGCAGAGGGTATTATAATTTCAGTCAAAAGTTTGCAACGCAGTGAAGGAGACATTTCCGACCCTATAAAGTATATATATTCTTGATCAGCATCACCAGGAGAGTCGATCTAGCCATGTCCGTCTGTCCGTCCGTCTGTCCGTCCGTCTGTCCGTCCGTTTCTACGCAAACTAGTCCCTCAGTTTTAAAGCTATCTGCTTGAAACTTTCGCAAAACTTGTCTTTCTATTGCAGGTAGTATATAAGTCGGAACGAGCCGGATCGGGCGACTATATCATATAGCTGCCATATAACTGATTGATCGGAAATGCCATAACGTTGGTGTTTGTTAAGGTGGGAAGTTGGGATTTCCTATGGGTTCTATATTAGGCCAATCAATCCGACCTACCAAATTTCATAAGGATCGGCCGACTATATCCTATAGCTGCCATATAACTGATTGGTCGAAAATGGCATAACTTTGGTGTTTGTAAAGTTAGGAAGTTGGGATTTTCTATGGGTTTTATATTTGGCCAATCAATCCGACCAATAAAATTTCATAAGGATCGGCGGACTATATCCTATAGCCGCCATATTACTGATTGATCGGAAATGCCATAACTTTGGTGTTTGTAAAGTTAGGAAGTTGGGATTTTTTATGAGTGTTAAGAATGCATCATATAAATAATTTTGGAGAATATAATTTACAGAATATTCTGCAAGGGTATTTCAACTTCGGCTCCGCCCGAAGTTAGCTTTCCTTTCTTGTTTTTTGTTAATTTCTACCATATCATTTTCATCAAGTGTGACAAAAAGAAATTTAAAAGATGAACCTATTATGTCAAATAGTCAATGTTTCTGCCTATTTTGGTCAAGATTTACCGTGCTCAGTGTTATAATAGTTACTTAAACCGTTGTAAGGTCCAGTTCTCTCAGGACCCGAAACAGTTTTGTAATTTCGTTAACACCAAGCGTAAATCTAATTATTTTCCTTCCTCGCTGTCGTTCGAAAACATGACGGCAATAGCCGATTTATTTGCCCAATTTGTTCAAACGACTTACTCTACTTTAGATTATTCATCACAGCCTTATTCTTACACCATGTCCAAGTCAAACCTCATATTCTGTCCCACTTTAACAGAAAGCTCTCTTCTTTTGGATCTTCTTCGTATTAAGCCTGTTTATTCGCCAGGGCACGATGGTATTCCTGGGTGCGTGCTTAGGTATTGCGCTAAGGCCCTGTGCAAACCTCTTCACAAGTTGTTTACCTTATCTCTAGAAACTTCCCAATTCCCAAATATTTGGAAGGAATCATTTGTTATTCTTCTTTTCAAAATAGGTAACAAGTTAGAAGCCAGTAACTACAGAGGTATTTCTAAGTTGACAGCTATTCCTAAGCTTTTTGAAAAAATCATTACTCCTCATTTGCAGCACCTTTGTAGATCAATCATTTCTCCGTTTCAACACGGATTTATTAAACGTAGATCAACAATCACAAACCTTCTAGAGCTCACTACATTTGTAATGAAAGGCTTAAATAGTAGTTTTCAAACAGACGTCATTTACACTGACTTTAGTAAAGCATTTGACTCTTTAAATCACCTACTTCTTATTCAAAATCTTGACCTGTTAGGATTTCCAGTTGATCTCCTTAAATGGATCTCAAGTTATCTGAATGGCAGGTCACAAAAAGTCCTTTTTAAAAATGTAATTTCTAAAAATTCTCCGTGTTACCTCCGGTGTCCCACAAGGGTCCGTTACTTTTTACATTATTTATTAACGATCTTCCGTCAATTATAAGTCATTCTCGCGTACTTATGTACGCAGATGATGTTAAGTTGTGCCTGCAGTATAAGGACATTTCCTGCCATTTAGACTTGCAATCCGATCTAGATAATTTTCAAAACTGGTGCCGAGATAATTTACTAAATTTAAACGAATCCAAGTGCAAGCTGATGACTTTTTATTGGGTCAATCCGATATACGCGACTTACACATTAAGTGGCAGCTCTTTGGATAGAATAACTCTTGTAAACGATCTTGGCGTTCTCTTGGACCCTAAACTAAAATTTTCAAACCACATTTCGTTCATGGTTAATAAAGCCAGAGGAGTGTTGGATTTATTAAAAGGTGGTCAAAAGAATTCGATGATCCTTATTTAACTAAAACTTTATTTATTTCGTTAGTCCGTCCGATTCTGGAGTATGGGTCTCCCGTCTGGAGTCCGCAATACGGAATACATATTGGTCGTATTGAATCAGTACAAAAAAACTTTCTTCTTTTTGCTTTACGGCGCCTAAACTGGGATGCAAATCTTAACTTACCTTCTTATTCTAGTAGACTTCTGTTGATTAATTTTCCCTCCCTAGCTAACCGTAGAACGATGCTTGGTACTGTCTTCATTTATAACCTTATACATGGTGATATTGACTCCCCCGACTTGGTAAGTCGGCTAAACTTTTCTGTGCCAAGTAGATTAACAAGAAATTATATTCCCTTAATATTAAATTATTGTAGATCTAAATATGCCTTGCATGAGCCTTTCAGAGTATTGTGTTCTGACTATAATAGATTTTTTCCTATAATCTCAAATCTTGACTCTCTGCCGCTCTTAAAACAATTAATACTAGCTTCATTGGCACAAAATTGATCTTACTATTACTTTTTTCCCAGGACTTTTACCTATATTTCCCTATCTCGCGTCTATCTTCTCGCGAATCGTGCCGTACGATACACGGCTGCGCCCCTCGGTCGGTTGGGCGAGTAAGTAGGCAGTGGGACTCCGCGCGAAAAAAAAAAAAAAAAATACACTGCCGGTATTTTAATTTGAATGCGTGTGAATAATAAAAAGCGGTCGGGATCTCGGTTGGTTATTTGAATTTGTTGAGTGTGGCCCGTGGTGAATAATAGAAACAACATCATTGACACAAGGTTTCGGTGGAAGTTTCACGGCATTAGTTATTATACCCGTTAATCGTAGAGTAAAAGGGTATATTGTATTCGTGCAAAAGTATGTAACAGGTAAAAGGAAGCGTTTCCGACCCTATAAAGTATATATATTCTTGTTCAGGATCACTAGCCGATTCGATCTAGCCATGTCCGTCTGTCCGTCTGTCCGTCTGTCTGTCCGTCTGTCTGTCTGTCTGTCCGTATGAACGCTGAGATCTCGGAAACTATAAAAGCTAGAAGATTGGCATTTTGCATGCAGATTCTAGGAGTTCCTACGCAGCGCAAGTTTGTTTCAAAAAGGTGCCACGCCCCCTTTAACGCCCACAATCGCTTATATACGATTTTAAAAATTTAAATATTTCGGAAAAGTAAAAATGCAGTTTTATTGTGTTTATCAATACCTATCGAAATGTAGAAGAAATTTTTCAAATCGGACCATTAGTTAAAAAATTATGCGTGATCAAAGTTTCTATCTCCATCTCCCTCGCACTCCCTTTACCTGAGTAACGGGTATCTGATAGTCGGGGCACCCGACTATAGCGTTCTCTCTTGTTTTTATACTGAGGGTATTATAATTTTGGTCAAAAGTGTGCAACACAGTGAAGGAGACATCTCCGACCCCATAAAGTATATATATTCTTGATCAGGATCGCCTCCTGAGTTGATATAAGCATGTCCGTCTGTCCGTCTGTCTGTTTCTACGCAACCTAGTCTCTCAGTTTTAAAGATTTCGAATTGAAACTTTACACACACCCTTCTTTCCTTTGCACGCAGTATATAAGTCGGAACGGCCGATATGGCCGACTATATCTTATAGCTGCCATACAACTGATTGATCGGAAATGCCATAACTTTGGTGTTTGTAGAGTAAGGAAGTTGGGATTTTCTATGGGTCTTATATTTGGCCAAATAATCCGACCTACCAAAATTTCATAAGGATCGGACGACTATATCCTATAACCGCCATAAAACTGATTAATCGGAAATGCCATAACTTTGGTGTTTGTTAAGTTATAAGTTATATAATTTTATAAGGATCGGCCAACTATATCCTATAGCTACCATATAACTGATTGATCGGAAATGCCATAAAGTTAGGAAGTTGGGATTTTTTATGAGCTTTAAATTTGGCCAATCAATCTGACCTACCAAATTTCATAAGGCTCGGCCGACTATATACTATAGCTGCTATATAACTGAACGATTGGAAATTCCATAACTTAGGAAGTTGGGATTTTTATGAGTGTTAAGAATGCATCATATGAATAATTTTGGAGAATATAATTTACAGAATATTCTGCAAGGGTATTTCAACTTCGGCTCCGCCCGAAGTTAGCTTCCTTTTTTGTTTTTAGTAATATTGGCATAGAAATCAAAATGTAGTCGATTTGTAATAACTGCAAGGGTATATAATCTTCAGCTTGCCGAAGTTTTCTTTCTTTCTTGTTATACCCTTGCAGAGGGTATTATAATTTTGGTCAAAAGTGTGCAACACAGTGAAGGAGACATCTCCGACCCCATAAAGTATATATATTCTTGATCAGGATCGCCTCCTGAGTTGATATAAGCATGTCCATCTGTCAGTCTGTCTGTTTCTACGCAACCTAGTCTCTCAGTTTTAAAGATTTTGAATTGAAACTTTGCACACACCCTTCTTTCCTTTGCACGCAGTATATAAGTCGGAACGGCCGATATGGCCGACTATATCTTATAGCTGCCATACAACTGATTGATCGGAAATGCCATAACTTTGGTGTTTGTAGAGTTAGGAAGTTGGGATTTCCTATGGGTTTTATTCTGGCCAATAAATTCGACCTACCAATTTTTATAAGGGTCGACCAACTATATCCTTAAGCTGCCGTAAAACTGAACGATAACGAACCATAACTTTGGTGTTTGTAAAGTTAAGAAGTTGGGATTTTTTATGAGCTTTATTTTTGGCCAAGTAATCAGACCTACAATCATAATGCCGACTATTTCCTATAGCTGCCATATAACTGAACGATTGGAAATGCCATAACTTTGGTGTTTTTAAAGTTGGGAAGTTGCGTTTTTTTATGAGTATTAAGAATCATATGAATAATTTTGAAGAATACAATTTACAGAATATTCTGCAAGGGTATATCAACTTCGGCTCCGCCCGAAGCTAGCTTTCCTTTCTTGTCCCTTTGGAATTGGACCTTTTCTGTATCTAGTGTCAATGTTAAATTCATGTCGATTTTCATTTTTTTATATATTTTCTTTTCTTTAATATTTTGAGTGTCTAATATTGAATGCCCAGCGTACACTAGTCGGCATAATTATTTTGACGAAACCTCTTTTTGACTATTAAACTTAGCGTTACTTAAAATCGTCAAATAACGGTTTAAAAATTAAGTGCAAAGCAAAGAATATATTTTAAGCTATGTACATTCCCAATTTTGTTTCGTTTACCCTTTGCATTCTCTTTTTGCTGATAAGAATGCAAGCAGACAACGGTTTTTTGAATGGCATAAGTATTTTGACAGCATCTTTATGGAAATATTTTCACATTTTTGAGCACGCGAGAATCAAACACCTTTTGTGCTTAGCCTTTATCAAAATTATATGTTGTTATTAAAATACCAAAGTGTTAAATAATATTAAATAACATGGGTAAAACGGCTGAGTTAAGTTTGGTTACCAGATCTTCAATGGTAGCGAAGTTTAAGGCTGGAATTGCAGTCAAAGACATTGCCAAGGAGTTTGATGTGTCGCGTCAGACAGTGCACTACCAAATTAAGAAGTTTGAAAAGAATAACGACTTGCGTAATTTAAGAAGATCAGGTGCCAAGCGCAAAACAAAACCTAGTGAAGACCGAGTCCTTATACGGGAATTAAAAAAAAATGTTTTTCTGAAGCCTCAGTCTGCTGCCGATCAATTTAATTTAACAGCGAAGACCCCAATTAGTGAGCGCACAGTCCGTCGACGACTAAGAGAAAGTGATTTTAAGACCTACAAAGCCAAGGACGTGCCATACATTTCAAAAGCAAACAAGCTTAAAAGACTGTCCTTTGCAAAAAATATATCAATAAGCCAAAGGAATTCTGGAGAAGCGTTTTATGGACAGATGAAAGCTCCTTTGAATATAATTCATCAAAAAATACATTTTATGGTAATCTTACATAGTAATCTTAAGGTACAAAGGCAAAAAAGGCGGCCCGTTTGCCAAAAAGTAAGCCACGGTGGAGGCTCTGTGATGTTCTGGGGATGTGTGGCCTATAACGGACTGGGTGACTTCGTTCCTGTCACTGGCTCAATGAACCAACACAAATATTTGTCGGTTCTAAACGAAAACGCCTTTACTTCTGGAGACCGGCTTATTGGGCAATCCTTTATCCTGCAACAGGATAACGCCCCATGTCACAAAGCCAAGATGATAACAACATTTTTGAAGGATGTTGGCGTTACAACCTTGGATTGGCCACCTCAAAGTCCAGACTTAAATATTATTGAAAACGTCTGGTCTCTTATTAAACGCAAAAGAGCAGTATCGTTAAACAAAACCAGAGAGGAGGCAATTTCTGAGATCACTTCCCTTTGGGAAGAGATATCTCCAGAGATTCTCCAAAGTTTGATCGAATCTGTTCCACGACGCCTGCAAAAAGTTATAGAAACTAAAGGAAATTATATATTTTACTAAATTCATTTGTTTCCTTTACTTTTTTTGAGCTTAGGCTATCTTATTAATATTAAAATGTACTTGTCAAAATACTTATGCCACAACATGAAATTCACTTTTGTTTATAAATTTCTAAGTTCATATGAAAAAATGTTGATTTCATTATTTTTAAGTTTGTATTAGCACTAAGTAAAACAGAAAAAAAAATCATTAAGTTATATTAAACCATTATAAAGTTACATAAAAAAATGCATCATTTGGTTTTCGTCAAAAGAATTATGCCGACTAGTGTATAAGAATATTAGAGCAGGTGTTTGCTCAGTGGTGTCATGTATAATTTTATGGTTGTATGTGTAAAGGACTGTTACTATATTACTTAATTTTACTTCTTCATCATCGGATGGATTTTTTCATTTATTGTCTTATGTTGTCTTTCGAAGTGTGCTACACCGTTTTTTGCGTTATTGAGTTGTAATTCAATTCCTTCTGCTTCAAGCCATCGCTTTAGAGCCAAGCTGGAGAATAAATGTCAATGCAACTGATGTAATGATTTCCCTCAGATGAATAAATATCTACCACAATGTTCAGGGTTGGGTGTGATTTTAACCGGCATTTTGGTATTTCTGTGTTCTATTTTAGCTAAATTGCAAATGTTGCATTCCTTTAATATATTCTGAATTAATAGTTGACTATTTGGAAAGAAGTGATTTTCTTTGAATAATTTAGTCATTTTCTGTATTTCTTTTGTAAAAGTTTTTCATGTGATTGAAGTAATAATTCTTTGAATTCGATGAATGTATGAACAAAAATTCTTTAATAGGTAGAGGCTGCGAATTACTTTAGTGTAGGTGGTATTAATGATTTTTGTGATGGTCTTTGAATAATTTCAAAATCTACATCGCTCTCAATATAGATGGTAATGTTTCTACGAATAAAATGACCAAGTAAAATTTGTTTGGCCGTCACAACTTCTCATTTGATATTTTGAATAGAAAGACAAAATATATTTTTAGTGATCATATTTATTGTTGATCCTGTTTCTATAAGACATTTGTATGTGCACCTTTTGTATTGGTGTATTGGTGTTGTCTGGGGCTGTTAAGCGAAATTTTTCGTTTGGTTCTTAGCTTCCAGTTGACCAAGGCGCGATAGTAAAGCGAAACTAACTCAAAATGTTCGTAAACGATAGAAATACGCGAGCTCTTACCAAAGTCTAGTTAAATGTTCGCAAACGGACTCAGAAAAGAGCGTTTAGTAAACAAAAACCGGCCGACATATTTTTCAGCCTTATGTCCAGTTTAAATTCACTTTTGAGCTCGTTTGCGATAGTTTTGCGAGACTTTATCGTTTTTCCATGGAAACTGACTGATGCGTAGTTTCTCGGCACACGGAATCGTTCGTTTTTTTTGTGCGTGCGTTCTTTTGTGATTGGAAACTTGCAGAGTGCAGTCTAGAAGAACTAAAAATTGTTTTAAAGTGATTTGTCAAATAAACTAAATTTTTAAAAAAAAATGTCAAGCAACTACACAAGTCTTTTTAATGTGGATTCTTCTATAGACACTCAGCAGTCAGGTAAGAAAACGTCTAAATGTATTTCAAATAAATACATTACAAATCTGTTTTTATTACAGCTATTTTAGACAAATTAGAAAGACTTAATAAGAAAATGGACCTAATCACAAACAAGCTTGATCGCAACACAGTCGAAATGGTGGCTCTTCGATATGAACTATCAATTGTAAAGGCCAAGGTTTGTGGAGAAATCCAAAGGCCAAAAGAAGTAATGCCTATTGAGCCCTTTAAGACTGTCGGCGAGTTGGACAATTTGGAGACGATTTTAAAGGAGGAAGCAGTCTTCAAAAAGTTGGTGAGTATTCTTAGTGCAACTCAAGAGTTGAATTTAACTTATATGTACATTCTATAGAGATATCTGAACTTATGATGACAGGGGAGAAAGCCTTTGACAAATGGATTAGGAGCTCTTTGCGTTTAATAGTGGACGACGAACTCGCACGGCAGTGCTCTTGGCGTGGAACAGAGACCAAGAAATGTATAAGGGGCTTGCGCGAGTTAATAACTTATAAACACCACCACCAACTCCACGAAGAAGGAATTCATCGTTTTGGTTTTTTACCATAACTGGCGCAGCCGACTCCGGACCGAGATGGAAAAAATAGTTTTTATATTTACGTAAGAAACACTTGCAAAAAAAGATATAAAAGATGTTAAGCTCAGTAGAAAAAAAAAACACGTACACAAACACGAGTATTTAAATTGTAATATATTTTTTCCAGTGGTGTAATTTTGAAAGCGAAAATGTTTTTCTGTTTTAAAAATAAAAAGAAGAAGAAAAATTTAAAAAGTGCAATTAAACTCAGAAAATTAAAATAAAAAAAAAAAGAATAAAAGAAATAGTGAAAGAATGAAAGAAAAAATTAAAAATAGTAATATAGTGACAAAAAGAAAGAAGAGAGGAAAAATTCTGAAATTCCATGGCGTGTTTTTCAGAGGTATTTTTTCCAGTGGTATTCAGTTTTTGCTAGAGCTTGGGCCAATATTTTTCTTTTAACAAATATTTTTCTTGTGCTTAAAGAATAAAAAGAGAAAAGGTTAATGAAGAATAATAATTTATGAAATAAACTCTATGTGTATAGTAAAATAATACTGAAATTCCATGGCGGTTTTTCAGAATTATGCATGGCTTTAAACTCACTGCAAAAATTCAACCACAGCTCATGTAAAAAACAAAAAATAAAAAAGAAAGAGTTACAAAGTCTAAATAAAAGGAAAAAATTAATATCTGCAAAAAGAATAAAAAAAAAAAATGATAAAAGAAGTAAATAAGGACAGTATTTAAAAGTGATCATGAAATCCCATGGCGTGTTTTTCTGATCTAGTGGCCGAAAATTCATGGCGAATGTCGGTATCACAGCTTTATAAATTACTGTTGCTTAATTAGAGAACAAAAAAAAAAGAATTACAAAGTCTAAATAAAAGAAAATAAATTAATATCTGCAAAAAAAAAAATGATAAGAAGAAGTAAATAAGAACAGTATTTAAAAGTGATCATGAAATCCCATGGCGTGTTTTTCTGATCTAGTGGCCGAAAATTCATGGCGAATGTCGGTATCACAGCTTTATAAATTACTGTTGCTTAATTAAAGAACAAAAGAAAGAAAAAAGAAAAGAAATCACAAAGTCTAAATAAAAAGAAAAATTAATATCTGCAAAAAAAAAAAAAAAGAAAGAATAAAAAATTTTTTTTTATAGGAAGAAATAAATAAGGACAGTGTTTAAAAGTTATCATGAAATCCCATGGCGTGTTTTTCTGATTAGTGTCCGAAAATTCATGGCGAATGTCGGTATCACAGCTTTACAAAATACTGTTGCTTAATATATTTTCTGCAAGGAGTTACAGACACATTTATTTTTCTGAGTTGAATATACTAAACATTTTATATCCATAGGTAATAAACAATCGCCTGTTGAAATACCTGGAAAAGGTCACTAATAAACAAATTTAACCAACGCCACAAGACGTATATTACACTTATACTCTCCGCTGGAAAATACACAACACTATAATCTAAAGATCACTTAAGTATAAAAATTCGAATTAAGTATTATCGCAATTAAGACTCAAACACCAAGAATTACACATAAGCATTCCCTTCGAAATACCTTAAATATTACACACATTGAGTTAAAAATAAATTTAATGCCTAATATCGCCAAAGTAAAAAAGCTTCTCCCTAGTACCAAAGTCACGACTAGAAGTAGCAATAAAACACCCTTGAACAACGATCAAGAAGGACCTTCTAATTCATTAATTATACGATCAATAACAACACCCTCTACAAACATGAATTCAAGCAATAGCTCCTCTACACCTGTCCCTAATTCAATCACTAGCCATACCGAATTATTTAACTCTATGAGAATCCCTGATGCTATCCGCTTTATGCCTTCTTACGACGGGGAACCATATATATTACACGAATTTTTAAACAACGTTGAGGAAGTTATGTTAATGATAAGGGGTACTGATCAGACACCCTATGGTCAGATGTTAATGAGGGCAATTCGCCAAAAAATACAGGGGAAGGCCAATGAGGCAGTTATAGCATCCGGAGCAGGTCTTAATTGGGACGAGATAAATATATCTGATGGACGTTGATGCACTACGAGCAGTACAAACAAGTGGCCCAACGACACCAAGCACGTGCTTGTTACGCGCGGGCCCTGTTATCAATTTGGGCAAAAAATGCGAGTTCGCGAGGAAAATACATAAATTAAGTAGAGACAAGACACAAGTGAAAATAAAAGGCACAATTAAGAGAAAAGCAAATGAGTTAAAATATTAGTTTTTAATAACGGGATAGAAGTGGAAATGCAAATTAGTTGATAAAGGTTGTTATAAGTATTACATAGAACGCGAAAGGGCTCGTGCAGACAAAAATTTGATGAACATCGTGGCAAATTTAGAGGGATATAATTTCGTGTTAGTCTAACAGGAACATTGAAAGTTCGGAGGTTTACAAGTTCTGCAGAATCAATATCACCTCTTATAAGATTATGCATAAAAATAGTACCAAGCATTTTTCTACGATTTACAAGTGTAGGTAAATTAAGCAACAGTAATCTACTCTGGTAGGAAGGCAGCCTTACGTTTTGATCCCAGTTCAAACTACGAAGGGCAAATAAAAGAAACTTTTTTTGTACCGACTCAATACGGTCAATGTGCACTTGATATTGTGGACTCCAAACCGACGAACAATATTCCAAAATAGGACGGACAAGGGAGGTAAATAATAATTTGGTCGTATAAGGGTCATCAAATTCTTTTGACCAACGCTTTATAAAGCCAAGAACACGCATGGCTTTATTAACAGTGGACATTATGTGGCAGTCAAATTTAAGTTTAGGGTCCAGAAGAACACCTAAATCGTTAACTGAATATATTCGGTCGAGTGAACTATTTTCAAGAGAATAACTAATAAACGTAGGAGTACCCCTATAAAAAGTCATAACATTGCATTTAAGGTAGTTCAACTTTAAAAGGTTGTACTCACACCATTCATGAAAACAATCAATATCTGACTGTAAGTTAAGTCCCGACGCTATATCATTATATGATAAACAAAGCTTAACATCATCAGCATTCATTAGTACACGAGAATGTGTTATGATAGAGGGAAGATCGTTGATGAACAAAGTAAACAGCAAAGGGCCTAGATGACTTCCCTGAGGGACTCCAGATGTCACGTAGATCAATTTTTTTTTTTTTTTTTTTTTTTTTAATTTTTTTTTGTAATTTATCCTTAGGATAATAAACAAATTTTTTAATGGGCATAATCATGGCAGGATCGATTGCGCTTCACTAAGTACAATCGATATACATATAAGGGTATTAATTTTGACTTATTTTACTATGTACAAGTTTTACTTAATCTATAATCTATCAGGAAGGTCGAGTACGTGGAAACGTTTAAGACGTCTCGTTTCTCTGCTATTGTCTAGCAAGTTGATGGCTAAGTTATTTTCATGGGAATTCAATCTGTTTATATATATTGTACTTAATCTTTTAACTTCATCTCTAATAAAAGGAATTTGCAGATCTTAATGTATTTCGAAATTGCTAATATACCAAGGAGCCCCTGTGATGTTTCGGAGAGTCATGTTTTGGTATCTTTGTAGGATTTCAATGTTGGAGGTACTTGCAGTTCCCCAGAGTTGAATGGCGTATGTCCATACCGGCTTTAAAACTGCTTTGTAAAGCCGCACCTTGTTCTCTAGGCTCAGCTCCGACTTTCTGCCCATTAGCCAGTACATTTTTCTATTTTTTGTTTTAAGCTGCATTTGCTTAGCTTTTATATGGGCTTTCCATGTCAGTCTTCGATCTAAATGAACTCCTAGGTATTTAACACTTTCGCATTCTGGGATGTTCACGCCACCTAGTATCACCGGAGGACATTTATCTTTTCTTAAGGCAAATGTTATTTGTATTGACTTTTGAGTGTTGACAACTATCTTCCATCTGTTTAGCCAGTTTTCTATTAAATGGAGCTGTTCCTGTAAGCGCTGGGATGCCTCAACTGGATTTATGCTTTTTGATAATAGCGCAGTGTCATCCGCATATGTTGCTACTAAAATGTTGTCCATAACAGGAAGATCAGCCGTAAAAATTGTGTATAGAACGGGGCCTAAAACACTTCCTTGTGGTACTCCGGCATTTACGTCATATAATATTGATGATTCATCCTGCTGTTGAACGTAGAAACTGCGTTTTGTCAAATATGATTTCATCAGGAGATAATATGGTGCAGGAAGCCATTTCTTTATTTTATAGAGTACGCCAGGGTGCCAGACCTTGTCAAATGCTTGTTGAACATCAAGAAATACTGCAGCACAGTATTCTTTCTGTTCAAACGCACTGATTATTGTCTGCGCCACTCGGTGACATTGTTCGGTCGTTCCATGCCCTCTTCTAAACCCAAATTGATGTTCGGGTATGATGTTGAGAACGTCCAGTACCGGTAACAATCTTTTCAAAAGTATTTTTTCAAATACTTTAGAGAAAGTCACCAGCAAGCTAATCGGACGGTATGAAGAAGTCAATTGTTCGGGTTTATTCGGCTTAGGTATCATAATTACCTCAGCACATTTCCATTGGCTGGGGTAGTGGTCAAGTCTCAGTATGGCATTATAAATATGAGTTAGCAGGGTGATACACTTCGGGGGTAGATTTCTCACAGTAATGCCATCAATTTTGTCAAATCCTGGCGATTTTTTAGGCTTCACACATCTTATTTCGGCCTGAACCTCAGAATATGAGATATGCCGAATTGGCATACTCATTTGACATGGTGCATCCAAGAAACTCATGACCTCCTCTTCTGTTTCTATATCAGTAATGGAATTTGGTTGGAAAACAAGATGTAAGTGCTGCCCAAATGCTTCTGCTTTTTCTTTGTTGTTCCTGCAACGAATTCCATTGTTGTCTTTAATTGTGGTGTTCCTTCTGGAGGGTCTTTTTAAGTAGGCTGTAGCTTTCCATAAACTGTGCTCCAAGTCACTAGTGAAAGGATTGAGGTTTCTTAAATATTCTGCTGTAGCTTCATTTCGCATTTCCCTTAGTTTTCTAATTAGGTTCTTAGCTGCATTATTGAAATTAGTTTTATCAGATGGGCATCGGCTTGTTTGCCATGTTTTTCTTAGTCTCCTTTTATTTCTAATAAGCTGTCTAAGCTCTACGGAAATATAGGACTGCGTAGATAGATATTTTGTTGATTGCGGTGTAAACAGGAGTCCAGCCTCATGTATTACCTGAGTGAGTTTTTCAACTGCAGAGTCAATTTCATCTCCAGATTTTAATGATACATCCAGACAGACATGATTTTCGAGCCAGTTTTTAAGAGCAGTTATGTTTGTATTTTGCCTAATTATTCTGTATGGTTTCTCTTTCATCAATACGGTTGATCCAAATGTTACTATTAGCGGTGAATGATCAGAGCTCAACTCGAAGTTTTCTTCAATATGTAAATGATGCGAAGGTACTCCAGCATAAACAACAAAGTCTAGGAGATCAGGTATTTTGCGAGGATCAGTTGGCCAATATGTTGGATTTCCAGTTGATAGTGTCGAGTAATTTTTAAGAGATATGCACTTGTATAGTTCAGTACCTTTTGGGTTTGCTAGCCTTGAGCCCCACCATGGGTGCTTGGCATTAAAGTCACCTCCGACCATAAAGTGACCTCCAAGTCCTTGAAAGAACGTTATGAAATCCTGTTCTTTAAAAGTAAATCTAGGTGGTATGTACACAGCAGCTATAGTAACATCAATGTGGGAACATTTAATTTGTATAGCTGCGGCTTGAATATTGTTTTGTACAATGTTCTCTTGGACTTTGAATTGTAGAGCATTTTTAATAATTACTGCAGCACCACCTTGTGCTCTTCCTGATGGGTGATCTGCTCTTATGACTTCATAGCCCTTTATAGAAAAATATGATTTTTTATTAAAATGTGTCTCAGATATCAACATTAAGTCAATATCATTCGACTTGATAAAAGATTTATTTCGTTGTGGCGGTTGGAGAGCCCATTGGCATTCCATATGGCAATGCGAATGTCTACTTGCATAATTTGTTGACAAGCAACATTATCATATTTAATAGATTATTTGTTAATTCTGATTGCTTTTCTAATAATTTTTCAATTCTTTCTAAAGATTTATTTTCTCTAGTTTTTGAGTTATCTTCTAATACCTGGGCATATGAGGGAACATTATTGTTTATGTATTCATGGTGTACTCTTTCGCGGGGATTCGTGAAGTTCATCGGGGGTTTGTTCTGGGGCTGATTTTTGTTATTATTGGCAAAGGACGCTTTTCTTGATATTAGCTCTTTATAAATTTTGCAGCCTTTATAGCTTGCAGCGTGATTCTCCAAGCAGTTTGCACATTTGGCTGGCAGATCTCTGTCTTTAGGGCAGGTTATGCTAGAATGCTGTAAGGAACATTTCACACATCTGTATTTTTTATTACAATAAGATTTGGTATGACCAAATTCCTGGCAACGAAAGCATTGCACTATATCACTCACTTTTCTTGGAGGCTCAATTTTAACAATAGCGTTTTCAATATGCTTAAGTTTATATATGTCAGAGTTAGTGTTTTCTGGCTCCAGGTCGACGAAAAACATGTTTAAGGGCTCCTTAGTAACTCTGCTCTTTATGTTACTAATACTTCTCACCTTGTGACCTTGAGATTCTATTTCTGACTTTATGCATTCAACTGGTGTAGAAAAGTGAATATCTTTGACAACAACTCTAAAAGATCTCTCCTGCTTTAATTGAAAGGTATGAAATTTAGCATTATCGCTTCTTAGTGATCTAATGAGGTTTCTATATTTTTCAACTTCTTTTACCATAATTCTAACTTTGCCATCGCGTTGAGATTTATACGAAAAGTCTTTTATATTAATTTTTGGCTTAAGGTAGTTTAGTAAACCATTAATATCATTGACATCTGTCATGAAAATAGGTGGGGGTCTAGGTGTCTCTTCGGATTGAGGATTATTTGAGTCGTCATTCAATTCTTGTAGGTGATTTTTACCAGTACTCGGTTCATCGTTACTGTCCTCATCACTGAGTACATCAAATCGATTAAAGCTTTTAGAAGTTCCAGGTCCATCATCGAGCTCCGGCTTTTTTCTGGCCACATTTGGTGAAGTTTGGTTAGATCTTTTTAGTATTCGTGGTACTCTTTGCCATTCCAATACGTCATCATCTTCGTCGTCGCACATGGTTTTGCTGCCCTTTAAGCGGCTGCACTTAGACTGCTTATCAGTTAATTCTATTTTTAGAATATGCTCTCTTTCTTGCAAATGTAATTGTTTTTGTTTTGTTTTGTTTTTCTTCTTTGTTTTTTTTGTTTGTTATCAGTAATCAATCACTCCGCGCATACGCGACTTCACTCTGCGAGAGTTGAATTGCAACTGACGTAGATCAATTTTGAAACAGAATTCTTGAATATAACCCTCTGAGTCCTACCATTCAAGTAACTTGAAATCCAAGTTAATAGATTACCAGGAAACCCAAGCAGATCTAATTTGAATAAGAGAAGAGAGTGGTTGACGGAGTCAAAGGCCTTACTAAAATCTGTATATATAACGTCAGTCTGCATTTTTTTCTGAAATCCATTTATTACAATAGATGACAATTCAAGAAGGTTGGTGGTGGTCGATCTTCGCTTAACAAAACCATGCTGACACGGTGATATAAGCGAGGAACATAAATGTTGCAAATGAGAAGTGATAATACGTTCAAATGCTTTAGGAATTACCGATAATTTGGAAATACCTCTATAATTCTTGGCATCAGCCTTCGCGCCCTTTTTATGAAGTGGAATAATAAAAGAGTCCTTCCAGATAGTTGGAAAAACTGATGATGAAATAGACAAATTAAAAAGTTTAAGAATCGGTTTACAAATGGTTGACGCACAAAACTTGAGCACACATCCAGGAAGTCCATCTGGACCGGGAGAATAAGTCGGCGTTGTTGTTTCTAAATCTATTAAGAGAGAGTTTTCAGTAATTAAAGGGGTAAAAATACAATTTGCCCTATTTAAGGGATTAGGGTAGTTAGAATTTGACCAAGCTGTCGAACTATAAGTATATGCCGATGACTTACGCTTGGCATTAACAAAGTTGTAAAACTGTTTCGGATCATTTGAAAATTCAAATTTACATCGATTTAGATACATAGAATAGCAATGACTGTTGAGAACATTAAAATCCGATCGAGCCATTTTCGATTTTTTATACTTTTTTATAAGTATTTGATTTAAGGTTTTTAAGTCTTTGAAGCGCATTGGTAAACCAAGGAGGCCTGTTTAGGTTTAAAGGTAACCTATCAGGAACGCATTTATTAAAAAAAGTATTTAACGCTATATAGAATAGTTCAGTGGCACTATTAATGTCTGTACAATTGTACAAGTCTGTCCAATTATAATGAGAAATCATATCGTTAAGTTTATTATAGTCACATTTACGAAAACATCTCATTTTAGTTGGGAGCACTAAAGGAGAGAGGGTATCAGAGCAGGGGAGGAATATTGTCAATTCCATTGTTGGATGATATCGGTCTTCAGGTACAACAAGAGCGTGAATTCTACATACCGTGACCTCGGACGGGTCTGAAACAAACACAAGATCTAATTGTCCATTTAAAGAATTTCGTATAAAGCTTACTTGCTGTAACGATAATTCTAAAAGGCCATCTACAAAATCATTGGCAGATAAAGGTATAGCGACAAGTGAGTCAGTGGGAGGAGACCAAGAAATATCAGGTAGATTAAAGTCACCCAAAACAATCAAAAGGTCTCTATTAGAAAGAAGGGGTATTACGGATTTTATTGCGGACAGATGGTGCTCATAAATTACTAGATCAGAGCCAGGTGGAATATAGGAACATGTAACAAAAATAGATAAAGATGGCAAGGAAACTTTCACACTTACAAATTCAATTTCGTTAGGGATATGAGTGAGAATTCTTTCGGATGTTAGGCTAGAGGTAACGGCAATCAGTACACCGTGTGGAGCGATCGGTCCTATAAGTATTAAAGTTATTTGACAGAACTTCAGAGTCAGATATCTCTGGCTTTAGCCAAGTTTCCGTAAAAGCCAAAATATCTTCGGTGAATGCAGAGGAGTCGGCAAAAAGCTTGTGAAGCTTCATATTTAGTCCCCTAACATTTTGATACGCCAAGAATAAATTTTTAGTTTTTTGGCACAGTGGAAGGCCTGTTATTTGTTCTCGGTTTATTTGGAACAAATTCTTTAATTACTAAATCATCATTAAGCCAAAAACTTTCAGAAAGTAACACATTAAACACATCAGGCGGAGCAAATATTTTAAAAGACGATATCCTACGAGCGTAAGAAAATCGAAATTGTTCAAATGCAATATCCTCAGATGGGAATTTTTCACGTATAAATTCCAAAACATCCTCAGATGTAGTATCTGGGGTGAATCTAGAAACAAATAATTGCTTCCTTTGTGGAACAACTGAAAGTTTCTTACGCCCCCCAGCAGCAGTCTGAACCACATTGGGCAGAGAACCAGGAACGGTGCCTACTGTACCTGTAGGTACGGTCGGCAAAGAATTCTTTGACTTAGGCAGTACTGTAGATTTTATTCTGGAAACAGAGGTTCCACCCGAACTAGCTGTATCCATAGGCACAGTTGGTTCATTTACCCCTGTGTCAACAGAAACTGCTGCTACCAAGTTCGGATTTGGGGTGGATTCCACAATCATATTTACGGCGGTTAAACTGGCTTTTTACGTTTAGGCGACTCGGTTAATAATTTTTTATTATTAAACTGGGCACAAACGGAATTGAACCCCTCATTGAGCTGTTTAAAAGCTCCTGAGATATTCAATAGGCTGTCTCGAGTCTGCTTCATAAAGCCGCTCATCTCAACTACCATTTCCTTGCAGGACCCACATGACCACATGAGACCAGAATTAAGATCAATGAAATCTTTGACTCTGCCAGTAAATCCTGCACATTTAACGTGCGTCATCGAATCGCAGAGCCAGCAAAAAATAAAAGGGTCTTTAGGTGAAGACGCAAGAGTACAATTTTTTTAGAACAGACAAGAGCCATTGTAAGTTTAAAGCAAAAAAATAAAAAAATAAGAATATGAAAAATACCTCAAAGTAAATTTGGCACTGGGATCAAATTCAAAAACCACAAGGGGACAAAACACAAGAAAAAAGTAAGAGCGCGAGATCACGAATTAAATCGAATAAAGAGAGCACGAGAGAATAAATCTTATATCGACTGAGCGTGGCTTGTGCAACACAAACAACTTTAATCAATAAAGATAAATAAACGAAAAAGTCTACCAGAAGTTCATAGAGAGTAAATTACAGTTATAAAATAAAGCGGGAGAGATTGAGAGGGAGTAAAAGAGTTCTAGCAAGTATAGAGAGCGTAAATTACACTAACAAAGATACAAGATTAAACAAATCTAATAGAAATGTTAAAACAATTAAAAACACATACCCGTTAACTGGGAGATCTATTTAAAATTTCTAACACAAATATTAAATTGAGCTTCGTAAATAAATAAACACAAAACACTCCCACAAAATCACTAAAAAAATACAAAAACTCAGAGCACAAAGGTAAACACAACTGTTCACAAGCGACGCTAAATCGGTGAAGGCAGCCTTATTAGTACATTGCAAGGATAGAAGGGACGAAGATACACTAATGGCGGAATTATACAATCTACCGCAAAAACAATATTCAGTTCAGAAATTATACGAACAAGTTATAAAGATTAGGTTGGTCTTGTTTAGACTCATAAAAACAGAAGAAATAGAGCAAATCGCAGTGAGAATAAGAAAAAGGGTCGCGTCCCAATCTACGTTAACCGCATTCCTAACGGGCTTAAGGGGAACCTTAGGAAGTACTGTTAGGGCTATGAGACCTGAAACTTTGGAGGACGCCTATAGCGTGGCAATTAAGGAAAGAAACATTTATTGGGCAGAAAGTAATTCATATACACCGAAGAATAGGACACAGACTAGACAGGTAGATCGTTTCAGGCAATACCCCAACCAATATCAGAATAGCCAGAATAGGGACGTTAATCGCTATAATAGATATAATCATACTGAAAGGACGGAGTACACTCCAAAGAATTCTGGTAATAATCGCACCAATAAATACCCCGCGCTAATGCCAAATGATAACAATCCTAGCACTTCAAACTATGCCAAAAAAAATTACGGCAACAATAAGTTTAATTCAAATCAACAAGGAATGTTTAACATAGAAAATAAAAACAAGGAAGACAATTCTAAGGCAGAACACAACTTTGATGAAAGCGCAAATTTTCAGTGCGAAGCCTCGCAATACAGACAGGGTTCTTGAGTAAATTCAAATTAGATGCAAACCTACCATACATAGAACTACACTACCATAGACCAAGTCCCTTGAAAATATTAATAGACACTGGGGCCGAAGGATCATTCATAGACCCGAACATAGTAAAGACTCAAGACAAAATTACCCTCAAGAATCAAATTTCAATTTCCACAGCTTTACACGAGCACAAGGTATCACAAATGGCGATACTACCAATTTTTGAACGACGATAGAAAATTCCCATTCTTATTATTCAAATTTCACATTTTTTTCGATGGATTAATGGAATGAATATACTTAATCAGATCAATGCGATTATTGACATTCCGAGACACACTCTGTTCACACCAAACCATAATTATCCCCTACTCTTAAAACCTAACCATTTCTCTACAATTCAAGAAGTAAGGCTTCCCTAATCAAAGACCATCGTTAAGGTTCCTGTCGATATTAAAGACGGCCCTTTTTTTTGTGGAAATATAAATTTGGGGGACAATTTTTTTATATCTGGCGGGATTTACAATGCCCATAACAACTATAGCATCCTCGAAATAAATAACTTCTCATCTAAACCAAAAAAATTTTTTCTGGATTCGAGATTGGGAGTTAAAAGGTTTAACGAGGACGAATTCTCCCTCGTTAATATCCTTGACGACAAGCTCGAATGCAGTAAAAGAAACCCAAACTCAGCTTTCAAGTCAATCCGAACTGATCACTTAAACAGTGAGGAAAAGCAACAACTTCTCCAACTCCTTAAGAAATTCGCAAATCTGATTTTTCAAGAAGGGGATAAACTATCATTTACTAAAAAAGTAAGACACGAAATAAAAACTACAGATGAAAAGCCCGTATTTTGTAGACCTTTTCGGTTTAGCCCTACGGAGGGTACGGAAATCAAAAGACAAATTGGCAATCTATTGGACCAAAACATAATAAAACATAGCCATTCTCCTTGGAGCGCTCCAGTATTTCTAGTATCAAAGAAACTGGACGCAACAAACACAAAAAAGTGGAGAATGGTAGTAGACTTTCGAAAGTTAAATGAAAAAACAATCAAGGATAGATATCCTATGCCGAACATTAACGAGGTTCTAGACAAAATAGGACGAGCCAGATATTTCACAGCACTAGATTTGGCCAGTGGTTATCACCAGATTGAGATGGAAACTAAGGACACCCCTAAAACAGCATTCACGGCAGAGGGAGGCCACTATGAGTTTATTAGAATGCCATTTGGGCTCACTAACGCTCCAGCTACCTTTCAGAGAGTCATGGACAATGTCCTATCCGACCTAAACGGCAAATGTTGTTTAGTTTATTTAGACGACATCATCATTTTTTCAGCATCTCTACAAGAACATATTATTGACTTAAGTGCAGTCTTTCAAAGACTAAGACTAGCAAACTTAAGAATACAACCAGACAAATCAGAATTTGTACGCAAGGAGATAGAATATTTAGGACATATCGTTACCGAAAATGTGTGACGGTTCGTCGCTGTCGGGTGGCTCAGGGATGGCCAGGGTTTGTCACAAGAATTTGTTTGTGTCAGGCGTGGTTGCTGAAAGAGAGTTCCGACCCAGCCCAGAGTAAAAGTCGTGGGAAATTACGTAGTAATTGATTAAGACTAGGTTTTATTTCAGTAAATATCTTGACATTTGATTAACAACTAACGAGTTCTCCGATTTGACGGGGTGCCGCCCTTGCTGCCTTTGCTTCCTTCGTCCACTTAGAATACCTGGTATCGGGAGCCGTTCCGCTGTTCGAGAGGACCAGCACGGGATGTGTTGCCTGAAATGAGAATGGGGTGCTTGGGGACCCTGAAGTCAGCCACGAGCGAGAGAGCGCTGCTTGGGGACCCTAAAGTCAGCCACAAGAGAGATTGTTTTGCTTGGGGACCCTGAAGTCAGCCACAAGAGAGAGAGAGAGTTTGTTGCTTGGGGACCCTGAAGTCAGCCACAAGAGAGAGAGAGTTACTTGGGGACCCTGAAGTCAGCCACAAGAGAGAGAGAGAGTTACTTGGGGACCCTGAAGTCAGCCACAAGAGAGAGAGAGTTACTTGGGGACCCTGAAGTCAGCCACAAGAGAGAGAGAGAGTTACTTGGGGACCCTGAAGTCAGCCACAAGAGAGAGAGAGTTACTTGGGGACCCTGAAGTCAGCCACAAGAGAGAGAGAGTTACTTGGGGACCCTGAAGTCAGCCACAAAGAGAGAGAGTTACTTGGGACCCTGAAGTCAGCCACAAGAGAGAGAGATCAGCCGGTGAACCGTGCCGTAAGGAGGTGTGATCCTAAAATCAGACGTCTCCGAGGGATACCTCCAGGAGGAGGGACTACTACTAAGCTAAGGAGCTAACTACTATGTATAAGCGGACTTGGATCGAATGATCCAGTCCACCAAAAAGTGACTTCGCTGCTTACCACCACTGGGGAGTTGATCCTTCACCCTTAGACGGTTGGCTGCTAAGTGATCTTCTATGGTCCGTGGTCCTTCTTATATAGGGCTCGGCGAGATCTAGTGTGACCGTCGTCTGTGGGATTTGCCGGGCTAAGTGTGACCATCTCTCTTGGTCCCTACCATCTCTCGTGCCCCTACATGCGCGATCGTTGGCGCGCGCGCGTTCTCGGTTTGAATTTGAGTTAAAGGCTCCTTTCATTTAATTTCTCTAGTCTTTCTTTTATTTATAACTTGGTTTTGTGCGCGCAGCGTCACACTCCCCCCCCCGTTATGGTTTTTAGTGGTATAGTATCGTGACGTAATTTCCTCTGTTCGATACCACCCGCCAGGTTGCTTCTCCGTCCTTAATAAGCCATCGCTGCTGTCTTCCACTTCTTTTTTCCGCCAGCTTCTCCCGTATCCTGGCTCTTGCCGTCGGTGACACTACCGCTCCTTCTGGTATTGTCCAGTTTTCGTCGCCGCGCTCCTCCTCATGGAGCTTTAGGATATCTCTGTCCGGTGTCTCGGTTGCTCGGCTTTCCTGGGCGGTTCTGGCTACCGTACTTATGGTTTGGCTGTTGCCCTGCCCGGACTGGATGTTCCTGGTTGTTTGCGGTGCCGTAGTCTTCTTCTTTGCCGGTGCCGTCCTCTTCCGTGCGGCTTCCGCCATTGGTATCGGCTCCACCAACTTGGCCCTAGTCTGCGCTGCTGCTATCTTTGCATGTTTTTCGCGGAATCTCAGCGCTGCCTCCGCGAACTTGTTCATGTTTTCGTGTTCGTTCTGTATTGTATTTGTTCCTCCGTACGGCTTTATGTCTCCAATGTATACCCTATTTATTTTCCGTGTGCTCGGGATTTTTACTGTCACTTTCGTCCGCGTCTTCCTTGCTTTTTTCTGCTGCGATCCCTTGTACTTCTCCTTGATCCAGGTGTCCGTGACCTCTATTGCTTTCAACTCGTCCTGTGCTGCTCTGGGTAAGGCGTCTGCTACCTCGTTCCATTTTCCCTTTCTATACTGGACTACGCCTAAGTCCCTGGTATTCGTTTTTGTCTCCGGTTGGTCCACTTTGTCTCCGGCTGCTCTCATCTCTAACTCCAAGCCTCCACACCTCAGCGTGCTGCGTGCCCCGGCTAGAAAGTCCATTCCTAACAGTATTCCTCCTGCCACTTCTGTTAGTATCATGAATGTTACCCTGAACGCTCTTCCTCCAAATTGGATTTCTGCCGCGAATTCTCCTATCGCCTTCTGCGTTACTCCGTTGGCCATTGTTATTTCTGCTCGGGTTCCACACCATTTACCTTGTTGTTTCAGATCTTGATATCTGTTTCTGCTTATAGCGCTTCTTGATGCTCCTGTGTCCACAATTCCTTTCGCTGTCGTGTTTCCGACCCTTATCCGGGCTACTATTTGGAACCCGTCGCAACACAGCTGTTCTCCTGCTGGTGGTTCCTTTATTGCAGTCTGAGCTGCCAGCTTCAACTGCTCAGGTCTCCTGCACCACTCCTTGGTTCTCGTACCGTTTCTTCCACAGACCCAGCAAAACAGCCTCGGCGGATTGCTGCACGTGCTTCCCGCATGTCCGGTTCCTCCGCAGCGCATGCATATCTCCGGTTCTAGTTGCTGCTGTGCAGGTTGTCTTGTCTGTGTCCGGTCATCTGCCTCTATTTCTTCTACTTCCTCCGCTAGTTTAAGGAACTCTGTCAATGAGTTGAATCCTGCCCTCCTAGCGTACAGCTTTATCTTGCTCCTGCTGTTTTTGTATACTCGGTCCAGTTTGGCCTCTTCTGAGAGTTTCGTGAATTGCATCAGTTTTCTTAGTCCCATCGCGTATTCTCTTACGGGCTCCGTTTCTCTCTGTTTCATCTGTGCAATCTGAGTCTCCAACTGTTCCTCATACCTCGTCGGCAAAAATTAATCCAGCAGTTCCGTTCTGAGCTGAGTCCACGTTACGATCCTGCTTGGCGTGGTGTTCCACCAATCACTCGCGATTCCCTCCAGGATGAATGCCATCGTCTGTATCAGCTGGTCTTTCCGTATTCCGTATCCTCCTGCCCACTGTTCCATTTTGCTCAGGAACTCCAGTGGGTTTGTTGTTCCTTGGTACCGGATGCCCCATCCACGTACCCGGTCTATGACATCTGTTTCCATTTTTATTTCTGACTTTCCTTCCGTTTCGACCCCTGGACTTGCTCCTTTGATGTCCATTATCTCCTCCTTTTGTCTGGTTACCACGATCGCCGGAATTGTTTCTTTCGCCGGGCTTTTTTCTCTCTTATATTTTTCCGACAGTTCTGCGAGTCTTTGTCTGACCGTTTCTGTATGATCCGTTTTCTTTGCGAACGCTGCCAACAAACGTCTTAAATCCTCGCTTCTTTCTGCCGTTCCTAATCCGAACTCTTCCGTGTATTTCGTTAGTTCGCTCTTTGGTGCCAGATATACCCAGCTCGACATTACTCCGCTGGTGTCGGTTTATCTCCTGCAACCACTTTAACCTGCTCGGGCGCCACTGTGACGGTTCGTCGCTGTCGGGTGGCTCAGGGATGGCCAGGGTTTGTCACAAGAATTTGTTTGTGTCAGGCGTGGTTGCTGAAAGAGAGTTCCGACCCAGCCCAGAGTAAAAGTCGTGGGAAATTACTTAGTAATTGATTAAGACTAGGTTTTATTTCAGTAAATATCTTGACATTTGATTAACAACTAACGAGTTCTCCGATTTGACGGGGTGCCGCCCTTGCTGCCTTTGCTTCCTTCGTCCACTTAGAATACCTGGTATCGGGAGCCGTTCCGCTGTTCGAGAGGACCAGCACGGGATGTGTTGCCTGAAATGAGAATGGGGTGCTTGGGGACCCTGAAGTCAGCCACGAGCGAGAGAGCGCTGCTTGGGGACCCTAAAGTCAGCCACAAGAGAGATTGTTTTGCTTGGGGACCCTGAAGTCAGCCACAAGAGAGAGAGAGTTACTTGGGGACCCTGAAGTCAGCCACAAGAGAGAGAGAGTTACTTGGGGACCCTGAAGTCAGCCACAAGAGAGAGAGAGTTACTTGGGACCCTGAAGTCAGCCACAAGAGAGAGAGAGAGTTACTTGGGGACCCTGAAGTCAGCCACAAAGAGAGAGTTACTTGGGGACCCTGAAGTCAGCCACAAGAGAGAGAGAGAGTTACTTGGGGACCCTGAAGTCAGCCACAAGAGAGAGAGAGTTACTTGGGGACCCTGAAGTCAGCCACAAGAGAGAGAGAGTTACTTGGAACCCTGAAGTCAGCCACAAGAGAGAGAGATCAGCCGGTGAACCGTGCCGTAAGGAGGTGTGATCCTAAAATCAGACGTCTCCGAGGGATACCTCCAGGAGGAGGGACTACTACTAAGCTAAGGAGCTAACTACTATGTATAAGCGGACTTGGATCGAATGATCCAGTCCACCAAAAAGTGACTTCGCTGCTTACCACCACTGGGGAGTTGATCCTTCACCCTTAGACGGTTGGCTGCTAAGTGATCTTCTATGGTCCGTGGTCCGTCTTATATAGGGCTCGGCGAGATCTAGTGTGACCGTCGTCTGTGGGATTTGCCGGGCTAAGTGTGACCATCTCTCTTGGTCTAGTGTGCCCCTCTTGCGCGATCGTTGGGCGCGCGCGTTCTCGGTTTGAATTTGAGTTAAAGGCTCCTTTCATTTAATTTCTCTAGTCTTTCTTTTATTTATAACTTGGTTTTGTGCGCGCAGCGTCACAAATGGTATCAAGCCGAACCCAAAAAAGATCGCGGCAATCAAAACATTCCCAATTCCAACTACGAGGAAAGAAATAAAGTCCTTCTTGGGATTATTGGGTTATTATAGAAAATTTATTAGGGATTTTGCAAAGATTACTAAACCCATGACACTACAATTAAAAGGCAAGGCGACAGTCACGGAAGAGTTTAAAAACTCATTCGAAGTGTGCAAAACGTTGCTATGTAACGACCCTATATTAAAGTACCCAGATTTTAAAAAACCCTTTTCTAACAACAGATGCCAGTAATGTGGCAATAGGCGCAGTACTATCACAAGGTAACGTCGGATCAGATAGACCAGTATCTTTTGCTAGTAGGACTTTAAATGACAGAGAAACCAACTATTCTACAGTGGAGAAGGAAATGTTAGCAATTATTTGGGCAACCAAATACTTTCGTCCTTATTTATTCGGACAAAAATTCCAGATAGTAACAGATCACAGACCCCTAACATGGTTAATGAATTTTAAAGAGCCTAATTCAAAACTAGTACGTTGGAAACTTCAACTACTAGAATATGATTACGAGGTAATCTATAAAAAGGGTTCACAAAACGTAGTAGCAGATGCATTAAGTCGCATCACGGTTGACACTAACTGTATTTCTAACCAGCAGCTACCAAGTAATACTACAACCATACTTTTGTCCGAGAAACCATTAAACGAATTTAACTCACAATACATCTTTGAAGTTGGTAGGGAAAGTTAAGTTAAAAGCTGCATTTTATTCAAAAATAAATTGAGGCAGACCATCTCGGAACCAATATTCGATTCGGAGAGAGTAGCTCAGATTCTAAAAGAGCGATTAAAACGAAATAAATTACATGCAATTATGGCTAATGACCAGATATTCGAGTTTATAAATATTGCTTATGAAAAATATTTCAAGAATAACAATAACTATAAACTAATTAGATGCAAATCTTTATTAACAGACATAACCACTAAAGCTGAACAAGAAATGGCCATTAACGAATACCACATTAAGAACAACCATCGTGGTATTGAGGAAACTCTTAATCATCTTAAAAGAACTCTATACTTCCCTTATATGAAACAAAAAATAACGCAATAATTAATAATTGCGATATATGTCAAACCTTAAAATACGACAGAAGACCCCCAAAACCATTCTATCAAAGGACTGAAATTCCCGCCTTACCCTTGCAAATAGTACACATCGACATTTACACCATTAACGGACACACTATTTTAACCATAATCGATAAATTCTCTAAATTAGCTTGTGCTTATACAATCCCAAATAGAAGTTGTGTGAACGTAATAAGCTCTTTAAAAAACTATTTTAGTCTCTTTGGTATTCCAAAAAAACTTGTTTATGACCAAGGTACAGAATTTTCCGGCAAGATATTTGTCGACTTCTGTGCTCAATACGACATTATAACTCACGTAACTTCATTCCAACAGTCATCAAGTAATTCCCCGGTAGAGAGACTTCACTCATCCCTAACGGAGATTTACCGAATTATTCTCGAAAACAGAAAAGCTCAAAAGCTGGACTGTGTTCATGAGGAAATGTTATATGAAACGCTTACAACTTATAACAATTCTATACATTCCGCTACTAAGCTGACACCTTTCGAGTTGTTCTCTGGGAGAACACACATTTTCGATAGGGATATAAAATTCAACACAGAACATGACTTTTTGCAAAAACTTAGTGAATTTCAAAATGTTTTATACCCAAAAATAAAAAATCAGTTAGAAGAAAATATGAACACCAGAATCGACAAAAAGAATAAGAACAGAACAGAACCCTTGCCAGTAGAAACAGATGATATAATATTCAGAAAGAAGAATAGAAGGAATAAAATAACTCCTAGGTTTTCCAAACAGAGAGTTCTTGAAGACAAAGACATTACACTCATTTCCACAAAGAAACAAAAGCTACACAAAGCAAAGATTAAGAAAAATATTAAAAGAAACAAGAAATAATATAATTCCTATTAACCTTCCAGATGCACCACCATCGTGGCCCAAAACTTACACGTACTACCATTGGATAACAATAATTCCCTAATTAAAATTAAATTAGGTCAGGCAAAAATAATACAATCTCACAAAATTTTGACTCATGAAATCGATTTACAAGAATTTATCAACGCGACTATTAACTTCGAAAACAATGTGGAGGAACTTAAGAAAATATCACATTCTGTTGAGGCTATTGGCATATTAGACACAAAAATAAAACAATTAAAGACCAGGATAAATGCCTTATTACCTAAGACCAGACATAGAAGAGGATTAGTTAACGGTTTGGGACACATAATAAAAGTAGTAACTGGGAACTTAGATGAAACAGATGGTCAAAAATTCGAAAACAATTTCAAAGCGTTGGCGGATAATGAGAAGGAACTCATGAATAAGGCGAATAGGCAAACGATTTTTAATAACGACGTTAAGACTAGATTTGAAAATATAACTAATCACATTAATAAAGAACAACAAATTATTAATAATTTCATAAATAATTACAAGAACACTATTTACAAAACAATTAACACAGAAAACAAATTTATACACGTTTTACAATATATCACTAGAATAAGTATGAATATCGATGTTCTATCCAACTATGTTATTAATATCGAACAAAGCATGTTACTATCAAAATTAAAAATTGTACCTACCTTTATAATTTCTCAGGAAGAAATGAATATAATAAGAAATGAAAAAGATGACGTCGATATTAGAGAAATGTCAGATGACAACATCTTCAAATTACTAGAATTAGAGACTTTCATGATAGGCATTAAGATCACCTTTAAAATTAAAATACCAACATTTAACAAACTCCATTACGTATTCCTACACATTGTTCCATTACCCATAGATCAAACTAAATTTGTAATAATTCCCAATTATATTGCATATCACAATTCAAATAATATTAAATATTTTAATAATAGATGCACTAACATTGAACACTTATACATTTGCAACGAGTTATAATCTACTGCTAGCGATTTCAAGTCGGACTGTCTCAGCGGCATTCCTTCCCTGGAAACGGCATCCTGCAAAACGAAAGATGTGGGTAAAATAGAAACCATTACTGAAGTCGAACCAGCTCATGTATTCATCTTTAACACGGTCAATACAACAATTGAATTGAACTGTTCTAAAAAATTTTTTATAACCTTGTTGACTTTTGATAATTGTTCAGTCAGCATCAATGGTATCCCATATGATAAAGAAATACCAACATTACAGAACAAATTGGAAATATCAATGACCAACATACGGAAAATAAATATCACAGACAACATCGAGGACATAAGTCTACACAAACTAAACCTAAAGACTATTGATGACCAAAATTCCATATTATACTTGAAGAAGATTACAACGACTAATTTTGGAACACTATATTTACTGCTGATCATTGGAGGAATTATCATATTTATAGTGATTACCCGAAATAAGAAGATCGTCTACACCCCATCATTACCCGAGACAAGTTTCGTGATGTCCACCCCTTCGTTCTGGCCATCACTTCAATCCAGGGGGGGAGGAGTTACCGTACAGGCACGGCACGCTGAGCCCCCAACGAAACCACCCCGAGCTACCCTAGTTTCGACACACATAAACTAAAGTGTTGCAACTTCAGATTTAATTGACATTTAGAACAACGACCGACCAAAGGGCCAGTCGTTGCTCTTGGACCCATTTTTGTCAACGCTGCATTTGAGAGGAAACCCCAACTCCTCTCAACCAGGAAACGCGACACCGACTCAGCGGATCGCCACTCGAAGCAGCGGCACTCGAACTACACACTTATGTTTATGCACTTTGTATTAGTATATAAGATATATAAGAACTATGTACTTTTGGCAGCAGCGGTCTCTTGGCCACTGCTGAATATTATAGAAGTCAGTCTTGAATTTGACAAAACTGAAGAAAGTCGAGTTTTATATTTTCCATCCACCGTTCCCGATACAATAAATACTTAAACTTATAAACACCACCACCAACTCCACGAAGAAGGAATTCATCGTTTTGGTTTTTTACCATAACTCGCGTTACTCTAGCAATCCGAAGTATTTATTTTTTATAAGAATTATTGTATTACAATATACAATATTACAAAATCGTTTTTTTACAGCGTGATTTAAGGATCGATTTTCCTTAGAAGATTCAGATTCCGACAGGATAACCCAAACGTTTTTCCAGTACGCCCAGGACAGGATATCCAAGAGCCAGAAGCAGAAGATAGTTTAAATTAGGTTTAAGTATACCATAGTACCATATATTTATAAATTAAGTTTAAGTATTACGAAATAATATCATATTTTAAAATAATCTCGGTAATCTTTGAATTTCCTTATTATTTATTTTTGATACAATATTAAAATAAACAAGAAAGGACAGCTAACTTCGGGCGGAGCCGAAGTTGATATACCCTTGCAGAATATTCTGTAAATTATATTCTCCAAAACTATTCATGTGGGAAAAGAAAGGAAAACAAGAAGTGGTCATGTTCTGCATAATCATATTAGACTTATTTTAGTTTATTTATGTTAACATTACCTTTACATTATTTTAAATCTGTTGACGTAAGCTTATCATTGTCAAGTTTGTCGATATTAAAATATCGATACTGCACGAAAAGAATCGTGGCACGAAGTATTTGCTTTTGCTTGGGTGTGTCGTGTCAAAGAAGGAAGGAAGACCCAAATCAATAAGCGTGAGCTCAGTGTGTGCGTTGTTTGCAGAAGTGGAGAGTGAGCGAACTGTATTAATATATATCAACTATTATATTTAATCAAAATTCATTGTATTACCTAACCACTAAGTTAAGTTCTTGAACTTAATTCGTTTTAATTTGTCAAATTTTGTAAACAGAGAGCAATAACGAGTACAGAATGCAGAGGGAAGAAATTTAGTCGTTAATCGTAAACGCATTGAAAGAGCAATTGTCACAGCTTAATTTAGCTACAAGCGGTAGGAAGCAGACATTGCAGGACAGACTTCTTGACCACTACGACGGGGATGCGACGACGATGCACATTTCAAAATCTACACCAGGCGAAATTCATTTACATTACGCGACATAGATGACTCCCTTTCTCAGTTCAATGGTACGAGCCAGCCGTCTGTTCACAGCTGGATCCAGGAGTTTGAAGATAATGCAGCAGCAGTCCAATGGAATAGTCTTCAAATGTTCATCTATTCGAAGCAATTGCTAAAAGGAGCTGCGAAAAGATTCGTTCGAAGCCAGTCCAGTATTTCCAACTGGTCATCTCTAAAGCGAGCATTAGTAGCTGAGTTCGGATCTGAGGTTTCGGCAATTGAAGTTCACCGAATGTTAAAAAATCGCCGAAAGGGCCCAAAAGGAGATTACAAGGAGTATCTCTATTCGCTCGTGGAAATAGGAAAGCCAGTCAATTTTGATGACGCCAGTCTTATAGAGTACTTCATCGAAGGTATACCCGACTCGAGAACCAACAAAAGCAACTTATATCAGGCCAGGACTCTGCAGGAACTTAAGGATCAAATTAAGGTATGTGAGAAAATTCGTAGCAGTCGCCCTCAAGTGGTTAATACGACAAAATCTTATGTTACCAACGAAGACAAAAAACCAGATGTGACCAAACAGCACTTCAAAAAATGCTTTAAGTGTGGTGATCCTTCACATTTTGCAAGAGAGTGTAACCAGCAAATTAAATGCTACAGGTTCGAACAGCCTGGACATAAGGCATCGAATTGCCCAGTTACTAGGACAGCTGAAAAGAAGGAAGGAATAAGTGCGAACTCAATGACGAACCATATCAGCAGCAGTGGCAAAATTTTTAAAGAAATTTCATGTAATGGCGTTCGATTTTCCGCTTTGATCGATACAGGCTAAGATGTTGGGAAATATCGAGCTTTTTGATGAAAAGCATTGTCTGGTCGTCATTTGCAACAGTTAGCTAAATACGCTTGGCAGTTGCTAGCAGTCATCGGAAATAGCGTACTGAAGCTAGTGAACTTGATATTTTTAGAGAAGTCGGTAAAATTTCAACCAAAAGAGAAATTGAATATCCAGAAATCGTTTACCACAGAGCAAGAGGTAGAGTCAGAGTTACAGATATTCCAGGAATATCCTGAATTGTGTCTTTTCGCCGAAAGTGAAGATCCCGAGACCGACGTTGCTCACCTGGATAGACCAATTGCTGAAACTGTGAAAGATTTGATCATCAACTACAAGCCAGGGAAAAAGAAGGGCAGTTCCATTCAAATTAAGATTTTGTTAAATGACGAGTAACCAGTGTATGAACGTCCTCGACGCATTTCACATGCAGACAAGTCAATTGTAGACAACCAGGTTGAGAAATGGCTAGCAGCAAAGATTATTCAGCCAAAATCATCTGAGTATGCCTCACCTGTTGTCTTGGTACCGAAGAAGGACGGCAGCAAGCGGCGTTGTTGCGACTATAGACGGCTAAACGCGAAGATTGCCAAACATCATTTTCCGATGCCACTTATAGATGTTGTCATTGAAGTTGACCAGAATTCGACAAAGTATACATCTTTCGTGACGCATGCAGGGCAATTTTAGTTTTTATATGTCCCGTTTGGAATTTCAAATTCATCAGCCGTTTTTATACCCGTTACTCGTAGAGTAAAAGGGTATATTGTATTCGTGCAAAAGTATGTAACAGGTAGAAGGAAGCGTTTCCGACCCTATAAAGTATATATATTCTTGTTCAGGATCACTAGCCGAGTCGATCTAGCCATGTCCGTCTGTCCGTCTGTCTGTCCGTCTGACTGTCTGTCTGTCTGTCCGTATGAACGCTGAGATCTCGGAAACTATAAAAGCTAGAAGATTGGCATTTTGCATGCAGATTCTAGGAGTTCCTACGCAGCGCAAGTTTATTTCAAAAAGGTGCCACGCCCCCTTTAACGCCCACAATCGCTTGTATACGATTTTAAAAATTTAAATATTTCGGAAAAGTAAAAATGCAGTTTTATTGTGTTTATCAATACCTATCGAAATGTAGAAGAAATTTTTCAAATCGGACCATTCGTTAAAAAAGTTATGCGTGATCAAAGTTTCTATCTCCATCTCCCTCGCACTCCCTTTACCTGAGTAACGGGTATCTGATAGTCGGGGCACCCGACTATAGCGTTCTCTCTTGTTTTAAGATTTATTTATGCAATATTACTGGATATGGCGCAAGATGGTACAGTTGTAACATACATGGATGATCTCATTATTCCCTCTAAGGATGTAAATGAACGAATCCAAAAGCTAGAGCGTGTCTTAAACCGAGCTTCAGAGTATATTTTGAAAATTAAGTGAAGCAAGTGTCAGTTTCTCAAGAGAAAGGTTGACTTTTTGGGTTATATCGTTGAAGGAGGGACTATAAGACCTTCGGAAGCCAAAACACAAGCAGTCAAGAACTTTTTGATTCCACATGATCGAAAGAGTATTCAGCGTTTTCTTGGATTAACATCCATTTTTAGGCGATTCATTGCTGATTACGCGATGAAGGCGAAACCGCTTTCTGACTTGCTTCGAAAGGAAGTTCTCTTCCGATTCGATGAAGACCAACGCCTAGCATTTGAGCAACTAAAGGTAGCGTTGATATCTGCACCGGTGCTACGATTATACAATCCAAAAGCTCAAACGGAGATACACACAGAGGCTTCTATGCACGGCTACGGAGGAGTTCTTCTCCAAAAAGATCCGGACGATCAATAGTGGCACCCTATCCAATGTCTTAGCCGAAAAACGAAACCAGCTGAAGAGAAATACCACTCTTACGAGCTCGAAGTGTTGGCCATAGTCGAAGCTTTGAAAAAATGGCGTGTCTATTTATTGGGTATAAAGTTTAAAATTATAACCGACTGCAATGCCTTTGCGTTAACAATGAAAAAGCGCGGCGAAATTCCTTTAAGAGTGTCGCGGTGGGCATTGTTTCTCCAGGACTATGACTATGTTATCGAACATCGAAGTGGCAGCAAAATGCGGCACGTAGATGCCTCGCAACATAAATTGCAGGAAGCACAGCAGCAGGATGAATGGGTTCGCGCAGTAATGGCCGCCCTCGAAAACAGCACTTACGATGACTTTTTCGTTAGGTATGGTATTTTATACAAGGTGCCGAGTCTGATGGAAGAGGAAATCATTCGTATGGCCCATAAGCAAGGACATTTCTCAGTAAAAAGAACTCAGGAAGCTGTTGAGAAGACATACCGAACTTGTCGAAGAAAGTAGTTAGAGTGGTAAAAAGCTGCGTCGAATGTATTGTTTCTGAGAGCAAGGCAGGCAGAAAGGAAGGTTTCTTAACACCTATTAACAAAGCCAATAAGCCGTTGGAAACATATCACGTTGACCATGTAGGTCCAATGGAGCAGACCGGCAAGAACTATAATTACAGTCTCGTGGTGATCGATGCGTTCTCTAAGTTCGCCCGGCTCCACCCGACAAAAACTACAAAGGCTGAAGGAGTTATCGATCGACATACTCGTCAAGCGGCAGTGTTTGGAACCCCTAGGCGCATAATATCAGATAGGGGCTGCGTTTGTTGCAAATACATTTAAACAATACTGCGACGAGAACGGCATACAGCATCTGATGATTACCACCGGAGTTCCCCGAGGAAATGGTCAAGTGGAGCGGGTCCATAAGATCGTGATTCCGATGTTAGCCAAGCTTTGTCAGTTGTACTGCAAGTAATGAACAGTACACCCCCAAGAAGCACGAGATTCTCACCTTTTAAGATACTGACGGGCGTTGAAATGAGAACTAACAAAGTATCAGAGCTGAACATGTTCCTTGAAGACGCCGCTATTGAAGAGTTAGACCAGGAAAGAGAAACTGTTCGTATGGAAGCGCAGGATAATACTTCCGAAATTCAGCAAGAGACTCGTAGATCCTTCAACAAGACGCGTAAGAAGGAGTTACCTTACAAATTAAACGAGCTCGTAGCTATAAAGCGCACGCAGTACGGCACCGGCTTAAAGTTGAAGCAAAAGTTCTTTGGAACTTACAAAATTGTCAGGACTTTGATGTGGAAAAAGTTGGTGACCATGAAGGTCCAGGGAAAACATCAACCGTTGCTGAATATATGAAGAAATGGAATCCTCAATCTGAATCTGCAGAAGAACCATTATTCGAGCCGAATGATAATTCAGGATTGCCGATTGTGGGAAAAGAAAGGAAAACAAGAAGTAGTCATGTCTACAACTGTTCTGCATAATCATATTAGACTTATTTTAGTTTAATGTTAACATGTTTATGTTAACATTACCTTTACATTATTTTAAATCTGTTGACGTAAGCTTATCATTGGCAAGTCTGTCGATATTAAAATATCGATACTGCGCGAAAAGAATCGTGGCACGAAGTATTTGTTTTTGCTTCTGTGTTTCCGGGAGAGAAGATGTAAAACCACAAAACCCTTTGTTTTTCCATTTCAATTAAAAATCATTAAATTATATTTGGAGTTGTAATTGAACTAATCACCGGCGATCCTACATTCATATGATGCATTTTTAATACTCATAAAAAATCCCAACTTCCTATCTTTAAAAACACCAAAGTTAGGACATTTCCAATCGTTCAGTTATATGGCAGGTATAGGATATAGTCGGCCGATCCTTATGAAATTCGGTAGGTCGGATTGATTGGCCAAACATAAAACCCACAGATCCCAACTTCCTAACTTTACAAACACCAAAGTTAGACAGATCCCGGCCGTTCCGACTTATATACTGCGTGCAAAGGAAAGAAGGGTGTGTGCAAAGTTTCAATTCGATAGATTTAAAACTGAGAGACCAGTTTGCGTAGAAACAAAACAGGCGGACATGCTTATATGAACTCAGGAGGCGACCCTGATCGAGAATATATATATATATATCGGCTCGTTAATGATATTAAAATCGCGTCGTTAATGAAATTAAAATTTTTAATAATTTTTCGAGCTATCGTAAACGAAACTTTCTCTGCCATAAACTGAGCGACCAGTGATTCGTTTTCTTATCGTTCTCGGATCCGAGGCGATAGTCGTTTCGCGTAACTATTGTTTGCGATATCGCTAACGAACATTTGGTCAACTGGGCAATTTTGATTTTGTTCATCTATGTATATATTGGATGAATTGTACCTGTTGTTGCCCTACATTAATCAACCCATGGTATTGATTGTGGTCATAATACTGTTGTTGATAGGTTGTAATTCTTCGTATTCGTGTGCGTCTTGAATTCTCAATTCGTTAACAGACATTTTGGTTCGCTCACTGTTCGATTGTCTTAGTAGGTTGGTAACTGGGAAGTTAGTATTTTTAATTGGGTTGTTGAAGTTGAGGATATGTATTTCCTTTAAAATATGCTGTTTGAGGATTTAAAATTTTATTTGGAATATTGTGGGAAAGGGTATTTGTGAGTAATTGGTTGTGTGTTCATGTGTTGGTTGGGTCCGAAATGATTTGGTACGTATGTATGTAAGTGACGTATACGCAAATACCCTAGCTACCAAACCCAACTTACAACCTGTATATCCAGAGATACCCATTATTCCAATTGTCAATAACATAAGCCCAGAGCCTACTATTGCAGTTATTCAAATCAATCCGACATAAACATTTAACAATTGTCAATAACATAAGTCCAGAGCCTACTATTACAGTTATTCAAATCAATCCGACATAAACATTTAACCCCTCAGGCATCCGAATTATAAACACTTCACACGCCTTTATCGACGACGGCAGACATAAACAATATTCAGACCTTTAAACAAAGGGTCCAGCCTGAGAACCCATTCGTCAGCATAAAAGCTTTGGCCAATCCAAATTAATTAAACAAAAGATGCAGCCTAGAAACCATCCCATCAGGCCACAGTTTTGACCAATCAAAATTATCTAATCAAAGTCCACTTTCGCTGCTCGCGCGCTGTCACCGGTAAAAGCCATAGTTATAAGAATAATGCATTTTGTAAAATCAGTTTAAGATTGGGGATCTAACTTGAAAGAACTTTACCAGTAAAGACTCCGCTATATATTAAAATAAAAATCGCTTTTTTTTAATATATTCCGAACCGAAAAACATAATTGGCGCAGCCGGTAGGATACAAGTAATATCCTCGCGAGTGACTACCTAAAAAGGAATTTAAAAAATTACTTCGCGAAAATAAAACATTATTTGTATCCGCAAAACGAACTTACTTAAAAAAAAATTTTTTAATCAACATTAGTTAAATCACGAATGAGGATTTCTAGTGTCTAAACCAGTGAAAATAATTTATTATTTCGCCTAAATACAACAACTCAACTTAAAACATTAAATATGGATCTGCCATCAACATCAGCAGCAGCAGCAGCCGTAGCCGCAGCATCAAAAGCTGCACAAAACCTCTCAGATGTATCAATGAACAATTTCCTTCTGCAACTGAAGCAGATAAATAAATTTAATGGAGACCCACTCTATTTGGCTCTCTTCATAAAAGAAGTCGACGAATTAGTCTACCATTATCCTACAGCATCAGAAGGCCAAAATCAAATTATTCAAGCAGCCATCAGGAACCTCCTAGTTGGACAAGCCCGATCACTCTTGATGAGAAATGTACCACAGGACTGGAAGGAATTGAGAACCCTACTTATCAGCGAGTTCAACAGCGCAACGCCTCCACATCGAATGATAGCCGAATTACGTGAGACTAAATATAAAAATAATTTACGTAAATTTGTTGAAGAATTAGAAGAACAGACAAGTAGAATTTGTTGTAAACTTAGCTTAGATAATAATCCTTCAAACACAGTTCTAGTTTCGAGGACATTGAGTGACACATTAGCTGAAGTGATTCGTGAAAAATTACCAGTAAAAACTTTTATTACGTTGAGCAAATTTGATATTTCAACTCCTCTTAAATTAAAACAAGCTGCCCAAGCTGTAGGAATGTTTGAAGAAAAATCCATTAATAATCGTTCGTATATGTCCCACAACTCTCAGGAAGACGATGAATTTCAAGATTTTAAAACATCAAAACCGTTCTCAAATACAAAACCCAACTATCATTCAGATAATAACCAAGGGGGTAAATTCCAAAATAATAATTATCAAAACAAATATAACAACAATCAGCAGAGACAGAATAAGTTCGACTCTAATAGAAGTTGGGGTAACAACAATAATTATAATAATTCAGGAAATAATTATTATCCTAAAAATTCTCAAAATAATCAAGGACAGGGTAGCCAGAGTACTCAGAGTACCAATATGCCCCAAAAAACGTCCCCGAGTTTCAGAATCAGATCAACAACGCAAGTCTGAACCAATGGACACATTTGAAAATTTTCAGACAACAGCCTCGGACGAAACACAACAGCCATAAAAATCAAAATTGATAATAAACTATGCCTCTGTCTTATCGATACAGGATCAAGCATAAATTTAATTAACGAAAACTTCTTTGAATACCCAATTAAAAATAATTCTACTAAAATTGAAACAATAGGTGAATCTGTAACTTTGAATAAATATATCCAGTTTTGTATTCCAAAATTATTTTCATCTAAACAAACATTTTACATAAACAATTTTTCAAATCATTATGACATTCTTATTGGAAGAAAAATTCTAAAAGAATCATCAGCGAAAATTGATTTTGTGAAAAACACTATCGAATTAAATAAATATGAATTCCCAATGGTAAATGTAACGGAAAAACCCTAAACAAACTTTTTCAAATGTAGTAGATGATGAGGAATATATTTATGCCTTACAAACAGATTTATCTGACAATAACATAGGAGACGATCACTTAAATAACGAAGAAAAAACTGAACTTCATTATTTAATGTCAAAATATTTTGATATTCAGTATCATGAAGGTGAAAATTTGACTTTCACGAACGAAATCAAACACGTTATTAAAACAAAACATGAAGAACCAATTTATAGGAGACCATATAGCTATCCTTATATTTACGATACAGTAGTAGAAAAACAAATTGAAGAAATGATAAGACAAGGTATTATCAGAAAATCCAAATCTCCTTATTGCAGTCCAATTGTAATGGTACCCAAGAAAAGGGATGCATCGGGCATACCCAAATTTCGTATGGCTATCGATTACAGAGGATTGAACGAAATAACTATTAATGACAAATTCCCTATTCCGAACATGGACGAAATCTTAGACAAGTTAGGGAAATGTCAATATTTTACTACATTAGATCTTGCTAAAGGGTTCCATCAAATTGAAATGGACCTAGACTCTATTCAAAAAACTGCATTTTCCACTAAGAAAGGTCACTATGAATATACTAGAATGCCTTTTGGCCTTAAAAACGCACCCGCTACAATTCAGCGTTGTATGAATAATGTATTACACGACATAATAGGTACCCATTGTCTAGTATATTTAGACGACATTGTTATATTTTCTACCTCTTTACAAGAGCACATTCAATCTCTTAAAAAAGTATTCGAACGTCTTCGCAGATCAAATCTCAAACTACAATTAGATAAATGTGAATTTATGAAACGAGAAATAGAATTCTTAGGTCACATCATTTCAACCGAAGGAATCAAAGCAAATCCAAATAAAATTCAAGCTATTCAAGATTTTAAAATTCCAAACTCTCCAAAACAAATAAAATCATTTTTAGGCCTTTGTGGATTTTATCGAAAATTTAAAAAAGACTTCGCAAAAATTGCAAAACCAATGACTCTTTGCTTAAAGAAAGGATCAAAAATAAATATAAGCGATCCTAGTTACAATGAAGCGTTTGAAAAATTAAAAACTTTAATAAGTAACGATCCAATTCTCATTTATCCAGATTTTGAAAAGAAGTTCGATTTAACTACAGATGCAAGCAATTATGCATTAGGTGCAGTTCTATCTCAAGAAGGCAAACCCATTTGTTTTGCCAGTAGAACATTAAATGAACATGAGTTAAATTATGCAGCTATTGAAAAAGAATTATTAGCTATTGTATGGGCGACTAAGTATTTCCGCCCCTATCTCTTTGGAAGAAGTTTTAAAATATGCTCTGACCATAAACCGCTTGTTTGGTTACATAACATAAAGGAACCTAATATGAAATTACAACGTTGGAAAATAAAACTTAGAGAGTTTGATTATGAAATAAAGTACATTAAAGGAAAAGAGAATTACGTAGCAGATGCTTTTTCAAGGATTACAAAGAAAGAAACTAAAGATTACAAAATTGAAGAAGTATTTCAAAATGAAGACGATTTAGATACTACTGCAGCAACGGTGCATAGTGCACAAGAAGATAACGGTGATCGCATACAAATTACCGAAAGACCAGTTAACGTTTTTAATCACTAACTTATATTTGAAAAGGGAAATCAAGACACTAACGAACTTACTCACTACTTTAATAAAACTATTAACAAAATAATTTACAGTGACATGACTGAAACCTTAGCAAAAGACATAATTATAAAATTCATATGTGGACACAATTTTGTTATGTACATTAGCAATGACGAAGACTTTGCTATTTTTCAACGAGCCTATATGAAATTAATTAAACCAAATACGGGAACGAAATTAATGAAAACTTCAGTTATACTTCCCAACTTGCCCACATATGCAGACTTTCACGAGAAAATATTAGAAATACATGAAAAGACAATACATCAAGGTATAAAAAAAACTTATGATGATTTTAAAACTAAATACTATTTCCCAGACGCACAAAAACTTATTCAAAACATTATTAATAAATGTGAAATTTGTAATTTATGTAAAGCAGAGCACAGAAAAGTTGCTCTTCCTTTTGAAAAAACTCCAGAAACCAAAAATATTCGCGATAAATATGTTATAGACTATTACTTTATTGACCAACGTAAATTTTTAACATGTATCGACATTCATTCATTTACATAAACAATTTTTCAAATCATTATGACATTCTTATTGGAAGAAAAATTCTAAAAGAATCATCAGCGAAAATTGATTTTGTGAAAAACACTATCGAATTAAATAAATATGAATTCCCAATGGTAAATGTAACGGAAAAACCTAAACAAACTTTTTCAAATGTAGTAGATGATGAGGAATATATTTATGCCTTACAAACAGATTTATCTGACAATAACATAGGAGACGATCACTTAAATAACGAAGAAAAAACTGAACTTCATTATTTAATGTCAAAATATTTTGATATTCAGTATCATGAAGGTGAAAATTTGACTTTCACGAACGAAATCAAACACGTTATTAAAACAAAACATGAAGAACCAATTTATAGGAGACCATATAGCTATCCTTATATTTACGATACAGTAGTAGAAAAACAAATTGAAGAAATGATAAGACAAGGTATTATCAGAAAATCCAAATCTCCTTATTGCAGTCCAATTGTAATGGTACCCAAGAAAAGGGATGCATCGGGCATACCCAAATTTCGTATGGCTATCGATTACAGAGGATTGAACGAAATAACTATTAATGACAAATTCCCTATTCCGAACATGGACGAAATCTTAGACAAGTTAGGGAAATGTCAATATTTTACTACATTAGATCTTGCTAAAGGGTTCCATCAAATTGAAATGGACCTAGACTCTATTCAAAAAACTGCATTTTCCACTAAGAAAGGTCACTATGAATATACTAGAATGCCTTTTGGCCTTAAAAACGCACCCGCTACAATTCAGCGTTGTATGAATAATGTATTACACGACATAATAGGTACCCATTGTCTAGTATATTTAGACGACATTGTTATATTTTCTACCTCTTTACAAGAGCACATTCAATCTCTTAAAAAAAGTATTCGAACGTCTTCGCAGATCAAATCTCAAACTACAATTAGATAAATGTGAATTTATGAAACGAGAAATAGAATTCTTAGGTCACATCATTTCAACCGAAGGAATCAAAGCAAATCCAAATAAAATTCAAGCTATTCAAGATTTTAAAATTCCAAACTCTCCAAAACAAATAAAATCATTTTTAGGCCTTTGTGGATTTTATCGAAAATTTAAAAAAGACTTCGCAAAAATTGCAAAACCAATGACTCTTTGCTTAAAGAAAGGATCAAAAATAAATATAAGCGATCCTAGTTACAATGAAGCGTTTGAAAAATTAAAAACTTTAATAAGTAACGATCCAATTCTCATTTATCCAGATTTTGAAAAGAAGTTCGATTTAACTACAGATGCAAGCAATTATGCATTAGGTGCAGTTCTATCTCAAGAAGGCAAACCCATTTGTTTTGCCAGTAGAACATTAAATGAACATGAGTTAAATTATGCAGCTATTGAAAAAGAATTATTAGCTATTGTATGGGCGACTAAGTATTTCCGCCCCTATCTCTTTGGAAGAAGTTTTAAAATATGCTCTGACCATAAACCGCTTGTTTGGTTACATAACATAAAGGAACCTAATATGAAATTACAACGTTGGAAAATAAAACTTAGAGAGTTTGATTATGAAATAAAGTACATTAAAGGAAAAGAGAATTACGTAGCAGATGCTTTTTCAAGGATTACAAAGAAAGAAACTAAAGATTACAAAATTGAAGAAGTATTTCAAAATGAAGACGATTTAGATACTACTGCAGCAACGGTGCATAGTGCACAAGAAGATAACGGTGATCGCATACAAATTACCGAAAGACCAGTTAACGTTTTTAATCACTAACTTATATTTGAAAAGGGAAATCAAGACACTAACGAACTTACTCACTACTTTAATAAAACTATTAACAAAATAATTTACAGTGACATGACTGAAACCTTAGCAAAAGACATAATTATAAAATTCATATGTGGACACAATTTTGTTATGTACATTAGCAATGACGAAGACTTTGCTATTTTTCAACGAGCCTATATGAAATTAATTAAACCAAATACGGGAACGAAATTAATGAAAACTTCAGTTATACTTCCCAACTTGCCCACATATGCAGACTTTCACGAGAAAATATTAGAAATACATGAAAAGACAATACATCAAGGTATAAAAAAAACTTATGATGATTTTAAAACTAAATACTATTTCCCAGACGCACAAAAACTTATTCAAAACATTATTAATAAATGTGAAATTTGTAATTTATGTAAAGCAGAGCACAGAAAAGTTGCTCTTCCTTTTGAAAAAACTCCAGAAACCAAAAATATTCGCGATAAATATGTTATAGACTATTACTTTATTGACCAACGTAAATTTTTAACATGTATCGACATTCATTCAAAATTCATTTCTATTATTGAAACCAAAACGACAGATTGGATTGAAATTTTTAGTATGATAGGTAAACCAAAAACAATTAAAATGGATCAAGATCCTGGCCTAGTATCTAAATCATTACAAAATTGGTTACAAAAGGAAAATATCAATATTGAAATAACAACTAGCAAGAATGGTATAGCCGACATAGAAAGGGTCCATAAAACAATGAATGAAAAGCTTAGAATTATCAATACACTTACAGACGCAGAAGATAAATTAATGAATATAGAAAAAGCGACATATGTTTATAATCATGAAATAACCCATGATGCCACAGGTAAAACTCCTGCTGAAATATTTCTTTATGGCATAGAACCGAACAAGAATATACAAAAACAGAAAGAATACAAGATAGATAAAATTAATGAAAACCGCGAGGAACATGAAATAGATTTGAAATACACTAAAGTTGAAAAAGAAATGAAACGTAAAGCTAAATTAGTAAACCCATTTAAAAAGACAGGAGCATTAGAACAAAAAGATGAAAAGCACTGGCAAGAAACTAATAGGGGTCATAAAGTAATAAAACACAGAAGTAAATTCAAAAAAGCTAAAATGCATAATCTCTCTCATCATTCCAGGGAAACTAACAGTACTAACTCTGATACTGAAATTGATCATGATAGCGACATGGACGAAAATACCATTGATAACAGCTCAACAAATTAGCATTACACCCATTACTTCGAACAACGGTTATTTACTTCTAAACACAGGGACTATAAAAATACCTCTAAATTATGAACACCATATGATTAAAATTAATCAAACTAAAATATTTGAAACATATCAAGATTTTATAAAATACGAAAACCAATTTAAACACGTACCGGACATTGCTTTAACATTGAAACAATTAAAACATGAAATCAAGGGAATTACTTCGTCACAAAGACAAAAACGGGGATTATTCAACTTTGTAGGGATAGCTTACAAATATCTATTTGGAACATTAACTGAAGATGATAAAAAGGAGTTGGAAGATAAACTAGAAAACTTACAGGAAAAAATAATTGAAAACAAAGAATTTAATGAAATAATTCAAATAATAAACGAGCAATCCAAAGATATAAACAGACTCGTAGAAGATGAAGAAGAGGAAGATGCCTTGCACATTTTTAGATACTCCCTAAATATATTTCTAGAATACATTGAGGACTTACAAATGAGTTTACAATTAACAAGAGTAGGAATATTTAATCCTAAAATATTAAAACATGAAGAGTTAGAGAACATAAACGAAGAAAAATTACTATCAATCAAAACTTCAGCTTGGTTAAGCAGTCAAACTAAAGACACTTTTATTCTAGCCCATATACCCACTTCATTTAAAGAAACACAAAAATATAGAATTATAAAATACCCAGATAATATAGGACGACAAATTGACATTAATGACAATTATGAATATTTTGTAAACGACGAAAAAAAGGTATTTTACTTGGAAAATTCACCAAATTCATTAACAAATATATTAGACCAAAAATTTATAATCACGGATCAATGTATCTCTCAAATCCTTACTAATCAATTAGCAAAATGTCAACACACTTTTGTATCAGAAAATGAATCTGTAAAATACATTGAACCTAACATCATTATTACTTATAATTTAAGTGAAACACAAATTAATCAAGATTGCGAAATGTTCAACAAAACAATTCAGGGTAACAATCTAATACAATTAAGTCAATGCTCCTTAGAAATAAGAGATATAAAATTTACAACTTCGAAGGATATAAATGAATATAAAATTATATTATCCAGCACTAATGTTACTTTATATGAACCAATACGATTGTTAAAACTTAAAAATTCTATTACCCATCAACAAAAACAAGAATCAATCTATAAGTGGATTGTTTTTACGATATTAATAATTATACTTTTAAGCATCGCAACTTACATCATATTTACCTATAGGCGTCTAGCCAACAAAAAAGAAATTTTGTTTAAATTCAACAAGGATGTTGAATCTTCTAAAGGAGGGGCGAGTGACGTATACGCAAATACCCTAGCTACCAAACCCAACTTACAACCTGTATATCCAGAGATACCCATTATTCCAATTGTCAATAGCATAAGCCCAGAGCCTACTATTGCAGTTATTCAAATCAATCCGACATAAACATTTAACCCCTCAGGCATCCGAATTATAAACACTTCACACGCCTTTATCGACGACGGCAGACATAAACAATATTCAGACCTTTAAACAAAGGGTCCAGCCTGAGAACCCATTCGTCAGCATAAAAGCTTTGGCCAATCCAAATTAATTAAACAAAAGATGCAGCCTAGAAACCATCCCATCAGGCCACAGTTTTGACCAATCAAAATTATCTAATCAAAGTCCACTTTCGCTGCTCGCGCGCTGTCACCGGTAAAAGCCATAGTTATAAGAATAATCCATTTTGTAAAATCAGTTTAAGATTGGGGATCTAACTTGAAAGAACTTTACCAATAAAGACTCCGCTATATATTAAAATAAAAATCGCTTTTTTTTTTTAAAAATTCCGAACCGAAAAACATAATTTGTACATATCTTGGTAACTTAAAAACCGTATTAAAACTATAAATTATAATAAAACAAGAGAGAACGCTATAGTCGGGTGCCCCGACTATCAGATACCCGTTACTCAGGTAAAGGGAGTGCGAGGGAGATGGAGATAGAAACTATGATCACGCATAACTTTTTAACGAATGGTCCGATTTGGAAAATTTCTTCGACATTTCGATAGGTATTGATAAACACAATAAAACTGCATTTTTACTTTTCCGAAATATTTAAATTTTTAAAATCGTATATAAGCGATTGTGGGCGTTAAAGGGGGCGTGGCACCCTTTTGAAATAAACTTGCGCTGCGTAGGAACTCCTAGAATCTACATGCAAAATGCCAATCCTCTAGCTTTTATAGTTTCCGAGATCTCAGCGTTCATACGGACGGACAGACGGACAGACGGACATGGCTAGATCGACTCGGCTAGTGATCCTGAACAAGAATATATATACTTTATAGGGTCGGAAACGCTTCCTTCTACCTGTTACATACTTTTGCACGAATACAATATACCCTTTTACTCTACGAGTAACGGGTATAAATACAACTTTAATTATTTTACAGATATGGACTACACAGTCTGGACAATATATTAAGATCAAAACCCTTGAAATTGACATAACATCATTTTTATTCTTGTAATAAATATTGTAGCCAATTAATTATTTTAGTTTATGGATATACTTTTTAAAACTATTAGAAATGGATTTATTTACTAGGTAAATTTAAAAAACATTTTTAATTCGACGCGAAGGGAAAGATGTAAAGACAAATTAGGCAAAGGAAAGAATAATAGGATTCGAAGTTGACTTTGCTGTTTTTACATGTACTTTCATTTGATTACCGCAGAGAACGGATCGATATTTAATTGTTTAAAGTGTTGATAAATTAAAACGTTAAACTTGCAAATACTTGCAAATACACTTACAAAAAACAAATATTTTATTGCAGAAACAAATATAAAAATAAACAACAACAAATTAATATGAATTACTGATTAAAATGCGATGAACTTCTGATGAAATTGTAATGAACAACTGATAAAACAGTGATGAATTACTGATGAAAGTGTGATGAATTGCTGATTAAAATGTGATAAATTACTGATTAAAATGTGATGAATTTCTGATAAGAATGTGGTGAATTAAGCTTAGTACAGTTTGACAAACGAGTTCGCTCGCGGAAAAATTGTATTCTTTCCAGTGTGACCAAAATTTCGAGAGTTCACCCGAATTGATCGTACTACGGTATTACTGTCAATCAGCTGGGTTTGCTGACAAACAGAAAACCAAAAAAATGTAAAATAAACGAAAATGTCGAGTTCAAAGGACGCAAGCGTGAAATTGGTTGACGGCATGGCGGCATGTATTGTGGCAATAGAGGCAACTATTATATAAACATAAATATTGTATGGGTCCACGTTAACAAATATTTAATAATGTACTTACTATCTTTATCCAAATCCCAGGCTATTGCCTCCCACGCTCTTTTTATATGGTTGCATTGAAATGTTTTTTATTTGACAAATCCCACAGTTCTGGTCGGGACTCCACAGATCGTATTAATGTTATTTTGTCCTCACAAATAAACAAGCAATCGACTTTTTCGGGTTTTTCGATTTTTTCCCTCCATTTTGTAAAATGTTCACTGAGAAGCGCACGCCAAAAGATTAAATTTGTTATTCTTTTCGCTAGGGTTCATCAAAAGTTAATTTCAGGTGGTTGGCAACGCGATGTAATTTTCGTCGATCTGAGTACTAGTCTCTAACATCGGACACGTGTCGAAATACTGTGCACACATGAATATTGGTTATAAAATTCATCGAACTTGAGTTAATCACTAACCATACAACATATATAGACTGGTCATTTCATACAACGAAAATGGACACACAAATTATTTTGCGGCAGGCCCCACAGCTGGTAGCAGCAGGCCCCGGATCATGATACAATAACATAAGCATAGAGTAAGAAACTATATAGAGGTTTCATTTGCTCTGCCCGCGCTCTCGAGTGACTTTGCCAGTGATGCCACGTAGGGGAAGTGATCCCATGGTGAATTCTTATTGCTGCACTGGTCGCTCTTATTCCTAAAGCCTAGTACTCAGATCGACGAAAACTGTACGCCTGTCATGAGCGAGAGCGAGAGGCAAACAGCTGGCATGCACTTTTCGTTAACGTTTTTTTTCACCTCGGTCCTCAGATCGACGAAAAAATACCAGAAAATTGCATAGCGTTGCCAGTCTATGGAAATGAACTTTGGGTGAACCCTAGCGAAAAGTTTAAAAAATTGTATCTTTTGGCGTTCGCCTCTCACTGAACATATTACAAAATGGAGGGAAAATCAATAAACCCGCAAAAGTCGATTACAGGAGTTTACATGTGAGGACAAAATAACATTAATTCTATCTGGGGTGCCTCTTGTCAGAGCAAAATGTTTCTTAGGTCAAAAATGTACGAAAAAACACATTAAAAATGCAGCTATGAACTTTAAATTAGCAAACAATTATCAGTAAACTAAAAAAAATAACTGTTAAATTTAAATTGTATTTTTTTTTAATTTCTTTGTACAGCGGCAGACTTGTCTTGCCAAGGTAGTTGATAATATCTTTTAAAGGCTCTTTCCCGCAAATACGATATTTGAATTTTTAGTGCTTGTCAACAAACCCTGCTGATTGACAGTACGACCGTAGGACGCTTATATCTGATGAACTCTCGAAATTTTGGTCACACTGGAAAGATTAAAGTTTTTACGCTAGCGTACTCGTTTGTCGATATGAGTACTAGGCTTAAGGATTGGTGCGAAAACTCCCCATACTGCCTTGGCAGAACAAGTCTGCCAGTGTAAAATAAATTTAAAAACAACACAGTTTAAATTTAACAGTTGTTTTTAAACCCTTGCAGAGGTCCTCAGATGGTTATTATAATTTTGGTCAGAAGTTTGTAACGCAGTGAAGGAGACGTTTCCGACCCCATAAAGTATATATATTCTTGATCAGGATCAATAGGGGAGTCGATATAGCCATGTCCGTCTGTCCGTCTGTCCGTCCGTCCGTCTGTTTCAATACCGTTTGCGAGCTCAGTTTAAAAGCTAGCGATCTGAAACTGTCACAGTCGTCGTAAAACATGTGTACGCAGATCAAGTTTGAAAACCGCCCACTTAGGATGTCTATATCCTATAGCTTCCATAGGAACAATCGGATGTAACTTGCAAGAATGGAAGATATTTCCAATTGTTTAAGGCTGCGAAAATATCCCTTTTTTTCTATTTTTATTTTAATTAGTTAAAAATTATAGCTGGTATTTTTTTCGTTCATCTGAGTTCCGGGCTGACGAAAAGTGATCACAAGCTGTTTGCCTCTCGTTCATAGTTGACGAACTTATTTCGTCGATTTGAGGACTATGCATAATGTTTTTTTTCTTTCGAACTTGTTTTTCGATCTGAGTACTAATCTACGTGGAAACATTGGCAAAGACACTCGACATTTAAGATTTTTTTAACTTTCAGAATAAATTTCTAAAAAAAATGACTTTTATTTTAACCTTTTCGTATTTTTTTATATTTTGGGCCGATTTTTATTTTATGTTGGTTTTTTAGAATTCAGACTCGAAACTGTGTTCGTAAAAACATTGTTCAACAGTAAACTATTTACTTTTAAAACATTTGACTTATACAAAATAAAGTTGAAAAAGAAAATTCAAAATACTTGTGGTTTTGTTACGAGTTAAAGAAAAAAAAGGCCGAAAAGTTATGAAAAACTACTCTTAACGTGTGTAAAGTAGCTGCAAGACTATGCTCAATTAACTTCAAAGAAGACACAACAACAGATTTTTGGATTTGTACTGAAGTTACATATGTGCAAACATTTTAAACAACGAAAGGTAAACAAATAAGAAATTAACAATTTGAGAGGCACCATGTACATTTTTGTTCAAAACAATTTTGTTGTGCGTTCTTTTTGTCTATTTAATACCAAAAATTTTACCTATGCAAAAACACTTTTCCCCTATATCCTCTTTGAAATACGAAAAAGATTTCGAAATTGCGCACAATTTTCTACTATGAAGTCAACATAGGGGCAACTTATAAAAAGAAATGATGCAGAATTTTTAGTTTCGATAAGCAATTTCAGCGACAAATCTTAAAACGTTGTCCTTTTGTTGTGACCTGATAAATGTTGCATTGTGTAATTTACTTAAACAATCTCAAGATTAACCCTTGGAGTCATGCAAAGAGAACGCCTTCCTCTGCAGCGGTTCATGAGATATGCATTAGATTACTATTTCGGTCTAATGTAATCGAGTGCAAGCGAACTAAAAGCGCTCGGAGAGCAGGTTACCGGCTTATGAATCAATTGTATGGGGTCATTGTCTGATTCGTTCACCAGCTTGACTGCCCGCCTTTGTGACATGACGTAGCAATTGATTCCTCTGATATTTATAATGTTAGGTTAGCTCAAAACTAAAGGCATTATATTTCTCTCTGCCGCAGAAAATACAGCCTCTTGTGCTAAGCGATCTTCCCATAATAGCTTTGTGCTTGGTGCTGGGCTGTCAGTTGGTGTTTCACAGCGCGACAAGGCGAAACGGTTTCCCTTCGAATCAAAAAATATTTGGGAAAAAGCTGTGAGTGAATCTTGAGTAAAGAATCTCAAGTCAAATCCATTTAAAAGTTATCTGCGAAAATACCAAAATTCCATTTGAATTGTGAATAGCAGTGTAAGTCAGAAGATGTATGTTTTCGATGCTTTGTCAATGAGAGATCAAAATAAATAGAATTTAAGAACATTTTTAAAAATAACAAGAGGCAAACTGCAGTGGCCCCAAATATATGTTCCAGAAATAAATACTACTAAATTTGGAAAACGCGTATGTGACCCATTTGAGGGGCCTTAAAAGTTCCACGTCGCCAAGTTCATTAGACTTATCAATATAAACCGGATGAAAATGGAATTCAGAGCACATACATTAAAATGTGGTCAAAAAATAAACAAATAATACAGAAATGAGAAGTGTGTTTTTAAAAAGTAAACGTTTTCATGGGCTGATACCGAGTAGTGCACGCATTATCGTCTGATTAACCTTTGCCGACCCACAGTCCAAAGCTGGTGCGATAATCTTGAGTTGCGGTCTGAACTAGATTTGACATCCTCTCGTTATCAGCGCCTAATATGATCAGACTTTGGCTAAAAAAACGAATTTAAAATTTCTGCGGAGCCCTCATCATTCTCTTTGAGTACTTACTATTTATTATTGATACGTTTTGTTGTTGCTTGCTTTTATTGCTTCGCAGCTTGTCGCGGCATGAGGGCTCTGGAACTGCTCACTTTGCTCTTGGCGGCTGCCATGGGCCAGGGCTACAGGAACTTTCAGCGGTCCAGTTTTATATCCAGACCGTCATTATCCTACGGCGGTGGAAAACCCTCACAGTTGGTACCGCAGCTTAATCCTTGGGCCTCTGCGCACTTCAACGAAGTGCGAGAGTTGGCTAACCATCTAAAGCAGAAATTCAACGTTCTTTCTCAGGGATCAACTAACACTGGCTTCACATCATCGTGGAGTGGTAAGTTTTAATGTTTTAAAGAATATATATAGCAGTCCAGATACAAAATTGTTTACGTCATATCAGTGAGTAAGAATCTGTATAGATTCTGTATAGATTCTTACTCTATGGTCATATTGATGAGTAAACTATGTAAACTAGCGCACTAAGATAAATTAATAGTTAAAACCAGAAAGTTCAATGGTACCGTTACGTTAAAAATGGCTGCCAATCTGAATATACAAATTTTTTATTTATTAAAAATTTGATTAAATTTTTTATTCCCGTATGGCAGCTGGCTACAATATAGTTAAATTGAAACTGACCGTAGGTTCAAACAATTTTGGTTGTCCTAATCCTGCCTATTGTACATTTTCTAAATATTTTTGCTGGACTGATAGTTCCAGTCTTTTCGGGAATATTCAAAAAATCGTTCGAAGTGAAAAGCCCGTTGCTTAATAATATATAAATTCAATTGATAGGTTAAACAACTTTAATCAATGAAAAATATATTTATTTTTAAATTCCCGAACATTTTTTTCTACCGACTGCGACGTAAGACAACTGTCAAATACATATATATGATATATGTTCATAGATATGATTAATTTAAACTCAAATCTAAATATATTAAAAAACAGTAACAATAATGAATGAGTATTTTCAGTATTTTATCTAGTTCTTCTAAAGTACCCAAGCAAAAAGTACAACCGGTATAACTTACATATATAACTTATAACTTATATCGTAAAACTCAAATCTGGTCCAGGAAAAATATGACCGATTGTCAAGTGAATGTGAAGGTTAGTCACACAGTATACAGTGGCTTATTTCGTGCAGACGGAAACTTGAAACTCAGAATCATATATCTAGCAAACTATAAGGACTATGAAAAAAATTTAAATGCAGTTATGTTTGGTAGTATTTTGGCATTTATTAAGGCACTTCATTATTTTTAAACTCCATTAGATAACACTTAAAACTAAGAAAAATAAAAATAATAACTATTTTTATGTCACAGCTTATTTCGTGCAAGGAACTTCATGTTAAATATATTGACTATTCAATAACTTTCTTTGTGTGGCCTCCCTTCTGTTTAATGACATCCTTTAATCAATGCATCGAAGAAACCAACTTTTCTGTGGTCTCCTTTGGAATCTTGGCCCATTCTTCCAAGAAAGCCATTTAAAGATAATTATACCCGTTACTCATACAGTAAAAGGGTATATTGTATTCGTGCAAAAGTATGTAACAGGTAGAAGGAAGCGTTTCCGACCCTATAAAGTATATATATTCTTGTTCAGGATCACTAGCCGAATCGATCTAGCCATGTCCGTCTGTCCGTCTGTCTGTCTGTCCGTATTAACGCTGAGATCTCGGAAACTATAAAAGCTAGAAGATTGGCATTTTGCATGTAGATTTTAGGAGTTCCTACGCAGCGCAAGTATGTTTCAAAATGGTGCCACGCCCCCTATGACGCCCACAAGCCTCAAGCTGTGGCCACAGTTTTGATGCTATTATGAAAATTTTAATTGATATGTATTTGTTTCTTCAATACCTATCGATTGGCCTAATAAAAGTTTGCCACGCCCACTCTAACGCCCTAAAACCCATTAAACGCTTAAGCCTGGCTAGCGCCAACATTTCCGCCTTTCATGGCCCTTGGTACCAATGTCTTGGGGTAGATGGCGCAATTCAATAGCTCCATCTAACGGATGACGTTGGAACACCTGGCCAAGGTGCTCTACAGAGTCAACGTTAATTCTCGATAAGGATTTCTATTAAAGGAAATTGCGATGGTTTTTATTTGTCAATACCGAACTATATCCCAAGAACTATGCAAATCAAATCAAGTTAGCCAAATTGGAGGTCTGAGTCAAACAATGGCGTATGTGTGTACGTATGTAAGCATATACATATGTATGTATTTACATTGTACACAGTTGTAATTGCCCGGCAAAGATAACTCCTTTCAAAGAAAGCTATTCGCTATACCCCTTACTCGTGTTGTGCAAACATTTAGACTTTAATATACATAATACTAATTCGAGCGGCGAAAAACATACAAGAAGGCATATTTACATATATTAAGTTGTTTAGCTGAGTAACGGGTATCTATTAGTCGAGGCACTCGACAATAGCGTTCTCTCTTGTTGAAGTTAGGAAGTTGGGATTTTGTATGAGTGTTAAAATGCATCAAATGAATAATTTTGGAGAATATAATTTACAGAATATTCTGCAAGGGTATATCAACTTCGGCTCCGCCCGAAGTTAGCTTTCCTTTCTTGTTTTTATTAGATTTTGACCTCCTGCGCATGGCCAGATCCAAAATTTCCTACAAATTTTTAATGACGTTATGGTTGGTAATGAATTGGTGAAACGCCACACCCAAAGTATGCCAAATCGCTTAGGAGAACATAACAAGTTAAAAGGGCTGTGAACACATTATTAAAAAATGTTTAATAAAAATATTTGGTTACAAAATGACCGCGGTGCAAAACTGTAACATTTAACTTATTTTACAGTTTGCTCCAGCATTTTTTACTCCTATTATTAAATGGCTTAACATTTTCTACAAACGTATTGTATAGTATGAACATACCCACAAAACAATATTAAGCTTTTAAGCGTGCATAAATTAGAACAGAAGATACAGACCTTTGAAGTTAGACTATTGAACTCGTGATACAGATTTGCTCGCCAGTGTAGCTCCCATACGAAAATCAAAAAATTGAAATTAAAAAATATATTTATTATTGCTGTTTTTCTGTTTATCAAAATATTTCTTGCAGATATAGTAATTATTTATTGCATTTGCCTTTTTTTGTATTATACCCTTGCAAAGGGTATTTTAATTTTGGTCAAAAGTGTGCAACGCAGTAAAGGAGTTGATATAAGCATGTCTGTCTGTCCGTCTGTCTGACCATCTGTCTGTTTCTCCGCGAACTAGTCTCTCAATTTTAAAGATATCGAATTGAAACTTTGCACACACCCTTCGTTCCTTTGCACGCAGTATATAAGTCGGAACGGGATCGGCCGAATATATCCTATAGCCGCCATACAACTGATTGATCGAAAATGCCATAACTTTGGTGTTTGTAAAGTTAGGAAGTTGGGATGTTCTATGCTTTTTATTTTTGGCCAATCAATCCGACCATACCTTTAATAAGGATCGGCCGACTATATCCTATAGCTGCCATATAACTGGACGATTGGAATGCCATAACTCTGGTGTTTTTAAAGTTAGAAAGTTGGGATTTTTTATGAGTATTAAGAATGCATCATATGAATAATTTTGGAGAATATAATTTACAAAATATTCTGCAAGGGTATATACCACTTCGGCTCCGCCCGAAGTTAGCTTTCCTTTCTTGTTTTATTTTATTTTGTTGCATTCTTTTTCATTTTCTTGCGAACATTTTTGAAAATGCGTCATAGTGACTTCTTAAGATTTTTAAAATGACTGGCAATGGGTTGACCTTTGAGGTAATCCAGTTTTTTTTTGAAAAATCGTCAGCTGGGAAAATCTGCTATACTATACAGTGGCTCACAGCCTTAATGAGTCAGTAAAACTTTATGTAGATTTCAGCAAACCTGAGAATAATATTTAAGGTATATTATTTTTAGAAACGCGCTTTCCACTGAAAATTAAAAAATATGATCAGTTTTTTCACCGTGGCCAGAAACAAGCCATTCATCAATAAGAAGAATCCGAATATGGTAGTCAAGTTTTAAAAGGAGCATGTTAAGAGGGATTCAACCGTTTGGAACTCGGTCATCTTTGAGATGATGTCACATTCTGTGACGAAACTAAAATAATACTCTACTATAACGATGGTCCAACCAGAGTATTGCACTAAAGGCACTAACAGCATTAGAAAGTCGTTCGCGTAGAAACAGGTAGACGGACAGACGGACATGCTCATATCAACTCAGGACGCGACCCTGCTCAAGAATATACATACATATATGTATACTTTATAGGGTCGGAAATGTCTCCATCACTGCAATGCAAACTTTTGTCTCAAAATATAATACCCTCTGCAGCAGTGCTCTCCACACTGCATTGAGATCACTATCAAGTTCTGACCATATTGGGTTAAATCTTGAGACGGCCTGTCAAAATTGCGATGGTGGTGATATCTAGGGCTTACTGATTTTTAAAATTTGGGTTTTATATTGATGATAACGCATATATTCGATTTGTACTACACTGTCAAGAAAACGAATGAAATATAAATTGCAACTCGTCCCAATTTCTTAGGCGCTCCTTTCAAAAAGACCATTAAAAGGCAAACGTTTTCTACATAAACATAAAATGTGTTTTTCAACCAGATCTACAAATTTTTCTTGAAATATTTGTTGATTTAGTGCATATTTTTGACAGTATTTATTGTAATAAGGCTTGTATCCAGATCGACGAAAACCGTACGCCAGTCATAAGAGAGAGCGAGAGTCAAACAGCTGGCGTTCACTTTTCGTCGGGCCTTTTTTTCACGTCGGTCCCCTGATCGACGAAAAAATACCAGAAAATTCCATAGCGTTGCCAGTCTGCGGAAATGAACTTTGGGTGAACCCTAGCGGAAAGATTAAAAAATTTAATCTTTTGGCGTGCGCTTCTCACTGAACATTATAAGAAATGGAGGGAAAAACTCAAAAAACTCACAAAAGTCGATTGCAGGAGTTTACATGTGAGGACAAAATAACATTAATTCTATCTGGGGTGCCTCTTGTCAGAGCAAAATGTTTTTTAGGTCCAGAATTTACGAAAAAACACAATAAAAGTGCAGCTATGAACTTTAAATTAGCAAATAATTATCAGTAAATTAAAAAAAACAACTGTTAAATTTAAATTGTATTGTTTTTCAATTTCTTTGTACAGCGGCAGACTTGTCTAGCCAAGGTATTTGATAATATCTTTTAAACGCTCTTTCCCGCAAATACGATATTTGAATTTTAACTGCTTGTCAACAAGCCCAGCTGATTAACAGTACGACCGTAGCACGCTTAAATCTGATGAACTCTCAAAATTTTGGTCACACTCGAAAGATTAAAGTTTTTACGCTAGCGTAATTGGGTGAACCCTAGCGAAAAGATTAAAAAATTTAATCTTTTGGCGTGCGCTTCTCACTGAACATTATAAGAAATGGAGGGAAAAACTCAAAAAACTCACAAAAGTTGATTGCAGGTGTTTACATGTGAGGACAAAATAACATTAATACTATCTGGGGTGCCTCTTGTCAGAGCAAAATGTTTTTTAGGTCCAGAATGTACGAAAAAACACAAAAAAAAGTGCAGCTATGAACTTTAAATTGGCAAATAATTATCAGTAAATTAAAAAAAACAACTGTTAAATTTAAATTGTATTGATTTTTAATATCTTTGTACAGCGGCAGACTTGTCTTGCCAAGGTATTTGGTAATATCATTTAAAGGCTCTTTCCCGCAAATACGATATTTGAATTTTAACTGCTTGTCAACAAACCCAGCTGATTGACAGTACGACCGTAGCACGCTTAAATCTGAAGAACTCTCGAAACTTTGGTCACACTGGAAAGATTAAAGTTTTTACGCTAGCATAATCGTTTGTCGATCTCGATACTAGGCTTTACTGATAATTATTTGCTAATTTAAAGTTCATAGCTGCACTTTTATTGTGTTTTTTCGTACATTTTTGACCTAAGAAACATTTTGCTCTGAAAAGAGGCACCCCAGATAGTATTAATGTTAATTTGTCCTCACATGTAAACTCCTGCAATCGACTTTTGCGGGTTTTTAATTTTTTCCCTCCATTATTCAAAATGTTCAGTGAGAAGCGCACGCCAAAAGATAAATTTTTTTAATCTTTTCGCGGGGGTTGACCCAAAGTTCATTTCCGCAGATTGGCAACGCTACGCAATTTTCTGGTATTTTTTCGTCGATCTGAGGACCGAGGTGGAAAATAACGTTGACGAAAAGTGAACGCCAGCTGTTTGCTGGCAATATTCCCGATGCTCAAAGGCTGTGCGTATCTCTGATGTTATTCTGTTAACTTGTTCGATTGTTCCATGTCTTTGACGGAAGCCAAATTAATGTGCCGGGATAACATTGTGTGCTTCCAGATATGGTATTATGCGTGTTATGCCGTCTTCCCACAGAAATCCGTTGCGAAAACTCCCAGTTATTTCCCCATCCAAATTTGACGGACTTTTTTATGCGATAGTTAGGCGATGTTTTTTCGGTGCAACTCTGAGTTCTACTTCTAGACAGTGAAAATTGAAACATTCACTACGAAAATTTAAAAAACTTTTGAAAAGGGAAGGCGCCAATTCAAAAAATGCTGTTTATACCTGTAATAATAAATTAATTACTGCTCCATCCGTGTGGCAGCATTAGGTGTTGCTCCACTCTTTGCTAGGCGCATCCCGTACTCACAACATGGAGCATAAAATTATAATAAAACAAAAAACAACTATTTATATATAATAAATTTGATTTGTTACCAGTTAGACAATATTGGGCAAAAGCAATTCATATTTTTTCTGCAGGCTGGCAAAAATCTTCAGACATATTAGTTCGACTTGGTTGTTCGCGTAGATCACTTGCAGTCTGTTACCAAGTATCATTTATAACGCTGTTGTGCTCATTTTAAATGTTGTGCAAAATGCAACGGGCTAAAATGATGAGCCACGGCTGTTCAGATCAGCTGTTATCGGATGGTGGATGTGCTCTGTGGGAATCGGAGTTTCTCATTTGTCAAAAATCCCAAACCGTTTCGAACGGATGGACTCTATGGGAAGAGGGCATTAGAAGGCATTTTTCGAACAATTTAGACAGACACGATAGTAAACTTATTGGTATGTAGGATGAAGGAATTGTGTGGTAAGATTTTGTATAGTAGATTTTTTCCATTTGCTCGGATAGTAGCCGAGACGTATGATCTCATTGAAGAGTTTACAAATAGCCTCAATAGCAGAGTTTTGAAGTTCAATTATCATTTTTTTCGGTTTCAGATCCCCGATCACTTTCGCGATCTCTTTTGGCTGAAGCAATGTTGGTAAGGATATAGTTTCCGATTCAATTTGTGGTAGGAGAAATGGACCAGTGGCAGGGTTCGGTTGGAAAACTCTACGCAGATGTGAAGATGGCGATCTACTGGTGTGCCAAGCACGCCTCTTTTCTAGTACAAGCTGTTTTAATGGTATATTAGTTTTGAAATGGTTTATTTGCACGTCCTTCGATTGTGGTGTTGAAATAGTGGCTGCTGCCACAAGTACATCTTTAAGAGCATCAGTGGATCTTTCGATGTCCGCTTCAATTTTGAGCTGTGCGATTTTGTTCTGTGCGATGTCAGTCTCTGGGGGTGATCTGTAGTTTCTGGGCTTTGAAGCATTATCATTAGAACTGGCGAATGGTCAGATGAAAGGTCCGAAAGCGCTTATTATGTTGCGTGGAATGTTTTTTGTCACCGCGTTGATGCGTTCCCTGATTAGGATGCCGGTTCCGCCGTGGGCTTTACCGTCTGGATGATCTGTGCGGTAGAAGGTGTAACCTCTTGCTTGGAAATTGTATTTGCTTGTGAGGTGCGTCTCTTTCAGTAGCATAATGTCGAAATGATTTTCATTCAGGAACTGTGTTATTTCATGTTTGTGCCGGGAACCGCCATTGGCGTTCCACATGGTTATTCGTAGATTTAAATTATTTGGGCTGCTTTGCTGCAAGCAACTGTAACACCATGTTCTGGTTTTGAACCAGTATTTGCATGGTCGTTTTCATGAAGGACATAAATTCCATCAAACTTTGTTGCATAGTAACCATCATAGCTTCCAGTGGGCTTTGTGAATGTCGTGGGACCTGCTGAACATTTTGTAGATAAGACAGGAGTGGGTTTTCCGTTCCTATTCGAAGGGCATCGGCGTATGAGAATCCCTCGTGGGTATTTAGCTGACCAAATGAGGATCTTGCAGCCGTCCCGAAAAATACTTCAAGCGTCGTTTTTGAGTAAGTGTACACGTTTTGAATGTTTTGGCGCGTTGTTGTCACTCGTCGCATGCGGTCTTTCAACTCCTTGTAGACCACACAGCCCCTGTAGCTTTGTAGTCAATGAATTATCATTTTCGTCGTCTTCACAGTGAACGGTCGTGTTTTTGTTTTGCGCTCCGAATTTTCATTTTTCTTATTGAAACCACCGGGGTTTACTTAAATCTGTTTAACGTTTCTTCACCTTTAAGTGTCTTCTAACAACTTTCCGTTCGCTTCGCGAGTGTATCGTGATTAACTGGTGTTTAGAAAATAAAAAGTTTTGATCAATAATTCGGTGCTGGTTTGCTGTTATTGTTTTCTATTGCCCCTCTTTTCAGTCTTTCTCTTCGTCGTTGAGCGCTGTTGGAACGGCACGCACTCAAACGGTAATATCTCTCAGAGGTGTTTTATACCGGAGTTAATCGGTTAGTAATCCCGCCTCTCTCTCTCTTTTCGTTTCAACATCAAAGTTATTCGGTGTTTCGCTCCCGCTCTGTCGCTCCCTTTGTTCTTTCATTAAAAAGTTCTTACGCGCTTTCGATTTTTTTGTCCGCTATAGTGCACAGTGGTCCGTGGTCAGTGATAATGGCTTTCTGTTCTTTAAAAAATTGCAAGAAAGTTATCTCGGCTGGACAGCAAAGTAGTCCCTGCCATACATGTGATAAAATATATCACGCAAAGTGTCTTTGCTATTCTGGCCTGGTTCGCGATGCCATCGATAAGAGGAGTGGCCTACGATACTACTGCGATGAATGCATCGTATACGAGAACCAGGCAATATCTATTAGACGGCTCACAAAAAGCAGTGTTACGGAATTAATCGTGGCGCTTGAATCGCAGCTCACTAGTCGCATGCTAGCTGAGCCCGATTCCGCAAAAAAGTCGCGGTCGGTGGGCGTTCTATGGCAGGTGCCGTGCAACCTGCTGCCCGCGATTCGATTCCAGCTCAGCTGTCAATCTTAGGCGCCACTCAAATGGTACTAAGAACCGATGTTGCGCCGCTAGGTACTTCCGCTCTGTCCGATCAAAATAAAGTAGTGGCCCCAACACCTCATGTAGACTAAACGTCGAGTGTATCGTGATTAACTGGTGTTTAGAAAATAAAAAGTTTTGATCAATAATTCGGTGCTGGTTTGCTGTTATTGTTTTCTATTGCCCCTCTTTTCAGTCTTTCTCTTCGTCGTTGAGCGCTGTTGGAACGGCACGCACTCAAACGGTAATATCTCTCAGAGGTGTTTTATACCGGAGTTAATCGGTTAGTAATCCCGCTCTCTCTCTCTCTTTTCGTTTCAACATCAAAGTTATTCGGTGTTTCGCTCCCGCTCTGTCGCTCCCTTTGTTCTTTCATTAAAAAGTTCTTACGCGCTTTCGATTTTTTTGTCCGCTATAGTGCACAGTGGTCCGTGGTCAGTGATAATGGCTTTCTGTTCTTTAAAAAATTGCAAGAAAGTTATCTCGGCTGGACAGCAAAGTAGTCCCTGCCATACATGTGATAAAATATATCACGCAAAGTGTCTTTGCTATTCTGGCCTGGTTCGCGATGCCATCGATAAGAGGAGTGGCCTACGATACTACTGCGATGAATGCATCGTATACGAGAACCAGGCAATATCTATTAGACGGCTCACAAAAAGCAGTGTTACGGAATTAATCGTGGCGCTTGAATCGCAGCTCACTAGTCGCATGCTAGCTGAGCCCGATTCCGCAAAAAAGTCGCGGTCGGTGGGCGTTCTATGGCAGGTGCCGTGCAACCTGCTGCCCGCGATTCGATTCCAGCTCAGCTGTCAATCTTAGGCGCCACTCAAATGGTACTAAGAACCGATGTTGCGCCGCTAGGTACTTCCGCTCTGTCCGATCAAAATAAAGTAGTGGCCCCAACACCTCATGTAGACTAAACGTCCGGATTACCGGCCGATACTGGTAGTACAGATACAAATTCTGTAGTACCAAAAAGGGTTGCATGTGTTGTACCAAAAACGGTTACTTGTGTTCGGGTGCCCCAGCTAAAACATGTATTTGTTTCACGGCTCGCCCCAGACCTCTCATCACTGGATATTACGGCTTATATCCGTAACAAAATCCAAGTTGATGATTTGAAGGTCGAACAATTTAAATTTTCTTATGCTAGGAAAGTATCATCATTTAAGATTGGTATCCCTTGTGCTCTTTTTGCATCTGTGTGTTACACCAATTTCTGGGCCGAGGGCATATATGTAAAAGAATACGAAGCTAAGAGAAAAAAGAATAGTTCAGGGGAAATGGAAAATACCATTAAAGAACCATCCCCTCCACATCCTCTTCTGTCCCAAAAAACTAGCCTCCTCTTTTCTTCTTTGCTATCAGAATACAAGAGGCTTACTTAGTAAGCTGACTAAATTGTATTCGGATAGTTTTTCATTCCCATATAATATTATGGTATGTACAGAGACCTGGTTAAGGCCGGATATTCTTAGCTCCGAAATTCTCACGGGTAAGTACACAATTTATAGGCTTGATCATCAGTCCAGACGGGGAGGTGGAGTCCTGATTGCTGTCGACTCCACCTTTTCGTTTGAATTACTAACTTTCAATGAATTTTATGACATCGAATTCCTAGGTATAAAATTATCGTTTCCCAGTAGTTATACCCGTTACTCGTAGAGTAAAAGGGTATATTGTATTCGTGCAAAGGTATGTAACAGGTAGAAGGAAGCGTTTCCGACCCTATAAAGTATATATATTCTTGTTCAGGATCACTAGCCGAGTCGATCTAGCCGTGTCCGTCTGTCCGTCTGTCTGTCCGTCTGTCTGTCCGTATGAACGCTGAGATCTCGGAAACTATAAAAGCTAAAAGATTGGCGTTTTGCATGTAGATTTTAGGAGTTCCTACGCAGCGCAAGTTTGTTTCAATATGGTGCCACGCCCCCTCTGACGCCCACAATCGCTTATATACGATTTTAAAAATTTAAATATTTCGGAAAAGTAAAAATGCAGTTTTATTGTGTTTATCAATACCTATCGAAATGTAGAAGAAATTTTTCAAATCGGACCATTCGTTAAAAAGTTATGCGTGATCAAAGTTTCTATCTCCATCTCCCTCGCACTCCCTTTACCTGAGTAACGGGTTTCTGATAGTCGGGGCACCCGTCTAAGCGTTCTCTCTTGTTTTGTATATATTACTTGTTCATATATTCCACCATCATCTGAGTATAGGGAACGCAAATCACCTGTCCGTTATTCAGTCCATTTCCAAAAAACTGTCAGATCGAGATCAGTTAATAGTATTGGGTGATTTTAATATACATAGTGTGACATGGTCCCCTGACGAAAACTCTAATATTTTACTTCCTTTAGCGCAGCATGACTTTATTGACGGCTTGCTTGACATTGCGCTATCCCAAGTGAACCATGATCTCAAGTTATCTAAGTGGTAGGACTCAACGAGTCCTCTTTAAAAACTCGGTCTCTGATTTGATCCGAGTTACTTCAGGTGTCCCACAAGGAAGGCACCTTGGCCCACTTCTTTTTACTTTATTTATAAACGATCTAAATGCTTTTCAAACATGGTGTTGTGAATGACATTTTTTCGGGTGAACCCACAATATGCAACGTATACGCTGGGTGGTTGTGCGTTTTCTAATCTTAGTCTGTCCGCTTCTACATTGTCCTTTTTAGCTTCTCGCGATCTCGTTTTTACGCCTATTAGGCTCCGCGCGTAACAAGCACTGCTTGGTGTCGTAAGGGCCACTTGTTTGCGCTGATCATAGTGCATCAACGTCCGAAAATATCCTAAATGGGCTCTTTCCCGCAAATAAGATTTTTCAATTTAACTGTTAACTCAATACTGATAAACTCGAAAGACTAGTTCTAGGCTTTAAGACTTAGGCGTAAAAACTTTAATCTTTTCAGTGTGACCAAAATTTCGAGAGTTCATCAGAATTAATCGTGCTACAGTGGTACAGTCAATAAGCTTGGTTTGTTGTCAAACAGTTAAAATTCAAAAATCGTATTTGCGGGAAAGAGCCTTTAAAAGATATTATCAACTACCTTGGCAAGACTACTCTGCCGCTGTACAAAGAAATTCAAAAAACAATATAATTTAAATTTAACAGTTGTTTTTTTAATTCACTGATAATTATTTGCTAATTTAAAGTTCATAGCTGCACTTAGTTCTAACAGGCGATTTTCCTAAGTTTTTTATTGTGTTTTTTCGTACATTTTTGACCTAAGAAACACTTTGCTCTGACAAAAGGCACCTCCTCCAGCACTTCCACTCTTTAGTCGCTTGCATTTTGGGTGGTATTTATAGCTGCTCCGCAGCGACTTCCACGCCAACTTGCAACCATTATCTAAACATAAATATTGTAACACGTTAACAAATATTTAATAATGTACCGTTATGACTCACTATCTTTATCCATTTGCCAGGCTGTTTCCTCCCACGCTCTTTTTATAATGGTAGCATTAAAATGTTTTTTATTTGACAAATCCCACAATTCTGGGCGGGACTCCACAGATCGTCTTAATTTTGTCCTTACAAGTAAAATCCTGCAATCGACTTTTGCGGGTTTTTTGATTTTTTCCATCCTTTTTTTAAAATATTCAGTGAGAAGCGCAAGCCAAAAGATTAAATTTTATATTCTTTTCTCTGGGGCTCACCCAAAGTTCATTTCCGCACACTGCCGAAGCTAAGCAAATTTTTTATTTTTTTCGTCGATCTGAGTACCGAGGTGAATAAAAGCTTGAAGAAAGGTGTACGCCAGCAGTTTGCCTCTCGCTCTCTCTTACGACTGACGAACAGTTTTCGTCGATCTAGGCTTTACCGAAAAGATTAAAAACAAGAAAGGAAAGCTAACTTCGGGCGGAGCCGAAGTTGATATACCCTTGCAGAATATTCTGTAAATTATATTCTCCAAAATTATTCCCATGAAGCATTCTTAATACTCATAAAAAATCCCAACTTCCAAACTTTAAAAACACGAAGGTTTTGGCATTTCCAATCGTTCACTTATATGGCAGCTATAGGATATAGTCGGCCGATCCTTATGAAATTTACTAGGTCGGATTGATTGGTCAAAAATAAAACCTCTAGAAAAACACTTAAGTTATGGCATTTCCGATCGTTCAGTTATATGGCAGCTATAGGATATAGTCGGCCGATCCATATGAAATTTGGTAGGTCGGATTGATTGGCCAAAAATAAAACCCATAGATAATCCCAACTTCCTAACTTGAAAAACATAAAAGTTATGGCATTTCCAATCGTTCAGTTATAGGATATAGTCCGCTGATCCTTATAAAATTTGGAAGGTCGGATTGATTGGCAACAAATAAAACCCGTAGAAAATCCCAACTTCCTAACTTTACAAACACCAAAGTTATGGCACTTCCGTCCAATCAGTTGTATGGCGGCTATAGGATATAGTCGGCCGATCCTAATGAAATTTACTAGGTCGGATTGATTGGTCAAAAATAAAACCTCTAGAAAATCCCATCTTCCTAACTTGAAAAACACTTAAGTTATGGCATTTCCGATCGTTCAGTTATATGGCAGCTATAGGATATAGTTGGCCGATCCCGGCCGTTCCGAGTTATATACTACGTGCAAAAGAAAGAAGGGTGTGTGCAAAGCTTCAATTCGATATCTTTAAAACTGGAAGACTAGTTCGCGTAAGAACAGACAGACGGACATGCTTATATCAACTCAGGACGCGACCCTGATCTAAAATATATATACTTTATAGGGTCCTATAGCTCCCATAGGAACAATCGGATATACCTTGCAAGAATTGATGATTATAGGGTCGGAAACATCTCCTTCACTGCGTTACAATCTTCTGACCAAAATTATGATACCCTCTGCAAGGGTATAAAATAAAAGAAAACAACAAAGTTAAAATTTTGTTGAGTTTTTTTCCGATTGTTCCTGTGGATGCTATATGATATAGTTGCCCGATCTGGCTCGTTCCGACTTATATACTACCTGCAATAGAAAGACAACTTTTGAGAAAGTTTCATGTAGATAGCTTTAAAACTGAGGGACTAGTTTGCGTAGAAACGGACAGACGGAAAGACGGACATGGCTAGAACGACTCTCCTGGTGATGCTGATCAAGAATATATACAGTTTATAGGGTCGGAAATGTCTTCTTCACTGCGTTGCAAACTTTTGACTGAAATTATCATACCCTCTGAAAGGGTATAAAAAGTCAGAAAAATAAGAAAGGAAAGCTAATTTCGGGCGGAGCCGAAGTTGATATACCTATATTATTCATATGATGCATTCTTAATACTCATACTTATTTTGAATTTGACAAATCTAACCTTTTCAGCCTCTTTCATAATGCAGGAGAGTGACGGTAACGGGCAGTAACGGTCATAAAATTAATTATATACGATATACTCAGCCGATCCTTATGAAATTTTGTAGGTCGGATTGATTGTCCAAAAATAAACCACATAGAAAATCCCAACTTCTTAACCTTACAAACACCAAGGTTATGGCATTTCCGATCAATCAGTTATATGGCGGCTATAGGCCATAGTTAGCCGATCCTTATAAAAAGGTTGTAGGTTGGATTGATTGGCCAAAAATAAAAGCCATAGAAAATCCCAACTTCCTAAATTTAAAAACACCAAAGTTATGGCATTTCCGATAGTTCAGTTATATGACACCAACAAATTTAAAAAAACTCCAAAGTTATGGCATTTCCGATCAATCAGTTATATGGCGGCTATAGGATATAGTAACGAAGGGTGTGTGCAAAGTTTCAATTCGATATCTTTAAAACTAAGAGACCAGCTCGCGTACAGACGGACATGCTTATATCAACTCAGGGCGCGATCCTGATCAAGAATATACATACTTTATAGTATGTCTCCTTCACTGCGTTGTACACTTTTGACCAAAATTATAATACCCTCTGCAAGGGTATAAAAATATTTGTTCTTATGCAAAAAAAAAATTTAAAAACCATCAATACTCTTTAACAATTTACTGCCAGAGATAATAAACAAATTCTTATTTATGTGCTCGGTACAACCTCACAACCATATTCCAAAGTAAGCCACGGCTAATTCGAAGCTGGAAAACACGGTTCGTAATATGAGACACGCTGTATTTTGCATGTGTTATTTAAATGTAAATGTAAATAAAACAAGTGCAAAATATTATTGGCATAGGTGTCAGATAGTGGTATAGCACAGTTTGCCATTGCCGAAGAAAGACAGGAACAATCGGATATAACTTGCATTCATTCATTGACATTAATCTTTCCAAATCTTATTTTTTTATGCATACCTTGATCATGGTAACAGCGCGTGCCAATCGGACGTCTATATCCTATAGCTTCCATAAGAACAATAGGGTGAAATCGCTTAAAATGTTATACTTTTCAGAATATTTCGCGCAGTATTTAAGCTATCGACATGAATCTTTTCAAATCTTATCAGGGTAAATGGCCGTACCGATCAGACGTCTATATCCTATAGCTCCTTTCGGAATAATAGGGTAAAATCGGTTAAAATTTGATGTTTTTCAGGACATTTCGCGCAGTATATAGACCATTGACACGAATTTTATTTTATATGCTCACCTTAATCAGGGTAAAAGCGCGTGCCGATCGGACGTCCATATCCTATAGCTCCCATAGGAACAATATGGTGAATTCGGTTAAAATTTTATGTTTTTCAGAATTTTTCGCGCAGTGTATAAGCTATTAACATACCTTTTTCCAAGTCTTATTTATTTACGCAAACCTTGATTAGGGTAAGAGCGCTTTGCCGATCGGACGTCTATATCTTATAGCTTCCCTAGGAAAAATTTTTAAAGGCTGCGAAAATATCCTTTTTTTTTCTATTTTTATATGACACTTGCAGTATAAAAGCTATTGACATGAAACTATGCAATTTATCTAATTTATTTATGTATACCTTACACAGGGTAAAAGTTGTTGCCAGTCAGACAACTATATGCGACAACCGCTATTTAAAAATGAAATTGATACATATAGCTAATCTTTTTATACCCCTGCAGAGGGTATTATAATTTTTGTCAGAAGTTTGTAACGCAGTGAAGGAGACGTTTCCGACCCTATAAAGTATATATATTCTTGATCAGGATCAATAGGGGAGTCGATATAGCCATATCCGTCTGTTTCAATACCGTTTGCGAGCTCAGTTTAAAAGGTAGCAATCTGAAACTTTCACAGTCGTCCTAAAACATGTGTACGCAGATCAAGTTTGAAAAGCTCCCCGATCGGACGTCTATATCCTATAGCTACCATCGGAATAATAGGGTGAAATCGGTCCAAACTTTATGCTTTTCAGGATATTTCGCGCAGTGTATATGCTTTTGACATCAATTTTTGCAAGTCTTACTTATTTATGCGCACCTTGATCAGGGTAAAAGCACTTGCCGATCGGACGTTTATATCTCATATATTCTATAGGATTAATTGTTAAATGCTGTGAAAAAATCCCATTTTTCTATTTTTATATGACGTTTTTGCAGTATAAGCGCTATTGTCATGAAACTATGCAAATCTAATTTATTTATGTATACCTTGCTCAGGGTAAAAGTTCTTGCCAATCAGACAACTATATACCACAGCTGCTATTTAAAAATTAAATTGGTTTCATAAAATAATAATAATAAAGGGTAATTTTTTTATACCCTTGCAGAGGGTATTATAATTATGGGTATTATAATTTATAATGTGCAACGCAGTGAAGGAGACATCTCTGACCCTATAAAGTATATATATTCTTGATCAGGTTCGCGTCCTGAGTTGATATAAGCACGTCCGTCTGTCCGTCTGTCTGTTTCTCCGCGAACTAGTCTCTCAGTTTTAAAGATATCGAATTGAAACTTTGCAGTGTATAAGTCAGAACGGCCGAGATCGTCCGACTATATCCTATAGCCGCCATATAACTGATTGATCGGAAATGCCATAACTTTGTAAAGTTTGTAAAGTTACAAAGTTGAGATTTTCTATGGGTTTTATTTTTGGCCAATCAATCCAACCTACCAAATTTCATAAGGATCGGCCGACTATATCCTATAGCTGCCATTTAACTGATTGATCGGAAATGCCATAACTTTTTTTGTTTGTAAAGTTGAAAGTTGGGATTTTCTATGGATTTTATTTTTGTCCAATCAATCTGACCTATCAAATTTCATAAGGATCGGCCGACTATATCCTACAGCTGCCATATAACTGAACGATTGAAAATGCCATAACTTTGCGGTTTTTAAAGTTAGGAAGTTGGGATTTTTTTTATAAGTATTAAGAATGCATTATATAAATAGTTTTGGAGAATATAATTTACAGAATATTCTGCAAGGGTATATCAACATCGACTCCGCCCGAAGTTAGCTTTTCTTTTTTGTTATTTATAATCACATTTAATTTATTATTTCGCGCAGTGTATAAGCTATTGACATCAATTTTTATAAGGTATAAAAACTTCCGCTTAGCTTCCGTCCTCGTTGAAACTGGTTTAAGTGTCTGTCCCGGCACTGTACGACTGGGTCGTCACCACTTTTATCATTTTTAATACTTGGTTGCAGGTAACATCAATGTTCCCAAATGATTCCCAGTTCTTGTTCCTTGTCGAGTAAAAGGCTGATGAGGTTCAAACAGAAAGTAGAAAGAATTCAGATCGAATTGGGCCACAAGAACTACGTGAGCCTTTTTGAGCGTCACTTTTCGCTTTTGTATGGCAATTCATTTAATTGGTCTAAATGTTCCTTGTTAGGGCAACGCTTATCTGGTCTAAATGGAATTTAGTTCCAAAAATAGTATGGCCATTGCGATAAATAATACTACAAAATTAATACCACGTTAGGGAATAACAAGTACCCTAAATCTTATTCTTATTAGTTTAGTTGTGAGGATGCAACCCGGATTCTGACTTGTTTTAATAAACAAAATACTACGTTAGGGAATCACATCCTACATCCAACCGGATTCTGACTTATAGATCTCTATGAGCAGATAATATAGGTCACTTCGGCTTAGCTGTCTTGTTGACAATCGTTAACAATTTATTAAATTATATGCAATTAAAAAAATAATATTTTCTAATATCAATTACACAAAACCTAGAATTTTTCAGTCCAAATAACAAATTTTCAAACTAAATAAAAAATCTTTGAGAGTGGCATTCCTTTTTAAAGGGATACACAATTTGAACACAATCTTAAACCGATCCTGTTTTTTAGCTTCTATTTTAGAATTGACCGGAAGGAGCCCCGCCCAACTGGACGTCCTGAGTTCAGAAATCAGTCAGCAGCTGGTGGCGGATATGCGTAAAGGCATTACTAACTATAGTACCATAGCGCAGCCCAACTTCTTTGAAGCGAAGGCCGCAGAGCTGCTTGAACGTTACGCTGGAGACGAAATCGCCATCCTGCAACAGACAGTGGGCCTTGGTCCTTTTCAACCCGTGGACTTGAGTGGATTCGACGAGGTGAAAAACGTCGCATATCCCGCCGAGGTGAAGGTTATCGGCGGCAAGACCTACTGGGTGCACCGTAACTGCACAGAGGCCACGAGGTTGTCGGGATACGGAAGCTCGGCCCAACTAAACCAGGAGATCCTCCGACCTGACCAGACATCGCTTCCGCTTAGCAGCACTACAACCACGATTACGCGAAAGAAGACCATCCAAAACTGGGTAAGGGAAAACATGGAGCCAAGCGTGGTCGGATATAACTCGGTGGTTAATGTGGACGGTAAGTTGGATAACAACGTCTTTAATCAGATGGCTTCTACATCGCCAGAGGAAAGCTCGACCGTGGTAATACACAACTTTAACAAAACAATTACAATGAATACGGACGGAACTAGTTCCATAGATGGTTCCGAGTCGCAGCAGCGCTGGCAGGATGGCAAATTAGTGTTCGATAAGCAACAGCCCTTTGGTCATTTACAAATTCCGCGAGACGAGGAGTGGAAGCGTGAGGAGCGTGAGAGGCTATTTTGGTATCTGACCACCCCGCAAGGACTTGACGACTGGCAACAGCAGCAAGAGGAACGCCTTCTGGGCGTTGCTCAGCGCTATCAGATAAGTTTGCCCATGCTAAAGGATTTCCACCGCCACGAACTGGAACGCTACCAGACTCTTCAGGTGCAATACCAGCCGCAGGTTCAAGACAAAAGCGGCTGGCAGAGGCAGGAGCGCTGTCGTTTAGACTGGTTGATTCACCAAAATGGCTTTACGACACAGGACCTAAACCGCTGGCAGAATGAGAATGAACGCAAGCTTGCCCAGACGGCACAACAGCACGGCATCAGTCAAAACCAATTACTTCATTGGCAGCGCGAGGAGCTGCAACGCCTTTACGTCTACCTGAACCAGGTGAATGAATCGCTATTGCCTCAGGTGCCATCAGTGACCACCTACACCTTCCCCTCCTCCACTTCCCTATCCGAAGAAAGCACTTTGGAGCAACAGCGCCTGGTGGAACTAATAAGACAGCACAACGCCACGATCGCCGCTCTCCAAAACTCCATCAAAACCGACCAACAGCGACTGAAGAATCTTTCAATCAAGTATCAGGGTGATATGCGAAGCCAGACGCAGTGGCTCCGCGGTGAGGTGGCCCGAATTGGAGGACTTATTAAGGATCAAAATGAACAGGTTACCAAGATCACTGCTTGGCAGAGCTCGGAACGAAACCGCCTGGAAAACATACTTCAACAACACCGCGGCTCTGTGGGGGAAATGCAGCAACGGATGAACCGAGATCGAAACTATTTGCAGACACTGGCAACGAAGTATCAAGTGACCGTTGAGGAGCTGGAGGATTGGCAGTCCGAAGAACTGCAGCGCCTTCAAGTGCGAGGACAGCAGCAACTTGAAGATCACATCAAGGACTGGCAGGCCAGCGTAAGCACCAACCTGCGCGATATCGTGAGTCAAAACCAGCTGACCATTGAGGAGTTCCAGAACTCCATCATCAACGATCGCAGTCATCTAGAGGAAATGGGGCGCATCTATAAGGTCAGGGTGGAGGAGATCGAACAGTGGATTAAAAGCGAGCTGAAAAAGTTACAGTCAGAAGGTTTGCTAAAGGAGGTGGAGCGAGAGTTGAAGAGTTGGCAGCAAAAAGAACGGGAGCGTCTTCAGGCCATTGTGCAACACAATTCGTTGACCGTGAATGAGTTGGAGACTAAGATCAAGAACGATCAGGACCACTTCTTTAAGCTGGCCGACCAGTACAAGATCAGCGTCGAGGACATTCAGGAATGGCTTAAGAAAGAGCTCTTGCGTTTGCAGAGTGAGGGACTGGTCAAAGCAGAAACTCTGAAAGACTGGCAGCAGAATGAGCGCGCCCAGATCTCGTTGCTGGTGCAGCAGAATAAATACTCGCTTGACGAGTTTGAGCGCAAGATGTTAACTGATCGAACCCGGTTGCAAGAACTCTCCAACACCTATAATGTAAAGGTGTCTGAGATAGAGCAATGGATCAAGTCGGAGGGTGATCGACTCCAACACGAGGGACAGCTGAGGATGGAGTCACAGCTCAACAACTGGCAGAAGATCGAGCGCCAGCGTCTTCTAGACCTTATCAATAAGAATAATCTGTCCATCGAAGAGATTGAGTTAAAGATTGGAAAGGACCAGACTCACCTCTATAGCTTGGCCCAACAGCACCAGGTGCACGTAGAGGAGATCGAGCGGTGGATTAAGCAGCAGATCCAAAAGTTGCAGGACCAAGGACTGATTGAGATGCAGAAACTGAAGAACTGGCAGCTGGAGTGGCGCGGCAATCTCACCAACATGGTGCAGGATCGCGACTTTACCGTCGAAGAGTTCCACAAGTGGCTTCTTAAGGATCGCTCCCAGTTACAGAGCCTGGCCATGCAGCACAACGTGCAGATCGAGGAAATCGAACAATTTGTTAAGAAGGAGGAGCAACGCTTCATCGGAATGGGTCTGTTAAAGCCAAGTGAGAAGCTGACCAACTGGCAGGAGGTAGAACGGTTGCACCTAAAGAACCTGGCTCAGCAGCAGTACAAGTCTACTGAGCAACTAGAGGCCCGCCTAAAGCAGGATCGTGAACTCCTTGAGGGCTTGGCCCGCCAGTACAGCGTCCAGGTAGAGGAGATCGAGAACTGGATGAAGCAGGAGCTGGCACGAATGCGTGATGAGGGTCAACTTCAAATAGACAACCTTACTTCTTGGCAGCTAGCGGAGCGCGAGCGTCTAGAGTCCCTCATTAAGCAGAACAAGCAGTGGAGCGCCGAGGAGCTCAGAGCCGAGCTGGAGAAGGATCGTGAGCACATGCAGACAATGGCATTCCAGTACCACACCTCAGTCGAGGAGATCGAGAAATGGCTTCATACTGAAATCGAGCGACTGAAGCAGCAGGGAAAACTCAACATTGAGCAACTGACTGCCTGGCAGCGTACTGAGCAGCAGCGAATCCTCTCGCTGCTCCAGCAACACTCGAACATAACATTGGAGCAGTTCCAAGCCAAGGTGAGTTTCTGTTCATTATCATTCTTGTGTTAAATGGGTATAATGGTTATGTAAAAAGGTTGTTAGATTTTAGAAAAACGGTACTCTAAATTGTTTGCGTAAAAATAATAACACCGAAGATCCAAAAAAAAAATGTATTTTTAGATGAATATGATAAGTGGAACATATGGTTCTAATACTAAATTTCAATTTATATACTTAATTTTTGTGTTTTTTAAAAGGGAGGGTTATGGAATTCATCAATATGTATCTAAAAATTGAAATTATGAATATTAATTAAACATTTTTTAATGATTTCTACGCAGCGCAAGTTCATTCCAAGCAAGAAAGGAAAGCTACCATTGCAGAATATTCTGTAAATTGGTTGGCCAAAAATAAAACCCATACAAAATCACAACTTCCTAACTTTACGAACACCAAAGTGATGGCATTTCCGATTAATCAGTTAACGGCCGATCACGGCCGTTCCGACTTATATACTGCGTGCAAAGGAACAAAGGGTGTGTGCAAAGTTTCAATTCGATATCTTTAAAACTGGCTAGTCTCGCGTAGAAACAGACAGACGGACAAACTGACACGCTTATATCAACTCAGGACGCGATCCTGATCAACAATATATATACTTTATAGGGTCGGAGATGTCTCCTTCACTGCCATGCACACTTTTGGCCAAAATTAGGTCACGCCTACTTTTTATGGGGAAGTAATGCTTAGTCGAATTTTCATAAATCTACTTTTCTACTCCATTAGCGTTTGAAAGCTTTATTTCTTATGCGGCAGACATTTATTTACGTTTATAAGAATAACAAAAAGCTCTTTTACAAATCGTTTAGCTTAATAGTACAATGTTTTGGTTGATATATGGTAAGAGCTACAAAATTAAATCGAGAATTTACTCCATAAATGAGATTTTGCAAAATTGTTTGTCATTGTACCACTTTTTTTAAAGGCAAATTAAGTTTTTTGTTATTTTTCATTCTCATTTAGGTTTAATATTTTCTGGTAAATATTTTTAATAACTAAATTTCATTTACGGTTTTCATGTATTAAAATCATTGATTAACAAGAAAAGAAGCAAACTTCGGCAAGCCGAAGTTTATTTACCCTGCAGTTATTACAGAACGACTACATTTCGATTTCTATGCCTATATTACTAAAAACAATGAAAATACGTTTTTAAGGCTGCAATATGGTATTGTTTTCCGATTTTGACAAAACTAAAAGCGTAAAAGGAATATTTTGATAAATTGAATATAGAATTTGTAAAGTTAGGAAGTTGGGATTTCCTATGGGTTTTATTTTTGGCCAATCAATCCGACCTACCAAATTTCATAAGGATCGGCGTTGCTAACTTTTGACCAAAATTATAATATCCTCTGCAAGAGTATACAAATTATTAAAAACCACAAAGAGTCTTCGCTGCTTTCACAGCCGCCTCCCATAATACTCCATAGTGCGGCTCCCTAAGGGGAATGAAACAAAAATAAAATCCTTTAGAGTTATTGAATTGAATTTAATAAATTTGGAAATCAATTTGGATTCGATGCATCGTCTCAAAATAAGGGTATCGAACTCCACGCAAGCAAAGAAGAAACCCGTTATGAATCGCCTTTGATGCAAAACATACAAAGATGGCTGCATAGGTAGCGCAAAAATCTACTCCAGTGCTGAGAAAAGGGTCCTTTGGAATCAGCGCTGGATGTTGACATTGGAGATAACAATATGGATGGTACTTTCGGAAAGGATTCTTGAGGATTTTGAGCTGAGGAAACGTGGTTCCATGTGTGCTTCCAGTTCTGTCGTAGTTCTGATAGCCTATACGCATGTATTTGTAACAATTGCAGCACAACCTTTGAATCTCTTTAAAAGAAGATTTGAGATAGAGTATGATAAATATTTATGCTTTCGATTTCAATGTGATTTGAAGGATTTTTTGCTAAAATTTGTTAAAATGATTCCATCGTTGTTAGAAGATTGTCTACTCTGACTGTTAAGAGGTCGTATACGTAAAAATCAGATTTCAGAGTAGATGCGCCAAGAGGACATTTATAGTTGAGTAAGATAATAAATCGACCTAATTGCTAAGAATGGTGCTGAGGACTTTCCATATGTAACTGGAAAATACAGCTTATCAAAACATTAAGTTTGACTTGCACTTTTCTTTAAGCTCCCCAAGGGCATTGCCAAAAAGAATGGATGAGTTGAAATTGTCATTTCATTGTCATATTTCGCGCAGTGTAAAAGCTATTGACATGAATCTTTCCAAATCGTACTTTTTTATGCATACCTTGATCAGGGTAAAAGCGCGTGGTGAAATCGGTTAAAATTGTATTAAATAGGGTGAAATTGGTCCAAATTTTATGTTTTTCAGGATATTTCGCGCAGTGTATAAGCTAATGACATCAATTTGCCAAGTCTTACTAATGTACGCAAACCTTGATCAGGGTAAAAGCGCTTCTTATAGCTTCCATGGGAAAAATTGTTAAAGGCTGCGAAAATATCCCTTTTTTCCTATTTTTATATGACATTTTTGCAGTATAAAAGCTATTGACATAAAACTAGGCAAATCTAACCCTTGCTCAGGGTAAAAGTTGTTGCCAGTTAGACAACTTTATATACTGCAGCTGATATTTAAAAATGAAATTGATTATTATTATTATAATTTTGGTCAAAAGTGTGCAAAGCAGTGAAGGAGACATCTCCGACCCTAAAAAGTATATATATTCTTGATCAGGATCGCGTTCTGAGTTGATATAAGCATGTCCGTCTGTCCGTCTATCTGTTTCTACGCGAGCTAGTCTCTCAGTTTTACAGATATCGAATTCAAACTTTGCACACGCCCTCCTTTCCTTTGCACGCAGTATATAAGTCGGAACGGCCGGGATCGGCCGACTATATCCTATAGCTGCCACATAACTGAACGAATGCCATAACTTTGGTATTTGTAAAGTTAGGAAGTTGGGATTTTCTATGGGTTTTATTTTTGGCCAATCAATCCGACCTACCAAATTTAATAAGGATCAGCCGACAATATCTTATAGCTGCCATATAACTGAACGATTGGAAATGCCATAATTTCATGGGTTTTATTTTTGACCAACCAATTAATTTACAGAATATTCTGCAAGGGTGTTGTTTTTATGTATAATTACACAAAATTTAATTTTTTATACCCTTGCAGAAAGTATTATAATTTTGGTCAGAAGTTTGTAACGCAGTGAAGGAGACGTTTCCGACCCCATAAAGTATATATATTCTTGATCAGGATCAATAGGGGAGTCGATATAGCCATGTCCGTCTGTCCGTCAGCCCGTCCGTCCGTCTGTTTCAATACCGTTTGCGAGCTCAGTTTAAAAGCTAGCGATCTGAAACTGTCACAGTCATCCTAAAACATGTGTACACAGATCAAGTTTGAAAACCGCCCCGATCGGATGTCTATATCCTATAGCTCCCATAGGAACAATCGGATATAACTTTCAAGAATGGAAGATATTTCGCGCAGTGTAAAAGAAAACTGCTCATTTGGATGAACGTGTTCACTTGTTCTTATTTTTTTTTTTTGAGTCAACTCTCTTGCTCACTTGTTCACTTGTTCACTTGCTCACTTGCTCACTGGCTCACTTGTTCACTTGCTCACTTGCTCACTTGCTCACTTGCTCACTTGCTCACTTGCTCACTTGCTCACTTGCTCACTTGCTCACATGTTCTGTCCTTAACTTTCTCACTGCTCATTGCTTAATTAATGCTAAGATTACAATTGAGCCCTGCATTTCAGATCGCTTATTCCCCAACCATACATACCTACATAACCTTAAAGCTGATTGACTGTTTGACCGTATGCAAAACTCATAAAAAAAAACAAAAATATACTTTTTGAACCAAAAAAACCAGAGAGCAACTGAACAAGTGAACAAAACAGAGCAAGTAAGAGAGCAAAACTGAGCAAGTGAACAAAAAGGAGCAAGTGAGCAAAAATGAACAAGTGAACAAAAAAGAACAAGTACAAAGGAACATGTTCACTCACTCAGTTCACTGAGCAACTCTTTTTTGTTCACTCACGCATGAGCAACCCAACACTACTATTGACATACGTCTTTCCAAATCGTATTTTTTTATGCATACCTTAATCAGGGTAAATGCGCGTGCCAATCGGACCTCTCCCATAGGAACAATAGGGTGAAATCGGTTAAAATTTAATGATTTTCAGGATGTTTCGCGCACTAAATAAGTTATTGACATGAATATGTCCAAATCGTATTTAATCAGGGTAAAAGTGCGTGCCGATCGGACGGGTATATCCTCTAGCTTCCATAGGAACAAGAGGGTGAAATCGGTTAAAACTTAATGATTTTCAGGATATTACGCGCACTATATAAGTTATAGACATGAATCTTTTCAAATCGTATTTTTTATGCATACCTTGATCAGGGTAAAAGCGAGTGCCGATCGTACGTCTATATCCTATCGCTCCCATAGGAACAATAGGGTGAAATCGGTCCAAATTTGATGTTTCTCAGAATATTTCGCGCAGTGTATAAGCTATTGACATAAATTTTTCCAAGTCTTATTTGTTACGCATACCTTGATCAGGGTAAAAGCGCTTGCCGATCGGACGTCTATATCTTATAGCTTCCGTAGGAAAAATTGTTAAAGGCTGCGAAAATATCCCTTTTTTCTATTTTTATATGACATTTTTGCAGTATACAAACTATTGACATGAAACTATACAAATCTAATTTATTTATGTATACCTTATTCTTTTCGCTACTTTTTCAATTTTTTGTTTTTCGGCTAAGTCTGCAAGTGTATTAAAACTTCGGCTTGCCGAAGTTAGCTTCCGTCCTCGTTTTGGTTTGCAATTTAACTGAAACTTGCTTTTCTACACATTTTTTTTTACATATTGGTGAGATATATGATTGTAAATTTTGTACAAGGTTGATTTAAGAATAGGGTCGCAAAATGTAAAAAAATTAATTGGGAAAAAAATATACTTGATTGTTAAAGGGAGAATTTAACGCATTTCCGGTAAGTCCATGGTATAAAAGAGAGAAATCCATTCTTGGCTGCCTGAACTGGGAACTCGACTATGGTGTCCATTCTTGTTTTTATATGGTATTTTGAGAACAACATTGTCCTACAAATTATTCCTACTTTCTTATTCCAGGTAAACAACGATCGCCGTTTTTTAATAAGGCTCGCAGACCAACACCACGTGCATATTGTAGAAGTAGAGAACTATGTGAAGCAGGTGATAGAGGACTTACGCAAAAACGGTCAGTTTGAAATCGAGCAACTGCAAACATGGCAGAGAGTTGAGCGCGACTACATTAAGGGCTTAATTGCTGAATACAAAAACGCGTTGACTACAGCGGAGTACGAGGAAAAACTTCTGGCAGATCGCGCTCATCTAAAGCACCTAGCTGATCAATACCGCCTGAACGTGGAACAGATCGAGGTGTGGATGATTGCCGAATTAAAACGACTGCGGGGCACTACGGAAGAATCCCTGAAGAGCTTTAGCGCCTGGCAGGTGTCCGAGCTGGATCGCCTGCAAAATCTGGTTAAAGAGCAGAACCACCTGACTTTTGTGGAATTCGAGATGGAGCTAAACCAGGAGCGGGAGCGGCTGCAAAAACTGGCTAACCAGTATTCCGTCAACGTTGTTGATATCGAGCAGTGGCTCCGCCATCAGCTGATCAACCTCCGCACTACGGGTCAGGCAAAGGTGGAGAATTTAAGCAAGTGGCAGGTGGATGAGCAACAGCGTCTAGTAGAACTGTTACTAAAGAAGCAGCAAGAAATGCCATACGAGCAGGTGGAGCGGGAGCTGACCCAGGACAACGCCCGGCTGCAGAGCCTCTCTCAAACGCACCACGTTGGCATCAACCAGGTCGACCAATGGATGCGGGAGGAACTGCGGCGCTTACAAAGCTCCGGCCTCGTTCAGTTCGAACAGCAGACCCAGTGGCAGCAGAAGATCAGCAATGGATTCAACGACTGGTTGCAGCAGCAGCGCAACGGCGCTAGCTACCAGGAGTTTGTTGATTTCCTTAAGCGAGACAAGCAACGCCTGGACCGCATCGCCTCCGACTATCATGTGACTATCGAGCAGGTGGAGATGTGGGTAAGATTCGACGACACTTAGAAATCGTCATTTTTACCTTTCTACAATTAATGTGTTCTTCTTAGTTGAGGGGTTCTCGCCATTATCGGTATTGAATAGGTATGACCATCACTCTAGACGGGGAGGTGGAGTCTTATTTGGAGTTGATTAAACCTCTCGTCAAAGGAGTTATTTTTTGAGGAATTCAATACCGTTGAATTTATATGCGTAAAGTTATCGCTTCCTGGTAACTCTATATACATAACTTGCTCATATATTCCGCCGTTGTTTAAACTTCCTGATTATTTAGATCACCTTTCCGTTATCAAGTCTGTTGCAAATAAGCTTTTCGATAGGGATCAGTTCGTAGATCTAGAAGATTTTCATATACCTTGAGTTACTTGGTCTACTGAGGATGGATCGAATGTCTTTCTACCTATAGCACAATATGATTTTATTGACGGCTTGACATATTGTTATCTCAAGTAAACCGTGTTCGAAATTCACTAGGTCGACTACATGATTTGTGTTTTGTATAAAATCCTAAATGTGTGTTTCTGTCCATAGTAGCACCACTCACGCAACCTGAAGATCCATATCATCCTACAATCGAACTTACAATTGACACGGGCACTTATAAAAGAATAAACGGAAAAATCAACCAAACGAATACATTGTTTTCGCAAGGCTTACTTTCTGAATCTAAATAATTTTATTTCTGGCTTTAATTGATCTTATCTTTCTTATGCAATAATATGTACGACGCAGTTAATGTTTTTTACACAGCAATAAACTTATTTTTCAATCTCCAATAAATCACCTTGGCTTAGCAAAGAGTTGACACACTTAAGAAATGTAAAGTCTAGACTTTTAATGAAATATCAAAATAGCGGTTCTCCATCTGTTTTTGCAAGATATTTAAGTGCTCGGTCAAGATTTACCGTGCTTAATGCTCAGTGTTATAATAAATACTTAAACCGTTGTAAGGTCGAGTTCTCTCACGACCCGAAACATTTTTTATATTTTCGTTTGAAAACATGAAGGCAACCATAGATCAGGCAATAGCCGATCTAAACCACTTACTCTACTTTATCACAGCCCTATTTTTACACCATATCCAAGTCAAACCTCATATTCTGTCCCACTTTAACAGATAGCTCTCTTTTTTTTGGATCTTCTTCGTATTAAGATGCATGGTATTCCTGGGTGCGGGCTTAGGTATTGCGCTAAGGCCCCGTGCAGACCTCTTCACAAGTTGCTTACTTCCCAATTCCCAAATATTTGGAAGGAATCATTTGTTATTCCTCTTTTCAAGAAAGGTAACAAGTTAGAAGCCAGTAACTATAGAGGTATTTCTAAGTTGTCAGCTATTCCTAAGCTTTTTGAAAAAATCATTACTCCTCATTTGCAGCACCTTTGTAGATCAATCATTTATCCGTGTCAACACGGATTTATTAAACGTAGATCAACAATCACAAACCTTCTGACTACAATAGACTTATAATCTCAAATATTGACTCTTTGCCGCACCTTTTTTTTTTTTTTTTTTGTAATATGTGTTTTATTTATTGAATCTTCTCTATATGAGACTAACAATAAGTATTTCAGATCTTAAGAATATGATTTAACTTACAGTCATGTAGACTGAATTTAGACTAACGGGCCCTAATATTTATTGCTGGGCTGGTAGATCGTTACGATGCAGACGAGTTCTGTTCGAAACCCGTCTTAGGTTCCTTGCGAGATTATTTGGGTGCAGTGTAAGCTTGTTATGGTAGGCCGCTTTCTGCTTTGCTTTGACCGGTGGTATGCCCAGATCCCTGTGGATGTTTTCGTTTCGAACATACCATGGTGCCCCAGTGATTGTTCGCAGGATTTTTGATTGTGAGCGCTGTATGATGTCAACGTTGCTGTTGCTCGCGTTCTCCCAGAGCTCGGAGCCGTAGGTCCAAATGGGCTTAAGGGTGGAGTTGTAGAGAAGAACTTTAAAGTCCAGACACTGGGGTGATCGAGAATTTATAATCCAGTGTAGGCTGCTAGCTTTAAGTCTGAGATGTACTTTCTTGCATTCAATGTGCCTCCGCCAGGTTAGGCGTCTGTCGAGGTGGACGCCGAGATATGTTACATCGCTGGCTTGGGGAATCTGCGTACTATTCAGAGTTAGCGGGGGGCACGATTGTCTGTTAAGGGTAAACGTTATATGTTTACACTTTTGTTCATTAATTTTGATTCGCCAGTCTGATGGCCACTTCTCAACTACCACCAAATGATCAGCCAGTTGAGCTGTTGCTCTAGTTGGGCATCTCGAGCGGCTCAGGATTGCGGTGTCGTCGGCAAATGTGGACGTAGTCAGCCTCTCGTTCGTAGGGATGTCTGCTGTGTATAGGACAAACAGGGTAGGGCCCAGTGCGCTACCTTGTGGGACTCCGGCTTCAATGTTATACTCGTTGGATGTCGTTGTATTGCATCTAACCTCAAAGACTCTGTGGTAGAGGTACGACTTAAGTAACTTATGAGTGTTTTCTGGCAGTAATGTTATGATTTTATGCATAAGGCCTTCAAGCCACACTCGGTCGAATGCCACTACAATATTCCCGATGTTCGAAGGCTGTACGAATTTCTGAAGTTATCCGGTTGACTTGCTCGATATTTCCGTGGCTTTCACGAAACCCGAATTGATGTGCCGGGATTAAGTTTTGTTCTCTTAAATATGGTGTAATGCGCGTGAGCAGGCATTTTTCCAGTAATTTGGACAGGCACGATAGTAAGCTTATTGGCCTGTACGATGAGGGAATTATGTGGTCTTTCCCAGGCTTCGGTATCATTATAACCACGGACTTTTTCTATTTTTTGGGGTAGTAGCCAAGTTTTGTGATCCCGTTAAATAGCTTGCATATAACATCCACTGCGCAGTTTGGAAGTTCAATTATCATTTTTGGGGTTATTAGGTCGCTCCCTGGAGCTTTTTCGGTTTTATTTGCTTCCTAATGACGTTAGCAATTTCAGGTGCTTGAAACAAAATCGGGTTGATTGCAATTTTAGAGCTAAGCGCCGGTAGTTGAAGAGAGTTTGTGGCGGCGTTCGGCTGAAATACATTTCGTATGTGTAAAGCAAATGTTTCGGCTCTGTCTTCGTCACTGCGGGCCCAAGTACCCGAGGAGTTTCTAATCGGAGTGACTGATATTATCGGAGAGCTTAAATTTGGGTGAGCTCTCCACAAATGATGCTTAGTACTGGTCGGCGACAGTTTCTCGATGTACCGGCGCTGCGCAAGCTCCTCTTCTTGCTTGAGTGTTTTGGTGAGTCTGCCGCACCTAAAACGATTAATACTGACTTTATTAGCACAAAATTGATCTTACGTTTTCCCTGGACTTATATATATATATATTATATTGGTTTTTAATCGACCTGTTATACAATAATTGTAGCTATTATATTACTCGAGGTCATACGTTGGTTATATTTTAATTTCTTCTATAACCCAACGATTGTTCCACTTAACTTTCATCCCACTTGCACTCCCCAGTGAGTATAGAAGAAATTAAAATATAACCAACGTATGACCTCGAGTAACCCAATAGCTATAATTATTGTATAACAGGTTGATACAAAAAATGCACCAATTAAACAATCATAAGCTATTGTTGCAGTCTTCATATCGAAAAACACTGTAAACTTTCACTCACTGATAGAATCTTTAACGACAGAACTCCACCTCAACTTGATTCATTAATAACTCAACAAAAACATAACGAAAACAAACAATTTATATTTCATCGTAAAGGTTAACATTCTTAGAATATATTTGAACAAAAAATTCAAAGTATTCAAAGTAAAATTAGATAATTTCTTAAATGAACTTAAAAAGTCATAATTTTACGCACAGAAATTATTCGTACACTTCATATAATATTTAAAGAAAAACATATTTCTTGATGTTTTAATATTTTTAATATTTGGTGGGTACTCCCTTAAGCCTAGTACTCAGATCGACAAACGATTACGCCAGCGTAAAAACTTTAATCTTTCCAGTGTGACCAACATTTGGAGAGTTCATCAGATTTAAGCGTGCTACGGTCGTAGCTGTGTTTGTTGACAAGCAGTTAAAATTCAAATATCGTATTTGCGGGAAAGAGCCTTTAAAAGATATTATCAAATACCTTGGCAAGACAAGTCTGCCGCTGTACAAAGAAATTAAAAAACAATACAATTTAAATTTAACAGTTGTTTCTTTTAATTTACTGATAATTATTTGCTAATTTAAAGTTCATAGCTGCACTTTTATTGTGTTTTTTCGTACATTCTTGACCTAAAAAACATTTTGCTCTGACAAGAGGCACCCCAGATAGTATTAATGTTATTTTGTCCTCACAAGTAAGCTGTTGCAATCGACTTTTGCGAGATTTTTGAGTTTTTCTACATTTCTTATAATGTTCAGTGAGAAGCGCACGCCAAAAGATTAAATTTTTTAATCTTTTCGCTAGGGTTCACCCAAAGTTCATTTCCATAGACTGGCAACGCTATGCAATTTTCTGGTATTTTTTTCGTCGAACTGAGGACCGACGCGAAAAAAAGGCCCGACGAAAAGTGAACGCCAGCTGTTTGCCTCTCGCTCTCTCTCATGACTGTTTTCGTCGATCTGAATACTAGGCTCTAGCATCAATGACAGCTTGTAAGCGTCAACCCATGCTTTTTACCAAGTTGCTTGTCTCATTAGCGCTAATTTGATCCCATTCAGCCATCAATGCAGTTTTCAAGGACTCCCTGGACGAAATGGCGTGCTTCCGAATCCTTTTCTCATGAATATCCACCACATGTTCTAATTTTATCCCATTCAGCCATCAATGCAGTTTTCAAGGACTCCCTGAACGAAATGACGTGCTTCCGAATCCTTTTCTCAAGAATATTTCACATCTATGGGATTTAAATCAGGTGACTGGCTGGTTTATATGCAGTTTTTCAAACTCCAAACGTTTTTTTTTTGTTTATGGCAGAATTTAATTGCTTTCGACGAGCAACTCTACCATGTAAACCAACCAGAAACAGGTAGTTTCGGATGGTTTGGGGACAAACTTTTCTTATTTTCGCTTGCTTTACATTCTTTCGAATTGTTGTAGATGTTGGTTTCGGATTTTTCAGGACTGTAGACAACAATTTCCGTCCCTCACGTGAATACAGAATCGTAGACCTTCTAGCTTTCTTGTGATTTGCAGCTCATTATTCGGTTTTTAAGTATTTTTGGATTACACTATGTATTGTGGAAGGTGATTTTCCATTAATACGACCGATTTCGCGACAACTACGATTTTCCAAAAATAAATTAACGATAGATTTTCGCAAATCTAGTGACAAATCTTGAACTCCTTCCATTTTGACCAATCGTATCAAAAAACGAGGACGGAAGCTAACTTCGGCAAGCCGAAGTTTTAATACCCTTGCAGACTTTTCCGAAATTGCTTAAATTGAAAAAGTAGTGAAAGGAATAAGGTATACATAAATAAACAAGATTTGCATAGTTTCATGTCAATAGCTTTTATACTGCGAAAATCTCAAATAAAAATAGAAAAAAAAGGGATATTTTCGCAGCCTTTAACAATTGGAAAGATTCATGTCAATAGCTTTTACACTGCGGGAAATATCTTCCATTCTTGCAAGTTACATGCGATTGTTCCTATGGAAGCTATAGGATATAGACATCCGATGGGGGCGGTTTTCAAACTTGATCTGCGTACACATGTTTTAGGACGACTGTGACAGTTGCAGATCGCTAGCTTTTAAACTGAGCTCGCAAACGGTATTGAAACAGACGGACGGACGGGCTGACGGACAGACGGACATGGCTATATCGACTCCCCTATTGATCCTGATCAAGAATATATATACTTTATGGGGTCGGAAACGTCTTAAATCATCTTAAATTAAAAAACTATCTGACAGTCAAGGTGACTATCGCGAAATTTAGGGGCTCTAATAACTATTGTTGAGCTGGAAGGTCATTGCGTTGCAATCGGGTCCGGACGGAAACCCTGGCGAGGCCCCTGGCGAGCTGGTGTGGTAGGACGCTTTTTGTTTTGATATTTCATCTTTTACGGGTAGAATGCCAAGATCTCTGTGGATGTTGTCGTTCCGAACATACCAAGGTGCCCCAGTGATAGTTCTCAGGATTTTTTATTGTGTTCGCTGAGTAATGTCGAAGTTGCTGCTGCTCGCGTTTCCCCACAATTGGGAGCCGAAGGTCCAGACTGGCTTAAGCGTTGAACTGTAGAGCAGGACCTTGAAGTCCAGGCAGGGCGCGTTTATAAGCCAATGGATACTGTTTGATTTTAGTTAGGGGAATTTTCTTAGCTTCGATATGTCTCTGCCATGTAAGTCTCCTGTCTAGGTGGATGCCAAGGTACGTTACATCGTCAGCTTGTGGAAGTGGCGTGTTATTCAGGGGGGAACGTTTGTCTATTAAGAGTAAACGTTATGTGTTTACACTTTGTAGAAGTAGTTAGCTGCTCGTTCGTGGGAATATCTGCGGTGTAGAGGAGAAATAGAGTTGGACCAAGGGCGCAACCTTGGGGAACTCCAGCCTCTATGGCGTAGTCGTCGGATGTTGTGGTGTTGCATCTCACGGCGAAGGCTCTGTTGTAAAGTTACGATTCAAGTATCCTGTGAGTGTTTCCCGGCAGGATCGTTCTGATTTGATGCATAAGGCCATCAAACCAGACTCGGTCGAAAGCCTGTGCAACGTCAAGGAATACCGCACTGCAGTATTCCCGAAGCTCGAATGTAGTCCTTATTTCTGTTGTTAGTCTGTTGACTTGCTCTATTGTTCCATGGCTTTCTCGAAAGCCAAATTGGTGTGCTGGAATAACGTTGTGCTCTTTCAGATATGGGATTATGCGCGTCAAAAGGCATTTTTCGAGCAGTTTTGACAGACACGAGAGTAAACTCATCGGTCTGTACGAAGCTGGTATTGTGTGATCTTTCCCTGGCTTTGGGATCATTATGATTACCGATTTTTTCCATTTTTTTGGGAAATAGCCAAGTCGTGTAATCCCGTTGAAGAGTTTACAAATAACCTCAACTGCACAGTTTGGAAGTTCGATTAACATTTTGGGAGTTATTTGATCACCGCCTGGGGCCTTTTTTGGTTTCAATTGCTCGCTGATTTTTTTTTGCAACTTCATTTGGTTGAAACAGAATTGGCTTCGTCTCAGATTCGATTCGAATTGACGGCGACGGTAGTGCGAATGAATTAGTTGCAGGGTTTGGCTGGAAAACATTTCGAAGGTGTAAAGCAAATGTACAAGCTCTGTCTTTGTCGCTTCTGGCCCAGCTGCCTGAAGAGTCTCTTATGGGAATTACTGTTTCGGCCGGCGCACTTAAGGACATAAATTCCATCATATTTTGTTGCAAAGTAATCATTATAGATTCCATGTTACTTTGTGGCTGTCCCATGGCCTGCTGGATGTTATCAATTTTCGGCTCTATGTGAGCTGTGCCTGATCTTAGAGCACTGGCGTAAGAAATTCCGTTGGTGGTAATTGAAGGGCCAAATGATGATCTGGCTGCTTTTGCGAAGAAAACTTCCGGTGTCGTTTGTGATCTCATGTAAGTGTTTTGTGTGTTCAGGGAGCGTGCCGTTGTTGCTCGTTGCATCCGACTTTTCATCGCCTTGTAGACTGGACAGCCTCTGTAGTTAGCTGTGTGGTTTCCTTGGCAGTTTACACACTTTTTAGTGAGAGAGTCTTCCTTGTTGGCAGGGCAGGGTTCGGAGCCGTGGCAGTTTCCACAAGCTACACATACTGACCTGAGGGTGCAGTAAGCCCTGGTATGACCGTATTCCTGGCAGTTTGTGCATTGCACTGGCCCGGTCCGTTTGTGCGGCTCTTCCACTGTGATCCTACGGTGCAGAAGGTACTGCAACTTGTAGATCGAGTGCACTGCGTTTTTTTCAAAGTTCTGCTGTCTGGCTCCAGCTCGACCTTGAAGAGTGGTTGCGGCTTCTTGTTTTTGTTCATAATGTTTATAACATTTTTTGCGCAAAAACCGTTTTCTTTTAAGGCCTCTGTAATTTCGGAGGGGGTCACATCGGGTTCTATTCCCTTAAGCACAACTTGCAAACCTTTGCAACTTTTCAGCTGGTACGTGTAGTAATTCTTTTTGGCATCGTTTAAGTACTTCGACACTGCTCGGAAATCGTCTTCGGTTTTGGTTTGGAGTTTAGTTTCGCTTATATTCCCATTCATAAGCGGAATAACATGAAAGTTATCTTTTCCGACAAGCTCAACTATTTTGTTGACTAGGGCATTCGAGATCTTCTCCCGAATAAAAAAAGGTGGGTGCTTTAGTTTCCTTGGGGCTAATTGTTCAGACTCTGTTTCAGGCTCCGCCGAATGGAAAATCTATTTTCATCTAATGACCCGGGATTTACAGGGCCTTTGTTGGAACGATTTATTTTGGGCTTATTGCCGTCCGAGTTTTTTGGGGGTGTTAGCTTGCGCTTGGAGATATTAATGTAGCGATCCATGCCTGTCTGCATGGTCGAACCCGCTGGCAGAATTATTTCTTCTCCTATTTTTTTTTCTTCCCCTTTTTTTGGTGTGTTTTTCCCCGAAAAGGGGGGGGGGGGTTTTGGGAGGAGTTTGTTGGTTGGGGGGGGGGGGGGGGGGGTGGGTTGGCCCCCCCTCCCCCTCGGGGGGGGGGGGGGGGGGGGGGGGGGGAGGAAAAATTTTTTTTTGGGTTTAAAAAAAAAGGCTTCGTCTTGTTGTTTTTTTCGTTGAGTGCGCTGATCCACGTTCTTACTCATTTGTTTATCGTTAGTGCGTAAAGATTAATTATTTAATTAATTAAAACTTTAGTTTACTATATGCGATTTGCATAGCGAAACGCAAAACCTCGCGCTTATGATTTTTCGAACGTTTTCGACTGATTAACTAATTGTTTTTCCGGAGCGTTAATAAAACACATCTGCACGCAGCCGAAGGTAACAAATATTGAGTAGTTGTCTGATTGGCAATAACTTTTACCCTGAGCAAGGTATACATAAATAAATTAGATAAATTGCATAGTTTCATGTCAATAGCTTTTACACTGCAAAATTGTCATATACAAATAGGAAAAACACAAAAGTTATGACATTTCCAATCGTTCAGTTATGTGGCAGCTATAGGATATAGTCGGCCGATCCTATAAAATTTGGTAGGTCAGATTGATTGGTCAAATATAAAACCCATAGAAAATCCCAACTTGAGTAGTTGTCTGATTGGCAATAACTTTTACCCTGAGCAAGGTATACATAAATAAATTAGATAAATTGCATAGTTTCATGTCAATAGCTTTTACACTGCAAAATTGTCATATACAAATAGGAAAAACACAAAAGTTATGGCATTTCCGATCAATCAGTTATATGGCAGCTATAGAATATAGTGGGCCGATCCCGGCCGTTCCGACTTATATACTGCGGAAAGAAGGGTGTGTGCAAAGTTTCAATTCGATATCTTTAAAACTGAGAGACTAGTTTGCGTAGAAACAGACAGACGGACAGACGGACATGCCTATATCAACTCAGGAGGTGATCCTGATCAAGAATATATATACTTTATATGGTCGGAGATGTCTCCTTCACTGCGTTGCACACTTTTGACCAAAATTATAATTCCCTCTGCAAGGGTATAAAAATACGATTTGAAAAAATGTATGTCAATAGCTTTTACACTGCGCGAAATATTCTGAAAACATCAAATTTGGACCGATTTCACCCTACTATTATTATTACCCTAATCAAGGTATGCATAACGAGTGTCGCAACACTTAAATATACAATTTTATTGCCCAACGTTTTTATAAGAATCGAGGAAAAGGGCACCTGTACCATCAAAAAAAATTCAATTAAAATGGCCAAAAATTAGACAATTCCTTCAGGTTTAAAATGCATGGCGCTTTAAAGCCTTTATGAGAATCCAGGAGGACAGCGCTGTAGTATCAAAACAAAATGTAAGAATGAGACAATTCCTTCAGGTTTAAAGTTTTTGGCGTGATAATAAAACCTTTAAAAGTACATATTGAAACCTTAAAAAAAATATTACGATTGGAGCGATTCGAAAATTTTTTGTAATGTAGAATTTACAAATAAAACAACAGTGAACGCTATTGTCGGGTGCCCCGACTATCATATACCAGTTACTCAGCCAAGGGTTCGATTTAAACAATTTTGAATGAGTATATTGATATCGATTTACAATTTTACAAAATCATTTGAAATGCGGCTGCTAGTCAGATTTTAGCGTTGAAGATTTTTGTGAGCGTGGCACTTGGCTGAAGCAAAAATGGTCTTCATGGTCACTAGTACAATGCGCATGAAGAATTTTTACTCTCTCTCTCCTTAAAAAATGTGGTTGCCAGAGCAACCGATTCCGATTTTGAAACAAGCGCCATCTATTGGGGAAAACTTGAATTGCTTATAACTCATTAAAAACATATGAGCAACTAATTTTAAAAATATTCGGGTGTTAGATGGATATTAATAATCAAAATAGGATCTAAAGCGCTAGACAGACCTTAGCTTAGTTAGCGATTGTGGGGGTTAGAGTGGGCGTGGCACATTCGCATACAAATTTTGCGCTGAATGGAAAACAAAGGAAACTAAATCTAAAACCCCGACCCTCGAAATCTTATAGCTTCCGAGATCACAGCCTTTATAAAAAAAAGTACAATCATGATGGTCAAAAATGAGACAATTCCTTCAGGTTTAAAATGCATGGCGCATTTACAACGCTTTTATGAGAATCGAGGAGGACGGCACATGAACGATAGAAAAAACATAATCAACAACGATCCCAATTTTGGTGATACTCCAAACATCCAATCAAATATAAAAAAATAATATAAATGAATAAATATGTTTAATTATATAAAAGACTAATACCATTTTATTGACGATCAACATAAATGCGACATATATGTTGGATATATATCAACTATTAATTTCTTGTAATTATATGAAATCAAATACTAAATATATATCAGAAATAAATTTTGTGTAATTATATATAAAAAAATTAAGTTTTCTGTAATTATACATAAAAAAAGATTAGCTATACGTAATTAATTTTATTTTTAAATAGCGGATGTAGTATGTACTTGTCTGATTGGCAGCAACTTTTACCCTGAGCAAGGTGTACATACATAAATTAGATAAATTGCATAAATTGCATAGTTTCATGCCAATAGCTTTTATACTGCAAAATTGTCATATACAAATAGGGAAAAAAGGTATATTTTCGCAGCCTTTAACAATTTTTCCTACGGAAGCTATACGATATAGACGTCCAATCGGCAAGCGCTTTTACCCTGATCAAGGTATGCGTAAATAAATAAGACTTGGAAAAATGTATGTCAATAGCTTATACACTGCGCGAAATATTCTAAAAAACATGAAATTTTGACCGATTTCACCGCATTGTTCCTATGGGAGCTATAGGATATAGACGTCCGATCAGCACGCGCTTTTACCTTGATGAAGGAATGCATAAAAAAATACGATTTGAAAAAATGTACAGCAATAGCTTTTACACATCGCGAAATATTCTGAAAAACATCAAATTTGGACCGATTTTACCCTATTGTTCCTATGGGAGCTATAGGATATAGACGTCCGATCGTCACGCGCTTTTACCCTGATCAAGGTACGCATAAAAAAATAAGATTTGGAAAGATTTATGTCAATAGCTTTTACACTGCGCGAAATATCCTAAAAATCATTAAATTTTAACCGATTTTACCCTATTGTTCCTATGGGAGCTATAGAATATAGACGTCCGATCGCCACGCGCTTTTACCCTGATCAAGGAATGCATAAAAAAATACGATTTGTAAAGATTAATGTCAATAGCTTTTACACTGCGCGAAATATCATAAATTCTTGCAAGATATATCCAATTGTTCCTATGGGAGCTATAGGATATAGACGTCCGATCGGGGCGATTTTCAAACTTGATCTGCGTACACATGTTTTAGGACGATTGTGCAAGTTTCAGATCGCTAGCTTTTAAACTGAGCTCGCAAACGGTATTGAAACAGACGGACAGACGGACAGACGGACATGGCTATATCGACTCCCCTATTGATCCTGATCAAGAATATATATACTTTATGGGGTCGGAAACGTCTCCTTCACTGCGTTACAAACTTCTGACCAAAATTATAATACCCTCTGCAAGGGTATAAAAATAATATAAATGAATAAATATGTTTAATTATATAGAAGAACTAAATCCATTTAATTGACGATCAACATAAATGCCACATATATGTTGGATATATATCAACTATTAATTTCTTGTAATTATATGAAATCAAATACTAAATAAATATATAAAATACATTTTGTGTAATTATATATAAAAAAAAAAATTAAATTTTCTGTAATTATACATAAAAAAGATTAGCTATACGTAAATTACATTTACATTACATTACAGCCATATGAACGAAGTGGTGTTTCATACATAAACCGGAATGTTGAAGCTATCCAATAAAAAACAAGAGAGAACGCTATAGTCGGGTGCCCAGACTATCAGATACCCGTTACTCAGGTAAAGGGAGTGCGAGGGAGATGGAAATAGAAACTTTGATCACGCATAACTTTTTAACGAATGGTCCGATTTGAAAAATTTCTTCTACATTTCGATAGGTATTGATAAACACAATAAAACTGCATTTTTACTTTTCCGAAATATTTAAATTTTTAAAATCGTATATATGCGATTGTGGGCGTTAAAGGGGGCGTGGCACCCTTTTGAAATAAACTTGCGCTGCGTAGGAACTCCTAGAATCTGCATGCAAAATGCCAATCTTCTAGCTTTTATAGTTTCCGAGATCTCAGCGTTCATACGGACAGACAGACAGACGGACAGACAGACGGACAGACGGACATGGCTAGATCGACTCGGCTAGTGATCCTGAACAAGAATATATATACTTTATAGGGTCGGAAACGCTTCCTTCTACCTGTTACATACTTTTGCACGAATACAATATACCCTTTTACTCTACGGGTATAAAAAATTTTGAAAAATATATATATTGTTTTTTTAAAGCGATTTTAAAACGCAAATCTTTCGTGGGCCACCCTATATTACCACCCTTACTCTAGTAGACTTATTCTCTAATAGAATTGCCTAACTATATTCCTCTTACTTTAAATCATTGTAGATCTAACTCTGAATATTTTCGAGTATTGTGTAATGACTATAATTGACTATACCATATTATTTATACTACCGACTCTGTCAGTTTGAAAGCATTTATTTTATCTTATTTAGCACGAAATTATTATTAGTATTTTGTTTCATACGTGTTTTAGCTTAATATATCCGTTCTATAGTATCTATTTTTCACGCAAATAAAACAAGAACGGAATCTATCTTCGGCAAGTAAGAGTTTGAATATTCTTGCAGCTATTAGACAAGAAAAGGAAGCAAACTTTTACAAACCGAAGTTTCTTTACCTGATCGAAAATAATAATACTTTATGGGGTAGGAAATGTCTCCTTCGGTGCGTTGCTAACTTCTGACTGAAAATCCAAAATGGGGTGCGGTGAGCTAAGAACATTTCAAACATTTCGACGTATTGCGAATTATTGCAGGCCAAATAATTTAACGTATTGTTAAAAGATGGGCTTTGTAAAGTACTTTTTGATTTCAATCATATTTCCGCACCTACATAATCTATTCATATTCTTGATAAGCAATATCAGGCGAGTCTAAATAGCTATGTCCGTCTGTCTACGCAAACTAGTCCTTCAAATTTAAACCCATTGGAATAAATCTTTGTAAAAAGTCTTATTTTTGATGCAGGTAATATATAAGTCGGTAGTACATACGATGCAAACTTTTAACCGAAATTATATTACCCTCTGCATAACTTAAACATTAAAAACAAAAAAAACGAACTTCGGCTGGACGGTATATCAACTAGCTTAGTAATAAAATTATAATTTCCAACTCTATTGATGGTAGCCAGAAAAAAATATTTAAAAAAAAAGCCGAAAAAGTTGTAACATTTATTTTATGTAATATTATTTTAATAATAATAATAATTTAATATTTTCGTAATAAAATGTCCTAAATCTGTATTTCCATTATTGAATATTTTAATGTAAAATAAAATATCATTATTTTGAAAAAATATCCATTATCCATTTGAGCCAAATCAGAAAAAAACATTTTGGTATGTAATTGGAGTCGCGCCGATACCAAAAATTACATGCTTTTTTGGCTAACTTTCAAGCCGCGTCAGAGGGCTATCAGTTCAAATTTCGGGGCTTGGATTTTTATAATTAAATATTAAATACCTTACAAGTTGACTTTTCAATTAATCACGAGAAGTAAACAATCGTTAAAACAAGAAAAAGAGAACGTGAAAATTGAGTTTTTCCGTCAATGAAATTGACACCTATTAAAAAAGGAGATTACGTATCAAACATCTAAATTACTCCGAACAACTACAAATAATATACATAAAGAAAATTATTGGCAAAAACTATACCCTTCAGAATTCGGGACACTTCAAGCAGGTATCAGTTGACGACCCATGCCATTAGCATATCCATCGCACAAAAAATGGCTAATCGTCACAACAAGTTTATGAAGTTTTAAATTTTTTCCGAGATCTTTTAACGAACCTTTACCAGTAAAACTCATGTCTTTCATCTGTAGCCTGTAAGGCCTAGTACTCAGATCGACAAACGAGTCAGCTAGCGTAAAAACTTTAATCTTTTAATCATCAGATTTAAGCGTGCTACGGTCGTACTGTCAATCAGCTGGGTTTGTTGACAAGCAGTTAAGCCTAGTACTCAGATCGACAAATGAGTACGCTAGCGTGAAAAGTTTAATCTCTCCAGAAATTTCCAAAATATATGCTTTATTTATTGAATCTTCTCTATATGAGACTAACAATAAGTATATCAAATCTTATGAATATAACTTAACTTACAGTCATGTACACTGAATTTAGACTAACGGGCCATAATATTTATTGCTGGGCTGGTAGATCGTTACGATACAGACGAGTTCTGTTCGAAACCCGTCTTAGGTTCCTTGAGAGATTATTTGGGTGAAGTGTAAGCTTGTTATGGTAGGCCGCTTTCTGCTTTGCTATTTCATCTTTGACCGGTGGTATGCCCAGATCCCTGTGGATGTTTTCGTTCCGAACATACCATGGTGCCCCAGTGATTTTTCGCAGGATTTTTTATTGTGAGCGCTGTATAATGTCAACGTTGCTGTTGCTCGCGTTCTCCCAGAGCTGGGAGCCGTAGGTCCAAATGGGCTTAAGGGTGGAGTTGTAGAGAAGAACTTTAAAGTCCAGACACTGGGGTGATCGAGAATTTAAAATCCAGTGTAGGCTGCTAGCTTTAAGTCTGAGATGTACTTACTTGCATTCAATGTGCCTCCGCCAGGTTAGGCGTCTGTCGAGGTGGACGCCGAGATATGTTACATCGCTGGCTTGGGGAATCTGCGTACTATTCAGAGTTAGCGGGGGGCACGATTGTCTGTTAAGGGTAAACGTTATATGTTTACACTTTTGTTCAATAATTTTGATTCGCCAATCTGATAGCCACTTCTCAACCACCACCAAGTGATCAGCCAGTTGAGCTGTTGCTCTAGTTGGGCATCTCGAGCGGCTCAGGATTGCGGTGTCGTCGGCAAATGTGGACGTAGTCAGCCTCTCGTTCGTAGGGATGTCTGCTGTGTATAGGACAAACAGGGTAGGGCCCAGTGCTCTACCTTATGGGACTCCGGCTTCAATGTTATACTCGTTGGATGTCGTTGTATTGCATCTAACCTCAAATACTCTGTGGTAGAGGTACGACTTAAGCAACTTATGAGTGTTTTCTGGCAGTAATGTTATGATTTTATGCATAAGGCCTTCAAGCCACACTCGGTCAAATGCCTGAGAGACGTCGAGGAATATCGCAAAACAATATTCCCGATGTTCGAAGGCTGTACGAATTTCTGAAGTTATCCGGTTGACTTGCTCGATGGTTCCGTGGCTTTCACGAAACCCGAATTGATGTGCCGGGATTAAGTTTTGTTTTCTTAAATATGGTGTAATGCGCGTGAGCAGGCATTTTCCCAGTAATTTGCACAGGCTCGATAGTAAGCTTATTGGCCTGTACGATGAGGGAATTGTGTGGTCTTTCCCAGGCTTCGGTATCATTATAACCACGGACTTTTTCCATTTTTTGGGGTAGTAGCCAAGTTTTGTGATCCCGTTAAATAGCTTGCATATAAGCGCGTCGTAGACTTTTTTTTTCCGAACCAGTTGTTCGATTTGCAGTTTAGTTTTATATTGGTTGCTACGCACGATTGTCTCTTCTGGTGTTGAGATTTTGGCTGCTCTATGTTTAACTGTGGTGTTAGTTCAATGTGCTTTTTGTACTTTAGCCAGTTAGTTTTAGTCGAGGTCAGCCTGAAGGGGTGCTCGATTTTTTTCGGGCTTTGAAGGAGAGTTATTAAAACAGGCGAGTGGACCGATGATAAGTCCGATAGCGATTTGGCGCTTACTAAATATCTTGGGATGTTCTTGGTCACAGCGAAGTCAATTAAGTCCGGGAGTTTTCTGGGGTCAACTGGCCAATATGTGGGGCTGCCAGGGGAGATATAGTCAAGTTTGTTGCTCAAATTTATGATTGCTTTATACAGTTGTCTTCCTTTGTGCTTGGCGTTGTAGTCTCCTCCTGCTGTAAAGCGATCTCCGAGTGAATTGTAGAAGTCCAAGAATTGAGTTATTTCAAGTTTGTGCCGTGAAACGCCATTGGCATTCCACATGGATATTCGAAGACAAGACATCGATTATTTAGATTGTTGGGATGTGAGCAAATTTATTAAAATGTTTTGATTTTGCATAAGGTTTGTCATTGTTGTTTTCATGAAGGACATAAATTCCATCATACCCTGTTGTAAAGTCAGCATCATGGTTTCCATGCTGTTTGGTATTTGTCCTATTGCTTGCTGAGGTGTAATTGTATTTTGCTGAGAGCATTCAGCTTGTGGAAACCCCGTCTGATTGGCAAGTCCTGATTTTAGGGCACTGGCGTATGAAACTCCCCCATTTGTGTTGAGGGGCCCAAATGAAGATCAGGCGGCTTTCGCAAAGAAAACATTAGGTGTGGTTTGGGGATTGCACGTACGCGTTTCGGGCATTCTGGCTTGTTTTGCTTGTTGAAACTGACTCTTTAGCTCTTTATAGACCGGGCAGCCTCTGTAGTTTGCGGTATGGTTATCTCCACAGTTCTTCTTTGTCTTTGGGTCTTCTTTGCTTGCAGGGCAAGGTTCGGATTTGTGGAAGCCACGACAAGCTACGCAGACTGAACGAAGCCCGCAGTTGTTTCTGGTGTGTCCATACTCTTGGCAGCTTGTGCATTGCAGCGGGCCATTCCGCTTGTGCGGTTCTTCAACAGTAATCCTTCTATGCAACAGGAATTGCAGTTTGTAGATCGGGTGCACTTCATTTTTCTTCAAGGCTCTGCTTTCTGGCTCCAGTTCGACCTTAAAGAGTGGTTGCGGCTTTTTATTTTTGTTGATAATATTAATAATATTTTTTTGGAAGAATCCTTTTTCTTTCAGTGCCTCTTTTATCTCATTGGTGGATACGTCGGGCTCTATGCCCTTTAGCACTACTTGCAAGCCCTTGCTACTCTTGAGCTGGTACGTGTAGTAGGGTTTCCTAGCCTCGTCTAGGTAATTAGTTACAGCTCTGAATTGATCTTCAGTTTTAGCTTGAAGCTTTGTTTCATGAATATTCCCTTTAACAAGAGGAGTAACATAAAAGTTGTCATTCCCGACCAGCACAACAATTTTCTTTACTAGGGCATTTGAGTTCTGTTCCCTTATGTAAATTGGTGGGGGCTTTGGTTTCTTTTGAACAGCCCGACAATAGGGCAAATCTGTTGTTAATAGATGCCCCTGGTTGTTCGCTGCCTTTATTTGGGCAATTTTGTTTTGGTTTATTTCCAACCATTTTATTTTGCGGGCTTAGCTTCCGTTTGATTTGGATGTAACGATCCATGTCAGTCTGTATTGCCGGACCCACTTGTTGTTGTTTGATATTGCCGATATTGGCACTCGTACTTACAATTGGCTTTGTAGTTTTATATGGCGCTGCAGAAGTTGCAAACGCATTCGAAATCGTGTTGTTGTTAACGGCGACCGTTGATGTTGTTGTTGCAGTGGCTGCGGTTGCAGAAATTAACGAGGTCGCAGTGCTCGTGGCTGGTGAGCTGTGAGTCGAAGCTGGGGGTGGGGTTCTACACTGCAAGCTCCATGAAGTGGGAGTTGGTGTGAGTAGGGCGGGAGAACAAGACCGTGCTCTCGCACTGTCAATGGTCAGTAGGGCTGAGTTGCTCTTTGAAGAAGTTCTTTCTAATTCTGTATCACGGGTTGAGAAATAAGAGACATAACTGTTTCTCTGGTCTACGGAGCTTCTACGCTCATTTTTTAAATCGCCGCTCATTGAGCTATCACTCGTGGCACTTCTTAGTTTTTATAATAACTTTGCACTAATTTTATTCATAGCACGAATTATTATTTACTGTTTATAGCAATAAGATTGCCTTTATTACACCACTCCAGTATTTTTATACCCGTTACTCGTAGAGTAAAAGGGTATATTGTATTCGTGCAAAAGTATGTAACAGGTAGAAGGAAGCGTTTCCGACCCTATAAAGTATATATATTCTTGTTCAGGATCACTAGCCGAGTCGATCTAGCCATGTCCGTCTGTCCGTCTGTCCGTCTGTCTGTCCGTCTGTCTGTCTGTCTGTCTGTCCGTATGAACGCTGAGATCTCGGAAACTATAAAAGCTAGAATATTGGCATTTTGCATGTAGATTCTAGGAGTTCCTACGCAGCGCAAGTTTATTTCAAAAGGGTGCCACGCCCCCTTTAACGCCCACAATCGCTTATATACGATTTAAAAAATTTAAATATTTCGGAAAAGTAAAAATGCAGTTTTATTGTGTTTATCAATACCTATCGAAATGTAGAAGAAATTTATCAAATCGGACCATTTGTTAAAAAGTTATGCGTGATCAAAGTTTCTATCTCCATCTCCCTCGCACTCCCTTTACCTGAGTAACGGGTATCTGATAGTCGGGGCACCCGACTATAGCGTTCTCTCTTGTTAGTTATTTTTTTTCACTTTTGAGCGGTTTTTTCCGGAGCTCGCGCAAAACACGTCTGCACTCTCCGGCTGTTGTTTAAATATCAAACAAATATCGAGAGTCTTAAGTCTTACAATTTCTTAGGGACATTGTATAGACAATACCATTTATATAATTCTCGATTTTAGTTATGTATGCGGGATTCTGTTTTTTATTAGGCTGCGTAAGCTAAATAAAGGTTGTTTTAACACTTTATAAAAAACCAGTTAGTTGTGTTTTTCTTTAAAATGCTCCAGCTATATTGGTCTTAAAACTGTTTAAGATATCAAGCAATTAACACGTTAACTTTTTCCATTTGAAAATCTAAAGTTAGCTGAACACACAAATGCGCCGAAAGGTATACAAAACCAATTTGATGGGGATAGGGCTTTGACACAATATTTCAAAGTACGTATTTCAAGGATAAATTCACTAAAATATTATTTTAAAATTAACTAAATAAAAGAATATTTTTAAACAAATTTTAAATTAATCAATTTTAAATTGTTGGAGCTTTTTAAACTTAGTTGTATTTAAAGCAATTTAGCTAATTACAAAGGAAGGTAACTTTGGTCTGATTTGGAAGGTAATGGGTTTAATTGTACATTTAAAATTTAAATCAACTCAAAATGTTTTTATAAAACAGGTTCAAAGGGAAGCCGCTCGACTTTCGATCATCGGAATAATCGACCGTCCGCAAGACAACGCCAAATACGAGGATATCAGCAATATATGGGTGGGCGACCGGTCTGCCTCCTGGAAAAACGAACTTCTGGTTCGTCTTCGAAGCGTTACCCTCCAGCGACCCTTCTCTAGGCAAGAGTTTGAGAGCTACTTGATCCGAAACAAACCAATATTTGAGCAGATCGCACGTCAGTACCACGTGACTATCGAAGATATCCACTTTTGGCTCCAAAATAGCGCCAGTAACGAGGGCCTTCTCACTTCCCCGTGGCAAGAGAAGGAGCGGTTACACATCGAAGATCTGATCAACCAGCAACAGCGCAAGCAGCAGAGGTGGACCATCGAGGAGCTGGAACTCCTTCTGGAAAACGATCAGAGCAACGTGCAGGACGCCGTTGCCCAGTATCATGTGACTGTGGAGGAGCTGAAGGTGTGGTACAAGAACGAGCTTAATCGACAGTTACAGCAGCGCAGAATCGACCGCGGTCCAGGCCTTTCGTGGCAGACCGATGAGCTAAAACGGATCTACTCGACCGTGAAAAATTCGGGCAAGAGTCGTCAGTTTCTAGAAAATCTACTATTGCGTAATGTCCACCTCTTAGCCCCTCAGTACCAAGTCAATATCGAAGAGCTGCAACTATTCATTCAGGAAAAGCTGCGTCGTTTCTCAAACTTGGGCTTAATTGTGGACAACGAACAGCAGGCCACCAACTGGCACGATCAGGAGAGAAACCGCCTGCGAAAAGTGGCAGCTGGCGTTGTAATAACAGAGCAGGAGCTCCTCGAGTTTATCTCACATGACACGAGCTTTCAGAACCAATTGGCCCAGCTCTATCAAGTGGGTCTGGATCAGTTGGCGCCAATGCAACGCATCTTTATCAGGAAAATGTCGCTCGAGCAGGTGCTGGAGCAGCGCCGCCTAAACCATCTAAGCTCTTGGCAGCAGCGGGAGCGAGACCGCCTTTACGAATTCATCGGCAACCAAAACATGACGCAGGTAGAGCTAATAAGCTGGCAGACCCAGGACTCCCGCTTACTGCAAGACTTCGCTCAGAGAGATAAAATCTCGGAGCAGCAGCTCAAGGACTGGCAAAAGCAGGAGCTAGGGCGCATCAACCAGTTGGCTCGATACTACAGCATGTCTAACAGTGATCTGCAACAATTTCGAGAGGGCGAACTGCTCCACCTGGCCTCCGAGAACCATCGCATTCTAATGTCTACCACCGAGGTCCAAAATTGGGAGAAACGGCATCAATGGTCCCTAAGCCGTTTACAGAAACGATACGGTAAGTTCGGAGAAGAGTTGATCAGCTGGCGCAGAACCCTTTTCCTGCTAAGTCAGGGACTTATTGATCTTCCGTCGGACAACGGCGCCAACGGTGGATACGTGCTAGATTTAGGAAGTACCAACGCCACTGCTGTCTACAAACCAATATTCTCGAAAGACCGCGGTGACCAGCCGCCGCACACTTACGAGGAGACCTTTGTTGAGGGTGACGAACCGGGTCTGGAGGGCGAGATGACCCGTTCTCGACTTTCAGATCCCTCCCCCCATGTGAGCACGCCCGTTCCCTACAACAAGGGTGGGCCAGTTGGCGGGTACGAGTACCAGCGTCAGGACTACACCTTCAACATGCCAGTAGGCACAGCCTCGTCCTCGGCCTTCGCTAGCGGGGGAGCCACCGGATCCTCAGCCAGTGCCTCCGCAACCATAGGAAAGTGGAATCGGGCTGCTGGGGATGAGCCGTTACAACATGAAGAGGATCTCGGCCAACAGCAGCAGGTGGAGGAGTGGGTGGAAAAACTTGACGATCTTGGGCAGCAGAAGCAGGTTGAGGAGCCTTACTGGAACCAGCAGTTGGAGGATCTGGGGCAGCAGCAAGCTGCGATCGAAGATAAAATTGGACCCAAAAGCAAAAACGTCCTCCTGCAACAACAGTCAAAAGTGAGCGGTTAATTAGTAATAGTTTGCCAACATACTAATTTTACAATCTCTTTTAGCAGGTTCAGGTAGAAGCGACCGCAGAGCCCTCCTTTTGGGAAAAGCTAAAAGGAAAACTTGGCTAAAAATAAAAATAAATAAGAGCCATTTAAGGACGGATTTTGCATAGTTTAACTTATAGTTACTAAACAAAATTTTATACAAAATGTTTCCATAATAAATAAAAATTAATTAAATGATAAAAGGGTTAAATGGTCACATATACCGCGACTTATACTAAAAAAATTAAATACTACTAAACTACTACTACTAATACTCTATATTAAACATACTTTTCCTAAATTTTAAATTTTTTTGGTTTAATAAAATTAAAGTTCTTAAAGTTCTGGAGCTTTCAGATTTGTATTTCACAGAGTGTTCCTTGCCATTTAAGCCTAGTATCCAGATCGACGAAAACCGTACGCCAGTCATGAGAGAGAGCGAGAGGCAAACAGCTGGCGTTCACTTTTCGTGGGCCCTTTTTTTCACGTCGATCCATACCAGAAAATTCCATAGCGTTGCCAGTCTGCGGAAATGAACTTTGGGTGAACCCTAGCGAAAAGATTAAAAAATTTAATCTTTTGGCGTGCGCTTCTCACTGAACATTATAAGAAATGGAGGGAAAAACTCAAAAAACTCACAAAAGTCGATTGCAGGTGTTTACATGTGAGGACAAAATAACATTAATACTATCTGGGGTGCCTCTTGTCAGAGCAAAATGTTTTTTAGGTCCAGAATGTACAAAAAACACAATAAAAGTGCAGCTATGAAATTTAAATAAGCAAATAATTATCAGTAAATTAAAAAAAAACAACTGTTAAATTTAAATTGTATTGTTTTTTAATTTCTTTTTTTCTAATCCAAGGTAGTTGATAATATCTTTTAAAGGCTCTTTCCCGCAAATACGATATTTGAATTTTAACTGCTTGTCAACAAACCCAGCTGATTGACAGTACGACCGTAGCACGCTTAAATCTGATGAACTCTCGAAACATTGGTCACTCTGAAAAGATTAAAGTTTTTACGCTAGCGTAATCGTTTGTCGATCTGGATACTAGGCTTAAGGTCGTACTGTCAATCAGCTAGGTTTGTTGACAAGCAGTTAAAATTCAAATATCGCCTTTAAAGGCTCTTTCCCGAAAACACGATATTTGAATTTTAACTGCTTGTCAACAAACCCAGCTGATTGACAGTACGACCGTAGCACGCTTAAATCTGATGAACTCTCGAAACTTTGGTCACTCTGGAAAGATTAAAGTTTTTACGCTAGCGTAATCGTTTGTCGATCTGGATACTAGGCTTAAGGTCGTACTGTCAATCAGCTAGGTTTGTTGACAAGCAGTTAAAATTCAAATATCGCCTTTAAAGGCTCTTTCCCGAAAATACGATATTTGAATTTTAACTGCTTGTCAACAAACCCAGCTGATTGACAGTACGACCGTAGCACGCTTAAATCTGATGAACTCTCAAATTTTTGGTCACACTGGAAAGATTCAAGTTTTTACGATAGCGTACTCGTTTGACTATCGGAGTACTAGGCTTATTTTTCGAAATTCAAGTGATGGAATTTTTTTATAATACTATCGTGATAGTCTGAAAAATATCGAAGTCGTTTACCGGCGGCCAGCTAGAGCTGGGGAACTATCGATGGTGGTTCAATATTTTCGATGGTTTGGGAACAAAATATTTTATACAACTTTAAATAATAAGCAATCTCGAATGTATTGCCCTCTTCCCACAGAGATCCATCCACCATCCACCATCCGTTGAACGGAGGGTCCATAAGGTTTTGCCGTTCCGAAAATTCCTATTTAGTTCCCCATCCAATTTTGACGGACTTTTTAATGCGATAGTTAGGCGATGTTTTTTCGGTACAACTCTGAGTTCTTCTTCTAGACAGTGAAAATTGAAACATTCACTACGAAAATTTAAAAAAAATTGGTGGGTAACTTTGGGAAAAGGAAGGCGCCAATTCAAAAAATGCTGTTTTTACTTTTAATAATTAATAAATTACTGATCCATCCGTGGGGCAGCATTAGGTGTTGCTCCACTCTTTCCTAGGCGCATACCGTACTCACAACATGGATCAGAACAATAAAAATAAAATCTATTTATATAAAACTGTTCATTGAAAACTAAGAATCAACGCACAGCCTAAACTAATTAATTGACCCTATTAAATTTGTTTACCATTCAATTCTAAACTGGTTTGCTAAGATTTATTTTGGCCACAAACATGCCCCCATTTTCTTCCAGTGACAAAAGACCCCCAATTTCTATAAAAAAATCTGGACGCTAAACGCGTTAATCAATCGATCAAGCGATTTTTGGCCAAAATTTAGTCCTCTACATAGTGAAGATTCTATTTAATTTAATATTGGATATTTTAATGTGTACCATTTTTTATCGATTTTTGAAAATCTAAGAATCTTCCTCATTTTTTCCTAACGGCAAAAAAACACTGATCTAAGTCAATTATCAATATGAAAATTTATCGAGGGAATCCTGATACTTTAAGGATTCATATGGTGGTTTTACTGAAGCTCTAGGTCAATTCTAAAAAAAGTTACATTAGCCTAAAGTAGGAATAATAATTCCAACAAATTATACACAAGCATTGAACACCGATAGCATTCTCTCGCACTGTCTCTCTCTCTCTCTCTCTCTCTCTGACTCTGTGTAGTACAATAATTTGCTGATCTTGATTTTTCTTCTTTTAAAACTTAAAATTAAAAACTTAAAACTAAATTAAACTTAACAATAAATTAACAATAAATTAAAATTAAATTATACCAGCAACACACACGAATAAACCCCGTCAAAGGGCAGGGGGCCGTCATCTCTATACATAAAGCTATCAGTAAGAAAACTGGGAATCAACGCACAGCCAAAACCACTGGTTAACAATATTAATATGCATTTTTATTACATTCTAATAACTTTAAACTGATTTGCTAAGATTTATTGGGGCTCCCCAAATGGCCCTAATCGCTTCCAATTGGAAAAAAGGTCAATTTTCTTTTCCAAAATTCTGGACTCTAAACCGTTTAACAAATCGAATCCGTGTTTTCGCCCAAAAATAGTTTAAGACATTATAAATGTTTTATAAATTTGACCGCTTAGATTTGAGGCTTTTTACTATTTTTAACACCCGTTCTAAAATTACAATTTAGCCAAAAATTTCTTTAAACGTCGAAAAATGGACCTTCTAAATTGAGTATCAAAAATTCCTTCGGTAAAGTTTTTCCTTAAGCTTTAACGATTCATTTGATGGTTTCAGAGCTCTAGCTCTCTTCTAAACAAAGAAACTAAGCTAAAAGTCGAGCTATTATCGCTATTAAATGCTCTTTACAGTTATTGCTGCCAGAATACGCAAAAGACGTTTTTTTGGCGAAAATCTATTTGGCCCGGTTTTTGATAGTGTAGTTAAAATATACCATTCAAATTGTTTTTTGCGGTGTTTATTTTTACAGTGTTTTGCCACCCGCTGTTAAGAAACATAAGAGCGGGAGATCGCAGTAGATAGAGAGAGAGGAAAGAGTGTAGCAAGTGCGCAAAAGAAGAAGTGAACGGGGAAACTTTCAATTTGGTCAGAGTCGTATCAAGAAAATTTGCCGCGAATTGTGTTTTTATGTGATAATTTTCCTATTAATTAGGCAAAGAGTAGGCTTATTGGGGGAAACCACATTAAAAAAATGAGGGTTAATTAAAGTTTCAGCCAAAACTACAAATATATTTAAAGAAACATCTAAAATTAAAAATTACTACTGCAAACCTATTACACAAGAAAAGTAGGATATTTGGGTTATCCATCGCAAGCGAAGCTGCGGGCACCCTGCTAGTAAAATATATAATTATTATAAACCAAAAAACAAACATTTATATATAATGAACTTGATTTGTTACCAGTTAGACAATATTAGCCAAAAGCGGTTCATATTTTTTCTGCTTAATCCTATGACTACAACTAGAAATATAAGAGATCAAAATAATATCAAAATAATATAATAATGCCCTCTTCCCATAGAGTCCATCCGTTCGAAACGGTTGTGATTTTTGACAAATGTGAAACTCCGATTCCCACAGAGCACATCCACCATCCACCATCCAATAACAGCTGATCTGAACAGCTGTGGCTCATCATTTTAGCCCGTTGCACTCTACACAACATTTAAAAAGAGGACAACAGCGTTATAAATGATACTTGGTAACAGACTGCAAGTGATCTACGCGAACAACCAAATCGAACTAATCTGTCTGCAGATTTTTGCCAGCCTGCAGAAAGAATATGAACCGCTTTTGCCTAATATTGTCTAACTGGTAGCAAATCAAGTTCATTACATATAAATGTTTGTTTGGTTTATAATAATTATATATTTTATTTCATTTTTAATGTTCTGATCCATGTTGTGAGTACGGTATGCGCCTAGGAAAGAGTGGAGCAACACCTAATGCTGCCCCACGGATGGATCAGTAATTTATTAATTATTAAAAGTAAAAACCGCATTTTTTGAATTGGCGCCTTCTTTTTCCCAAAGTTACCCGCCAATTTTGTTTTAAATTTTCGTAGTGAATGTTTCAATTTTCACTGTCTAGAAGAAGAACTCAGAGTTGCAGCGAAAAAACATCGCCTAACTATCGCATAAAAAAGTCCGTCAAATTTGGATGGGGAACTAACTGGGAATTTTCGGAACGGCAAAACCTTATGGACCATCCGTTCAACGGATGGTGGATGGTGGATGGATCTCTGTGGGAAGAGGGCATAAGATTCACTAAATATTTATCCAAGCTTAGAGCCACCACCAACCTTCAATTTAAGTTAACCTAGACTGCAGTTTTATTAGAAGAGATATAATATTTAATTTTTCTCATTTTTCTAACCCAAATTTCTGCAACCAAACCTTGTGTTTTGCGCTTTGATGCGAAAATTGCCCACCACGATAGTGTCATAAAACCATCGATAGTGGCAAATATTCGATACCTCGATAGTGCCATCGATAGTTTTCTAGCTCTACGGCTAGACACCGATCTTATCGATAGTACCATCAATTTTTTTGCAGCTCTATATTAATGCTCGTCTGTGGGAATAACGTATAAGTGATTTGGGGGGGAAACTTTAAATTTTGTCTTCTTGCCCCGAAGGGGAAAGTTCGTGCAACTGTGGTGAAAGAGCAGTGTGTATAAAACTCCAAAAAAATCTGTTTTTTTTAAAACAAATTAATAAAAAAATTTTATTTTTAATAAAATAACGAAAATTATTTCTTTTATAATTTTATTTAAAAACAATTAAATTATTTATCCAGTGGTTACTCACAAATAAAACGGGTAAAATTACCCAAAAAAAATGGCCAAGGGTTCTGGCCCATCGTCGTAGCAAGCCGGGCTTAAAAAAACTAAATATTCTCCCATTTCAAAAAAAAGAAATTAGTTGATCCTAACTTAATCGAAGTAGAAATGAAAGAGGTGAAAGTCCCCGCAACAAAGCAAGCACACAAACAAGTAAGTGAAAATACTGTTAAGCAAAACCCAAGCAACGGAGAGGCTGGAAACGAAAGCAACAGGGAACAGGCAAAAGACATAAAGGACAAATCAGAGAATAACGCTTTACTTTACAACAACTACCACAAAGGACCGTTTGTGGTTTAAATCGACAAAATTGGTACAACTAACGCTGACAACAAATACACAAGAGCCCAAATAAATCCGCTAGAGTTAAATGCAGTACTTGTCAAACTAAAAATAAATGCTATTATCTCGCTTAGCAAAATTTGATATGGACGCTGCAAAGCTGAGTGCAGATCAGTGATGGCAGCAAACAACATATTATCATCCATCCTAAAATGGGCATTATTTTTAATATTCCCGCGCAATTTTCTGACGCTGAGCTCAAAGAGTATATTTCCTCACCAGTGCCGATTCACGACGTCATTCGTGTAAAGACGAGAGATAGGGAAAATAAAGAGAACTTTATTAACACTCCAAGAGTGAAAATTTTATTTAAGGGAGCGCAAATCCCAAATGAAATTGTGTTTTTGTACACCAAAGTTTACGTTAGTCCGTACGTGCCGTTCAGCCAATGTTTTAGGTGTTTTAGATTTGGACACTTTGCTCAGCATTGCAAGCAGCAAGAACAAAAATGCAGCAAATGCTCGCTCACTCATAGCAAGGAGCAACAATGCTCTTAAGTTGTGTGTGCCAACTGCAAGCAGCAACATTTTTAGCGACCTCCCTCGAATGCCCAGCACGAAAGAGAGCGTACGCCATCCAAAAGTGTATGACATTAGAAAACCTCTCCCGTAATAAAACTAAGATTAGATACCCTTCCCTATTCAAAATTCTTGACGAAGTTGACACGAATGATGTAACTCAATTCCCACAGCCTAAATGGCAGAAAAAATCTGCAATTCCCACCCTGCAAAATAATACAAAAATGGTAGCACAACATATTTACGCGCAAAACCCCTTTAGCAAAGTAGTTAAGAGTTTTCTTAACAGAACGAACGAAGAGAAAAATGCCCGCGATACTATGAACAGCTGGAAAGCTGCTCTTAAGGAACATATCTACACTCCCAGTGAAAAGTTTGTACACACTCACGTTGGTACTAGACATCTCCACACGCTCCACCTAGTCATGCAAATGCCGACAACGCAGCTCTTTAAGCTGTAGAGTTTAGTTTAAATCAAGTATCTTTCAATATTTCCTCATTTTTACTTAATGGATCTACAAACCTAGTACCTGAGTCAAGAAACTTTTTAGAGAACTTTTGAAAAATAATAGCAATGATCAACTCAAAAAAAGGTTTGTTCAAAATCAATCAAGCTATCTAAATCATTTTTTATATTTATTTTTGTAATTTTTTTTTTGGTTTTTTGTCAATTTACCTATTTATTTATATTTTTTTTATTTAATGTTATTTTTTAATTTTGTTTTATGTCTATTTTATTTTTTCATTAATTAATCAACTTAACATTTCTTTAAAAATACTACAATATAATATTCAGAGCCTAACGGCTAACAACAACAAACAACTGTTAGAACTTTTTTTTAATTAATAATGATATAGACATAGCAATGTTATCTGAAATCTGGATAGATGACAATTCCATGTGCAGCTTAGCTAATTACAAATTTGTTGGTAAACCAGGTCCAGATGGATATGGTGGTGTAGGAATTTATTTGAAAACAAGAGAGAACGCTATAGTCGGGTGCCCCGACTATCAGATACCCGTTACTCAGGTAAAGGGAGTGCGAGGGAGATGGAGATAGAAACTTTGATCACGCATAACTTTTTAACGAATGGTCCGATTTGAAAATTTCTTCTACATTTCGATAGGTATTGATAAACACAATAAAACTGCATTTTTACTTTTCCGAAATATTTAAATTTTTAAAATCGTATATAAGCGATTGTGGGCGTTAAAGGGGCGTGGCACCTTTTTGAAACAAACTTGCGCTGCGTAGGAACTCCTAGAATCTGCATGCAAAATGCCAATCTTCTAGCTTTTATAGTTTCCGAGATCTCAGCGTTCATACGGACAGACAGACAGACAGACGGACAGACAGACGGACAGACGGACAGACGGACATGGCTAGATCGACTCGGCTAGTGATCCTGAACAAGAATATATATACTTTATGGGGTCGGAAACGCTTCCTTCTACCTGTTACATACTTTTGCACGAATACAATATACCCTTTTACTCTACGAGTAACGGGTATAAAAACATATCAGATTCAGACAAATCAATTGCAATACAAACCTAGAAGTAATAGGCGTTTGCACGACTAATTTGAAGCACAATATCAGCATTTTTAGCATTTATGCAGCACCAAATTCGGACAATAGTTCTTTTAAGCAAGGCTGTAATGATATTTTTAGCATTGCAGCTCAATCAAAGGGACTAGCATGCTTCTACTGTCTTAATAATGGCTCTCCCACATATTCACACAACCCTACAAATAGCTCTGCAATAGATACAACGCTTTCAAATAACAACAATTTAAACTTGAAATGGACGTCATTCAATTCGAAAATTTCAAATAGCAACCATTTCCCCATAATAATCGAAATAGATCAATTTTCCTCTACTATAAAATCAAAAAAACCTGACCACAACAAAATTATTAAAGACTTTTCAAAAATTCAAATTTCGACTATAGAAAACTTAATAATTACTTCTAAGACAATCCACGCCATATAATAACTATTTTTACAAGATGAGAAAAGTAAATTTTAATAATTTGAAATTTCAGACGAAATTTCAAACCCCACCTCACCAAAGAATATGTGCAGTAAAATAAAATCACTTAAGCTTTACAAACAAATAAAATCATCAAAAAGTGCAATATCTGACTCCGAACACGTTGAATTTTTAAACCAAATAGCAACAGCCCCTAACACTGCGGAATGCTCAGCGAGCCTCTTCCGATTTGATCTTCTCTATACATATAATGACTTCAACTTCAAAGACTTTTCTTCGGCTCAAGAGGTACTACAAAATAAAGTTAATAGCTTTAGGGTAATGTGCAATAACATTAACTTGACGTTCAATGCGGACAAAATTAAGGGTCTTGTGCTTACACTGATTTTAATAAAGCGTTTGAGTAGATCAGTAGATCACTCGCTTCTTGTATTAAAGCTAGACTTATTAGGGTTTCCATGTGATCTTCTAACATCGATCTTAAGTTATCTAAGTGGTAGGACTCAAACTTTAAAAACTCGGTCTCTGATTTGATCCGAGTTACTTCAGGCGTCCCACAAGGAAGCCACCTTGGCCCACTTCTTTTTACTTTATTTATAAACGATCTCCCTCTAGTCTTGACAAAGTCGCGTGTCCTTATGTACGCAGATGACGTTAAGTTATGCCTGCAATATAACGAAATTTCTAGCAGTTCAGACTTACAATCTGACCTAAATGCTTTTCAAACATGGTGTTGTGAAAATCTTTTGGATTTAAATAACGCTAAGTGCAAAGTAATGACATTTTTTCGGGTGAACCCACAATATGCAACGTATACGCTGGGTGGTTGTGCGTTGTCTAGAATTACGCATGTTGATGACCTTGGCGTCCTTCTTGACCCAAAACTTAAGTTTTGTGACCATATTACTTCTATGGTGAATAAAGCCAGGGGAGTACTTGGATTTATTAAAAGGTGGTCAAAGGAATTCGATGATCCTTATGTTACAAAGACTCTGTTCATTTCACTAGTCCGTCCAATCCTGGAGTACTGTTCAGCAGTTTGGAGTCCTCAGTATGGTGTACATATAGACCGGATAGACCACTTCCTGCGAGTCAGAAAGAGCCTTCAGCAAGGCGGGGCAAATTATTTCTGACCGCAGGACGCGCCTAAAGCCTGATATTGTTGACAAACTTATGTTCATAAACAAAAATCATATTTTTTTAAAAAATGTTTAACTAAATTTTAAGAAATGATCTCTTTTTCTAAACCAAGGGAATAAATGTTTTGTTTTTCTATTTTTAATACAACCACAAGTGTGAATTTTAATAATTTAAAAAATATTATTTTAATTTTTTAAGACATCGATGTTTTGGGTGAAAAATATCGAAAACATCTTTCACCCAAAACATCTATAAAACATCGATGTCTCCATACATCGACGTTTCTGCACCTCTAGCTCAAATACACTGATATATATCGACTGCTCAGACAGGGACCAATCGATAACTGGACATCGATAACTCATTTTATACATTCCGCTAACATATACATTTAATTTAACACAACAATAACACACTGCTCACATTTTCACGCTAACACATTCACACATCACCTCATAATAACAACACATTAAAGCCTAGTATCCAGATCGACAAACGATTACGCTAGCGTAAAAACTTGAATCTTTCCAGTGTGACCAACATTTTGAGAGTTCATCAGATTTAAGCGTGCTACGGTCGTACTGTCAATCAGCTGGGTTTGTTGACAAGCAGTTAAAATTCAAATATCGTATTTGTGGGAAAGAGCCTTTAAAAGATATTATCAAATACCTTGGCAAGACAAGTCTGCCGCTGTACAAAGAAATTAAAAAACAATACAATTTAAATTTAACAGTTGTTTTTTTTAATTTACTGATAATTATTTGCTAATTTAAAGTTCATAGCTGCACTTTTATTGTGTTTTTTCGTATATTCTGGACCTAAAAAACATTTTGCTCTGACAAGAGGCACCCCAGATAGTATTAATGTTAGTTTGTCCTCACATGTAAACACCTGCAATCGACTTTTGTGAGTTTTTTGAGTTTTTCCCTCCATTTCTTATAATGTTCAGTGAGAAGCGCACGCCAAAAGATTAAATTTTTTAATCTTTTCGCTAGGGTTCACCCAAAGACAGACTGGCAACGCCATTGAATTTTCTTGTATTTTTTTCGTCGATCAGGGGACCGACGTGAAAAAAGGCCCGACGAAAAGTGAACGCCAGCTGTTTGCCTCTCGCTCTCTCTCATGGCTGGCGTACGGTTTTCGTCGATCTGGATACCAGGCTTTAATCGCATAAACTTTTACACACAAACATTGTTAACATAATCATCGTTCATCGCCATCATAATATCATCACTAGAAATGCTCACACGATTCTCACTCAACGAATAATTTATTTTCTTGAAATCTAATTTCATACAAAGGCTGTGGCGTTAACAGCGTGACCGAATATGGTATTTAAAATACTTTTTGGTATTTTATCAGCTCTGATTTTGCTCAAAAGTATTTAAATGGTATATAGGTATTTAGTTGCATTTTTCTTAGATTTTATGGTATTATATGGTATTTTCTATGATTTTAATAATCAAAATTGTAAATCGTTGTTCAAGCTGTTTGAACGCTTTCCCGATTTTGTCAATGATCCACAAATAATTGACAATGATCGAACAATGAAAACTGACGACATGGTTAAAATGCTTTTGACTAAAAATCTCAATTGCGATACATTCCGGTATGAATTGAGTTAACAGATATAAATAATTGCTATAAATATTCGAATATTTTGAAATTTGCTCAATCTATGTTAATTTTGCCCGTTTCTAATGCGTCGTGCGAACGCATATTCTCTCTCATTGCGCGAAAATAGGTGCAATAATTTTAAGCCCAATGAACTAATGTTATGTAAAGATCTCAACAAATTTAATTTAAGAAGCTCTGCCGAAGAAGGCTAGTAAAGCCTAGTATCCAGATCGACGAAAACCGAACGCCAGTCATGAGAGAGAGCGAGAGGCAAACAGCTGGCGTTCACTTTTCGTCGGGCCTTTTTTTCACGTCGGTCTCCTGATGGACGAAAAAAATACCAAAAAATTCCATAGCGTTGCCAGTCTGTCTTTGGGTGAACCCTAGCGAAAAGATTAAAAAATTTAATCTTTTGGCGTGCGCTTCTCACTGAACATTATAAGAAATGGAGGGAAAAACTCAAAAAACTCACAAAAGTCGATTGCAGGTGTTTACATGTGAGGACAAAATAACATTAATAATGGTTCTTGTCAGAGCAAAGTGTTTCTTGGGTCAAAATTGTACGAAAAAACACAACAAAAATGCAGCTATGAACTTTAAATTAGCAAATAATTATCAGTAAATTAAAAAAAAACAACTGTTAAATTTAAATTGTATTGTTTTTTAATATCTTTGTACAGCGGCAGACTTGTCTTGCCAAGGTATTTGGTAATATCATTTAAAGGCTCTTTCCCGCAAATACGATTTTTGAATTTTAACTGCTTGGCAACAAACCCAGCTGATTGACAGTACGACCGTAGCACGCTTAAATCTGATGAACTCTCGAAACTTTGGTCACACTGGAAAGATTAAAGTTTTTACGCTAGCATAATCGTTTGTCGATCTCGATACTAGGCTTAAATATAATTAAATGTAATATTCTTAAAAGAAACTTACAAGACTGGACAAAGAAGTTCCTTTATTATTTTATTTTAAGAACATGTTACAAAATTAATTTTAAGCATTTAATTAATTTTAAGACTTTAAATATATATTGGAATATGGAATTGAATACGAATGCATATGGTTTCCGTCTTATGGTGGACTGACATATTGTTAATCGTGTAAAATGGAATAAAAAACACACATTTGTTGCCATCGGAGAAACCTTATTTTTTCTATATATAATAAGTCAATTATTATTTTTACATATTACATATTATAATTTGAATTTCCAGGCGATTTATTTGTTATGGTATTTATAGTGGTATTTTGTAAAATATGAAATAGTATTTTATAGTATATTTTTGAGACCAAATTGGTATTTCTCGTTTGGTCCGGCGCGGTCACGCTGGGCGTTAACCCGTTATATACGGGGAGGCCAAATAAATCTTCATCTTCTACGGACAGGAAGTAACTTAATAAAAATATGAAAACCCGTTTTCATACAAGGTTCCAGTGTTTGGATTCAATTTAAGATGTACCTGGCGCACAGCGTATTTAAAATTTGTGTGTGTTATATATACTAACAGACCATTGACCATGGGGACGCCACCTGAAGAGTCAGATGCAGATCAAATAAAGCCACTCCGAAAGGCGGAGAGGCAAGCCTACCTGTATCGATTAGTACTGTTTTTTATCACCGGCAGTCTTGCGGCCTGGTCCTTTTATGCACTGACTTCTACGAATCTGAACGGGAAACTACGGCAGCTGCACCACCTGCCCAACGCTTACTACCTACAGACGCGAGACGAGTTTGCACTGTACTCCGTGGAGGAGCTGAACGCCTTTAAGAAGTTCTACGATAAGAGCATTACCGATAGCGTCGGGGATAGTTACACGGAAGCGGAGCAGACGAACGTCAAAGAGGCGCTGGGGGCTCTTCGACTGGCTCACGAAATGTACCTTGCGGGAAAAGATGAAAAGGCGGCGCGTTTGTTTAAACACGCACTTGCTTTAGCCCCACGACACCCTGAAGTTCTGCTTCGCTATGGCGAGTTCCTGGAGCACAACCAGCGCAATATTGTTCTGGCGGATCAGTATTACTTTCAGGCCCTGACTATTAATCCGACCAACTCCGAAGCGCTTACCAACCGACAACGTACTGCTGACGTGGTGCAGAATCTTGATGAGCGCCGTTTGGAGTCGCTGGACTCCAAACGAGATGCTCTCTCCGCCATTCACGAATCTAACGCCGCCCTGCGACGTGCTAAAAAGGAAGCCTATTTTCAGCACATTTATCATTCAGTAGGCATCGAGGGCAACACTATGACGCTGGCCCAAACGCGGTCTATCCTAGAGACACGCATGACTGCAGAGGGAAAATCCATCGACGAACACAATGAGATCTTGGGAATGGATCTAGCTATGAAGTACATCAATGCTAGCCTGGTGCAAAAGTAAGTTTCTTGTTTCATCGCAGGTGTTTTTTTACATTTTGGAATCGCTGCATTCTCCCTGTTATGCATTTTGCGACTTCAATATGATCCTTATACTATATTTACGAGTTGCCTGATCAATATATTTCGTTTTTTTATACAGAATAGAAATCACTATAAAGGACATCCTTGAGCTGCATCGTCGAGTTCTAGGGCATGTGGACCCCCTTCAAGGAGGCGAGTTTCGGCGTAATCAGGTGTACGTTGGGGGACATATACCACCCGTTCCAGGGGAGCTTTCTCTGTTCATGCAGCGCTTTCAACGTTGGTTAAACTCCGAGAAAAGCAGCTCGCTGCATCCCGTTAAGTGAGTGTAAAACACATCTAATGTCCAAATATAAAACCATACCAATTTATATCCAGCTATGCGGCCATCGCGCACTACAAGCTGGTTCACATTCACCCCTTTATCGATGGGAACGGACGGACCTCGCGTCTGCTAATGAACACGCTTCTGATGCGAGCAGGCTACCCGCCCGTTATTATTCCTAAGCAGGTCCGTAGCAAATACTACCACTTCCTAAAGTTGGCCAACGAGGGCGACATTCGGCCCTTTGTGCGGTTCATTGCTGACTGCACGGAGAAGACGCTAGACCTATACCTGTGGGCCACCAGCGAACTGCCTCAACAAATCCCCATGCTCATTCAGACGGAGAGTGAAGTCGGAGAGCGTCTGGCTCAAATGCAGTCTCCTTACATAAAACAGTTATATGAATCCGGGTCTGGATCCCAGCCATGACTCTGCTGGATTCCTTGATATTAGCTAATTCTTTTATCTAATATTTAAACGTTCGTGAATATTTGTACAAATTAGTGAAAAGCTTTAATTTGCCTATATTAGTAGATTATTTTAGTGAAAAAAATATTGACTTTAAACTGTGATTAAAGGACAACTAAATGTTGTACACTGTGCCTTATGCACAAAACAATTTAATTCGGCTCCGCTTTCATTCAGGGGGACCACAGACCTTGTTTTTCTGCTGATTTGAAATCGCAAATTATCAAAACAGCTTATTCCCATAAAACTCAATAAAGATATTTGACCCTCATTTAAATATTTTTTGGCATTTATCGTGTTAAATGAATAAAATAGGCATTTATCATAAATGTGTTCGCTGGCAATTTATGTTGCTACTTGATTTGTTGTGGATTTTCCAAGTTAGTGCCAGAATAGCCATCTTAAATATAATTTTTTAATTAAATAAACCAAAAGAATATTCCTTACGTTAACTGAGTGCGTAATTTGTGTGTAATTAAAAAAAAACATTTAGTGCTTTTCTGAGTACACCGATGTGGCAAATGTGCTGTTATTTATCAACAAATAAAAAAATACATTAAAAGATTAAAGTAATAAAAGGGAAATAGCCCGATATACCTACGTTTTAGATCGGTCATTAGTCATTATGGTCCGTTAAAAAGTTTTTAAAAAACAAGATACCTTGGTATTTTTTTAATGAAACAAGAAATGTGTTGCATTTCAAGTTGGAATTGGCTGAAAAGAAATAGAAGAGTAGGGAATCGGTTATTAAAAGCGATTGGCCGGCACACGGCATTACACAGTGCCTTTAAAACGGGACCAAGTTCCTCTCTGCCCATATTTCGGTGGAATTTTGCGACCAGCAGCCACGCCTTAATCTTGCATTATCCCTGGGTTGCATACTGGCCGTCGTGTACCTTGGCGACATAAAATTAGATTTTAAAAAACTTTTATAACATACCTCCTTCCCTTTTGTTCGCTTCTTGACCGGCAGCCTTGTAATTAGCGCATTCCAAGCGCAGGTGGCAGTGGGTGTTGCTTTAAACGAGAATATGTTTAATGTATTATATGTATCAGAGGAGTAGACTCTCCTACCCAAAAATAGACTGGTCTTTTTTATTTTTTTTTTACAATTCTTGTTACGCGCGGATTCTCCAATGGGCGTAAAAACGAGATCGCGAGAAGTGAAAAAGAATATAGAAGCGGACAGACTAAGTTAGAAATACGTACGAGACTAATACTAATACTAATTTTGTGCTAAGTAAGATAAAATTAATGCTTTTAGGCTTGGCAAAGAGTCGGTAGTATTAATAACAAGATATAGTCTATTATAGTCGTTACACAGTACTCTAAACGGTTCATGCATATCATAGTTAGATCCACAAATATTTAAAGTCAGAGGAACATAGTTCGTGGTAACGACCCAGTAAGTCTACTAGTTAAGGCCCAGTAGAGCAAATAATAAAAAGTTCTTTTGCACAGACTCTATCCGGTCTATGTGTACCCCATACTGAGGACTCCAAACTGCTGAACGGTACTCCAGGATTGGACGGACTAGTGAAATGAACAGAGTCTTTGTAACATAGGGATCATCGAATGCCTTTAACCACCTTTTAATAAATGCAAGTTGACCATATTACTTAAGTTAAGTCAAGAAGGACGACAAGGTCATTAACATGCGTGATTCCAGACAACGCACAACCACCCAGCGTATAAGTAGCATATTGTGGGTTCACCCTAAAAAATGTTATTACTTTACACTTTACACTTTACATGTTAGAAGATCACATGGAAACCCTAATAAGTCTAGCTTTAATACAAGAAGCGAGTGATGTACTGAATCAAACGCTTTACTAAAATCAGTGTAAACTACGTCAATCTGCATGTTCTTTCTTAAGCCATTTATTACAAAAGACGTTAGCTCCAAGATGTTTGTCGTCGTAGATCTTCGCCTTATAAATCAATGTTGCCATGGAGATATAATCGATCTATGAAGATGTTGCAAATGGAGTGTAATAGTGTTTTCGAAAAGCTTTGGGATGGCGGATAATTTGGATATGCCTCTGTAATTACTTGTAATGCATTTATTTCCTTTCTTATGAAGAGGAATAACAAATGATTCCTTCCAAATAAGTGGGAAATGAGATGTTTTTAAAGGCAAGGTAAACAATTGGTGCAGAGGTCTACACAGAGATTCAGCACAGTATTTAAGCACGCAGCCTGGAACTCCGTCCGGACCCGGTGAATAGACTGGCTTAACTTTATGGAGATCCAAAAGAAGGGAGCTTTCGCTTAACCTCGGACAAAAAATCAAGATCGACTAGGATAAGGCATTTGAATAAGACGGATTTGGACGGGATGAAACAGAATATGTTGTCTGGAAAAACTGGGCAAATAGATCGGCAATTGCCTGATCAGAATTTGCCGTAGAGTTTTCGAATGATAGCGATGCAGGGTAACAGGCTGATTTACGCTTAGTGTTAACAAAATTATAAAACTGTTTTGGATCTTGTGAAAATTGGACCCTACAACGAGTCAGATAGCTTTTATAACACCAGGCGTTAAGCACGGTAAAATTTGACCGAGCCCTTAGGTACCGAGAGAAGGCAGATTGTGAACCGAACATTTTAAATTTATTGAAAAGTCTGGACTTAATATTTTTTAGGTGTGACAACTCTTTATTAAACCACGGAGGTTTATTTGAAATTGACGGATAGTATAATGGAACACACAGATAAAAGAAGGAATTCAATGCATTATAAAAGATATTAACGGCCTCAGCCACGTTAGTGCATGAATAAAATTCGGACCAGTCATAGCCGGATATAAAAGTATTTAAAAGATGAAAGTTTGCCTTACGAAAGCAGCGGATTCGTTTAACCGACTTTTCGGATTTTGTATTCAGCACTGTTCTTGCGTCTACAGTCAGCTCTAGAGTTGGATGACAAGGATCTTCCGGTTGTGTAAGTGGTGATGTCCTTGATAGGCAAACGCCTTCTGAATTTGAAACAAAACACAAGTCCAGTAAACGTCCTAAGGAGTTTTTAACATAGTTTACTTGGTATAGCGCAATGTCAAGCAAGCCGTCAATAAAGTCATGCTGCGCTAAAGGAAGTAAAATATTAGAGTTTTCGTCTGGGGACCATGTCGCACTATTAAAATATTAAAATATTAAAATCACATTTTTTTGGAAATGGACTGAATAACGGAAAGGTGATTTGCGTAAATAGGGAACTCAGATGATGGTGGGATATATGAACAAATAATATATACAAAACTACCAGGAAACGATAATTTTATACGTAGGAATTCGATGATAGAAGGACTCCACCTTCCCGTCTGGACTGACGATCAAACCTGTAAATTGTGTACTTACCCGGGAGAATTACGGAGCAAAGAATATCCGGCCTTAACCAGGTTTATGTACATACAATAATATTATATGGGAATAAAAAACTATCCGAGTACAATTTAGTCAGCTTATTAAGTAAGCCTCTTGTATTCTGTTAGAAAGAAGAAAAGAAAAGAGGAGGCTAAATTTTTGGGACAGAAGAGGATGTGGAGGGTGCTGGGGAAGGTTCTTTAATGGTATTTTCCATTTCCCCTGAACTATCCTTTTTTCTCTTAGCTTCGTACTCTTTTACAAATATGCTCTCGGGCCAGAAACTGGTGGAGCACACAGATGCAAAAAGAGCACAAGGAATACCAATCTTAAATGATGATACTTTCCTAGCATAAGAAAATTTAAATTGTTTGGCCTTCAAATCATCAACTTGGATTTTGTTACGGATATAAGCCGTAATATCCAGTGATGAGAGGTCTGGGGCGAGCCGTGAAACAAATACATGTTTTAGCTGGGGCACCCGAACACAAATAACTGTTTTAGGTACAACACATGCAACCCTATTTAGTACTACAGAAATTGTATCTGTACTACCAGTATCGGCCGGTAATCCGGACGTTAAGTCCACATGAGGTGTTGGGGTCACTACTTTATTTTGATCGGACAGAGCGGAAGTACCTAGCGGCGCCACATCGGTTCAGCCAACTTCGGGTACCGAATCACTTTTTGCCCCCGATCTTAGTACCATTTGAGTGGCGCCTAAGATTGGCAGCTGAGCTGGAATCGAATCGCGGGCAACAGGTTGCACGACCGCGACTTTTTTGAGCTTTGGGGAATCGGGCTCAGCTGGCATGCGACTAGTAAGCTGCGATTCAAGAACTTATTGATGAGTGGGAAAGGAGAGCGACAGAGAGGGAGCGAAACACCGATTAACTTAGATGTTAGGCACCACGAAACGAGATAGAAACGAAAAGAGAGGGAGAAAGAGAGCGGGATTATAAACCGATTAACTTCGGTATAAGACACCTTAAGAGAGATATTACCGTTGGAGTGCGTGCCGTTCCAACAGCGCCCAACGACGAAGAGAAAGACTGAAAAGGGAGTCAATAGAGAACAATAACAACAAACCAGCACCGAATTATTGATCAAAACTTTTTATTTTCTAAACACCAGTTAATTACGATACACACGCGAAGCAACCGGAAAGTTGTTAGAAGACACTTAAAGGTGTAGAAACGTTAAAACAGATTTAAGTAAGCCCCGGTGGTTTCAACAAGAAAAATAAAAATTCGGAGCGCAAAACAAAAATGGTTTTTTCTGATAGACGGTCTTTCTAATAGGGCTATGGATACTCTGGATCGCCCGTCAAATCCCACAAATAGTCGGCAGCCACCTAAGACTTCTGAGGAAAATTCTGATGTTTTCCCTCCAAATAAATTGAAGCCTGCACCGCGCCCTCCTGCCTGTGATAAATGGTGTTACTGATGTCAAATAACTTAAGCATCTTATCAAGGCTGCCACAACCAATATACGATTCAAGATGTCCGGACCCTCTACAGTTAGGGTGAGTCCCTATGAAGGCAAAACTTACAAGACCGTTTTATTTTTAGCAATTAGTAATCAATCTATCAGAATCGTGGTTAAAGGCTCCATTTGCGCTTTATGCGCTAAATCTTGAGATGATGCTTGCTCCGTTATATCTCAGGACCCATTTCAGTGCATCAATTGTGCCCAGCCTTTCTAGAAGCCATTGCTGGCCCCAATTCAGAAGTTACCAAAAAGAAAAAAAGCCCTAGTAAATTTGTTCCTGCCTCTCATCCTGCTCAGAGTGCTTCAGCAAAAAACCAATACTGGCTTGTCTAAATAGCTTGCATTTCAAGCTAACACTTCTATTTTATCTCAGCACTCACAGCCTATTGCCAGCTTTAATATTATTGTTATAATAATTTATACCAAATGATCTACTGTCGTTTTCTTGGTCTGCTTAGAACTTTCGACAACTTTTCAGTGGATTTTCCAACCGATTTTTCATGGCTGGTGCTATAAGAAAGAACCCAACTGCAATTGATTTTTCTATTTAAAAGGGTATTTAATAGACTTCTGCATGAATGTACTCATTTATAGCATACCAGATCTGTACAGTAGTGTAGTGTTCTTAAAAATACTGCAGTCATTCTTTACTGTACAGTATACTGCAGTCATTCTTTACTGTACAGTATACTCTATAGGCCAGAAGAAGATAGCACAACATTTTCAGTGTACTCACTTCGAGTGGGTACAGTATATGGTTGTACTCTTCGTCAGTGAGTTTTAAATTAACTTAATTCTCAGAATTAGAAAAGGAACAAACTTTTAAAGACGTAGAAGAAATGATGATTAATATTCATATATGTAAATAGCCAAATGATGACATAGAAAAATGAATTAAACCTACACAAGACATCGATAATATACATATTTTCAGATTATTTAGAACCCATTCAGAAGCACTAACATTTTATCTTATGCATATTCAGGATGAACTTTCAATATATACAAATGTAAATAAGCGTATAGTAAAGATTTTGATGTTCTGCAGTGGTGGTCAATTAATAAAAACCGTTTTCCTCTGCTTTATCAAATTAGCTGCAAGATACTAGCAGCTCACGCGAGCAGTGCAGCATCGGAAAGGGCTTTTCTGTTGGCAACAATTTAATAGGCGGAAAACGGTAAAAAAATTGCCACCTTTGAAGACATGGTTAATAAAATAATGTTTCTTCATTCCAATATTAATAGCTTAAATATATATTCATTAATAACATAAAATAATTTGTATAATTTGTTTAAATTAAAATATTAATAATTTCTAAATTCTTGTTTATACCCTTGCAGAGGGTATTATAATTTTGGTCAAAAGTGTGCAACGCAGTGAAGGAGACATCGGAGATGTATAAAGTATAAAGTATATATATTCTTGATCAGGATCACCTCCTGAGTTCATATAAGCATGTCCGTCTGTCCGTCTGTCTGTCTGTTTCTACGCAAACTAGTCTCTCAGTTTTAAAGATATCGAGTTGAAACTTTGCACACACCCTTCTTTTCCTTGCACGCAGTATATAAGTCGGAACGGCCGGGATCGGCCGACTATATCCTATAGTTGCCATATAACTGATTGATCGGAAATGCCATAACTTTGGCAATAAATCCGACCTACCGAATTTCATAAGGATCGGCCGACTATATCCTATAGCTGTTTGTAAAGTTAGGAAGTTGGGATTTTCTATGGGATTTATTTTTGGCCAATCAATCTGACCTACCAAATTTCATAAGGATCGGCCGACTATATCCTATAGCTGCTGTTGAGAGCGAAACTAAATTGTTTTTGCAGCAGCCCACACTACTAACTCGCAAGCACAGACGGAGAGCAGAAAAATATGTGTTTAAAATGAACTTCCGAATCAATATGTTTTACAGTTTACGTTGCGGAGCACGCTTAAAAACTTGGACTTTTTCCTTCTCTTATTTCTCTTCTGCCATTTTTTGAGATGGTTCTTAACAACGTAAATGAGATCGATATTCCTTACAACGATATCTCGATGTTTATATCGAGTGCCTTTATATAACATAAACAAATCAAAACTAAATTTAAATTATGGCGGCAACATTCCCCCTCCTGTAATTGATCCTAGGGTCTTCTAAGCCGACATCTAGAACCGCAATCTTCGTAGCTGGTCGATCGAGAACTCCATGCTGTGTTTTAATAGTGGCTCGACGAACTTGTCCGACCTTGGGAGGAAAAGTGTTGATCACGCGTCCTTTAAGCCATAGATTTCTAGGCAAGTTTTCATCGATGATAATGACCACGCTTCCAACTGATATTGGGGGACACTTTTCAAACCATTTAATGCGTCTAGTGAGCACTGGTGTAAGCTCCTTCACCCAGCGTTGCCAAAAGCGATCTCCAAAGAGTTTTACCTCGTTCCAATGACGTCTTAGGTTAATCTTCTCTTCCTTAATCGGCTTGTAACCATTCGATGAACCCATTAGCAGGTGGTTCGGAGTCAACGCAGAGTCGTCCTCGGAGTCCAGGCTGACGAAAGTTAAGGGACGTGAGTTAATGATGAACTGTGCTTCCATTAGAGCACACCTCAGGCTTTCGTCGTTGAATGAGTAATTCGGGCAGATGTTTTTTAGGACTGTTTTGGTAGTGCGGACTAATCTTTCCCAAGCACCGCGCATATGGGGGGCTCCTGGAGGGTTTAATAGCCATTTAATGCCATCAAACTTGATTGCGATTTTATCAAAGTCGATCTTGATCAGCTCCTCTCGCAATGTCTTTTCCGTGGTCTTAAAATTAGTGCCATTATCGGAATAAATTTCTCTTGGTGTCCCACGAAGTGCCATGAAATTAGTGAAACACATCACACAGGAGCTTGTATCGAGGCTGTGAGCGATCTCAAAGTGGACTGCACGCAGGGTTAAGCAGGTAAACAGCGCAACCCATCTCTTCTCTTTGCGTCTTCCAACGTTGACTAGGATAGGCCCAAAATAATCGACGCCGGTGCATGTGAATGGTTTTTCAAAACTAGCCAACCTAGCTTTTGGAACCGCGGCCATTTGTGGAGGCTGTGGCATTGCGATACGATTTTTACATAATTGACAGGCTTTTCTTACGGATTTGTGTAGTAGTCTTAGGCGCAGAATATAAAATTGGGATTTTATATCATTTATCACGGTTTCGTGAGCGAGGTGATGATATTTTTCGTGATAGAACCGGACTCGACTCTCTGGGGGCAATATTATCGCGTCCATAGTATATCCGATTGCATTCACTTGACCTTTAGTGCGAAGGATTCCGTTGTCGTCCAGATATGCGTTTAAGCCAGTCAATCTGCTTTTTGCGCTTATTGTCTTTTTACAACTTAATGAATGGATTTCGTCCGCGAAATCCAGCCTCTGTGCTTCCTTGTATAGAAGGGTCTGTGCTTCTTTGACGTCAAATTCGGCATGTCCGTCCTTTGGCATTTAGCTTGTAATCGCCGGATATATAGGGACATGTTTGCGACTGCTCTGTACAGGCGCCGCCAATCCGAAAAATATTCCACGTCGAGTAAGACTTTATTCGCACGGGTTATAAAGACATGTCTGCGTAGTTCGGTCGTATCGATCTCCGTTGCCCGTGACGGAACTGTTGGCCAGTTACTGGGTTCCCATTTCAGAAACTCGGGTCCGTAAAGCCATGTGTCCACACGGGGATTTTTGATGACCTTCGTTGCCCCGTCTGCGACGTTGAGCTTTGATGGGATCCATCGTCATTGATCCACTCGAGTGGTCTCCAGGACTTCGCCGATTCTGTGCATCACAAATTGTTGAAAGTTGCGAGGATCCATCACCAGCCATTGAAGAACGGTTCGTGAATCCGACCAGAACGTAAGATCGTCGACTCGAAGATTACGTACGTTGACGATTTTGTTTGCTAAGCGTGAGCCCATCACGGCGGATTGGAGCTCCATGCGCGGAATAGATAATGGCTTTAGTGGCGCCACTTTGCTTTTCGCGGCCACTAGCAGTACGTCCACCTCGTCTTTTTGTGATACTCGGAGGTAGCAAGCAGCGGAATAAGCATGCTCGCAAGCGTCCACGAACGTGTGCAGGTCGATTCGGGTTTCTGCAGATATCCTTGGGGAGTAGCATCCCAAAGGGTCGAAGATCGACATGAAAACCTGAAGGACTTCTCTTTTCGTTGGGACTGCAGGATCGGTAAGGACGTCTCGCTTAGTCTTGAGAATCTGCAAATAAACTTAAATACGTCTTTATGTGGGTCCCACAACATACCCAAAAGCTTTTCTGTAGCGCCGAACTGCACTGGCTCCTGTTTTTTGGCGTCTCCATCGTTCTTAAGATACGAGAGAAATGTACTGGAATTTGACGCCCAGTTTGGAATTTCCAATCCGCCTCTGGAGTGGACCTCTCTTACTTGGCTGGATATTTCGATGGCTTTCTGTTCATCGATCATACTGTCGATGAAGTCGTCGACATAGTGTGCACGCTGAATCGCATCCAAGGCTAATGGGAATTGCTGCTGGTGGACTAAGGCATGAATGGTGCGCAACTAATAGCAAAAGTCATTGCACGCATGACGTAAGTGTTTATCTTATTTTGGTTGGCATCATACCAAAGAAAGCGCTGGGAATGCATGTCTTCTTGGCGAATGTTGATCCTGTGGAACATTTCGGCGATGTCGCCACTTACGGCGACTTTTCCGACTCTAAAAGCTAGAAGAACGTCGATAAGTGGGTTTAAGCAGTCCGGTCCGCATAACAGAAGGTCGTTAAGGCATATCCCATTTGTTTTTGCTGCCGCATCCCAGACCAGCCTTATTTTTCCTGGCTTATTCGGATTTAGGGCTATAAATATTGGTAAGTACCAGGTGCGAGTTTCTTCTTTCTCCGCCTCCTCGTCAGACAGTTGCTTGGCGTATCATTTGGTAAGAAGATTTTTGATTTGGTCGTCGATTTTCGTTAACAGGTCCGGTTCCCTCAGAATTCTGGTTCTCATGCATTGTAGGCGCTTTAGAGCGGTAATGCGACTCTCGGGAAGTCTTTGAAGATCATTCCGCCAAAGAAGCCCAACTTCGTATTTTCCACACTTGTTTTGGCAAGTCTGATCTAGGATTTCGACTGCTCGTTTGTCCTCGCTTGAAAAGAGTTTTTTTTGGCAAAATTGACTCGAGGTTGAAGTGCTCCTTTACTTCATCGTGAAGCTTTTGCCAGTTGCAATCGCAGTGGTGCATAGATACGTGACGATTTGAGTTTGCCGATCCCTGGATGGTCCACCCTAACATACACTTTGACGCTATTGGGTCGTTCCATTTGCCTTCCTGCGAGGAACGGCTATTTTCCAATTGTTTGTTCCAATTAATAACATTGGCTGCGCCGAGTAGGTCTCTAATGGCAGGTCCTTTAGATAGCTGTACTTACTGCGCAACTCATCCATATTAACGGTTTGCTTTGGCAGTGCAATGTTTTTGACAGTATGAACGTTGTTGAGCCAGTAACGTGTTTCTAACGCCTGAGATTTGAATTGATGCTTGCACGGATGTATTTTCGAACCGGGTTATTTCTCCAGTCCACTGTAAACAAATCGGTGACGGTGTACCTTTTATATCGAGCTTGTCAAAAATTGATGTGTCTATTAGGGTAACAGATGATCCTTCATCCAGAAAAGCAAAAATTTCGATTTTTTGTCAGCGTAATGTAGAGTTACGGGAACGATTCGGAAGAACTGGTTGTCTTCTACATCGCCATGGTGTGTGCTTACATGTCTTTGATTTCCCGCTTCGTTGGCTGTATTGGGAACACTTTCCGAGTGGAGTAGAGGGTGATGTTTTCTTGTACAACCATTTACTCCGCACTCCTTTGGTCGACAATTGTTTCGATGAACCTTTAAGCATCGAAAGCAGGCTTTTCCGGCTTTAGCGACTTGCCATCTCTGTTCTACCGCGCTGGTTTTAAATTGTTCGCATTGTGTTACCCAATGATTTGTGGACTCGCATGCAATGTACTTTCGATTAGGCTGTTGCTGGACTGTAGATCCCTGGCTCGAACTGGCTGCGCAGCTATTATGGGTATTCACAGAACTAGTCCTGTGAGAAAACGGTGGCACGACAGTCGACGCCGCCTGCGCTATTTTGTAGAGCCAGTCGCTGAAAGCTTTAATGGGAGGGACCGGTTCGTCGCGGGGTGCATCGCCCAGTTTAGTTTGTGGTTACTTGGAAGTTTGTCTACAAGCTCCTTCACTAACATTGGGTTGTTTAAGTGCGCTTGTAGGCTGCAAGCTTCGATCGTGGCGCAAATGTTGCGTACTGCGAGCGCGTACTCTATTATGGATTCCAATTTTTCTTTGGGTGGCGGTAGCTTCCTTACCTTGTCGATCATCCTCTCTAGGATGTGCTCGGGTCTGCCGAAGAACATTTTCAGCGTGCTCATTACTTCCGGAACTAGGCTAGGAAGTAGAAGCTTATCCTTCACCATTTCGCGAGCCCTACCTTTTAGGCACTATTGTAGACGGGTTGGAGAATCCTGCTGCGGAAGTGCTGTGCTCAAATGTACTGATAAACATTGGCCACTCCTCGGATCACCGCTGAACGAAGGAAGCTCCTTGGGTATAGCTTGTCTTGCGGCGATTTGGGAACTGGACGGTGATGCGGGGGTCGCCTGAAATAGCCCGTCTGTCGATCCGTCTTGCATATTCATTTGTAGTAAGATTTTATACTTCTCCTCAATGAATCTCTGTTCGGAAGCTTTCTTTTCTTCCAACATGTCGAGCATTAGCTTGCTTTTGTTGACGTTAGAATTATCGTCGGGTATAATCTGTCCGCCGCTGGGTTTATCCATTTCGATGACCGCGTCCAGCTGTGGCTTATTTTGGTTTACGGATAATGAGTTGGAGCTGTCGAAATGATTTTGAGGCGGTGATGTAGCCGACACCTGCGCAGTGAAAGTGGTACCAACTATCACAACTATCGCATTGAACCCAGCTTTCCTAAGTTCCTATCGTTTTTTTCTTGCATATTCTATACACTTCTTGGCTCATCTCAATTCACTTTTTAGGGTTATGTCAACTTGGCGTGTGGCGGAATTGTAGTTGTGTGCGTAATTTCTGTGGTTTTTTGGCTCCGTTTACGTATTACGTTTTACTCACCTTACGTTCAAGAAAGGGATGCGATCGCGATTTCACAATGTTATGTCTAATTGGAAATGCGTCGCTTCGTAATTGTACAGTTATAACGGCAACCGATTGTGCACAAAGTTTTTAAGAATGTTGAGAGCAAAACTAAATTGTTTTTACAGCAGCCCACACTACTAACTCGCAAGCACAGACGGAGAGCAGTAAAATATGTGTTTAAAATTAACTTTATTTACTTGGTCTGAGGAACTTGTGAGATGGTTCTGAAGCCGGCTAGCTGGGGCGACCGAGCGGGTCGCAGGTTGCGGATAGCGGACGACCTCACTCGAGGCCAACTGCGAATAAGCTGGCGGTGGAAGTCAAACACAGAATCGTGGACGGAAACCCCAGCAAATAAGCAGTCCCGGACAACCAGCGGGTATCTTGCAACGAGGCAGTACCGACGATGCGATTTGTTCAGCCGCATCTAAACAGTTGCTTTGCACAAACCCAATATCCCCCACACACCACCTACCCACTCCCTCTCCCAAACAACATCTCTCTCCGGGCCGGACTACGGTGTAATTCGGACCGTGCCAAGAGTCAGCCTGGCTGGGGGCCCGGATCAACAACTAGCTCAGTCTCAAACGGTGGGCTCAGGGAGATGGCGACCCCCTGTTCTATCTACCGCCTTACCCGGGTACCGCGGATCTCTGCCCGGACGGTGTTTCCCAACTATGGGCAAGAGAAGCCCCAGCAAGAAGGTGCTCAGGCGAAGAGGCAACGCTCCATAGAGCTGCCCGGTCCGTCGGCGAAGAGATCGAAGATCCAGCCGTCGGTCTCCTTTGCCGAGATCACCAAAGATCGGGTCCTACTTGGACTTATAGATAGGGGAAATCCGGAGAACAGGATCCCCAGAAATAAATGGAAGGCGGTTGAGTCCAAGCTGTCTCTCATTTGCCTGCGTATGGTACGCGAGAAGCTCGGTTCAGCGCCTTGCTGTATGGACGCGGGCTGGTACCAGGGCAGTGTAAAAGTGGTGGCCTGCGATAATCAGCGATCAGCTGACCTATATAAACAGGCGGTAGCTCAGCTCGGAGCAGTCTACTTAGGGGCGAACATAGTCGCACTAGATTGGTGTGACGTCCCCAGTAGACCGCGAGCCAGAATTTGGCTCCCAGCAGCAATCGCATCACCGGAGGACATCCTCTATATGTTGCAAGAATGCAACCCACATCTCCCCACAAAAGACTGGAAAGTCGTTAAGGTGGAGGAGCACGTAGGTGACGTGAACCAAGCGATCGTGGTACTAAATATGGAGTCGGTCGCTCCCATAGAGGCTGCTCGGGGAACGCTCAACTATGGGTTCAGTGCCATACATATCAAGATCTATAAAGGGGACTCTAATTCCTCGGGAAGTCCTGCCGGCAACCCAGCTGAGCAGGTGCTTGCGGAGGAAGTGGAGGCCCCTGGTGTGCCGGAGGACGGCTTCTCAACCGACTCGTCGCTGAGCAGAGAGATGCGAGCGATGGGACCGGCAATCGATGAAGTGGACCTGAGCGATTCGGAGGCCGACGTTACTGTGGTGGAGGTTGCAGCTGGGGATGTCGCTAAGACTCCTGCAGATCAACCTACATCACAGTAAAGCAGCGTCCGCTGCTCTTCTGCTTCGCCTGGCCAAAGGCGAAGCCGACGTGGTCTTAGTTCAGGAACCCTGGGTAACAGGAGGCAGGGTTGCTGGACTAGGAACAAAAGATGACAAGCTTATGCTTGACCCCAAACAAGGTAAAATTCGAACCTGCATTTTAGCCAAACGGCATCTTAGTACATTTCTGCTTCGCAACTACAGCAACGGAGACAACACAGCAATAAGCCTGGAGCTGCAAAGCGGCTCTTTTAGGATGCTATCGGCCTACATGGCTTTTGAAAAGATAAACCCCCAGCCGCGCTAGTCAGAGGACTGGTACAGGAATGTGAAGAGCTTAAGAAAGGTTTGGTGATAGGATGCGATGTAAATGCCCACCATACTCAGTGGGGCTGCCCTATCAACAACGACAGAGGTGAGTCTTTATTTGATTTCATTCTAAATTCGAACTTATTTCTTTGTAATAGGGGCAATACCCCTACTTTTATAACAAAAACGTGCCAAACGATCATAGATCTAACCCTGGCATCAGATTCACTCATAAGCACAGTCACAAACTGGGCTGTCTCCGACGAGCACTCATTTTCAGATCACAGGTTTATAGAGACAACTTTGTCCATAGTGTCACCTGCGCCGGTCAGCTTTGCCAACCCCAGGCGGGCAAACTGGAATAAATACAAAGAAATTCTACCGAACTTCCTCCCCAGGGAGCCACCAGAAAGCACTCTTTGCACTCAGGAGCTAGATAATATAGTAAACAAATTCACAGAAGCATGCAACGCGGCATTCACAGCTGCATGCCCGTTAGGGAAACCAAGAGGAAGGAAAAAACCTCCTTGGTGGACCCAGCAATTATCAATCCTCAGAGCCAAATGCAGAAACCTGTTCAACAGAGCGAAAGCTGCAAATGAGGACATAAACTGGCAAAGCTACAAAAAGGAACTAGCCACATACAAAAAGGCCATCAGAAAAGAGAAGAGAACTGCGTGGCAGAACTTCTGCTCGGATATTGAAAAGACAACTGATGCCGCAAGGCTCAGAAAAATACTTTATAAGACAGCCGTATCCTTGGGCTATCTCCAAAAGGCTGACGGATCATGGTCGGACTCTAGGGAAGAATCCCTAAACCTACTCCTAGACGCTCACTTCCCAGGGAGCCTGCAAACAGGACATCCCCCAGGAAGACACACTGGAGAAGGAATAAACTTAAATCTCCTACTATCAGACCGTAATATAAACTGGTCCATTCATAGTTTTAAGCCATACAAATCGCCGGGACCGGACAATATAACACCGGCACATATTCAGCAAGCAGGAGAACTAGCTATAAACTGGCTGAGAAAAATCTTCCAGACCATTCTTGCAGTAGGAGAACTACCTACAGCATGGCGGGAAACGAAAGTCGTTTTCATCCCTAAGGCAGGGAAAGCCACCCAGCGAAGGATTTCAGACCGATAAGTCTGACATCATTCCTGCTAAAAATCCTAGAAAGACTGATAGGTCTACACTTTAGAGACATCATTGACCCGACGCAGATATCAGAGGCGCAACACGCATACACCAAAGGTAAGTCGACCGAATCGGCGCTACACTTGGTAGTAAGCAACATCGAGAAATCACTCAGTATACAATAATACACCTTGATCGCCTTCCTTGACATAGAAGGAGCTTTCAACAACGTGCTCCCCACGGCAATAACGGAATCCCTCACTGAACTAGGGGTTGAGCCACCGCTGGTGGGGCTGATCCACAAATTGCTGATAAGCAGACTGGTCACGGCCACACTAGGGACCTCGACCCAGACTAGATTAGTGAACAGAGGCACTCCGCAAGGAGCGGTAAATAAGCTACTGCGGATTCTTGAAGGAGGAGGCTGTAAAATAGTGGCATACGCAGACGATGTCGCCATCATCTTTAATGGTAAGTATCCACAAACGTTATGCGATCTTATGACCGCAAAACTAAGAACACTATCGGAATGGACTACAAAGAACGGACTTGGGGTAAATCCCTCAAAAACGGAACTAGTCCTTTTTACAAATAGATACAAAATCCCACTTTAAACAACTGTAATCTCTCTTTTAGCGAGCACGCAAGATGGGGTTAGTATTAGATAAGCGTCTTAAATGGGGCTTAAACAACCAAGAGAGAACCAAGAAAGCGACCATTGCACTTTACTCTTGTAAAAAAGCAATCGGGCTAAGATGGGGTATGTCCCCTAAAATCGTCAATTGGATATACACAGCGGTAGTCAAGCCAATCCTACTATATGGAGTGGCTCTGTGGTGGACCGCTTTACACAAACAATGTATCTTAACTCCCCTTAACAAAGTACAGCGCATGGCGGCTTTGTGTATTAGTGGAGCCCTTCGAACTACCCCAAACGAAGCGCTGAATGCGATCTTGAACCTCCAGAGCCTGGACTTAGCAGGAATGGAAAGGGCGAAATCGGCAGCCATTCGACTAAGGGATACAGGGCAATGAAAAGCCCAACTGTATGGTCACGCTAAGATTCTTCAGCATGACAAATTGATCCCGCCAAAAACGGATCTATGTAAAACCCGTGAATACAATCACACGCCCTTCGAAGCTCTGATCCCAGGCAGGGAAGCCCAACTGTATGGTCACGCTAAGATTCTTCAGCATGACAAATTGATCCCGCCAAAAACGGATCTATGTAAAACCCGTGAATATAATCACACGCCCTTCGAAGCTCTGATCCCAGGCAGGGAAGTATGGGATCGTGGCCGACCGGGCTCAATAGACGCAATCTGTTTATATACAGACGGCTCCAAACTAGACGGACACGTAGGTGGAGGCATATACTCCGAGCAATTAGAGATCAGGCGGTCATTCAGACTTCCTGACCACTGCAGTGTCTTCCAAGCGGAAGTGTATGCTATAATGGAAGCACTTGTCTGTTTAAGGGACTTAAACACCCAGAACAGACACATAAACATATATAGTGATAGCCAAGCGGCTATTAAATCAATCTACTCGACAAATACAAACTCCCGAACAATAGCAGACTGTCGCAAATCTCTCCACGAGATGGCTAGTCAGTTTACTGTCAGCCTTATATGGGTTCCGGGTCACCGGGATATCGTAGGCAACTGTATAGCAGACGAGCTAGCCAGGCAAGGCACCACCATACCTCTCCTTCCAGGAAAGGAGAATGTTGGCATGCCTATGGCTACTTGCAAGCTAATTATTAAAAACCATTTCAGCAATTTAGCCAACACTTATTGGCAAAACACACCGCAATGCCGAATCTCTCACCAGACATGGCCTGCAATAAACAATAAGAAAACATCAGAACTACTCAATTTCAGCCGCACTGAGTGCGGAATGCTAATTCGAGTACTCACAGGCCACTGGCTCGTTGGCGCACACGCCGGCAGGCTAAAAGCCCCAAAAAATGATTTTTGTAGAAAACATCAGAACTACTCAATTTCAGCCGCACTGAGTGCGGAATGCTAATTCGAGTACTCACAGGCCACTGGCTCGTTGGCGCACACGCCGGCAGGCTAAAAGCCCCAAAAAATGATTTGCATTTGCTGCAGGGATGAAGAAGAAGAGGAAACGGTGGAACACCTACTCTGTTCATGCCCAGCCCTATGCAGGCTTAGACTGAAACACTTAGGATATCCTTTCATAAATGACCCGACCGAAATTTCGCAGACTAACCTGAAGAGTCTAAGCTCTTTTATTAAATCCTCCGGATGGGGGACTTGCTGATCGACCAACCTACAGGCTGACTCTTAACGGATAGGGGACCCAAAAATAGAGATCATACGGTATCACAATGGACCCACAGAGGTCTAAGTGTACCAGGCTACAGTCTGGCAGCCGTCCTAACCTAACCTAACTTTATTTAAATTTCAGCTTCCGAATTGCGGAGCACGCTTAAAAACTTTGTCTTTTTTCCTTCTCTTATCTCGCTTCTGTCATTTTTTGAGATGGTTCTTAACAACGTAAATGAGATCGATATTCCTTTACAACGATATTCGTTTTATATCGAGTGCTTATATATAACATAAATAAATCAAAATTAAATTTAAATTATGGCGGCAACAGCTGCCATATAACTGAACGATTGGAAATGCCATAACTTTGGTGTTTTTAAAGTTAGGAAGTTGAGATTTTTTATGAGTGTTAAGGATGCATCATATGAATAATTTTGGAGAATATAATTTACAGAATATTCTGCAAGGGTATTTCAACTTCGGCTCCGCCCGAAGTTAGCTTTCCTTTCTAGTTTTATAATTAATACATTTGAAACGAAAATACAAATCAATTTTTTAATCGTATTCTTTCTATGACATACATACACACGAGAACTATATATATGTGTATGTACCAGTCATGAAATATCACTCACTGTACAGTATGGCAACTGTACACTGTACAGTGCGTTGACTACTGCAGACCAATATTACTGTACTCATCAACAACTGTACAACTATGGAATGAGTGAGAACACTGTCAAGCAAAACAGACAATACTACCCTACTCACTTACACCCAAATATAATGTGCAGAAAAAAAAGTGTGCCCACTTCTAGAATAAGTGATTCATTTGTCGTTTTGGATGCATTCATGCAGAAGTCTATAATATATACTATATAATAATTTTCTGAATGTTCACGAATCAAATTAATTTATATCCGATCATATTCCGCTTGATATACTTCTGTGTGCTGCTGCCCGGCTAACATTGGAAGTTTTAAGGATCAGCTCTGGTAAAGCTGAACCGATTAGTATCTAGCAGAAGTCTAATGCCGACCTTTCCAAGATTTTCGAGTTAATTCTTGTGAAACGGCTTTAGAGTATTGATCTATTCCAGGATGAAATTCCGGGTCGCCAGTTTTTTTTTTATGTCTGCATAGTGCTGCTATCGTGTGGTCAATTATGATCTTAATGCCTTTGAGACGAAAAATAGTCTCCTTCGCTCATTTCTTTTTGGCAGAACCTTCCAAGTGGATGTACGTGGCTAAAATTCTACACGCGACCAATACTTTCTGGAGTTTCTCAGAGAAGTGTACTGGGCCAGGGCCACCGTTATATACGTTTATACATATTACACTGTATTTTTGGTGACGAGAGTTCTGCGATGCCAAGGACATGAGGCAGGACATGTTATCCCTGTTGATCCTGCGAAGTCTCAGCATGCCACTTTTCCGCTGAACAGGCTGAACACATATCGCCCTTCACTGGACGGGGTTCCCATCTAGACAGGCGACTTACCTGGAAGCATCATATTGGGGCTGCCTGTGCATCCACTCGGCAAAAAGCTCGGAAGATAAGGTTACTCCTTCGTCCGAGACTATCGCTTACGGCGACGTCGATGATTTTTAAGGCTTTTTAACGACTACCCTATCTTGGGGAATCCATTTTGTAGCACTGCCTGTAACACTTCCATAAATCTAATTGAATCATGCCCAGCCAAAATTTCAAGAAGTTTAAATGATTTATCATTTATCGCCCCTTACTATACACGAAAATCCACTATATTTCGATATCTCAAAATTAGTTCTGTCCGTACATCAATCACTAATTCTGCCATACGTCACAGAACAAAACTTCTCTTACATACAAATAAACTTGCCCACCAAACCTATGAACAGAAGAAGACTGAAAAGATTACACCCATCTGAAAATTGAATACGTCGACGACCCGCTAGTGGGAGACTCATTTCTTAGTCTGTCGCCCAACATCATACATTTTCTGGCGAGTCAGATTCTTTCAAGTAAATCAGATCGTTCTTGGGGTCAAAAAAATCGTATATACTTAAACACGTGTTAATTTTGCACATGCCAAATAAACATAAAAGGCAATCTTATTCAAAGTGTTTTACAAAAATACCAAGTGCACCATAGAAAACACCAATCAAGAGGCGTAGGACAAAAAATTATGTGCAGGTAACTTTGTCACAAAAATTTTAGGACATGTGACTGATTTAAGCATAAAGTTTCAGGATTTGTAGTTCGATTTCCAAATCCATCATTTAAATAAGCTGCAGTTTCTGACGAAGCACCACAAAAATAAATTAGCTGCTAAGCTGACCAAGCTTTGTGAAATTTCAATACTATTTTGTATTAACAAAAACTACGCGAACTTGATTGGAAGGAGACGAATTTTATAGAGAGTAGCGACGACGAGAAGGAGTGCGATGTTGATTGGATTCGATTTAACACTGTTATTTTAATTTCACAAATCATCTCTTAGAGCTATGCTTAGCTAAAGGAGGGCGAGAGACGGGCGAATTCGCGAGAGCGAACGAAAGTTTTATTGGCTCCCGCTCTAGCCTTAAAACTAGAGAAAATTTGAAGTTTAAATAAACGCGCCAAGTGCGCAAACACCGCCCCCTCTGAAGGAACGACGTCCTTCAGCCCAACGCAGGCAATACCGCCAGCCGACGTATCGCTCTCCGGTATACTCCTTCCTGAGTCCGAACGTCCGCCACCCGAACCTTCTTGTCAGCGCCGGCGTGGACCGCTTCCACTCGCCCGATCCTCCACTGTTGGTGTGGAAGGTTGTCCTCGGCGACGACAACCATGTTTCCCGCGACGAGGTTTTGGCTCCTCCTTGTGCCACTTTGACCTCTGCTGGAGGCTGGAGATGTACTCCCGGGACCATCGCTGCCAAAACCTGTGCTTGAGCGACAAGACACCTCGCCATCGACGTAAGCAGGTCAGGTTGATCTGGTCCAGGAGTGCTTCCGACGGTGGGGCCAACAGGGACCGCCGATGAGCAGATGTCCGGCGTCAGGGCTTCGCCGTCGTTTGGGTCGTTGCAGAGGGTTTCCAGAGGTCTTGAGCTCCTCCGCGGTCAAGAGGTTTTGGCCGACCGTCCAAAGGAACAGGTGCTTTGCTGACTTTACACCTGCCTCCCAAAGTCCGCCGAAGTGCGGTGCTCTGGGCGGTATGAACGCAAACTCGCATCCTTTTTTTGATGCGTATGGTTCTTTATCGCCCCCCTGCTCCTCCAGACGGGCTCGGAACTCCCTCATGTGCCGGTCGGCTCCGACGAAGTTGGTGGCGTTGTCGCACCACACCTTCTCCGGTATCCCGCGACGACTCACGAACCTTTGAAAACCCAACAAAAAAGCATCAGTGGTTAGGTCAGACACAAGTTCCAAGTGGACCGCTTTGGACGCAAAACAGACGAATAAGGCCACGTACGACTTGTACGGTGGCTTACCACGGATACGATACGTTGTGCTGGAGGGACCACAAAAATCAACGCCACAGATGTTAAACGGGCGGAGAGCTCGAAGTCTATCTGCTGGCAAGTTCCCCATGATTTGCGTCAAAAGTTCCGGCTTACAGCGAAAGCAGCGAATGCACGAGCGAACTGTTTGTCGGCAGACTTCTTGCGCATTGACTAGCCAAACTTTTTCGCGCAGACGACTTACAAGAGCTCGAGGGCCAGCGTGACAATTCGTGACGTGCAGGTATGACACATATGATCTGATGAATTGTGAGCTTTTAGACAGGAACAACGGGAATTTGGCTTCGTACGGGATAGGAGCATTCAATAACCGACCCCCAACTCGTAGCAACGTCGAGGAACACCAATTTAATTTATTCTTCTGAATAAAGGGGCTTAGCTTTTGAATATTCGTTGCTACCGGTTTATTTTTGCGAATTTAAATTATATCGTCACTGAATTCGTGAAATTGGATAGCTTCAACAATTTTCTTAAAAGCGAAATTCAGTTCTCTTGGCGAAATTTTTTTCAAAGGTCTTCGTCCCTTTTCTGCACCTTTTAATAAAGCGGAAAACCCATACGAAAACTCTCAGTAGCTTCAGGTGCGACGAAAAGTTTTTTATTTTCTGAAGCAGATAATTTGGCTCTGGGCTAACTACGAGAGCTAATGCCGATTTGCGTAATTCCATAGACACTACTGCGGCCGGTAGTTCGAAATGTTGATTTACAGACCAATTCATTTCGGAGTCCAGCAAGAACAGAGGCCCGCCGAACCAGATGGACGTTGTAAGCTCCTCAACGTCACATCCACGGGACACTATGTCTGCTTTGGTGTTTTTAAAGTTAGGAAGTTGAGATTTTTTATGAGTGTTAAGGATGCATCATATGAATAATTTTGGAGAATATAATTTACAGAATATTCTGCAAGGGTATTTCAACTTCGGCTCCGCCCGAAGTTAGCTTTCCTTTCTAGTTTTATAATTAATACATTTGAAACGAAAATACAAATCAATTTTTTAATCGTATTCTTTCTATGACATACATACACACGAGAACTATATATATGTGTATGTACCAGTCATGAAATATCACTCACTGTACAGTATGGCAACTGTACACTGTACAGTGCGTTGACTACTGCAGACCAATATTACTGTACTCATCAACAACTGTACAACTATGGAATGAGTGAGAACACTGTCAAGCAAAACAGACAATACTACCCTACTCACTCACACCCAAATATAATGTGCAGAAAAAAAAGTGTGCCCACTTCTAGAATAAGTGATTCATTTGTCGTTTTGGATGCATTCATGCAGAAGTCTATAATATATACTATATAATAATTTTCTGAATGTTCACGAATCAAATTAATTTATATCCGATCATATTCCTCTTGATATACTTCTGTGTGCTGCTGCCCGGCTAACATTGGAAGTTTTAAGGATCAGCTCTGGTAAAGCTGAACCGATTAGTATCTAGCAGAAGTCTAATGCCGACCTTTCCAAGATTTTCGAGATAATTCTTGTGAAACGGCTTTAGAGTATTGATCTATTCCAGGATGAAATTCCGGGTCGCCAGTTTTTTTTTTATATCTGCTATCGTGTGGTCAATTATAATCTTAATGCCTTTGAGACGAAAAATAGTCTCCTTCGCTCATTTCTTGTTGGCAGAACCTTCCAAGTGGATGTACGTGGCTAAAATTCTACACGCGACCAATACTTTCTGGAGTTTCTCAGAGAAGTGTACTGGGCCAGGGCCACCGTTATATACGTTTATACAGATTACACTGTATTTTTGGTGACGAGTGTTCTGCGATGCCAAGGACATGAGGCAGGACATGTTATCCCTGTTGATCCTGCGAAGTCTCAGCATGCCACTTTTCCGCTGAACAGGCTGAACACATATCGCCCTTCACTGGACGGGGTTCCCATCTAGACAGGCGACTTACCTGGAAGCATCATATTGGGGCTGCCTGTGCATCCACTCGGCAAAAAGCTCGGAAGATAAGGTTACTCCTTCGTCCGAGACTATCGCTTACGGCGACGTCGATGATTTTTAAGGCTTTTTAACGACTACCCTATCTTGGGGAATCCATTTTGTAGCACTGCCTGTAACACTTCCATAAATCTAATTGAATCATGCCAAGCCAAAATTTCAAGAAGTTTAAATGATTTATCATTTATCGCCCCTTACTATACACGAAAATCCACTATATTTCGATATCTCAAAATTAGTTCTGTCCGTACATCAATCACTAATTCTGCCATACGTCACAGAACAAAACTTCTCTTACATACAAATAAACTTGCCCACCAAACCTATGAACAGAAGAAGACTGAAAAGATTACACCCATCTGAAAATTGAATACGTCGACGACCCGCTAGTGGGAGACTCATTTCTTAGTCTGTCGCCCAACATCATACATTTTCTGGCGAGTCAGATTCTTTCAAGTAAATCAGATCGTTCTTGGGGTCAAAAAAATCGTATATACTTAAACACGTGTTAATTTTGCACATGCCAAATAAACATAAAAGGCAATCTTATTCAAAGTGTTTTACAAAAATACCAAGTGCACCATAGAAAACACCAATCAAGAGGCGTAGGACAAAAAATTATGTGCAGGTAACTTTGTCACAAAAATTTTATCTGAAGCAGATAATTTGGCTCTGGGCTAACTACGAGAGCTAATGCCGATTTGCGTAATTCCATAGACACTACTGCGGCCGGTAGTTCGAAATGTTGATTTACAGACCAATTAATTTCGGAGTCCAGCAAGAACAGAGGCCCGCCGAACCAGATGGACGTTGTAAGCTCCTCAACGTCACATCCACGGGACACTATGTCTGCTGGGTTAACTTTTGTGGGAACGTGTCTCCAAGTTGCGTTCTCCGACCACTCCTGAATCTCTGCGACCCGATTTGATACAAAAACCGACAATGACGAAGGATGGGTTTTGATCCAGTGTAATGTGATCACGGAGTCTGTCCACAGGAAAACATTCTCAATGGGACAATTTAGCAATGGCCTGACACGATTATACAGATCTGCTAAAAGGTGAGCTGCGCACAGCTGAAGGCGAGGCAAAGTTTTCGCCTTGAGGGGAGCTACTTCTGATTTGGGTACGAACTTAGATGCACGCTCCATACGCTCGCATGGAAGCGTCTGCGAAACCATGTATTTGAATAGGGACTTGCGGATCTGTGTGGACGAATCGCGATACCTTTATTTTCGGAAGCTGCAGAAGTATTGCTTTAAAGGTATCCCATGAAGTAAGCAACAGCATTGGTAGCGACTTGTCCCAATCTAGCTTTCGAAGCCACAGCTCCTTCAACAACATCTTTGCTCTTGTGACTAAAGGACATAAGAGGCCAAGTGGATCGAAAAGTCGACAAAATATTTCGTTTTGTTGCGCGAAGATCCAGGAAAGAGTCATCCAACCGAAATTGGAAGTAATCTTTAACCGTTAACCAAACCACGCCAAGGGTCTTAGGTACGTATGAGCTTGCCGTAAGTGGCATTACAGCGCTATCAGATGCGGATAACTCTGGGCAGTTTGAAAACCACTTTGCCAGTTAAAATCCTGCCTCTTGCAAAACCTGAGAAACTTCGTCTCGAAGGCCTTGCAGGTCCTCAACGCATCCGGCGCCAGTCAACAAATCGTCAATATAAAAATCTTTTTGAATAATCTGTGCGGCTTTTGGATAAGTTGCTTGCGCCATCTCTCCTAGCCGGATTAAACACCTGATCGCCAAAAAGGGTGCTGGCGAAGCTCCATATGTAATGGTATTTAACTTGAAGATTTTCAGAGACTCAGAGGGATCTCGTCTCCATACTATGAGCTGAAAGTTTCGGTCAGATTCGTCCACCATTACTTGGCGATACATTTTTTTTATGTATGCCGCAAGGGCAAACTTATGCAATCTAAACCGAAGCTCAACTCTTAGGCAAAAGCAAACGCAAACGGAGAATGATGCACTGACCAATAACTAAGGGCAACGAATATAAAGGCCTGATGCTGCAAGGCGCGGGAAAATAATAAAAAGCGCGGGAAAAATTATGAAAAGCGCGGGTTTTTTGATGCGATTTTCTCAATTTTTAAAAAATTGCACTTTTTCCAAATGTTTAGCAATACTCTAAATTGGTGGTCACTACGACGAAAATGGGGGAATTACGTTTGCACTAATTTTGGTCGAATTTGTCATTTGTGTTTTAATGTCCAAAGCGATTCACTTTGGTATAGTTTAAAATATTTATGTATGTATGTATATTTGCCAGAACTAAAATTGTTAGGATGTATGTACATGGAAATTTTTATTTTCTTGGTTAGAATGCTCACTATTTACCGATTTTACACGAATGCAAAAAGATAAAAAATGGGTCAAACACAATTAAAAAAAACGTCACAGCTTAACTTTCAACTTTTAGCACTCTATACCTGGTTGTCCAATTCGGGGCTTGTAACTTCCTTTGATTCCATTGTAACAGCAGCAACAGAGGGGTAGCAGCAAAAGAGGGGTCGACAGAGGCTTCCAACGCAGTTCCAAAGAGATAAATAATTTGCCGCACCGACGCGAGTTTTATTTACAAAATTGAATTGGGCACAATCGTGAACGCTTTCCAATCGATCACGTCGGGGTCATCATTAAATTTCAATACTATTTTGTATTAACAAAAACTACGCGAACTTGATTGGAAGCGACGAATTTTATTGACTGTAGCGACGACGAAAAGGAGTGCGATGTTGATCGGATTCGATTTAACACTGGTCTTTTAATTTCACAAATCATCTATTAGAGCTATGCTTAGCTAAAGGAGGGCGAGAGACGGGGCGAATTCGCGAGAGCGAACGAAAGCTTTATTGGCTCCCGCTCTCTCCTTAAAACTAGGGAAAATTTTGAGTTTAAATAAACACTTTGTTCAACCTGATCAACTAAAATAGACTGTTTTTAAACCCTTGCAGAGAGTATTCAAATTTTGGTCAAAAGTCTACAACGCAGTTAAGGAGACATCTCAGACCCTGTAAACTATATATATTCTTGATCAAGGTCGCGTCCTGAGTTGATATAAGCATTTCCGTCTGTCTGTCTGTTCCACTCTTCGTCTGTCTGTCTGTTTCTACGCGAACTAGTCTCTCAGTTTTAAAAATATTGAATTGATATTGAATATTGCACACACCCTTCTTTCCTTTGCACGCAGTATATAAGTCGCAAGGGCCGGGATCGGCCGACTATATCCTATAGCTGCCATATAACTGAACGACCGGAAATGACATAATTTTGGTGTTTGTAAAGTTAGGAAGTTTGGATTTTCTATGGGTTTTATTTTTGGCCAATCAATCCGACCTACCAAATTTCATAAGGATCGGTCTATTATATCCTATAGCCGCCATATAACTGATTGATCGGAAATGCCATAACTTTGCTGTTTGTAAAGTTAGGAAGTTGGGATTTTCTATGCGTTTTATTTTTGGCCAAACAATCCGACCTACCAAATTTCATAAGGACCGGCCGACTATATCCTATACATGCCATATAACTGAACGATCGGAAATGCCATAAATTTGGTGTTTTTAAAGTTAGGGAGTTGGGATTTTTTATGAGTATTAAGAATGCATCATATGAATAATTTTGGAAAATGTAATTTACAGAATAAGTTAGAAGTTAGCTTTCCTTTCTTGTTTTTTCTCTAGTTTTATCGTCTTGTACAATATAAAACAAGAGAGAACGCTATAGTCGGGTGCCCAGACTATCAGATACCCGTTACTCAGGTAAAGGGAGTGCGAGGAAGATGGAGATAGAAACTTTGATTACGCATAACTTTTTAACGAATGGTCCGATTTGAAAAATTTCTTCTACATTTCGATAGGTATTGATAAACACAATAAAACTGCATTTTTACTTTTCCGAAATATTTAAATTTTTAAAATCGTATATAAGCGATTGTGGGCGTTAAAGGGGGCGTGGCACCTTTTTGAAACAAACTTGCGCTGCGTAGGAACTCCTAGAATCTGCATGCAAAATGCCAATCTTCTAGCTTTTATAGTTTCCGAGATCTTTTACTCTACGAGTAACGGGTATAATTATATAATCAAATTAATTATTTACACATAACTTAACCATTCAATATACTAAGAATATATCCTAGGATAAGCCTTTTCTCAAAAGAAAATGAAGTATTTGTCAATAACTAGAAAAGAAATTAAATATTGAAATAAACTTGATTATTGCTATTAAGACTTGTAAGATTTGTATTTAAGTGTTAACATGGAGAAACTGAACTAATTTAATAATATAGAGCACTTACACCAAGCTCATAAAAATTCTTATGTAATTTTGTTAGCTAGTTTTGATAGAAGATCCCCCCAATCCGACGAAGTCCCAGCCGAAAACGTCCCAGTGCTAACCGCTCTCCAAATCAAAATATGGTTGGCTTGGTCGCGACGAATTCGCCCTCCTGATCGGAAGGCAACTGCCTGCCTGCCTAGCTCTTGACACTTCTTGAGCTGACCTCATATGGCGCTTCGAGTCGACTAAATTGCCCTCTCGATTGCTGCATCATTCCAGTTTGTTTTCGTCTTGCACTGACCTTGCACTGAAGCTCAGCACTAAAGAGGTCTATTGTATGTTATACCCCGGTTTTTCTTTCAGCTCCGTTGCCTTATTCGCACATTGACCCAGTTTTGCGTTGCCAACGGATGGTGGATGGTGGATGGATCTCTGTGGGAAGAGGGCATAATATTGTCTAACTGGTAACAAATCAAGTTCATTAAATATAAATGTTTGTTTTTTGGTTAATAATAATTATATATTTTATTTCATTTTTAATGTTCTGATTCATGTTGTGAGTACGGTATGGGCCTAGGAAAGAGTGGAGCACCTAATGCTGCCACACGGATGGAGCAGTAATTAATTAATTATTACAAGTAAAAACAGCATTTTTTGAATTGGCGCCTTCCTTTTCCCAAAGTTACCCGCCATTATTTTTTTAAATTTTCGTAGTGAATGTTTCAATTTTCACTGTCTAGAAGGAGAACTCAGAGTTGCACCGAAAAAATCGCCTTACATAATTACCGATTTAGCGTCGCTTGTGAACAGTTTTTTTTTTTTTTTTTTTGTAAAATATGCTTTTATTTATTGAATCTTCTCTATATGAGACTAACAATAAGTATATCAAATCTTAAGAATATGACTTAACTTACAATCATGTAGACTGAATTTAGACTAACGGGCCCTAATATTTATTGCTGGGCTGGTAGATCGTTACGATGCAGACGAGTTCTGTTCGAAACCCGTCTTAGGTTCCTTGCGACATTATTTGGGTGCAGTGTAAGCTTGTTATGGTAGGCCGCTTTCTGCTTTGCTATTTCATCTTTAACCGGTGGTATGCCCAGATCCCTGTGGATGTTTTCGTTCCGAACATACCATGGTGCCCCAGTGATTGTTCGCATGATTTTTGATTGTGAGCGCTGTATGATGTCAATGTTGCTGTTGCTCGCGTTCCCCCAGAGCTGGGAGCCGTAGGTCCAAATGGGCTTAAGTGTGGAGTTGTAGAGAAGAACTTTAAAGTCCAGACACAGGGGTGATCGAGAATTTATAATCCAGTGTAGGCTGCTAGCTTTAAGTCTGAGATGTACTTTCTTGCATTCAATGTGCTTCCGCCAGGTTAGGCGTCTGTCGAGGTGGACGCCGAGATATGTTACATCGCTGGCTTGGGGAATCTGCGTACTATTTAGAGTTAGCGAGGGGCACGATTGTCTGTTAAGGGTAAACGTTATATGCTTACACTTTTGTTCATTAATTTTGATTCGCCAGTCTAATAGCCACTTCTCAACTACCACCAAATGATCAGCCAGTTGAGCTGTTGCTCTAGTTGGGCATCTCGAGCGGCTCAGGATTGCGGTGTCGTCAGCAAATGTGGACGTAGTCAGCCTCTCGTTCGTAGGGATGTCTGCTGTGTATAGGACAAACAGGGTAGGGCCCAGTGCGATACCTTGTGGGACTCCGGCTTCAATGTTATACTCTTTGGATGTCGTTGTATTGCATCTAACCTCAAAGACTCTGTGGTAGAGGTACGACTTAAGTAACTTATGAGTGTTTTCTGGCAGTAATGTTATGATTTTATGCATAAGGCCTTCAAGCCACACTCGGTCGAATGCCTGAGAGACGTCGAGGAATATCGCACTACAATATTCCCGATGTTCGAAGGCTGTACGAATTTCTGAAGTTATCCGGTTGACTTGCTCGATGGTTCCGTGGCTTTCACGAAACCCGAATTGATGTGCCGGGATTAAGTTTTGTTCTCTTAAATATGGTGTAATGTGCGTGAGCAGGCATTTTTCCAGTAATTTGGACAGGCACGATAGTAAGCTTATTGGCCTGTACGATGAGGGAATTGTGTGGTCTTTCCCAGGCTTCGGTATCATTATAACCACGGACTTTTTCCATTTTTTGGGGTAGTAGCCAAGTTTGGTGATCCCGTTAAATAGCTTGCATATAACATCCACTGCGCAGTTTGGAAGTTCAATTATCATTTTTGGGGTTATTAGGTCGCCCCCTGGACCCTTTTTCGGTTTTATTTGCTTCCTAATGACGTTAGCAATTTCAGGTGCTTGAAACAAAATCGGGTTGATTGCAATTTCAGAGCTAAACCCCGGTAGTTGAAAAGAGTTTGTGGCGGCGTTCGGCTGAAATACATTTCGTAGGTGTAAAGCAAATGTTTCGGCTCTGTCTTCGTCACTGCGGGCCCAAGTACCCGAGGAGTTTCTAATCGGAGTGACTGATTCTATCGGAGAGCTTAAATTTGGGTGAGCTCTCCACAAAGGATGCTTTGTACTGGTCGGCGACAGTTTCTCGATGTACCGGCGCTGCGCAAGCTCCTCTTCTTGCTTGAGTGTTTTGGTGGATCTGCGGGTGGCATCAGTATAGAGTTGCTTCGAATGGGGCGATCTGCAGGATTGCCAAGCGCGTCGTAGACGTCGTTTTTCCCGAACCAGTTGTTCGATTTGCAGATTAGTTTTGTATTGGTTGCTACGCACGATTGTCTGACGAGTACTGACTCCAGGGCATCAGCACAGAAGTCGATGTCGTTCTCTATGTTTAACTGTGGTGTTAGTTCAATGTGGGAACTTACGTACTTTTTGTACTTTAGCCAGTTAGTTCTAGTCGAGGTCAGCCTGAAGGGGTGCTCGATTACTTTCGGGCTTTGAAGGAGAGTTATTAAAACTGGCGAGTGGTCCGATGATAAGTCCGATAGCGATTTGGCGCTTACTAGATTTCTTGGGATGTTCTTGGTCACAGCGAAGTCAATTAAGTCCGGGAGTTTTCTGGGGTCAGCTGGCCAATATGTGGGGCTGCCAGGGGAGACATAGTCGAGTTTGTTGCTCAAATTTATGATTGCTTTATACAGTTGTCTTCCTTTGGGCGTCACGAGTCTTGATCCCCAGTGCGTGTGCTTGGCGTTGTAGTCTCCTCCTGCTATAAAGCGATCTCCGAGTGAATTGTAGAAGTCCAAGAATTGCTCTTCAGTTATTGTAAAACGCGGTGGGCAATAGACAGCGGCTATAGTGATACTGCCGTTGCCTGCTTGTAGTTTTATAGATGTAGCCTGCAAATAATTTGTTGCAAACCTCTGGTGAAAGTGGTGCTTAATGTGTTCCCTGATTCCTCCGTGAGCCTTACCGTCCGGGTGATCTGTGCAGTATGAAGTATAACCTCTTATTTGGAAGTTGTATTTACTTGTGAGATGCGTTTCTGTGAACAGTTGTATTTACCTTTATGCTCTGAGTTTTTGTATTTTTTCAGTGATTTTGTGCGAGTGTTTTAAATTTTAAATAGATCTCCCAGTAAACGGGTATGTGTTTAAAATTGTTTTAACATTTTTATTAGATTTGTTTAATCTTTTAGCTTTGTTAGTGTAATTTACGCTCTCTATACTTGCTAGAACTCTTTTACTGTAATTTACTCTCTATGAACTTCTGGTAGACTTTTTCGTTTATTTCTCTAACTCTCTCTCTCTTGCATGCTTTACATTGCATTTGTTTATTGATTTAAGTTGTTTGCGTTGCACGATTCGATTTAATTCGTGATCTCGCGCTCTTACTTTTTTCTTGTGTTTTGTCCCCTTGTGGTTTTTGAATTTGATCCCAGTGCCAAATTTACTTTGAGGTATTTTTCATATTCTTATTTTTTTATTTTTTGCTTTAAACTTACAATGGCTCTTGTCTGTTCTAAAAAAAATTGTACTCTTGCGTCTTCAACTAAAGACCCTTTTATTTTTTGCTGGCTCTGCGATTCGATGATGCACGTTAAATGTGCAGGATTTACTGGCAGAGTCAAAGATTTCATTGATCTTAATTCTGGTCTCATGTGGTCATGTGGGTCCTGCAAGGAAATGGTAGTTGAGATGAGCGGCTTTACGAAGCAGACTCGAGACAGCCTATTGAATATCTCAGGAGCTTTTAAACAGCTCAATGAGGGGTTCAATTCCGTCTGTGCCCAGTTTAATAATAAAAAATTATTAACCGAGTCGCCTAAACGTAAAAAAGCCAGTTTAACCGCCGTTAATATGATTGTGGAATCCACCCCAAATCCGAACTTGGTAGCAGCAGTTTCTGTTGACACAGGGGTAAATGAACCAACTGTGCCTATGGATACAGATAGTTCCGGTGGAACCTCTGTTTCCAGAATAAAATCTACAGTACTGCCTAAGTCAAAGAATTCGTTGCCGACCGTACCTACAGGTACAGTAGGCACCGTTCCTGGTTCTCAGCCCAATGTGGTTCAGACTGCTGCTGGGGGGCGTAAGAAACTTTCAGTTGTTCCACAAAGGAAGCAATTATTTGTTTCTAGATTCACCCCAGATACAACATCTGAGGATGTTTTGGAAATTATACGTGAAAAATTCCCATCCGAGGATATTGCAGTTGAACAATTTCGATTTTCTTTCGCTCGTAGGATATCGTCTTTTAAAATATTTGCTCCGCCTGATGTGTTTAATGTGTTACTTTCTGAAAGTTTTTGATGTACGGTGTACTGATTGCCGTTACCTCTAGCCTAACATCCGAAAGAATTCTCACTCATATCCCAAACGAAATTGAATTTGTAAGTGTGAAAGTTTCCTTACCATCTTTATCTATTTTTGTTACATGTTCCTATATTCCACCTGGCTCTGATCTAGTAATTTATGAGCATTATCTGTCCGCAATAAAATCCGTACTATCCCTTCTTTCTAACAGAGACCTTTTGATTGTTTTCTGTGACTTTAATCTACCTGATATTTCTTGGTCTCCTCCCACTGACTCACTTGTCGCTATACCTTTATCCGCCAATGATTTTGTAGATGGCCTTTTAGAATTATCGTTACAGCAAGTAAGCTTTATACGAAATTCTTTAAATAGACAATTAGGTCTTGTGTTTGTTTCAGACCCGTCCGAGGTCACGGTATGTAGAATTGACGCTCTTGTTGTACCTGAAGACCGATATCATCCATCAATGGAATTGACAATTTGCCTCCCCTGATCTGATACCCTCTCTCCTTTAGTGCCCCCAACTAAAATGAGATGTTTTCGTAAATGTGACTATAATAAACTTAACGATATGATTTCTCATTATAATTGGACAGACTTGTACAATTGTACAGACATTGAAAGTGCCACTGAACTATTCTATATAGCGTTAAATACTTTTTTTAATGAATGCGTTCCTGATAGGTTTTCTTTAAACCTAAACAGGCCTCCCTGGTTTACCAATGCGCTTCAAAGACTTAAAAACCTTAAATCAAATACTTATAAAAAGTATAAAAAATCGGGTAAGCCATCAGATTTTTCGAAATATGTAGTGGCTCGATCGGATTTTAATGTTCTCAACAGTCATTGCTATTCTATGTATCTAAATCGATGTAAATTTGAATTTTCAAATGATCCGAAACAGTTTTTCAACTTTGTTAATGCCAAGCGTAAGTCATCGGCATTGCCTTCATCGGTACGTCTAAACTCAACGGAGGCATCGACGGATTCCGACATTGCTGATTTATTTGCTGAGTTTTTCCAAACCACTTATAGTTCGACAGCTTGGTCAAATTCTAACTACCCTAATCCCTTAAATAGGGCAAATTGTATTTTTACCCCTTTAATTACTGAAAACTCTCTCTTAATAGATTTAGAAACAACAACGCCGACTTATTCTCCCGGTCCAGATGGACTTCCTGGATGTGTGCTCAAGTTTTGTGCGTCAACCATTTGTAAACCGATTCTTAAACTTTTTAATTTGTCTATTTCATCATCAGTTTTTCCAACTATCTGGAAGGACTCTTTTATTATTCCACTTCATAAAAAGGGTGCGAAGGCTGATGCCAAGAATTATAGAGGTATTGTCGGCAATTCCTAAAGCATTTGAACGTATTATCACTTCTCATTTGCAACATTTATGTTCCTCGCTTATATCACCGTGTCAGCATGGTTTTGTTAAGCGAAGATCGACCACCACCAACCTTCTTGAATTGTCATCTATTGTAATAAATGGATTTCAGAAAAAAATGCAGACTGACGTTATATATACAGATTTTAGTAAGGCCTTTGACTCCGTCAAGCACTCTCTTCTCTTATTCAAATTAGATCTGCTTGGGTTTCCTGGTAATCTATTAACTTGGATCTCGTGTACTAATGTATGCTGATGATGTTAAGCTTTGCTTATCATATAATGATATAGCGTCGGGACTTAACTTACAGTCAGATATTGATTGTTTTCATGAATGGTGTGAGTACAAACTTTTAAAGGTGAACTACCTTAAATGCAACGTTATGACTTTTTATAGGGGTACTCCTACATTTATTAGTTATTCTCTTGAAAATAGTTCACTCGACCGTATATATTCAGTTAACGATTTAGGTGTTCTTCTGGACCCTAAACTTAAATTAGACTGCCACATAATGTCCACTGTTAATAAAGCCATGAGTGTTCTTGGCTTTATAAAGCGTTGGTCAAAAGAATTTGATGACCCTTATACGACCAAATTATTATTTACCTCCCTTGTCGGTCCTATTTTGGAATATTGTTCGTCGGTTTGGAGTCCACAATATTAAGTGCACATTGACCGTATTGAGTCGGTACAAAAAAAGTTTCTTCTATTTGCCCTTCGTAGTTTGAACTGGGATCAAAACTTAAGGCTACCTTCCTACCAGAGTAGATTACTGTTGCTTAATTTACCTACGCTTGTAAATCGTAGAAAAATGCTTGGTACTATTTTTATAATCTTATAAGAGGTGATATTGATTCTGCAGAACTTGTAAGCCGCCTAACTTTCAATGTTCCTGTTAGACTAACACGAAATTATATCTCTCTAAATTTGCCACGATGTTCATCAAATTTTTGTCTGCACGAGCCCTTTCGAGTTCTATGTAATACTTATAACAACCTTTATCAACTAATTTGCATTTCCACTTCTTAATTCTTAATTCAATTCTCTTAATTGTGCCTTTTGTTTTCACTTGTGTCTTGTCTCTATTTAATTTATGTATTTTCCTCGCGAACTCGCATTTTTTGCCCAAATTGATAACAGGGCCCGCGCGTAACAAGCACGTGCTTGGTGTCGTTGGGCCACTTGTTTGTACTGCTCGTAGTGCATCAACGTCCATCAGAATAAACTATCGCATAAAAAAGTCAGTCAGATTCGGATGGGGAACTAACTGGGAATTTTCGGAACGGCAAAACCTTATGGACCATCCGTTCAACGGATGGTGGATGGATCGCTGTGGGAAGAGGGCATTAGTCATACTAATTGAACTCCGAATTTGCTTGTATGGGAGGCAAGGGAGCGCGTGGTCACACAGACTTAAAAATTTGTTTGCATACTATTCTTTGTAAAGCCTAGTACTCAGATCGACGAAAACTGTGCGCCAGTCATGAGAGAGGGCGAGAGGCAAACAGCTGGCGTTCACTTTTCGTCAGTCCTTTTTTTACCTCGGTACTCAGATCGACGAAAAAACTACAAGAACATTTCATAGCGTTGCCAGTCTGCTGAAATGAACTTTGGGTGAACCCTAGCGAAAAGAATAAAAAATTTAATCTTTTGGCGTGAGAAGCGTTCTCACTGAACATTTTATAAAATGAAGGGAAAAAAACACGTAAAAGTCTATTGCAGGAGCTTACATGTGAGGACAAAATAACATTAATACCATCTGGGGTGCCTCTTGTCAGAGCAAAGTGTTTCTTAGGTCAAAAATGTACAAAAAAACACAATAAAAGTGCAGCTAAGAACTTTAAATTAGCAAATAATTATCAGTAAATTAAAAAAACAATTGTTAAATTTAAATTGTATTGTTTTTTTTTTATTTCTTTGTACAGCGGCAGACTTCTCTTGCCAAGATAGTTGATAATATCTTGTAAAGGCTCTTTCCCGCAAATACCCGCAAATTTTAACTGCTTGTCAACAAACCCAGCTGATTGACAGTACGACCGTAGCACGCATAATTCTGATGAACTCTCGAAATTTTGGTCACACTGAAAAGATTAAAGTTTTTACGCTAGCATTCTCGTTTGTCGATCTGAGTAGTCGGCTTAAGAAAACAAAATGTAAGAGTTCGAACTGTAACTCAATTTTTAGTTTTTAGGTTGAAGACTGCAATTTTTTTGACGGATCCACTTCAACTTCTTTCACAAAAAAACTTCCTGATACAACATTATTTAAAAAACAACGTATATAACCTCCACTTAAAATGAATACCAACCTTTGAAAAAATGTACATCGACGGCAATAATAGTTTCTATTAAAACACGTATTTCATAGTGTAGGAGTTCCCGAGACCATAGTTAACGATAACGGTGCCCAATTTAAAGCCTCTTAATTTAATGCTTTTCTAACCGAATTAGGAATAAACCACGTTTATATTCGATCAAACCGAATGGGACTTGCACATCACTAGTATTTCAAGTTCTTTAAGTGCGCCTGTAGCGACTGGCGAACCCAAAATTCAGCCTGAAAGCCTACTACATAAGACCCGCTTAAGCCAAAGCTTGACCTAGTGCTGCCACCTGACCCGACTATTTGATATTTTGAACAGCTGAGTACAGTAGTCACTCATTAAGACTTACCGACAATTAAATTTGAATTCTTTTCTAGAGTTCTTTAATTTCAACTTTCACTTTCTTTACTATACAAAATACCTTTCTTGGATTGTCAATTCTTTTGGAGAACAGAGACAAAGAACATTAGTTTTCTTTCTGGCCAAAATTCACTATCAGAGTTAGGATTTTCCTTTACTTAGTCCGTGATGTTTAGAAAATTTAGTCCGAGGAAAATGCAGAAAGTATCAAACTAAGGTAGATCTTCTGACCCTTTCTGATTTACTACATCATTGTCTTACCTACACTCTGTAAATTAAATAGTTTTATAGACTCAAGCGTTTCGGAAAATAGGTGCAACTTCAAGTGGTACACTATCCACGAAGGATCTATAGAAGTTTTAATTTCGTTTAGCCTTAGAGGGATTACATTTTTTTTAGTGTTGCAGGAATACAGCAGTAATGGTTTTTGAACTGTACTCCGTCCGCAATACATTTTTGCAAAAATCCAACCACCTCCCTACTTGGATTTAGTTTTAAGTAAGAAAACGAGAAGTCCACTATATCTGTCTCCTATAATAATTTCCGAGAAAGTTTAGCAGTTATAATATTTATTTATCCTACGATACGCGGAACATCAAGCAAAAAGTTAAGTTTTACTAATTTTTTGGTTAATATATCGAAAAGATTTTGTTTTTTTTATTTACTACGAAGGTTACTCGTTGGTTTTATATTTCTTTAAAAAAAAATTTTTTTAATTCTAAAATATTCTAAAAATGGGAATAGACCGATCACCAAGCAAAGGCTCAAAGGAAGCCACCAAGCCAGTCTGTCCGATATGCAAGGCCGAAATCAAATCAGTCCCTGAACTTTTCGAAACTATATGCCATCACGAGTTTCACAAGAAGTGCATTGATGCGCATTTCAAGAAAAGCGACTTGTGCCCAGTTTGAAAAGTTTCCTGCAGGCCAGTGGTCGAAAAGGGTTTACAAGCTCGGTCTCAATCTAAAGTTCGCCAACAAGAGGTAACCGATACCCCAGGTTCATCTGGAAGCGCTCAGAGCAGCAACAATAGTGTTACTGATCAAGTAACAGCAATGAACACAGTCACTATGGTCTCCATGGAGCGAAGACTATTCTCTCTTCTTTTAGAGAAGTTTACCGATTTAATCCAAAATGCAGAAGAAGAAAGTGTACAGAGATTGATCACAACTCCCCCAAATTCCGCTGTTGGCGGCGAAGAGAGATCCGCAACTCCTCCACCAGTAGACGTGGTTGATAACGAGCCAGTTTCTGCTGTCGAACAAATACAAAACAGACATCGGCTCATGCCTCACATAGGTTCCCCAGGCCCTCACCGAAGTAACATGTCCGATCTCTTAACTAGACCCGACAAGGTCATATTTTAAACGGATGGAAGATTAAATATTCGGGATCAGGTGTTTCAGTAGACAAATTTGTAGAGTTGAGGCGCTAACGCATCAAACATTAGATGGAAATTTCTCGGTCCTTTGCAGGAACGCCAGCGTTCTCTTTGAGGGCAAAGCCAACGAATTTTATGGCGTTACCATAAATCGGTAACCGAAGTCTGCTGGGATGGGTTATGTTCTGCATTGCGCATGCAATTTCGTCTGAAAAGACATGACATTGACATCGAGGAGTTAGTCCGAAACAGAAAGCAGAAGCCTAGTGAAACCTTTGATAGCTTTTACGATAGCGTAAGCGTTTTAGTCGATCAACTCTAACTATAATGGAGCTCGCGAAAACTTGTCCGAGTGCTCAAGAATATTCTAAGGCCTGAGAAACGACATGAACTATGTCGATATCTCAACAGTCTCAGAGCTAAGAGAAACCTGTCGTCGACGCGAGGCTTTCCTCGACGACGTTAAACGCGCTTACGGGTATAGTAAAGGTAACCCATTTAGACGCGAAATATCGGAACTGATTCCAGAATCTGATTCTCATAAAGGTTCTGAGTCGGAAAACGATCTAAAAGTAGACGCGTTTACCTTAAAATGCTGGAACTGTCGCAAGAGGGAACTGTTACGGCTGTGGAGCAGATAACACTTACAAGACGAATTGTGTAAAGTGTGCAAAAAACTCCAGGTCCGGCGCTTCGAAGTTTTCGGTTTGTACGGCAACTTCGAAGCTTGCTAAGGAGACTGAAAATGCAGGATGATCGATCTTTGTTGTTTAATAGGCAAGATTCGTTTGAAATAATCCGAGAGGAAGCGACTAAGCAAATGCAGAAAGCTCACGATCGGAACGAAAAACGTTATAACTTGCGCTCGAGAGACGTTTCCTTCGCTGAAGGGCAATAAGTATTTCGTCGCAATTCCAAGCAAAGTTGTTTTCAGACCGGCTATAACGCAAAGTTCGTGCCATCGTTTGTAAAAGCCCGAGTTCGAAGGAAATTGGGAAGATCTTATTACGAACTGAAGGACTCTTAGGCAACTATCACGCGAAAGACATTCGCCAGTGATGCGACTCCAGGCGGTATCTGTCTAGGGTATCTAGAGCTAAATACCCTGATTCTAGCAGGGGGGTTTTTGTAACGGCGCCTGTAGCGACTGGCGAACCCAAAATTCAGCCTGAAAGCCTACTACATAAGACCCGCTTAAACCAAAGCTTGACCTAGTGCTGCCTCCTGACCCGACTATTCGATATTTTGAACAGCTGAGCCAGGGTGGTTTTTGAAAGTTCTAGTTTTGACACCTGTCGGTCGTCATATGACCCGATTATTCGATATATTGAACAGCTGAGCCAGGGTGATTTTGAAAAGTTATAGTTTTGACACCTAACGGTCGTTATATGATATATATTTCCGCCAAAAGCCTCGCTGGTATCCATCTGATTCCGGTTACGTTCTTCTTATTTCTACTAGCAGCTAGCAGCTTAAAATTTCGAAGTAGTGAAAGGCTAAAAAGCCCAAAATAATATATTGTGAGTGGCATCCAGTATTCTAAGTGTGATCCAGCAACCTGTGTCCAGCCATAAATATCGGCCAGGAAAAATTCGAAGTAAGTGCAATAGCATTTGGCTAAAATGTTGTGCGTGTTTAACCTACAACCAAAATTCACCTCAGGTATTTTGAGAATTTTGGTGGAAACCGCAGTCAGTGTTGCCGCAAGTTGCCGCCAAAGGCGCATCATATTGATTCGGCCAATTCACTGGAGGATTTACCGTCACACGAAAGCACAAAATCAAGTTACGTGGCACAATCGCTAGGTATGGTTTTGCACGACTCTTTTCTTGCCCCATCTGTGATTAATTTAATTGAACAATCTCTAGGTTTGGAGTGATCAGTAACCTGAAATACCCTATCTACCGGCCAAATATATGGGATTCAAAGTGCAGATCTTGGAGAGCGTCCTAAAGACGGTTTTAATCCAATGACATAACCTGTCCCGATGTTCAACGCGCCGCGCATCCGCACACTAGCCAAGTTTTGAGGGATGCGTTCATTCATCTGGGAGGCTTCCGAGGGAAAATATTTCCAGCAAATCCCGGAGTTTAAACCAGTTTTTTTGCCAAAGCGCCGCGTGTGTAAACGGGCTTAACCTAGCTTGGCATATTGACCAATTGGGCTTAACCTCAATGTCTATAAAACCTTGCCTCGTGATGGATCAGTTTCACCTGCCTACGTGCATATATAGGGCTAATTCAATTTTAACCAAGCATGATTTAAAACGAGCATAAATTCTGTACATAATTTATTGAAGAAAACCAACGTGTTTAATAAAACCAAAAAAACTAAAAAATAGTGTAAAAAGAAAATCAATGAAATCAAAGATATGTAAATGATAAGAAATAATAAGTTCTCGAAAGGCCCAAGTGGCTACGTCATGTTAAGCGATAATCATATAAAAAAATTGAAAAAAAAATTAAGAAAAGCCAAGAAGCGGTGTTAGTTTAAGAAGAGCTAAGTTTTTTGTTTAAGAAAAAAATTTGTTAATTTTTTTTTTAAATCAATCAAGAAAGTGCGATGAATTCGGTACTGGTTACAAAGTTTATTTCAAACCGTTCGCGTGTCCAAGAGAAATGAGTGAAAAGTATAATTTTGTTTTAAAATCCCCCATAGCGAGAAATATCGCCACTATTTAGATTACAGCCAACCCATCCCGTCCGGAGATCGATCTTCAACGTCGGAGGAAATGCCGTGAGTCACACCAACTAATACCTTTTATTATACCTTTATGTTATCATAAATATTATTATCATATTATCCGTAAAGTGAACGAAAATATATACAAACATAGCCACTCCGATCTTTAAAAGTATAAATTATATTAATTCTTTATAAATTAATTAACATGAAAATTTAGACAAAATTGTATGTGAAAGAATATTTTTGAATGAAGTTAAATTAAATTACAGTCGCCGATTGTTGACTCTTAAAGTCTCTGTTGTTTAAAACTTGAATTAAAATTTTGAAAGAATGTCTCTCAAAGAAGACTTTAGAATAAATAACATACCGATTACCTAAAACTAATGCAAAACTATTTCTTTAAGATAAAATTTATATCGATTAAATTCACCTTATTATATTATGAATATTACCTCGTTCTACCTTATCGTCTATATATATATACTTCTTTTATAAAATTAATTAATTGGGTGAACGTAAATAAAACCATGAATATCTAAACAACATTGAACTGAACTAAGCTGATGATTTCTCGGTCGTAGGGTATCAAGGGGTCACCGAAGCAATGCTTTAAGGTGGTGATCATAGGTTGGGAGGGCCATTCGCGACCGAACTGAACTAAGCTGATGATTTCTCGGTCGTAGGGTATCAAGGGGTCGCCGAAGCAATGCTTTAAGGTGGTGATCATAGGTTGGGAGGGCCATTCGCGACCACAATACCATCCGTGGATTCGCTTAGCTAACTTTCTCTTATTCTTTTCTGTTCCTGTAATACTTATTCCAGAATTTAGTTATCATTCTCTTCCGGTTTTAGTTATCTATCCTCTTTTGTCGCCAGCACGCTCAATTCCAATATTAGCAATAATAATATGTGGTCAGTAGGCGAATCTGTAGGCGCAAGACCTCCACCCCCAAAGCCGACGAGCGAGTGCCGGATTCCCGAGTTCGTCTGCCACATCCAGTCGTTACACGCTACAGATCATCGTTGCACCAATCGATAGGATGTTCCCCATACCGTGCTTTGTGGATTGGATATGATCACACACGGAGCAGATTACAAGATGCTAAAATATATATCTTTTCTTTTAATTTTGCTCAGAGTAAATTTGTACAGAATTACAACGCACAATTAGGCCATAAATTTGTAAATAGCTGAATTCGAAAAAACACTTGGCAATTGCTATTACCAACTGGATAACTTACAAGAAAAGGAGGTAGGAACCTATCACGCGAAGGACATTCGGAGCTAATTCCCGCTAATATTGCATCTAACGAAGAAATATTATCGGGTGGTGTATGGTTCGTTATTTGTAACCAAGTACCAGTTTAAATACAAAAATTTCAGTCCACATTTTTTCAGCCAGATAACTGATTAAGTAAAACCCAAACCAACTTCCACAGACTTATCTAGTCCCTTATCAGTGTATACTGTAAGGAGGCGATCGGTTATCTCAGCTTAGTTTTATCATATCAGCTGCTTTTTTAAGCGCAGCCAACTTAAGTCAGCGAGGTTATTGCTTGGAAATTTTCGGCAAATTTTGATATTTATCTCCCGTCTAAGTAACCGAGCGCATCACTAAATAATAAGGAACATGAATTAATCTAGGCCCAGCGAACTTCTATATACATTTTGTAAAGGCGTTAGAAGTGGTGAGGATAGTTGTTGCTCGAAGCTAAGTACCTGGCTTTTGCCAAAACAAATAAATAAAGTAAAAGCTTTTCCTTTGCCAATATAATCTTTATCAATGTACAGAACTAGCAGTTTACAACAACGTGTAAACCATCTCTACGCTGAAGGGCCTTTCAACGCTGGACCTGTAAACACGTGAGTGATACCTATGCATACCGACTTTGCATGCATATCTTGTGTTTTATTTTAAGCCGATCCAATCTCTCACGTGTTTCTCAATAAGAGTTGTATTAAAAAAGACAAAAAATGTTCTATATTGAGAGTTTGGGGACTGCTTGTACATTTATAATGATTAGTTTTTGGCAAATCTAAGTAAAGAAAATGGAAAAAAAAATGAAAATTATTTAAAACATAAGAACAGAAAAATATAAAAATTAATAAAATAAAATAATCAAAATAAAAACCTATCTATATCGACCACTTTTGTCTATCAACAACCACACCCAATAAGAATAAGATTAACTTTCACAAAATTAGCAAAAGCACGATTTTCTAATCTTGAAATATTGAAAAGTAGAGAATTTCTTTATTAAAACGAATACCTAGGTTTATTTCAACAAATTAAGACGCTATTGGTGACCATATTAGCTGTTGAATAAGATCCAAAACAAAATTTATAATAAATGGCAACATTAAAACTCGTTATGAAATTAATATTTAGTGCTTCAACACTTTAGGCCAAATAAAAAAAATGACATTAATTATTTGAAAGAAAATATGAACGAATAGAAGAGTATTTTTTCTGAACTGATATGGCAACTTAAACTAAATCTTTCGGGTATCTTCTTAAATATTATAATGAAGATTATGGTTGGGTTGGGTAGAGACAGCAAGCGTCAAATGACACCACAGACCTTGCACATTTTCGCCTGTAACCGTCTGATTTAAGCCTCGTTTTCCAGAGTTTATGTTATCCGATTGTTGAGAGTAGTAACTTTTTGTAAGTAGTTTCTGTAGGAATCCTAAAAATTAAAGTATGTGTGGACAGTCAGAGAAGGCAGTTGACCCACCCCACAGCCGAAAGAGCTAAGGCACAGAGGATTTTACTCGCCGTTCCTCCTAACTGAGTTGAAGCTTGAGAGCCCGAATGATCACTTGCCGGGCTTATCGTGTACCTCGTTAATTCTTTTCTCGATATCTCGGATTCTCATCCTTAGTCAACCATTACACACACGCTGCCAATTTAAACTCGATCAAGGCCTCGAACCAGTTACTCGTCGAACTTGTTCATTCGTCCGATCAGTTTAGGACGAATAGGGCGAATTATATTATCATCTATTTTTTTTAATTTAAAGTAATAGAATTTAAAAAAAATAATTTTTAACTATAACTTATTTAAAAATAAAAGAATGAAGAGAAAAGTAAAGACAGTCTTATGAGCGCTACTCGAATTTTAGCTTTTGCAATAATAAATAAATTCTTCACTTAAAAATAGAACAACTTATAAACAGCTGTTATCTCGATTTGTAATCTAAGCTCACTTCATGCCACTTTAATATCAGATATTTCATGCTATTTCATTATACTTGCAATTTATAATCTTAACAAGAGAGAACGCTATAGTCGAGTGCCTCGACTATTAGATACCCGTTACTCAGCTAAACAACTTTAGATTTTGCATTAACATAATGTGAATTAGAGTGACCACAGGAAAAAAGGACAAAAAGTTCAAATTATCAATTTGAATTTGGCGATCTCCTAGAGCTGGTAGCTTTACAGCACGAGCATCACCACCAGCGCTCCTTTAGCGCAGGCAGCTTTTGTCCTGCATAGTTGATTTGCATAGTTCTTAGGATATAGTTCGGTATTGACAAATGAAAACCATCGCAATTTCCTTTAATAGAAATCCTTATCGAGAATTAACGTTGACTCTGTTGAGCACCTTGGCCAGCTGTTCCAAAGTCATCCGTTAGATGGCGCTATTGTATTGCGCCATCTACCCCAATACATTGGTACCACGAGCCATGAAATGTAGGCGCTAGCCAGGCGTAAGCGTTTAATGAGTTTTTGGGCGTTTGAGTGGGCGTGGCAAACTTTTATTAGGCCAATCGATAGGTATTGACGAAACAATTACATATCAATTAAAATTTTCATAATAGCATCAAAACTGTGGCCACAGCTTGTGGCTTGTGGGCGTCAGAGGGGGCGTGGCACCATTTTGAAACAAACTTGCGCTGCGTAGGAACTCCTAAAATCTACATGCAAAATGCCAATCTTCTAGCTTTTATAGTTTCCGAGATCTCAGCGTTCATACGGACAGACAGACGGACAGACGGACATGGCTAGATCGACTCGGCTAGTGATCCTGAACAAGAATATATATACTTTATGGGGTCGAAAACGCTTCCTTCTACCTGTTACATACTTTTGCACGAATACAATATCCCCTTTTACTCTACGAGTAACGGGTATAAAAACTATAGTTATCCAATGAGAACATTTTTTCTTTAACTTTTAATTTATTTTTTCTTTTTTTTAATTTTTCGGTTACTCTTTAATTATAAAGCGAACATTGTTGCTGCTAAATGTTATACAATTTTTTTTTATAATTCGTATGAATACCTCTAGTGAAATAATAGAATTAATGTTAATGTTTTATATGTTAGAAGTAAAAAGCCGTGCCAAGCTAATTGTAAGAAATAAAGAACAAAGTTTTTTTTTATTATAAACTTTGCTTTTATTTATTGAATCTTCTCTTAATTTTGAGACTAACAATAAGTTGACGAATCTTAACATTAAAATTTAACTAACAGTATAATAAGACTGCAATCTGGTTGCGCGTCCCTCAAGTCGGTCGCTGGGTGGGTAAGTCATTGCGACGAAGGCGTGATTGGTTGATCAACCTTGTAAGACCTCTCGCCAGGTGGTTAGGGTGCAACGATAGCTTGGTAAAGTACTTTTCCTTCTGTTCTGCGATCACTTCTTTGACTGTTTTCGTTGCGAACGTACCACGGTGCCCCGGTGATTGTTCTCAAGATCTTCGACTCGCCGGACTATGTCAATATTGCTATTGCTGGCATTCCCTCATTACTGAGAGCCGTACATCCATATAGGTTTTAGTACCGAGTTATATAGCAGGACTTTATATTCAAGGCTAAGGGGAAACCGAGCGTTGATAAGCCAATGAAGGCTACTGACTTTTAGCTTTAGGTGTGTTCTTTTGGCTTCAATGTGCCGGCACCATGTGAGCCTTCTGTCGAGGTGTACTCCAAGATATGTCACTTCGTTTGCTTGCGGGAGTAGAGTATGGTTTAACATGAGCGGCGGGCAGTTTTGCCTGTTCAGGGTGAACGTAACGTGCTTGCATTTTTGTTCGTCCACTTCAATTCGCCAATCTGAAAGTTTTGCAATGACATAAAAAAGCAGGGTGATAGTGCAAACGGCGCAATATGGGAGCTCAATGATCATTTTGGGAGTTATAAGGTCGCAGCCCGAGAATTTTATGGGATTCAGCTGATTTTTGATGATGTTAACGATTTCGTTTGGGCGAAACTCATTTGGCTCATGTTCAAGCTGAGGCTCATATGGTAAAGTCGGCAAAGTGAACGCACTAGTGGCAGGATTTGGTTGGTAGATATTTTTAAGGTGGTTGACAAACGTGCTGGCTTTGTCTGCATCGCTGCGCGCCCAGCCGCCTAAGGAATTTCTAATAGGCATTACAGTTACTTTCGGTGAGCTTAGAGTTGGGTGAGCTCTCCATAGTGAGTGTTTTGTAGGAGATGTTGACGATTGCTCTATATAGCGTCGGTGGACATATGCTTCTTCTTGCTGTAAAGCTTTAGTGAGTTGATGTGAGACATGTAATTGCAAAGTCTATTAAATCGGGTAGTTTCTTTGGGTCTGCCGGCCAGTATGTTGGTCTGCCAGGAGAAACATAGTCCAGCTTGTTCTTGGCTTTTATAACTGCATTATAGAGCTGTTTTCCTTTTGGAGTCACGAGATGTGATCCCAGGATGCGCCCAGGGCGCGCTCTCTCGCTCGTTATTGACCAATCAATATAAACATTCACGATTTCATTGCAGAAAGCGACTTTTCGCGTAATAGTAGTTTTATTAAGCCGGACGGACGGACATGGCTAGATCGACTCTCCTGGTGGACTCTCCTTTATAGGGTCCGAAATGTCTCCTTTACTGCGTTGCAAACTTTTGACTGAAATTATAATACCCTTTGCAAGGGTATAAAAACTACAGTAATCTGTTGTCAAGTGACGCTACTTAGCCAGAACACTAGACAAAGCTACAACAAAATCTACGAAGGTGAGGCCCAAGACGATCCGTCCCATTTTCTCTACAACAAATTATCAGAACTCGTTTACAAAAATCTTATCGATCCAAATAATAATTGAATTAAGAGGAGGTAATTAACTTGCTGCCAAATATACAATGAAAACCACTAGTAGATGATCAGACACCAGTTTAAATTGTTAAATCAGACCATACACTTTCAGCGTACAAAAAGTTTGCGATAAATAAGGCGAAATCATCAACTATTAAAATTGTTAAGAATTAAAAACTATGCTCATCCTGGGAAAATTAACAACTCAAACTTCCTAATAGTAAGCCGAGAGGCTATCCAGCGGCGCAAATGTCTGGAAAGAAAACTAATTATAATAAATTGTTGGAATAAGGTTCTGCTATTCATTTATCAAATTTGGATCTCCTGAAATCTCCAAAATTATAGTAATTAACTTTTTTGATGGTGTGGCTCTATGAAATGGAATTCTTTCTGATGTGTTTTCATCTATGTGATCTGTTATAGCCGTTATTCTGGAAATGTTTAACCATGTGCGTATTAAAGCCAAATATGCATCTACACAGCGCTTTCTTTGGAGGGACAGAAAAGTCAGATGAAAACATAATAAATGAAAGCCATGCTATATGGCACGACTTTTTCACAATTTTTAGCTCAATTTGTAAAAAATTACAAAGCATAGAAACACCAAGTAGAACATCCAGATGCCGTGAAAGCTATTATTACCAATAGGCAACTTTTTTATAAATTCCACAAAAATTATGCACCTCCTCACAGGTAAACTTGTAAATGGAAAAGCGCTAAAATCCACTCCAAAGGACGGATATTGTGTGACGTGTGGCAGCCTGGAATTAACTGGGATGATAACCTTAAATGAGATCTGCTATGCAAATGAAAATTTTTGATCATCTTTATTATCAATTGAAAGCATAAAAATTGCACGATGTTACAGCTCTAGTCTCACCGATTTTTACATATTCAACGACGCGTGTAGCAAGGCCAGTTCCTCAGCAGCATTCATAAGATTTAACGTCTCTTTACTCTCCTCAAAGCAAGAGTTGCCCGGTAAGCTTATAACAGTTTCCAAAATTAATTAATTAATAACAATACAGGTTACAGCATTCCGATGTAGTCCAAAAAGAATTAGAAATATAACCTAAACAGTGTTAGTTTTTGACAGATTCAAGATAAATAGTGATAACCGCATGGAAGTATTTGTAGCTAACCGAATTCGGGAAATATTCGAAAAAAACGAAAGGATTGACATCGACAAACAGTCAACGAGCACATTTTTGGTCGTAACTTGCGACAACTACACATACCTCAATTTTTTCAGAAGCCGTCCTCTCTATGGGAAATAAACCAAACGATATTTGACAATAACGACCATCATGAAATGGTTATTTAAGAAGTTAAACACTTTTATTCAATTAATTTCCCTTTACAAGTTAATACGAAGCACCTTCTGGACTCAACTTTTGGAACAATGACTCCAAGAGTAATTCAGGAAATCGTAAGTTTGGAAATAAATATATCTATCTGTGTTAAAAACTGGTAAGCGTTCACGAAAACCAAGTCTATAAAACTTTCCCTATATTTAGATGCGGATGTGGATGGCAGAATCGGTTGGACAATGAAAATATCAGCGTGTACCAAACGTTCAATCATTTTGGCAGACATGAATTTAACCAAATTATGTTTGAAATCTTTATATTGATGCCCAAGTTATTACATATTGCATGTGAAAACTAAATCTGTTGCAAACGAAAAATTGCAAAGACAGAGACAATAAAAATGGGATGACTTTTTCAGGAACGATTTTAAACTCATTAAAAACCATTCAATGCAACAGGAGTGGATTATTTTGAACCGTTTTACGTAGAAGCAAGCAGGAACTCGGGCAACAAAAAGCCAATAGCCCTTTGGCCGTGTTTACTCTGGAAAAGATTTAGTGCTGCGTGCGGTCTATCGAAAGACAGATAGGAACAAAATGTCGAGGACAGTAAAGTGTCATTGCGAAATCGGAGTCGATCGCAACGAAATTAAGGATCGTGCGGGGAATAGGAGTCCGCACTAAGGACCGCCTTAGGGCACTTAAATTTTCTTTATTTTCTAAGTCGTATTTTTGTTGGAAGAGAAGATCTGGTCTCTCTAAGTCAAAAGCGAACCAAAGCCTTTTTTAAAACAAGAAGGAAAGCAAGCTTCGACAATATAGCCTTGCAGTTATTACAAAACAACTACATTTTCATTTCTACGCCTATATTAATAAAAACAAGAAAGGAAAGCTAAATTGCGGCGAAGTCGAAGTTGATATACCCTTGCAGAATATTCTCTAAATTATATTCACAAAAATTATTCATATGATGCATTCTTAATACTCATAAAAAATTCCAACATCCTAACTTTAAAAACACCAAAGTTATGGCATTTCCAATCGTTCAGTTATATGGCAGCTATACGATATAGTTAAATTTGGTAGGTCAGATTGATTGGCCAAATATAAAACCCATAGAAAATCCCAACTTCCTAACTTTACAAACACCAAAGTTATGGCATTTCCGATCAATCAGTTATATGGCAGCTATAGGATATAGTTGGCCGATCCTTATGAAATTTGGTAGGTCGGATTGATTGGCCAAATATTAAAGTTCTTAGCTGCACTTTTATTGTGTTTTTTCGTACATTTTTGACCTAAGAAACATTTTGCTCTGACAAGAGGCACCCCAGATAGTATTGATGTTATTTTGTGATCACATGTAAACTCCTGCAATCGACTTTTTGCGGGTTTTTTGATTTTTTCCCTCCATTTTTTTAAATTTTCGATGAGAAGCGCACGCCAAAAGATTAAATTTTTTAAGCCTAGTACTCAGATCGACGAAAACTATCCGCCCATCATGAGAGAGAGCGAGAGGCAAACAGCTGGCGTTCACTTTTCGTCAGTCTTTTTTTTCACCTCGGTACTCAGATCGACGAAAAGAATACCAGAAAATTTCATAGCGTTGCCAGTCTGCTGAAATGAACTTTTGGTGAACCCTAGCGAAAAGAATACAAAATTTAATCTTTTGGCGTGGGCTTCTCACTGAACATTTTAAAAAATGGAGGGATAAAAATCAAAAAAACCCATAAAAGTCGAATGCAGGAGTTTTCTTGAGAGGGCGTTAATCTTTTGGAGTGCTTCTTGTCAGAGCAAAGTGTTTCTTAGGTCAAAAACTTACGAAAACACACAATAAAAGTGCAGCTATGAACTTTAAATTAGCAAATAACCATCAGTAAATTAAAAAAAAAATTGTTAAATTTAAATTGTATTGCTTTTTAATTTCTTTGTACAGCGGCAGCCTTGTCTTGCCAAGGTAGTTGATAATATATTTTAAAGACTCTTTCACGCAAATACAATATTTGAATTTTAACTGCTTGTCAACAAGCCCAGCTGATTGACAGTACGACCGTAGCACGCTTTATTCTGATGAACTCTCCAAATTTTGGTCACACTGGAACGATTCAAGTTTTTACGCTGGCGAACTCGTTTGTAGATCTGAGTACTAGGCTTTAACAAATTTAATCTTTTGGATGGAGGGAAAAAATAAAAAAACCCGCAAAAGTCGGTTGCTGGAGTTTGATTGTGAGGAAAAAATTACATTAATACGATGCATGGAGTCGCGCCCAGAATTGTGGGACTTATCAAATAAAAAGCATTTTAATGCAACCTTTTTAAAAAGAGCGTGGGAGGAAATAGCCTGGGAAGTGGATAAAGATAGTAAGTCATAATTGTAGATTATTAAATATTTGTTAACGTGGACATATACAATATTTATTTTTAGATAATAGTTGCAAGCTGGCGCGGAAGTGTCTGCGGGATAGCTATAAATACCACAAATGCAAGCAACCGAAGATTGGAAGTGCTGGAGGAGACCCACTGGAGAAGCCAACAGGTGTAGCAGAGTGGGATTTCGCCCCACATGGGCTTCTTGCCGGACTTATCCATGCAGAGGCAGTAGGTTCTGGCCAAAAATTTAGTAACATTATACTAATATAATATATTTTTAACAGAACAACCCAATCTTGCTTTTCTGAGAGCGAAAGCAATGGAGTACTCCATGGACGAATCTCTACACCCAACAGAAGTTGGCTTTTTGGAAGCGGAAACGGAGCTGGAGGTCGGGCTGTCTGAGCTGCCCAAATAATTGTATTCCTATATAAGTTGCCCAATTTCTATTTAATAATATAATTTTTTATAAAATATATCTATATTTTCAAAGGGTAGAGGAAGAAGGACCGCGAAGAAGCGAAAGGTGAAGGAATCACCAGCAACAAAAATATGTGACATGCTGGGCAACTTCCTGGAGCAACAACAAAAGGCTCCCCTTCCCACTCCTCCAGGCACATATATCATAGAGTAAGAAACTATATAGAGGTTTCATTTGCTCTGCCCGGGCCTCTGCCAAAGCTCTGCTGAGAGCCATGTTCGAAGCAAACTTCTACTAACTTCTGTTTCTCACCACCCCTAACATGTGCGAAGCACAAACAATAGTATGGGGAGTTCTCGCACCTATCCTTAGGAATAAGAGCGAGCAGTGCAGCAATAAGAATTCACCATGGGCATCGATTCAAGCTCGATTCGAACAAATGAAAAACTCTCTTTTTTTCCGTTTTTCCCCTACGCGGCATCACAGGAAATGTCACTCGAGAGCGCAGGCAGAGCAAATGACGGCTCTATACATTATTACTCTATGCTAACCATACAACATATAGACTGGTCATTTCATCATAGAGTAAGAAACTATATAGAGGTTTCATTTGCTCTGCCCGGGCCTCTGCCAAAGCTCTGCTGAGAGCCATGTTCGAAGCTAACTTCTTCTAACTTCGGTTTCTCACCACTTCCAACATGTGCGAAGCACAAGCAATAGTATGTGGAGTTCTCGCACCTATCCTTAGGAATAAGAGCGACCAGTCCAGCTGCAGAATCTCACCATGGGCATGGAATGAAGCTCGATTCGAACATTTGCAAAACTCTCTTTTTTTCCGTTTTTCGCCTAGGTGGCATCACAGGAAATGTCACTCGAGAGCGCAGGCAGAGCAAATGACGGCTCTATCATAGAGTAAGAAACTATATAGAGGTTTCATTTGCTCTGCCCGCGCTCTCGAGTGACTTAGCCAGTGATGCCACGTAGGGGAAAAACGGAAAAAAAGAGAGTTTTTCATTTGTTCGAATCGAGCTTGAATCCATGCCCATGGTGAATTCTTATTGCTGCACTGCTCGCTCTTATTCCTAAGGATAGGTGCGAGAACTCCCCATACTATTGCTAGTGCTTCGTACATGTTAGAAGTGGTGTGAAACCGAAGTTAGAAGAAGTTAGCTTCGAACATGGCTCTCAGCAGAGCTTTGGCAGAGGCCCGGGCAGAGCAAATGAAACCTCTATATAGTTTCTTACTCTATGGCTCTATACATTATTACTCTATGATTTCATACAAGCAATATGGACACTCGAAAAACTTTGCGGGAGGCCCCACAGCTGTTTGCGGCAGGCCCCGGACACTTCGTGTGCTTTCGGGTTTTTTTCGCTATCATTCTTATTCTCATTTTGACGCTCGTGCGCTCATTACTCAAGTTCGGTCGTTCAGTCGTAGAGACATAGAGTAATAATGTATAGAGCCGTCATTTGCTCTGCCTGCGCTATCGAGTGACATTTCCTGTGATGCCACCTAGGCCAAAAACGGAAAAAAAGAGAATTTTGCAAATGTTCGAATCGAGCTTCATTCCATGCCCATGGTGAGATTCTGCAGCTGGACTGGTCGCTCTTATTCCTAAGGATAGGTGCGAGAACTCCCCATACTATTGCTTGTGCTTCGCACATGTTAGAAGTGGTGAGAAACCGAAGTTAGAAGAAGTTAGCTTCGAACATGGCTCTCAGCAGAGCTTTGGCAGAGGCCCGGGCAGAGCAAATGAAACCTCTATATAGTTTCTTACTCTATGCTTAAAACTCAAACTTCTAAACTAAGCTGGCGCTTATAAAACCTTCGATTGGGAGAAAGAACTTTATTGATAAATTGAGAGTGTCCAAAATGAGAGCACTGAGCAAGAGAGCGATCTAGGTTTGAGCTGCGTCTGCAATTTTACAGTATTGGGGGATAAAAGCTTTTTGGAGTTTGGGGACATTTGTTTATAATGCAAGAGGATGTTTACATTAATTGGTCAGTCGTGGGAGCCGACAATTTGGTGTTCTTTGATTTGTTTATAACTCAAGAGGATGTTTATATTAATTGGCGACTCTTGGGAGCCGATGATTTTGGGTGTGACAAATGCGTAATATAAATGTGTTAATGTGGTATATACATATGTGGGTGTGGGTATGTTACTTCCCCATCCATTAGAAAAGAGTCTGTCCTCAGGCGGATATATTAGGGTATATGTGAGTGGGTATATTAGTTTGTGCAGTATTTTCGTTTAATTGTAGGGTATTTTCATTTGGTGCAATATTGTTTAATTCTGTTATATTTTCTGGGTTCTTAGTATTGTTTTTGTTTTGATTTTTATATTTAATTACAATGTGTCTCGGAATACTCTTAAATTTATAGATGAAGTAAAGAGTTAAAATTATAATTATTACAATTAAAATAGTAAGTATTATAATTTGAAATGTGTTATTTTTTCTTGTATGTATTCTTATTATATCTTTTGCTTCAATTATTGACAGTGGTTCTAACATTGTTACATTATTGTTTACAAACATAGTTTGGGTGTAATCCATTATATTATTTGTTATTAAAATTTCTTCGATTTGTACAGAACAATTAAATGCTTTTACGATTTTATTTCCTTCGACAACTATTGCTTGATTTATACATGTTTGGTTTAAAATTGTTTTCGGTAAATTCCAAGTAATTATAATATTTGGCTCTATATAATTTGTTTCATATTTTTTATACATTTTTGTGTATCTACATTCTGCATTGGCTTGGTTTAATATTCCTATAATGCATTTATTTGTAACTTTTTCTTTTGTGTTGAATGAAAATGTTTGATTATTTTGCAAATAATATTTGTCTTCTAAAGGTTCTGTTAATATGTCATTAAATTCATTTGGGTAAGGCAAAATTTTGAATATTGAAGTTTTTATAATGTCTTTTGGGATATGAGATCAATATTTGATTAGTATTGGTTTGTAAAATGTATTTAAATTAATAAGATGTTGATAGTGTTGATCAACAAGTTAGGTTTGGTTTTCATTTGGCGTGCATCTGGAATTATCGTATTTATTTTCGTAAGTTTTCTTTGTTTTCTTATATTTAGACTTATAATGTATTATCTTTCTTCCTCTGATAACTTCTTCGTAATGATTATCATCTAATTTTGTAATTTTTCCTGTCTTTTTAAACGGATTAGTGGTTTTTGATTTTACTAGTGGAGCTTGTCGATATCTAGTATCAAATTCAAATTTATTTCGTGATTCATTTAGTTTTTCTATTTTATTGATTTTATTTGACTGTGTATTATATTTTGGAGTTCCAGCGAAAATAAAAATATCTGCAGGAGTTCTGCCTGTCGTGTTATGTTTTGTTTTATGATTATAGACATAAAGAAAGGTTTCAAATTTTGTTAGCTTATTTTCTATGTCTGTTTCACTGTTTATGATTCTTAACTTTTCATTTACCGTTTTATGAAATCTCTCAACGTCAGAAATTCCATTTTTGCTTGTTGTTATATCAATAACAACATCTTCAGATTTTAACCAAAGTTGCAATGCTGCACACATGAAAGCTGAATCTTTGTCTGCTTTAATTTGGCTTGGTTTACCCATTTCATTGAAAACTTTAGTTAATGCTCTTTTTGCTTCTAACCAATCTCGACTGTTGACTTCTATTAAGGTGGCAAATTTTGAATAAATGTCTATACAAGATAAAAATTGTTTATTATCTATCATATAAAAATCAATGGCATATTTTTCTGTTGGATTAAAAATTTCTGGGGTTATTTCGAATTCTAATTTAGTATTTATGTGTTCTGTTTTTGCGATGTTGCATACTTCGCATTCATTAATAAAATTTTGAATTAATTTTTGGTGATCGGGAAAATAATATTTTTCTTTAAAAAGTGATGTTTGTTTTTCTATTCCTGGATGTAATAATTCTCTGTGTGTTTTAATAATAATTTCTTTGAATTCTGCGTAAGTGTTAATATCTATTAATTTACTATTAGTTTTCATTGTTTTAGTTAAGTTATCTGGGGAAATAATTTCAACGTATGCCTTTTGAAAAATTAAAAAGTCTGTTTCTATTGGAAAGTATATTACGCTTTTCTTATTAGAAAAGTATTCAATTATTAATTGTTTTGCGTATTATATTGCCATCTCTTTATATGTTACTAGCTGTACCCGGCGCGACTTCGTTCGCTTAAAATTAGTTTTGAGTACGGTTGTCAAGACTTTCCCATTTCCACACCACCCCTGAGGTAGAGAAATTGGCGCGTTTTTTTTAAAGTGGTATCTCCAATTAGACCTTTTCCACTGAAACTTTCTAGGTTTAATAATGTTAATTAATATTATTACTTTAAAACCTCTGTGTAAACAACATTTTTAGAAGATCCTTCAGGAGCGAGAATAATAAGGCTACTGGCAGAGCTAACTCTAGAGCAAGCGACATAAAATTGTCCATGAGAGAAGCAATCTTCTCTAAGATCTAGTCCAGCCAGCTTCAAAGTCTGCCCCTGCGATTTATTTATAGTTATTGCGAAGCAAACTTTTAGAGGGAATTGTAGCCTTTTAAACTGAAACGGCAGACTGGATGGTATTAATGGGATCCTGGGTATAAACACTGTTTCCCCCTTCGCGCACCCCGTAAATACTGTTGCTTCGATTACATTCTTATGAAGACCTTTTATCTGCAATCGTGTCCAATTGCATAACTTTGGGGGACTTAAATTTCGCAATAACATTACGGGTGCTCCAATCCTAAGAGACAGATTATGCTGAGGAATTCCTGGAGGATTCAAAGAATTTAAAAATTCAACAGGGTAATGAACAGCATTATCAGCATCAGGAACAGAGTCGACCGATTTATAGGAGACTTCTAAACCATCAAATGAGTTTAGCAATAAATTATTAATAGTGGTTGCTCTTTCATTTTTCGTTGTCAAAATGGCGCGCTCAGATAGCCAATCTAAGCTTTTACATGATATGTTGGAAATGTCAGGAAATATTTTGGATGTAAGGTCTTGAACGTTTTTGACTACATTTCCTAATCGTGATGTTATAACTATTTTTCCATCAACTGTTGGATGGACGCCATTCCCAATTTTTAAAAGAGTTTCGGTAAAAATTCCTGCAGAACTGTCTCCTTTTAAGTGCACTCGCATATTTTTCGTGAGCCCAATTTTTTTTATCTGTGGCCGTAAAAATGAAGATTTTAAATAGGGCTTTTGTTTCGTCAGCACTTGTACCTCTTGGCACAACAGGAAGGGTTTGGCGAAAGTCTCCAGCTAGCAGGACTGTAATACCACCCATCAACATGGTATTCTCATTAATATCTTGCAGGGCTCTATTTATGGCTTCAAGCCCACCTTTATGTGACATTGTGCACTCATCCCAAACAATTAACTTACAATCTTTAAACACCGCAGCCATATTACATTGCTTTGAAATAGAGCAATGAGGTTTTTCTAAATTAACTAAATCCAAAGGAAGTTTAAATGTAGAATGAGCAGTTCGACCTCCATTGAGCAGGGTAGCAGCTATACCGGAAGATGCTACAGCTAGGGCTATTTTTTTGAACTTCGAACTTTTGCCAACAATAAGTTTGTCAAGAAGGTTTTACCTGTCCCTCCAGGTGCATCCAAAAAAAATATTTCACCCATCTCAGCCCCAACGCTTTGTAAAATTGTATTGTATACGACTTTTTGCTCGTCTGTAAGCAAATTTTCGTTGTTGGTAAGGAGAGTGTTGTTACTTTCATAACTTATTTCTCTTAGATAATCGGTATTATTTTCTTCCAATTCGGCTTCAGGAATAATTGGTTGAGGAAGACCATATTCTTTAAGACATGTTCCACCAATAGACAATACAAAATGTTCAATGCTTATTAGACATTTGTTATAGACTCTTTCCATAATTTCGTCATTAATGTCAGAGTTTACGGGTATTTGTAATGAATGAAGTATATCTTCCGATAAGAAAGTCTTATACTTATTCCAAAGACCTAAAGGATCCGAGAGTTGACAAAAAACTAACATAATTCCAAAGAGATCACGTAAGTTTTTTGGAACTTGACAAACGCTAGCTTCTGCCAAAGTTTTGTCCCAATGACTATCATCCTCAAGTAAGCCCAATGCTTTGCAAGCTAATTGAAACGTACTGAATATTACGCCATTTACAGTTTTTAAATACGAAAATGAAGTTGGACCTCGTACCTCATGGAGTAAAAGTCTAAGAAAATAACATTCACTGTTATGTGGGTGAACGGTATAAACTCTGCCCAAAGCTGAATCCTTTTTAACTCCATTTAAATGAGGTACGTCACTGCCTCGTTTTCTTCTAAGAAACTTTGTATTGTTCCATGTGTAATAGGATGGTACTTCAACATATAAAAGAGTTTTGGCGAAATCATCAATTTTACATAGTTCAAAGAAAGCGAGAAGTGTAGTATTCGAAGGAGTGTTTATCTTCTTCGCTAGTTGATTCGGATCATTGGGATTATTGGAAGCCAGATCGCTGCCTTTATTGACATATTTGCATACGTATTTTATAGACTTAACTGAACTGCAGGCTTCAACATTTATGTGTGCTTCCATTGCACGTAATAGTACTGAATTATATGGCATAAACCCAACGGTTGTCTAAAATATTACCATTTTCTACAGTAAAGCCACCATCATCTGAAGCCCTTCTTCGATTCAGAGGATAACTATTAATTCCTGTTACTGTTTCCTTTGAAACCTGACGGGGAAATTTTTTTGAACATTTGCCATCTTTCATGCACGGTGAACTACGGTTTAACATTCCGCAAGGTCCATGAATCATATTGGACTTTACGATATTATGTAGCATGGGATCTTTCTGTGGATCTGGAATTTCTGCACATATTGTATCGTCTATTTGATCAGCATAAATTTGATTTTTAAGCCAAAGCAGTATATGAACATGTGGGACGCCACGTTTTTGCCATTCTACAGTGTACATGAAACATTGAACTTCTCCAAACAATTCGTTCTTAACTAAAAAAGCCTTTAGTGCTTCAACTTTTAAATGAAATACTCGAGCTATTATATCATGGCGGTCATAGGCCATCTGACCGGGTAATAATGACTCTGTAATGTCTTTCCACTTAGGATTGCAAGTAAATGTTATAAATAAATCAGGACGGCCATAGTGCCGGACATATGTCATAGCATCCTGAGTTTTCTCATGCATATAACGTGCAGAACTTGTTACAGCTGAGCTGGATTTAAATCTTGTCTACCTATAGCGTCTTTAAGGTGTATATAGCTTTCAGCCTTAAGTTTTTCTTAATTGTTTCGAATAAAATTAAGCCGTTCTGCTTCCATTTTGGCACACATATCGACTAAAAACTGACTTAAAAGAGCTTTGAAATAAATTAAATGATTAATTTCACCCTCCCGAATCATTATTCGGTAACTATAAAAATTTAGTGCCGATACGGTTTTTTTTAAATGTTTTTTTGATAGAGGGTCTACTTGCGGTATATCAATTGAATATCCATCCTCTCCATGTGGAAAGAGAAGCGGATACTGCAAAGCGTCATAGGAACGGTGTAGTTCATTAATTTTTTTTAATTTTGAATTATGACTTTCAAGAATAATATCTCTCTGTTTGAACTGCTGACCAATAATAAGTAAAGCTACTTCACTTGGTGCATTATAGCAACCCTTGCGAGATCCAGATGGTGTGCGATCGGCATGAATTATCATTTTGTGGTCAGTAGTATTTGCAGGAACTTTGTCAATAGTTGATTTTAAATCTTTAACGAACGGGTTCATTTTATGCAACATAGATTGTAAAGCTTTTACCAAATCACGATTCACATCAGACGCATTTTTACATCTCAGTTCTGTTTCCTTTTCATCCTCACCAACAAAATATATTTGAAGGAACTGTGCTTCTTTTTCCTTTGTAGGCCATAGACTGCCAATTAGGTGATATTCCTGACCCTGAACCTTAAAAGTTGGCATGAAACCTTTTTCATAAACTTTATTACAGCCGAATGAAGTCATTTGAAATAATGAATTGTATTTTCGTAAACGGTCTAAGAAGTGGGCATGCTTGGGATGACCACCTAGGATTAGGCTCTTAAGAGGCTCAGGTAATGTTTGAAGTTGGGGAAGTTTAACTTTTCCGGAACTACCATTTCAAAGCATTGCAATAGTTGCATTTCTTATTCATGGGCCCAATTTCAATAATTTTGTCAGCACTATACGCTATTTGGCAATCATATGTACAGGGTTGCCCATATTCGACGGACCCATGTTTTTTTTTTTTAAATCAAAGAAAAAAATAAAAATTTGGCGGTTGGCAATCTTAATCATTTAATTTGTTCCAAGTAGATTTGTTTACATCAATTTTTGAATATGATATCTTTCAAATGGCCGCCTCTGGCGTTGATGGCGTATTGTGCCCTTTTTGCAGCATTTTCCATCGTTTTCGCCAACATTTCGGCCGGAATAGCGGCTATTTCTTCACGAATGTTGTCCTTGAGCTCTTCTAGGGTCCTTGGCTTGTTAACGTAAACCTTTGACTTCAAATATCCCCACAAGAAGAAGTCAGGCGGCGTCAAATCGGGCGAACGCGGTGGCCAGTCCAAATCACCACTTTTCGACATCAAACGGCCCGGAAACAATTTCTTGAGTTTTCACAATTGACTTGTTCTGTTGAATGTAAATTTCAACTATTTCAGAGCGCTCGCGTGGCGTGTTTTGTTCCATGGTAAAAATCTGCTTGGACTGACGCTTCAAACGCGGTATGTCATTAAGCGATCTGGCATCTCTGTCAAAAGTTATGGCGTCGTCAGATGGGTCCGTCGAATATGGGCAACCCTGTAAATCCAGACATTTTTTTTACTTTCCATAAAGGATGTCCTTCTGACGTCTTATTAGCGTAATATTCCTTATTTTTATCTTTTATTTGTTCTGTATGATCAATCCTGAATTTTTTTTTAGCTCCCTTTATTTGGTTGGACCTAGTTCTATCAGAAAATCGAGCTCTCCTTTTGGGAGCTTTTTTTTTTGTGCTAGCCTCAACTAATCTTTGTGACGGTGAATCTGTTAACGGTGATGTTTTATACAAAAGATGTACATAGAAATGTCCATTTTCAAGATCACCAGAAAATTTCAATAATTTAACAGAGTTATCTTCTGAACCATAACCGCTATGAAAATTTCCATTTCGAAAAACATGAAAGCAAACTGAATATACATTAGCAGCTGCTTGAAGCTCACACTCTGTTCCGTAAGTACGGGACTTCATCATTTCCTCTTCATATTGTGCAGAATTTATGAAATTTAGTCCATTAGAGTTTAGTGCGTGCACTTGAAAAAAATCCCAATTGTTAACAACGTGAGCTACAATTTCCTGGCGAATCACTCCAGAGAAATGCTGTGAGCCTTTTAAATGATATGAAATGGCTCTAAACAGGCAAGCACCATCGCCAATTATTTTAACCACCATATGGGGCACCAGCTCACCATTAATACTTAGGTTCTCAATTGACATATTAAAGCTTTAAATTTTTATTGAAGGTCAAAGATCAAATTAAACTTTTACCAAAGTTTTTATAGCCAACTTCAATTAAAAAAGTTAAAGAAAATCGATTTAGTTATGTCAACTTAAAAAAGCCAACAGTAATGTTAAAAAGCAACGTAAAAAGCGTTCAAGCACAGCTTGCTAATATTTAAAGTCAAAATTGACTTCACTGATCAACGTTAAATATTATCGTGAAAAGTGTCCATACATTGTAAGGAAATGGATAACTAACTAATGAAAGTCAACTATGACTTCGCTTCTCAAGAATTTGATTAGCGTCTATACAAAACTTGTATAGTGGAAATAGTGGAAATAGAAAAAATAACTTACGTGTAAGAATTTAAACTAACTTTACGCACAGAAAAATTTTAAAATGTTTGCGCTTCACAACAGCTTTCACTTGCTGCTTAGGCATCCAAAATAAAACTAAACTTCTCGCGCCTGTTTAGCTGTTATTAGTTTCCTTCATTTCCTTGTCCTTAATTTTCAGCTATTTGCGTAGCGGCGACGCAAGCACAAATACAAACATCGTAAGATGTGGATGTATTGGTTTGTAACCGTGCCTATTACATGAGTTGCTTTTAACTTTTGGTTTTCATGTTCCAATTTCGTGTAAGAGATGGAACGCATCTAAGAAGACAGAAAATGAAAACCCCAGGAAAAGAAAATGCAAGATATGTTAACAATAAAGATCCACCCAAAATAAGAATTTTTTATGGATTTTTTTTTTTGTTTTTTTTTATTTAAAAAGAAATTGTAATGAAATTAAACTTAAAACTAAGAAAGGGAAAAAGAACAAAATTAAATTAAAAAAAGGACTAAATAAGAAATTAAAAACAAAAAAAAAAAATTAATTAATTTGAAATGTCTTGCTGCTGGAGCTGTTGCTGCAAGCCCTGGATTTGCTGCGCCATCATTGAGCCAGGTTGACCCGGCTGATCTCGCCGCTCTTCCTCGGGGGCTCGCGCCTGCGCCTGTTGCTTTTGGAGCTGCTGTTGCAACATGGCGATTTGCTGCATCAGCTCATCCGCAGAAGGGCCAGACTGGAAACTCTGCGACGGCACTGCCAGCAACGGCACTGTCTGCAGCGGTACTACCTGCGGCGGCACTGCATGCGGCGGACTCCATGTTTGGGGCAGGCGCATCACGGACTCACATAAGCCTGTAAACTTTTCAAGGCAGCCACCTTGTCCTGAAGGCCCTTTATTTGGCGCTGCTGCTTCTGAATCTTGTTGTGGGCCTCTCGCAGCGTTTGGAATGGCGGCCGATCCTTTCCAGGGTGCGCAGCTTTCGTTTGTTGCTGCATTAAAATTTGCTGCTGCATTTGCTGAAGCTGTTGTTGCTGCTGCTGCATTTGCTGAAGCTGTTGTTGCTGCTGCTGCAATTGTTGATGCTGCGTTGGCTGTTGGCTGTTAAATTGCAGCTGGAACAACTCAAGCTGCTGCTTGTGTTGCTCCAGTTGCAATTGCTAATTCTGCTGCTGATGTTGTTGGGGCTGCCATGCAGCCTGGAATGTTCCGCTCCTGTTGAAATTCATATTGCTACTGAATAGTCGAACTCTACGAGTAACGGGTATAATAAATCATTTTATTTGTATTTAAGCACATTATCTACTTTCGAATAGAAACATACACACACATTGTATGTATGTACATGTATTGTACATATAAGCAAATCAAAACATATCCAAATATACATATGTACATACGTATTTGGTCAAAAGTTCGAATCTTAAGATTAATATTTAACTTGGAAACATTTTGGCTTTGCTTACAGAATTTGTAGTAATTTTCTATTTTCTTCCATGGTGGTAATTAAATAAGGCTCTTACTTCTGCTACAAAATGAAAAATAAAACCTAAGCATTTGATCCACAGGACTGACTATTGATCGAAAATCATATTGATCGGAGCAGCAGTTTAAGTTTTTAAAATCCAAAACCAATTTAACTTAAATTGCCTCTTTCCCCTCCCCTTTCCCTGCAGCACTACCCCTCCCCCTCATCAGTTTTCTTGGCTGTTGCTCTCTCGGCCGTCGCTCTCTTGGCATCCGCTCTCTGGGTTTCGCTCTCTCGGCAGGCACCCGCAAAATGCAACGCAATAACTTAGAAAATCTAAATAAATTCGATAAAAATACTTAAAAAAATGTTAAAAACTGAAAAATTAAACTTAAGCATTTGGGCCATAGAATAACTATTGAGCGAAAAATCATCTTGATCGGAGCAGCGGTTTAGATTTTTTAAACCCCCAAATTATGGGGGATATCGAAATTTCTTTTAGATTTCTAATTAGGCCTTTTCAAAACCTAAAATTCGGAAAAAACCAAATATCGAAATTCCAACCACTTTAGAAGTTAAGCTTAAATACATCAACTTTTTTTTGCTCAGAATAATGGATGTTGGAGCTGTTTGGGGCCACTGGGGGACATAACGGATCTTAGTGGGCGCCCACGCCCCCAATGGAATACTGTGAAAAAATTTGGCTGCTCTTGCTCTTACGGTTTGGGCTGTGGTCGTATCCCCTTAAAAATCGGTCTTTCATTTTATAATCTTTAGGGATTATAATTTTTGTTTTATGAAAATAATTTATTACTTCGACTTCATTTAAGTCTCCTCTTATAAATTCTACCTGTTATAATAATTCAGTGGTCTTTCTTTTATTGAAATGTGGTTTTGGTTATCTTCTGGTGCACTATGCACTGTAGCTACTGTTGTTATTGTATTTGAATTACTGGAAGTCTCTCCTAAATTGGCTTCCTCTATTCTTATTCTAGATAAGGCGTCTGCCACATGGTTTTCTTTACCGGGCAAATATTTTAGATTGGTTTATGATTTTGCGATAATACTGCTCCTATAGCAATATTACTTGCATCTGTTGTTAATGAAAATGGTTTTTCGAAATTTGGGTATATAAGTATTGGATCGGACATTATTAAAAGTTTAAGTTTTTCAAACGCTTGTACATAATCATTATCTTTTATATTTAAAGTTACGCCTTTTTTAAGCTTTGCTGTCATTGGTTTTGCTATTTTAGCAAAGTTTGGGATAAATTTCCTATAAAATCCACAAAGACCTAAAAAGGATTTTATTTGTTTTGGGGATTTGGGTATAGGGAAATTTTGTATTGCCTCTATTTTGAGAGGATTTGGTTTTATACCAGTTGTTGTTATAATATGTCCAAGGAATTCTGTTTCCTTTTTCATAAACTCGCATTTGTCGAGTTGAAGCTTGAGATTAGCTTCTCGTAATTTTTCAAATACTTTCGCAAAGATAATACATGTTCCTCCAATGAAGTGGAGTACACGATAATATCGTCCATGTAGACCAAACAATCCTTGTAGATCAAATCTTCTAAGAGATTGTTCATGCACCTTTGAAAGGTAGCAGGGGCATTTTTCAATCCAAAGGGCATTCGAGTATATTCATAATGGCCATTTTTGGTGGAAAAAGCTGTCTTTGAATTATATGAATAGAATTTTCATCCATTTGTATTTGGTGAAAACCTTTTGCAAGGTCAATAGTGGTAAAATATTGGCATCTACCAAGTTTGTCCAATATTTCATCCATGACCGGGATAGGTTATTTGTCATCTACCGTAATTTCATTTAAATTACGATAGTCAATTACGAAACGGAACTTTTTTGTTCCAGATGCATCACCTTTCTTAGGTACTATCCAAATGGGTGAGCAATAAGGGGAATTTGACTTTCGAATTATTCCCTGTTTTATCATATCTCTCATTTGCGAATCGACTTCTTGGTCGTAAGCTTGAGGATATTTGTATGGTTTTTTGTAAACCGGTTGCTCATTTCTTGTATGAATGACATGCTTGATAGTACTAGTGAAAGTCAAATTGTCACTTTCTTTGTACTGTATGTCGCTATTTTCATATAAAATTTTCTGAAGATTATCTTTTTCCTCGTCATTAAGGTGTTCTAATCTAAACTTATTGGTTTCTTGCAAGTCGTTATTTATTGCAAAATTAAAAGGTGTATCTGTTGAAAATGGGGGATCGCAGCAATCAATGTCTGCTTCTCTTTGTTTATATTCGAAATCGTTATAATTAAATCTCATTCCGAATTGATAACCGTTTAAATTAACTGTTTTTGATTTATAATTAATAATTGCGTTACAAGCTTCGAGTTATTCTCTTCCTATGAGCATATCATATCTATCGGAAAAATTATGGACCCAAAATGTTTGTTTGGTCGGACAAAGCTTACTTGCATGGTAGGACACGGATTTATTTAACTGAATATTACCATTTATGGTATGAACTTTAAGAGGTGTATTTTTGGTTGAAAAATGAAAGTAATTTTCTTTAATTAAATTAATAGAAGAGCCTGTGTCTACAACACATCGGAACTCTTGGTTATTCATGATGATTCGTTTGTAAGGGTTTCTATTTCCTGTTCGGTGTCCGAGGCTTGTTGATGAAAATTTTCTGTATCCATTTTCATATGGCCACTCGTACTTTCGCGATTTCTTTTTATTGGTCGATTAGGAGCATTAGCCCCATTTTGTTGTGATTGATAATTAATAGGATTCCTTACCTGATTATAATTTAATTTTTGTTGGAATTCTTGTTTTGTTGCTTGATATAATGGGTGGTTTTCACAAAAAGTTTCGCTGTTATTTTTATTATAATTAGGCTTATGTTGGCCTTGAGATGTACTAGCCTGTTGCTTATATTGATTTGGGGAAATATTATTCTGCTGTCTGTATTGGTTTTGGGAATTATAGTTTTGTTGTTTATCAGTATTTTGTTGGGGTTGATAATTTCTCTTATCTTGGTTTTGACTTTGTGAATTCTTTGTTCGATCTGAATAAAATGTTTCATAACAACCTTCTTGTTGTGCTACACATTTTAGTTTATTAGCATTAGTAATATCATACCTAGCCAATGTCATAAAAAGTCTGTCTGGCAATTTTTTCATAATAACATCTTTAACTGTATTATTAAGAGCATTTGTGTATAAAATTGTATTTAAAGCGTTATTTTCTAAGGCTAATTTATTTAATATTACAAAAGATTTGGACTCTATGTCCTCAACAAACTTACGTATACACCCAGGAGAGGGGGTGTTATACAGACGTCTTAGTAGTTCTTCGCAGGGCGTCTGGGTTTTATATTCGTTGATGAGGGCGTTCCTTAAGTCCCTCCAGCATCTGGCTGTTGATAGTTGAGATATCCTCTGGGCATCTCCGTGAAGCTGCATTTCAATAGCACTGAAGAAAACGCTCGCCTGGCGTATACATGTTGTGGGGTACAACTCCAGGATGAAATCTATCCTCCTGATGAACGGGCTGAGTTCGAGCGTGTTGCCTCCAAATTGCGGCACTTGCCTAATTTGGTTCAGGGCTTGATTTAGATGGTTTTCTGACAATAATAGCACTGGTGTGCCATTTTTGGTTTTTCATTTAGTTTTATAAATTTTTCACAATATTAAAAGTTTTGTATTATGAATTTGATTTAAAATTGTTATACCTTGTCTCTTACCACTGGTGGGGGAGCACTAAGGTGTTTTATTTTTTAGTAACCCTTGTGTTACGTACAAAGGCACTAACTTATACAATAAAACGGGTTTTTGCAAAAAATTTGTTTTAGTTACTAGACAGTCACACGGGTCAAGATTTATGTTTTAAAAATAAACCTCGCAACCTGAGCTTCGATAGCGTGTTGCAAAAATTGAGGTTTCCGTTCGTATATTAGCGACACAAACCGACACTGCGATAGCTGGTTTATAATTGCACTGGGACGAACGACGTTTGGGTTCTTTAAGGATATAACCGTATAAAAAGTTATATCCTACCGGCTACCAAATTCGGGATTTAACACTTTGAAAAAAATATAATTTTTATTTATCAAAATAGTGTAAACGCGAACTGGGAGAGATAGGTCTGCTCCTTACAAGATTCAACTTAAAACTCAAACTTATAAACTAAGCTGGCGCTTATTAAACCTTCGATTGGGAGAAAGAACTTTATTGATAAATTGAGAGTGTCCAAAATGAGAGCACTGAGCAAGAGAGCGATCTAGGTTTGAGCTGCGTCTGCAATTTTACAGTATTGGGGGATAAAAGCTTTTTGGAGTTTGGGGACATTTGTTTATAATTGTAGCGTGTAACGACTGGGAGAAGTGTTTTGTTTCCAGTGGAATCTGTAGTTGCGGGTGCTCGCTATAGGATCCGGCTCTCGCTCGTCGGCTTTGGGGGTGGTGGTCTTGCGCGTACAGATCCTAACACTAACTACACATTATTATTGCTAAGACTAGAATTGAGCAAGCTAGCGACAAGAGAGAATAAGTTAAACGAAACCGGAAGAGAAAACAGATAAATTCAGGAAGGAAGTAAAGAGATAGAAAAGCTAGAGAGGAAGTCAGAGATCGCGAAGCCACTGGTGTTGTTGTGGTCGCATTTTGCCCTCCCAACCTATGATCACCTTCCTTGGAGCATGTCTCCGGTGACCCCTTTAATACCCTACGAACGCGGGTACCTCAGCAGAGTTCAAAAAGATATGCGGTTTTCTTTATAATAGGAAAATATTGATATATAAACAAAATGATGTTTCGATGATAGAAGTTATATTTATAAAACAAAGTAAATAAAATTTAAATAGTAGTGAAGTAGAATAATATTTAAAGTTAGGATAAGAAGAAATTTCTTTAAGTTTTAAATTTAGAAAATATTTCTTTAAGTGTAGTTAAATATTTAAGTTTTAATTTTAGAAAATATTTATTTAAGTGTAGTTAACTATTAAGTTTAAATTCAGAAAAAATTTCTTAAAGTGTAGTTAACTATTAAGTTTAAATTCATAAATATTTCATGGTTATCTTCCATTTTTAATTTAATTTACTAATTGTAAATTCTATCAAGAGTTTAATGTATGGCTAGATTTTAATTCAAAATCATTTAATAAATTTTAAGATTCAAACTTTAAAGCATTTTCAGTAATATTTAATTCTCAGTGTAGAAAGAGTATTCGGAGAGGTTATATTTGGCTTTTAGTTTGGCAAGAATTGAAATAAATACACAATAATGTATACGCATGATGTAACTCACTCATTTGTATCCAACGATGAAGATCGATCTCCTGCGTGGCTTACACTGAAAACATTTTTTTGGTGATATTTTGCAAAGGTTTTAAAAATAATTAAATTCCCATACATTTCCCTCAAGCCTTGATTATTTGCTTTTATAGCCAACACCGAAATCTCATTCTCGATTTAAATAAGATTAAGAAAATGTTAAATTTAAATTTAAACAATAAAAAAATCTATAAACTAATTATTTCCATTTGCCTTAAGGCGTTGCATCTTCTTCTTTTTTTCAATATTTAAATTAATTAATTAACTTTATATTAAAGTAATTTATCTTTCAGCTTCTTGATTTTTGTTGGATAATTGCAAGTTATTTCCACGAGGTTGAATGTTTATGTTTTCTGAGGTTAAGATCGAACGAGTAAAAATTAGGTTAGGCTCGATCGGCCATGGCAAAGGCGAGGCAATATGAATGCATTAGGTTATGGCCGATATAGCACGCAGGCCAAATTATGCACGAAAAGGATTAAATTTCCACTCATCTGTCGTTGTTTTTCCTGGCAGGATATGGCTACTTGTTTGCCAGCGCTGCTGGATTTCCCTCGGCAGCGGCGTTTAGCTATAAATCCGCCATCTTGTCGGGCACTGGAGCCCCGTCTAGGAGATCACCATGTGGGGTGCTCCTCGGGACGCGCTAAGGCGCGAGGGGTGCTCCTCAGGACACTACATGCAGAGGTTCACCGAGCTGGGTTCTCCTTAGTTCTTCAGCTCTCTGAAACTCTCGGGGAGTTTATATCGTGGGGCACAATCTATGGATCGAAGATTTCATTAGCCATTTGCACTGGCAGCGGCTTGAGATGTACAACATACCTATGTGCCCCGAAAACTGACTTGCTGGGTTTTTCTTTCGGGTTTTCCTCTGAATTGGCGAGAGATGCGGCTGCGGCGCAACTTGTGCAGCAGCAGCTCCAGCGTTGGGTGTATTTTATTGGCGGCAGCGCCGGCCAAGACACCTTTGTTGCGATCTGCAGAGAATTTGGTGGTTAAATATAACCAAAACTGCAGACGCAAACGCACTCACTTTAAAATAATCACCTGTAGGCACTTATTGGCCACTTTAAATAGCTGGATGCCACTTCGCGACTTAATATTTCGCACTTTAAAACTTTTCCGCGTTTTTCAAACGCATGAAGATCGATCTCAAAAGTTATCGATCTGGCAACACTGCTCTAAGATCGGCTTGACTGTTCGAATTTTAGAACACCTTTTGATCTGGCAACGCCGTCTTCAGTGTTCGAAAATCTCTACAGGATTCTCAAGTCCGGTTTGAATCCTTACTTTACTGTTCGAAAATGTCCATAATATCTTCGATTAACAAGGTCAGTTTAAGTCAGGCTTTGCTGGATTTTACGAAAATTTTTAAAGTATGCTTTTAGGCAAAACAGGTTTTGCAGTCGCTACTGGCGCCGCTACAAAACCCCCTGCTACAATCAATCAGGGTATCTCACCCTAGTTACCCTAGACTGATACCGCCTGAAGCGACACTATTGTCGTATGTCCTTGGCATGATAATTACCCAGAACTCGACCTTGTAAGTCTTCTAGTTCGTAATAAGAACTTCCTAACTTTCTTCTTACCCGGGCTTTCACAAATGCTGGCCCAAATTTAGCGTTGTAGCCGGTTTGAAAGAAACTTTGCTTAAAATTGCGTCGGAATACTTCCTGCCCTACAGCAAAAGAAACTTCTCGTGACCGCAAATTATATCGCTTTTCGTTCGAATCGTGAGCTTTCTGCATTTGCTTACTCGATTCCTCTCGAATTATCTCGAACGAATCTTGCCGGTTAAACATCAGGGAACGGTCATCTAGCATGTTCAGCTTCCTTAACAAGGAATACGTTGAACCGGAGGTTACCATATGTTGACCAAACGCCATATAGTATGGAGTAGTTCCTATACTCGAATGGATTGAAGACCTTAAGGCACAACATATCTTATTTAGGTACTCGTCCCAGTCCTTTTGATCTGAACGTAGATAAGCCCTTAGCGACTCACGCGCTCGGAAACGTTGGCTTGGGGCGAAAGGACAGCTGTTAGCGTGTGCGATATTTCGTACTGCCGCATTAGCTTTTGAAATGCTTTGGAAGGAAATTGGGACCCGTTGTCTGATACAACTGTTTCCGGGACTCCAAAAGTCATGAACAGCTCTCCCTCAAGATACTTGATAACCACACTTGCATTTATCTTCTTTACCGGTTTCAAAAACACAAATTTCGAAAAATGATCGAGGACAATGAATATCCCAATATTACCACTTCTTGAACGTGGGTATGGTCCAAGAAAGTCGATGAAAATCCTTTGGAAAAGTCGAACTGTTTCTGGAGCTTTTCCTAAAGGTGGCCTGAGAACATGATTCGGTGATTTCGTAACCTTACAAGTCTCACAATCATTGATGTATGCTTTCACATCAGGTACAAGTCGAGGACAAAAATAATACCTTCTTACTCGCTCGATAGTCTTATGTATTCCACCGTGGGAAGTTAAAGGACTATTGTGCGCTTGGAAAATAACTTTAGGAACCAAATTTGCGGGTATCCACAACTTCCATGCATATTCATCATGCTTTTGTTCTCCCGTCAAATGTTCTGCTTTCCTGTAGACATATCCACTTTCCGTTTTTAGATCAGGAAAGTTGTCTTTATTCGCGTCAACCTTTGCTACTAGATCTCTATATTCAGGAGATTTGAATTCTTCTGAATTTAAATCGACAAGCAAACCTTCTTGCAGATCTATAGCTGCTAATTCGTCTTCGTTAACACGTGACAAAGAATCAGGAACAACGTTCAGAGTACCTTTACGATGTTCGTTTTTAAAACGATATCTTTGCAGAGCTAACGCCCATCGAGCTAATCGCGAGCTAAGATCGTGATTTGACATAAGCCATTTCAACGATGCGTGATCAGTTATAATGGTGAACTCGTGACCTTCTACGTGAGCTCTAAAATTTCTCAAAGCTACTATCGCGGCTAAGCATTCCTGCTCGGTCACGGTATAATTGCGTTGAGCTCGATTCAATTTTTTTGAAATAAACGCAATCGGACGCTCGTCTCCTTCCTCTGATACTTGCACTAGCACAGCACCGACACCAGACTTGCTAGCATCACAATGGATGGCGAATGGCTTAGAGAAGTCCGGGCTACATAAAACCGGAGCTTCGCTAAGACGAGTCTTCAATACTTCAAATGCGCTTAGCGCTTCGGATGTTAAAGAGAATCTTCGCTTTGTAGTCATAAGATCGGTTAGTGGGGAAGCAAGAGTAGCGAAATTCGGAACGAATTTACGGTACCAACCGCATAAACCCATAAAGCTTCTCAAGCCTCGAAGAGTTTTCGGCACCGGAAAATCGGTAATCGCTTTCACCTTTTCAGGATCTGTTCGTATCCCGCCATCACCTATGATATGGCCAAGATAGCGAACCCGTCGAATGCAGAAATGACTTTTGCCAATATTGATTGTCAATCCTGCACGCTTGATGTGAACGGCTATCTCCGTGAGAACATCTAGGTGACTCTCGAAATTAGATGAAACTACTAAGAGATCATCAAGGTAGAAGAATACTTCGTTTCTCAGATGCGCGGCTACCACTTTGTCCATTAAGCGAGACATGGTACTTGTGGCATTACACGCCCAAAGGCATACCTTAAATTGGTAGAGGCCTACCAGGAACTGTGAAGGCTGTCTTATCTCGAGATTGCACTTCTAGTGGCACTTGCCAATAAGATCCTTTAAGTCGAGACTTGAAATATACTCGGCTTTAGGTAATCGACTTAGAATTCCGCTGATTTGTGGAAGTGGATACGCGTCCTTCTCAGTGAAACTATTAACCTTTCGGCAATCTAAACAAATTCTCACTTTGCCCGGTTTTGTAACCATGACAATAGGAGAAGACCACGCGCTTTCTGATTCCTCAATCACACCTAGTCTCAACATTCTGTCGATTTCTTCATACATGCTCTTCTCCACAGCAGGCGAAACGGGGAAATGCCGCTGTTTAATCGGTTTTGCCATACCTACATCAATCGAATGGGTTATTAAACTGGTCTTGCCAAGCCCTTCCTGTGTAAATGAAGGGAAAAAGTTGATAACATGAACCAATTTAGCTTTATTTTCTTCAGTCAAGTCGTGTTGATCAACTTCGACATCACTGTTGACTTTGCTAACATCATTCGCTTCTAACTCCGATATGCACAAATTCTTGGGAAGAATATCATACAGCTTCCAAAAATCTATACCCAAGTACAGATCTTGCTTTAGAGAAGGCACAATATAGATAAGTAGAGTCTTTCTAACATCGAAATATTCAACGTCAACTTTAATTTTTCCTATTATGCGTTGTGGACTTCCATCTGCCGTGGTAGCACTAACGTTCAACGACTTATAAGCATAATCCTTTGACATGACTTCTTTGGCTAATTCACCGCCAAAACAACTAATTGAAGCACCAGAATCGAGTAAACCGTATACAGTCCGGTCTAATAACCGTATAGGCAAGAATGGACGAGGATCTCGGGTTCCAGTAGGAATAGAACAAATGTACTTCAATCCAAGTTTGCAATTTCTGACATTCTGCCAAAATGATTTGATTCTCCTAGAACTTCGAGATATTGGTTTCTGAATAGGTGGTTCAGGACAAAAGTAAGGAATAGGAACTTCAGGTAAATTTTGAATTTTACAATGCAATAGACTGACATTGCTATTTGGAACGTCAGGGGTTGTTGTTGGTGTTGCTTCTACATATGCATCCACCTTTAATCGGTCATAGTTGACTGGTTTCGAGCGGCATTCGAAATCTTCGGTTTGTATGGCGACTTCGAAATGCCGAATTTCGAGTTTTTGCACACTTAGTACAATTTGGTTTATAAGTGTTAGCTGCTCCCAGCCGTAGCAAAATACGCGTTTTTCCGATAAGCAATCCTGGTATCTGTGCCCGTCTTTGCGGCAATTCCAGCACAACAAGGAAAAAGCGTCAACTTCAAACTCGCTTTCGGATTCGGAACCGATTTGCGACTCGTTTTCTTGAATCAACTCCGAGACCTCACGTCTGAAAGGAGTGACTCTAGAGTAACCGTGAGAGTGCTTGACATCGTCTAGAAAAGCTTCGCGTCGACGACAGATTTCTCTCAGTTCGGGTACTGTTCCAATATCAACATTTAATATCTCATGCCTTATTTCAGGTCTAAAATTGTTCTTGAGAACTCTAGCAAGTTTTCGTGTAGACCATGGTGTCTCTAGCTGATCGATTAAAACATTTACGCTGTCGTAAAAGCTATCAAAGGTTTCATTGGGTTTCTGCTTTCTGTTTCGGATTAACTCCTCAATGTCAACATCATCCCTTCTTTGTCGAAATTGCAAGCGCAGAGCTGAGCATAGTCTATCCCAATGGACTTCTAACACTGACTTGTGGTAACGCCAATAAAACTCGTTGGCTTTACCTTCGAATAGAACGCTAACGTGTTTGCAAAGCACCGAGAAGTTTCCTTCTAAAGTTTGGTGCGTAAGCGCGTCGACTCTGTAGATTAAATTATCGATGGTCACACCGGATCCGGAATATTTAATTTTCCATCCGTTTAGAATGTGAACGACCTTGTCGGGCCTGCTTATGAGATCGGACGAGGAACTTCTATTTGAAATGGGGGAGCCTGTGTTAGGCATGGCCATGTTTGTGATTGGTATTTGTTCACCCCTAGCAGCATGGTTGTAAACAACTTCTACTAACAGTGGAGACGTAGTTGATCTTTCATCGCCATTAGTGGCGGAATTTGAAGGAGTTGCAATCAATCTTTGTACACTTTCCACTACTGTTGTCTGTACAAGTTCAGCCATTTTTTCTGAAAGTATTGTGAGCATCCTGCGCTCCATTGCAAGAAGAGTAATAGCATTAATAGTGTTGATTTGGTTATCCCTAGCTACATTGCTTATTGAGCTTCCAGATGTACTAGGGCTTTCCTCAACTGGGTTTCTAGTCTCGCTAATTTCTGTTTGACGACTTTTAGATTGAGATCGTGTTTTTAAACCTTTGTTATCGGCTACTGGTCTGCAGGACGTTTTGCAAACTGGACAGCTTTCGCTTTTCTTTAGATGGGCTTCCAGGCATTTCCTATGAAACTCGTGGTTGCATGACGTTTTAAACAGATCAGCTGCGGAATTAATTTCGGCTTTACACAACGGACAGACTGGCTTTGTGGCTTCCTGTGAGCCTTGGCCTGGGGATCGGTCTAAACCCATTTTCAGATAAGATAACGGTAAGATAACGATAAGATAAATATAAGCGAGATATAACGAAATATCGAATCAACAAGAAATCAAGAAAATATATATATATATCGTAATAGCGATAAATTGTTCAATGTAAGTAAAATAAGATTGAACTCGTTGCTTGAGGTCCACGTATCGTAGGATAATGTTTATTAATACTGAACTTCCTCGAAAAAAGAAAAAAAGAAATTTAAGTTATAGTACTTTTTGTTTTCTATCTTTCAACAAAAATAAAAACAAAGAAGGGAGGTTGTTAGAATTTATAAAATTTAAAACCGGACAACGTATTATTCGAAAACAAAATGGTTGTATTCCTGCTTCTCCTTTGACAAATCTAGCTCCTCTAAGGCGAATTGAAATTAAATCTTCTTATTAGTCATTCGCGGATAGAGTACATCTTCAAGATTGTACCTCCATTTTCCAGGACGTTTGAATCTAGCAAAAAGTTTTAATTTCCAAAGATAAGTTTAAGTAGTGATTTGGAAAATCAGACAGGGCCAGAAGATCAAAAGAAGTTCGATGCTTTCTGTATTTTCCTCTACCTAACTCTTTTTTACCATTACTTAATGTAGGAAAATCTTTAACGTTAAAATTTAATTGTGGCCAAAAAGAAAACTATTGTTCTCCATCTCTGTTCTCCAAAACAATTAAAAATCAACGAGAAAATTTAGCTTAGGAATGAAAGTAAAGTTGAAATTCGAAAGGTATAGAAAAGAATTTCAATTTATCTATCAATGAGTTATTACTGTACTCACTGAGGCCCTACACGTTGGGGCGCCACTTTTCTTATTAATAATAATGAATTATAGCTGTAGCGTGTAACGACTGGGGGAAGTGTTTTGTTTCCGGTGGAATCTGTAGTTGCGGGTGCTCGCTATAGGATCCGGCTCTCGCTCGTCGGCTTTGGGGGTGGTGGTCTTGCGCGTACAGATCCTAACACAAACTACACATTATTATTGCTAAGACTAGAATTGAGCAAGCTAGCGACAAGAGATAATAAGTTAAACGAAACCGGAAGAGAAAACAGATAAATTCAGGAAGGAAGTAAAGAGATAGAAAAGCTAGAGAGGAAGTCAGAGATCGCGAAGCCACTGGTGTTGTTGTGGTCGCATTTTGCCCTCCCAACCTATGATCACCTTCCTTGGAGCATGTCTCCGGTGACCCCTTTAATACCCTACGAACGCGGGTACCTCAGCAGAGTTCAAAAAGATATTTTTTGCGGTTTTCTTTATAATAGGAAAATATTGATATATAAACAAAATGATGTTTCGATGATAGAAGTTATATTTATAAAACAAAGTAAATAAAATTTAAATAGTAGTGAAGTAGAATAATATTTAAAGTTAGGATAAGAAGAAATTTCTTTAAGTTTTAAATTTAGAAAATATTTCTTTAAGTGTAGTTAAATATTTAAGTTTTAATTTTAGAAAATATTTATTTAAGTGTAGTTAACTATTAAGTTTAAATTCAGAAAAAATTTCTTAAAGTGTAGTTAACTATTAAGTTTAAATTCATAAATATTTCATGGTTATCTTCCATTTTTAATTTAATTTACTAATTGTAAATTCTATCAAGAGTTTAATGTATGGCTAGATTTTAATTCAAAATCATTTAATACATTTTAAGATTCAAACTTTAAAGCATTTTCAGTAATATTTAATTCTCAGTGTAGAAAGAGTATTCGGAGAGGTTATATTTGGCTTTTAGTTTGGCAAGAATTGAAATAAATACACAATAATGTATACGCATGATGTAACTCACTCATTTGTATCCAACGATGAAGATCGATCTCCTGCGTGGCTTACACTGAAAACATTTTTTTGGTGGTATTTTGCAAAGGTTTTAAAAATAATTAATTAATTAATTACATTTCAGCTATAAATCCGCCATCTTGTCGGGCAATGGAGCCCCGTCTAGGAGATCACCATGTGGGGTGCTCCTCGGGACGCGCTAAGGCGCGAGGGGTGCTCCTCAGGACACTACATGCAGAGGTTCACCGAGCTGGGTTCTCCTTAGTTCTTCAGCTCTCTGAAACTCTCGGGGAGTTTATATCGTGGGGCACAATCTATGGATCGAAGATTTCATTAGCCATTTGCACTGGCAGCGGCTTGAGATGTACAACATACCTATGTGCCCCGAAAACTGACTTGCTGGGTTTTTCTTTCGGGTTTTCCTCTGAATTGGCGAGAGATGCGGCTGCGGCGCAACTTGTGCAGCAGCAGCGGCAGCGTTGGATGTATTTTATTGGCGGCAGCGCCGGCCAAGACACCTTTGTTGCGATCTGCAGAGAATTTGTTGGTTAAATATAACCAAAACTGCAGACGCAAACGCACTCACTTTAAAATAATCACCTGTAGGCACTTATTGGCCACTTTAAATAGCTGGATGCCACTTCGCGACTTAATATTTCGCACTTTAAAACTTTTCCGCGTTTTTCAAACGCATGAAGATCTACACGTCTGTATCGGCCGCCGGTTCAGAGAAAAAGAATGGTTGGCGGAACCGGGGCTTGATCAGCTAACATGGCTGCGGAAATACGTGGCAGCTGTTGCTGACAGGTGTCAAGGCTAAGCTTTTCAAAGAAACCCTGCCAACTATCGATCTCAAAAGTTATCGATCTGGCAACACTGCTCTAAGATCGGCTTGACTGTTCGAATTTTAGAACACCTTTTGATCTGGCAACGCCGTCTTCAGTGTTCGAAAATCTCTACAGGATACTCAAGTCCGGTTTGAATCCTTACTTACTTAACTGTTCGAAAAGGTCCATAATATCTTCGATTAACAAGGTCAGTTTAAGTCAGGCTTTGCTGGAATTTACAAAAATTTTTAAAGTATGCTTTTAGGCAGTTTTGCAGTCGCTACTGGCGCCGCTACATAATGCAAGAGGATGTTTACATTAATTGGTCAGTCGTGGGAGCCGACAATTTGGGGTTCTTTCATTTGTTTATAACTCAAGAGGATGTTTATATTGATTGGCGACTCTTGGGAGCCGATGATTTTGGGTGTGACAAATGCGTAATGTAAATATGTTTATGTGGTAGATATGTGGGTGTGTGTATGTTACTTTATGTGGTAGATATGTGGGTGCGGGTATGTTACTTCCCCATCCATTAGAAAAAAGCCTGTCCTCAGCCGGATATATTAGGGTATATGTGAGTGGGTATATTAGTTTGTGTAGTATTTTCGTTTAATTGTAGGGTATTTTCATTTGGTGCAATATTGTTTAATTCTGTTATATTTTCTGGGTTATTAGTATTGTTTTTGTTTTGATTTTTATATTTAATTACAATGTTCCTCGGAATACTCTTAAATTTATAGATGAAGTAAATAATTAAAATTATAATTATTACAATTAAAATGGTAAGTATTATAATTTGAAATGTGTTATTTTTTCTTGTATGTATTTTTATTATATCTTTTGCTTCAATTATTGACAGTGGTTCTATCATTGTTACATTATTGTTAACATAAATAGTTTGTGTGTAATCCATTATAGTATTTGTTATTAAGATTTCTTCGATTTGTACAGAACAATTAAATGCTTTTACGATTTTATTTCCTTCGACAACTATTGCTTGATTTATACATGTTTGGTTTAAAATAGTTTTCGGTAAGTTCCAAGTAATTATAATATTTGGCTCTAAATAATTGCTTTCATATTTTTTATACATTTTTGTATATTTACATTCGGCATTGGCTTGGTTTAATATTCCTATAATGCATTTATTTGTAACTCTTTCTTTTGTGTTAAATGAAAATATTTGATTATTTTGAAAATAGTATTTGTCTTCTAAAGGTTCTGTTAATATGTCATTAAATTCAGTTGGGTAAGGCAAAATTTTGAATATTGAAGTTTTTATAATGTCTTTTGGGATATGAGAAATTATCAATATTTGATTAGTATTGGTTTGTAACCAAGTAGAGGTTTTTATTATTAATAATTTTTCTGAATTAACATGTGTTAAAGTATCATGCTTAAGTAATTTAGGGTTACCAAGAGAGAACGCTATAGTCGGGTGCCCCGACTATCAGATACCCGTTACTCAGGTAAAGGGAGTGCGAGGGAGATGGAGATAGAAACTTTGATCACGCATAACTTTTTAACGAATGGTCCGATTTGAAAAATTTTTTCTACATTTCGATAGGTATTGATAAACACAATAAAACTGCATTTTTACTTTTCCGAAATATTTAAATTTTAAAAATCGTATATAAGCGATTGTGGGCGTTAAAGGGGGCGTGGCACCCTTTTGAAATAAACTTGCGCTGCGTAGGAACTCCTAGAATCTGCATGCAAAATGCCAATCTTCTAGCTTTTATAGTTTCCGAGATCTCAGCGTTCATACGGACGGACAGACGGACAGACGGACATGGCTAGATCGACTCGGCTAGTGATCCTGAACAAGAATATATATACTTTATGGGGTCGGAAACGCTTCCTTCTACCTGTTACATACTTTTGCACGAATACAATATACCCTTTTACTCTACGAGTAACGGGTATAAAAATGCCTAGTCTAGTAAGTTGCATTCCTAGTTCTATGTCCTCTATATATTCAGTAAATTCTTGTAGATTAAAAATAAGTAATGCTAGCCTTTCGTCTACATCATAGACCAAGCTTAAATGATTTATTGTTTCAATACCTTTGTTTACCGCATCTATTACTTTATTAAGTTCATTAACTTGAATTGTTTTTTGTTCTAAATTTTCAATTTTATTTATTAATTCTTCTTTATCTTGTTCATCTAATGTTCCAAATAGGTATTTTGTATGTTGTGCCTATAAAATTGATAAGACCTCGTTTGCTACGTTTTGCAATTCTAATTCCATTCATTTCTCTGTTTAATTTCTCTGTTAAGTATATAATTTGTTTTAAACCTGAAAATTCTTCTGATTGTTTAATTAAATTAGTATACGTTAGTTCAGTTTTGGTTAAGTTGACGGTTAAGCAATGATATTCGTAATTAGTTGGTAAGTCCAAGGTTCCTGTTTTAAATATTAAATAACCGTTTTTTGCTTGGACGGGATTGATTTTCAAATTTTGGCCATTGGTAAGTTTTGTAAAATGTATTAAAATTAATAAGATGTTGATAGTGTTGATCAACAAGTTAGGTTTGGTTTTCATTTGGCGTGCATCTGGAATTATCGTATTTATTTTCGTTAATTTTCTTTGTTTTCTTATATTTAGACTTATAATGTATTATTTTTCTTCCTCTGTTAACTTCTTCGTAATGATTATCATCTAATTTTGTAATTTTTCCTGTCTTTTTAAACGGATTAGTGGTTTTTGATTTTACTAGTGGAGCTTTTAGTTTTTCTATTTTATTGATTTTATTTGACTGTGTATTATATTTTGGAGTTCCAGCGAAAATAAAAATATCTGCAGGAGTTCTGCCTGTCGTGTTATGTTTTGTTTTATGATTATAGACATAAAGAATAGTTTCAAATTTTGTTAGCTTATTTTCTATGTCTGTTTCACTGTTTATGATTCATAACTTTTCATTTACCGTTTTATGAAATCTCTCAACGTCAGAAATTCCCTTTTTGCTTGTTGTTATATCAATAACAACATCTTCAGATTTTAACCAAAGTTGCAATGCTGCACACATGAAAGCTGAATCTTTGTCTGCTTTAATTTGGCTTGGTTTACCCATTTCATTGAAAACTTTAGTTAATGCTCTTTTTGCTTCTAACCAATCTCGACTGTTGACTTCTATTAAGGTGGCAAATTTTGAATAAATGTCTATACAAGATAAAAATTGTTTATTATCTATCATATAAAAATCAATGACATATTTTTCTGTTGGATTACAAATTTCTGGGGTTATTTCGAATTCTAATTTAGTATTTCTGTGTTCTGTTTTTGCGATGTTGCATACATCGCATTTATTAATAAAATTTTGAATTAATTTTTGGTGATCGGGAAAATAATATTTTTCTTTAAAAAGTGCTGTTTGTTTTTCCTATTTCTGGATGTAATAATTCTCTGTGTGTTTTAATAATAATTTCTTTGAATTCTGAGTAAGTGTTAATATCTATTAATTTACTATTAGTTTTCATTGTTTTAGTTAAGTTATCTGGGGAAATAATTTCAACGTATGCCTTTTGAAAAATTAAAAAGTCTGTTTCTATTGGAAAGTATATTACGCTTTTCTTATTAGAAAAGTATTCAATTATTAATTGTTTTGCGTATTCTATTGTCATCTCTTTATATATTACTAGCTGTACCCGGCGCGTTTTTTTTAATGTGGTAGCTCCAATTAGACCTATTCCACTAAAACTTTCTAGGTTTAATAATAGTTATTAATATGATTACTTTAAAACCTCTGTGTAAACAACATTTTTAGAAGATCTTTCAGGAGCGAGAATAATAAGGCTACTGGCAGAGCTAACTCTAGAGCATGCGACATAAAATTGTCCATGAGAGAAGCAATCTTCTCTAAGATCTAGTCCAGCCAGCTTCAAGGTCTGCCCCTGCGATTTATTTATAGTTATTGCAAAGCAAACTTTTAGAGGGAATTGTAGCCTTTTAAACTGAAACGGCAGACTGGATGGTATTAATGGGATCCTGGGTATAAACACTGTTTCCCCCTTTGCGCACCCCGTAAATACTGTTGCTTCGATTACATTCTTATGAAGACCTTTTATCTGCAATCGTGTCCCATTGCATAACTTTGGGGGACTTAAATTTCGCAATAACATTACGGGTGCTCCAATCCTAAGAGACAGATTATGCTGAGGAATTCCTGGAGGATTCAAAGAATTTAAAAATTCAACAGGGTAATGAACAGCATTATCAGCATCAGGAACAGAGTCGACCGATTTATAGGAGACTTCTAAACCATCAAATGAGTTTAGCAATAAATTATTAATAGTGGTTGCTCTTTCATTTTTCGTTGTCAAAATGGCGCGCTCAGATAGCCAATCTAAGCTTTTACATGATATGTTGGAAATGTCAGGAAATATTTTGGATGTATGGTCTTGAACGTTTTGGACTACATTTCCTAAGCGTGATGTTATAACTATTTTTCCATCAACTGTTGGATGGACGCCATTCCCAATTTTTAAAAGAGTTTCGGCAAAAATTCCTGCAGAACTGTCTCCTTTTAAGTGCACTCGCATATTTTTCGTGAGCGCTAGTTTTTTTTATCTGTGGCCATAAAAATGAAGATTTTAAACAGGCCTTTATTTCGTCAGCTCCTGTACCTCTTGGCACAACAGGAAGGGTTTGGCGAAAGTCTCCAGCTAGCAGGACTGTAATACCACCCATCAACATAGTATTCTCATTAATATCTTGCAGGGTTCTATTTATGGCTTCAAGCCCACCTTTATGTGACATTGTGCACTCATCCCAAACAATTAACTTACAATCTTTAAACACCGCAGCCATATTACATTGCTTTGAAATAGAGCAATGAGGTGTTTCTAAATTAACTAAATCCAAAGGAAGTTTAAATGTAGAATGAGCAGTTCGACCTCCATTGAGCAGGGTAGCAGCTATACCGGAAGATGCTACAGCTAGGGCTATTTTTTTTGAACTTTAAACTTTTGCCAACAATAAGTTTGTCAAGAAGGTTTTACCTGTCCCTCCAGGTGCATCCAAAAAAAATATTTCACCCATCTCAGCCCCAACGCTTTGTAAAATTGTATTGTATACGACTTTTTGCTCGTCTGTAAGCAAATTTTCGTTGTTGGTAAGGAGAGTGTTGTTACTTTCATAACTTATTTCTTTTAGATAATCGGTATTCCAATTCGGCTTCAGGAATAATTGGTTGAGGAAGACCTTATTCTTTAAGACATGTTCCACCAATAGACAATACAAAATGTTCAATGCTTATTAGACATTTGTTATAGACTCTTTCCATAATTTCGTCATTAATGTCAGAGTCGTTCGTGTATAGGAAAAGCTAGGATTCTCCACACGGCTTCCGAACTGCTTATATATCTTCCATTTTCATACGTTTTAACTTCATTTCGTCAGTCTTCAAGGGAAAATGAAGCCTGATCGCTGCCTTTATTGACATATTTGCATACGTATTTTATAGACTTAACTGAACTGCAGGCTTCAACCTTTATGTGTGCTTCCATTGCACGTAATAGTACTGAATTATATGGCACAACCCAACGGTTGTCTAAAATATTACCATTCTTTTCTACAGTAAAGCCACCATCATCTGAAGCCCTTCTTCGATACAGAGGATAACTATTAATTCCTGTTACTGTTTTCTTTGCCATCTTTCATGCACGGTGAACTACGGTTTAACATTCCGTAAGGTTCATGAATCATATTGGACTTTACGATATTATGTAGCACGGGATCTTTCTGTGGATCTGGAATTTCTGCACATATTGTATCGTCTATTTGATCAGCATAAATTCGATTTTTAAGCCAAAGTAGTATATGAACATGTGGGAGGCCACGTTTTTGCCATTCTACAGTGTACATGAAACATTGAACTTCTCCAAACAATTGGTTCTTAACTAAAAGAGCCTTTATTGCTTTAACTTATAAATGAAATACTCGCGCTATTATATCATGGCGGTCATAGGCCATCTGACCGGGTAATAATGACTCTGTAATGTCTTTCCACTTAGGATTGCAAGTAAATGTTATAAATAAATCAGGACGGCCATAAAATTAAGCCGTTCTGCTTCCATTTTGGCACACATATCGACTAAAAACTGACTTAAAAGAGCTTTGAAATAAATTAAATGATTAATTTCACCCTCCCGAATCATTATTCGGTAACTATAAAAATTTAGTAAATCTAAATAAATTCGTTAAAAATACTTAAAAAAATTTTAAAAACTTAAAAAATTAAACTTAAGCATTTGGGCCATAGAATAACTATTGAGCGAAAAATCATCTTGATCGGAGCAGCGATTTAAATTTTTTAAATCGAAAAGTTAATTTTAAATGTAGCCCCCAAATTATGGGGGATATCGAAATTTCTAATTCTAATTAGGCCTTTTCAAAACCTAAAATTCGGAAAAAACCAAATATCGAAATTCCAACCACTTTAGAAGTTAAGCTTAAATACATCAACTTTTTTTTGCTCAGAATAATGGATGTTGGAGCTGTTTGGGGCCACTGGGGGGTCATATCGGATCTTAGAGGGCGCCCACGCCGCCAATGGAATTCTGTGAAATAATTTGGCTGCTCTTGCTCTTACGGTTTGGGCTGTGGCCGTATCCCCTTAAAAATCGGTCTTTCATTTTATAATCTTTAGGGATTGTACATATAAGCAAATCAAAACATATCCAAATATACATATGTAAATACGTATTTGGTCAAAAGTTCGAATCTTAAGATTAATATTTAACTTGGAAACATTTTGGCTTTGCTACAGAATTTGTAGTAATTTTCTATTTTCTTCCATGGTGGAAATTAAATAAGGCTCTTACTTCTGCTTCAAAATGAAAAATAAAACCTAAGCATTTGATCCACAGGACTGACTATTGATCGAAAATCATATTGATCGGAGCAGCAGTTTAAGTTTTTAAAATCCAAAACAAATTTAACTTAAATTGCCTCTTTCCCCTCCCCTTTCCATGCAGCACTTCCGCTCCCCCTCATCAGTTTTCTTGGTTGTTGCTCTCTCGGCCGTCGCTCTCTTGGCATCCGCTCTCTGGGTTTCGCTCTCTCGGCAGGCTCCCGCAAAATGCAACGCAATAACTTAGAAAATCTAAATAAATTCGTTTAAAATACTTAAAAAAATGATAAAAACTTGAAAAATTAAACTTAAGCATTTGGGCCATAGAATAACTATTGAGCGAAAAATCATCTTGATTGGAGCAGCGGTTTAGATTTTTTAAATCGAAAAGTTAATTTTAAATGTAGCCCCCAAATTATGGGGGATATCGAAATTCCTTTTAGATTTCTAATTAGGCCTTTTCAAAACCTAAAATTCGGAAAAAACCAAATATCGAAATTCCAACCACTTTAGAAGTTAAGCTTAAATACATCAATTTTTTTTTGCTCAGAATAATGGATGTTGGAGCTGTTTGGGGCCACTGGGGGGACATATCGGATATTAGTGGGCGCCCACGCCCCCAATGGAATACTGTGAAAAAATTTGGCTGCTCTTGCTCTTACGGTTTGGGGCCGTATCCCCTTAAAAATCGGTCTTTCATTTTATAATCTTTAGGGATGACTGCCTCCCTGCCCTTTTTACAAAGCCCAACGGCTTGAACGCTTTGACGGGGTTTATTCGTGTGTGTTGCTGGTATAATTTAATTTTAATTTATTGTTAATTTATTGTTAAGTTTAATTTAGTTTTAAGTTTTTAATTTTAAGTTTTAAAAAGAAATCAAGATCAGCCGCCTCACAATTATTGTACTACACAGAGTCAGAGAGAAAGAGAGAGAGACAGTGCGAGAGAATGCATTCGGTGTTCAATGCTTGTGTATAATTTGTTGGAATTATTATTCCTACTTTAGGCTAATGTAACTTTTTTTAGAATTGACCTAGAGCTTCAGTAAAACCACCATATGAATGCTTAAAGTATCAGGATTCCCTCGATAAATTTTCATATTGCTAATTGACTTAGATCAGTGTTTTTTTGCCGTTAGGAAAAAATGAGGAAGATTCTTAGATTTTCAAAAATCGATAAAAAATAGTAAACATTAAAATATCCAATATTAAATTAAATAGAATCTTCATAATGTAGAGGACTAAATTTTGGCCAAAAATCGCATCGATGGATTAACGCGTTTAGCGTCCAGAAGTCCAAAAGTTCGAATCTTAAGATAAATATTTAACTTGGAAACATTTTGGCTTTGCTACAGAATTTGTAGTAATTTTCTATTTTCTTCCATGGTGGAAATTAAATAAGGCTCTTACTTCTGCTACAAAATGAAAAATAAAACCTAAGCATTTTATCCACAGGACTGACTATTGATCGAAAATTATATTGATCGGAGCAGCAGTTTAAGTTTTTAAAATCCAAAACAAATTTAACTTAAATTGCCTCTTTCCCCTCCCCTTTTCATGCAGCACTTCCGCTCCCCCTCATCAGTTTTCTTGGCTGTTGCTCTCTCGGCCGTCGCTCTCTTGGCACCCGCTCTCTGGGTTTCGCTCTCTCGGCAGGCTCCCGCAAAATGCATCGCAATAACTTAGAAAATCTAAATAAATTCGTTAAAAATACTTAAAAAAATGATAAAAACTTGAAAAATTAAACTTAAGCATTTGGGCCATAGAATAACTATTGAGCGAAAAATCATCTTGATCGGAGCAGCGGTTTAGATTTTTTAAATCGAAAAGTTAATTTTAAATGTAGCCCCCAAATTATGGGGGATATCGAAATTTCTTTTAGATTTCTAATTAGGCCTTTTTAAAACCTAAAATTCGGAAAAAACCAAATATCGAAATTCCAACCACTTTAGAAGTTAAGCTTAAATACATCAACTTTTTTTTGCTCAGAATAAGGGGTGTTGGAGCTGTTTGGGGCCACTGGGGGGACATATCGCCCACGCCCCCAATGGAATACTGTGAAAAAATTTGGCTGCTCTTGCTCTTACGGCTTGGGCTGTGGCCGTATCCCCTTAAAAATCGGTCTTTCATTTTATAATCTTTAGGGATTATAATTTTTGTTTTATGAAAATAATTTATTACTTCGACTTCATTTAAGTCTCCTCTTATAAATTCTACTTGTCTGTTATAATAATTCAGTGGTCTTTCTGTTATTGAAATGTGGTTTTGGTTATCTTCTGGTGCACTATGCACTGTAGCTACTGTTGTTATTGTATTTGAATTACTGGAAGTCTCTCCTAAATAGGCTTCCTCTATTCTTATTCTAGATAAGGCGTCTGCCACATGGTTTTCTTTACCGGGCAAATATTTTATTTCATAATCAAACTCATTTAGTTTGATTTTCCAGCGTTGTAATTTCATATTAGGTTATTTAATATTGTTGAGCCAAACTAGAGGCCTGTGATCACTTAGGATCAGAAATTTTCTGCCAAAAAGATAGGACCTGAAATATTTGGTGGCCCAGACAATAGCTAAAAGTTCTTTTTCTATTGCCGAATAATTAATTTTGTGTTCACTAAGAGTTCTGCTGGCATAACAGATTGGTTTATGATTTTGCGATAATACTGCTCCTATAGCAATATTACTTGCATCAACTTGAAAATGGTTTTTCGAAATTTGGGTATATAAGTATTGGATCGGACATTATTAAAAGTTTAAGTTTTTCAAACGCTTGTACATAATCATTATCTTTTATATTTAGAGTTACGCCTTTTTTAAGCTTTGCTGTCATTGGTTTTGCTATTTTAGCAAAGTTTGGGATAAATTTCCTATAAAATCCACAAAGACCTAAAAAGGATTTTATTTGTTTTGGGGATTTGGGTATAGGGAAATTTTGTATTGCCTCTATTTTAAGAGGATTTGGTTTTATACCAGTTGTTGTTATAATATGTCCAAGGAATTCTGTTTCCTTTTTCATAAACTCGCATTTGTCGAATTGAAGCTTGAGATTAGCTTCTCGTAATTTTTCAAATACCTTTCGCAAAGATAATACATGTTCCTCGAATGAAGTGGAGTAAACGATAATATCGTCCATATAGACCAAACAATCCTTGTAGATCAATTCTTCTAAGAGATTGTTCATGCACCTTTGAAAGGTAGCAGGGGCATTTTTCAATCCAAAGGGCATTCGAGTATATTCATAATGGCCATTTTTGGTGGAAAAAGCTGTCTTTGAATTATATGAATAGAATTTTCATCCATTTGTATTTGGTGAAAACCTTTTGCAAGGTCAATAGTGGTAAAATATTGGCATCTACCAAGTTTGTCCAATATTTCATCCATGACCGGGATAGGTTATTTGTCATCTACCGTAATTTCATTTAAATTACGATAGTCAATTACGATACGGAACTTTTTTGTTCCAGATGCATCACCTTTCTTAGGTACTATCCAAATGGGTGAGCAATAAGGGGAATTTGACTTTCGAATTATTCCCTGTTTTATCATATCTCTCATTTGCGAATCGACTTCTTGGTCGTAAGCTTGAGGATATTTGTATGGTTTTTTGTAAACCGGTTGCTCATTTTTTGTATGAATGACATGCTTGATAGTACTAGTGAAAGTCAAATTGTCACTTTCTTTGTACTGTATGTCGCTATTTTCATATAAAATTTTCTGAAGATTATCTTTTTCCTCGTCATTAAGGTGTTCTAATCTAAACTTATTGGTTTCTTGCAAGTCGTTATTTATTGCAAAATTAAAAGGTGTATCTGTTGAAAATGGGGGATCGCAGCAATCAATTTCTGCTTCTCTTTGTTTATATTCGAAATCGTTATAATTAAATCTCATTCCGAATTGATAACCGTTTAAATTAACTGTTTTTGATTTATAATTAATAATTGCGTTACAAGCTTCGAGTTATTCTCTTCCTATGAGCATATCATATCTATCGGAAAAATTATGGACCCAAAATGTTTGTTTGGTCGGACAAAGCTTACTTGCATGGTAGGACACGGATTTATTTAACTGAATATTACCATTTATGGTATGAACTTTAAGAGGTGTATTTTTGGTTGAAAAATGAAAGTAATTTTCTTTAATTAAATTAATAGAAGAGCCTGTGTCTACAACACATCGGAACTCTTGGTTATTCATGATGATTCGTTTGTAAGGGTTTCTATTTCCTGTTCGGTGTCCGAGGCTTGTTGATGAAAATTTTCTGTATCCATTTTCATATGGCCACTCGTACTTTCGCGATTTCTTTTTATTGGTCGATTAGGAGCATTAGCCCCATTTTGTTGTGATTGATAATTAATAGGATTCCTTACCTGATTATAATTTAATTTTTGTTGGAATTCTTGTTTTGTTGCTTGATATAATGGGTGGTTTTCACAAAAAGTTTCGCTGTTATTTTTATTATAATTAGGCTTATGTTGGCCTTGAGATGTACTAGCCTGTTGCTTATATTGATTTGGGGAAATATTATTCTGCTGTCTGTATTGGTTTTGGGCATTATAGTTTTGTTGTTTATTAGTATTTTGTTGGGGTTAATAATTTGTCTTATCTTGGTTTTGACTTTGTGAATTCTTTGTTCGATCTGAATAAAATGTTTCATAACAACCTTCTTGTTGTGCTACACATTTTAGTTTATTAGCATTAGTAATATCATACCTAGCCAATGTCGTAAAAAGTCAGTCTGGCAATTTTTTCATAATAACATCTTTAACTGTATTATTAAGAGCATTTGTGTATAAAATTGTATTTAAAGCGTTATTTTCTAAGGCTAATTTATTTAATATTACAAAAGATTTGGACTCTATGTCCTCAACAAACTTACGGATACACCCAGGAAAGGGGGTGTTATACAGACGTCTTAGAAGTTCTTCGCAGGGCGTCTGGGTTTTATATTCGTTGATGAGGGCGTTCCTTAAGTCCCTCCAGCATCTGGCTGTTGATAGTTGAGATATCCTCTGGGCATCTCCGTGAAGCTGCATTTCAATAGCACTGAAGAATACGCTCGCCTGGCGTATACATGTTGTGGGGTACAACTCCAGGATAAAATCTATCCTCCTGATGAACGGGCTGAGTTCGAGCGTGTTGCCTCCAAATTGCGGCACTTGCCTAATTTGGTTCAGGGCTTGATTTAGATGGTTTTCTGACAATAATAGCACTGGTTCTGCCATTTTTGGTTTTTTATTTAGTTTTATAAATTTTTCACAATTTTAAAAGTTTTGTATTATGAATTTGATTTAAAATTGTTATACCTTGTCTCTTACCACTGGTGGGGGAGAACTAAGGTGTTTTATTTTTTAGTAACCCTTGTGTTACGAACAAAGGCACTAACTTTTAAAATAAAACGGGTTTTTGCAAAAAATTTGTTTTAGTTACTTGACAGTCACACGGGTCAAGATTTATGTTTTAAAAAAAACCTCGCAACCTGAGCTTCGATAGCGTGTTGCAAAAATTGAGGTTTCCGTTCGTATATTAGCGACACAAACCGACACTGCGATAGCTGGTTTATAATTGCACTAAGACGAACGACGTTTGGGTTCTTTAAGGATATAACCGTATAAAAAGTTATATCCTACCTGCTGCGCCAATAACAAATTCGGGATTTAACACTTTGAAAAAAATATAATTTTTATTTATCAAAATAGTGTAAACGTGAACTGGGAGAGATAGGTCTGCTCCTTACAAGATTCAAATATAATTTTTATTTATCAAAATAGTGTAAACGTGAAATGGGAGAGATAGGGGTGCTCCTTACAAGATTCAACTTAAAACTCAAACTTATAAACTAAGCTGGCGCTTATCAAACCTTCGATTGGGAGAAAGAACTTTATTGATAAATTGAGAGTGTCCAAAATGAGAGCACTGAGCAAGAGAGCGATCTAGGTTTGAGCTGCGTCTGCAATTTTACAGTATTGGGGGATAAAAGCTTTTTGGAGTTTGGGGACATTTGTTTATAATGCAAGAGGATGTTTACATTAATTGGTCAGTCGTGGGAGCCGACAATTTGGGGTTCTTTCATTTGTTTATAACTCAAGAGGATGTTTATATTAATTGGCGACTCTTGGGAGCCGATGATTTTGGGTGTGACAAATGCGTAATGTAAATATGTTTATGTGGTAGATATGTGGGTGTGTGTATGTTACTTTATGTGGTAGATATGTGGGTGTGGGTATGTTACTATATATAATTGTGCCGTGCAGACGTGTTTGATTAACGCTCCGGAAAAACAATTAGCCAATCAGTCGAAAACGTTCGAAAAATTAATAAACGCGAAGTTTTGCGTTTCGCGATGCAAAGCGCATATCGTAAACTGAAGTTTTAATTAATTAAATAATTAATCTTTAAGCACTAACGATAAACAAATGAGTAAGAACGTGGATCAGCGCACTCAACGACAAAAACAACAAGACGAAGCCCGTGAAAAATTTTAGAGAGAACAAGACAAACGTCTTCTTTCTTTGGCCCGTAACAATGCTTATTTTACGGTGACGAGTAATACTCTAGAACCGAAAGTGCTTGAAGGTGCAAGTTTACTGACCGCCGAAAACCAGAGAGCTAGCTCTTGCTCTCCCGCCCTGCTCTTCACCGCTCAAACGCCATGGAGTGAGCAATGCAAGACTCCAACAGAGCTTCTGCCGCCTAGCGCAACAACAACAGCAACTACTACGACTACTTCAACGGTCTCTGTCGCCAACAATGCAATAACGACTCCACCCTCTTCTTGTGCTGCAGGTAAAGCAACAAAGTGCAAAAATCGGTGCAAACAGCAAAAACAAAGCTACGGTAGAAGAAGTGCAATTCTGCAAGCGGGTTCGGCCATGCAGACAGGCATGGATCGCTACATTAATATCTCCAAGCGCAAGCTAACACCCCCAAAAAACTCGGACGGCAATAAGCCCAAAATAAATCGTTCCAACAAAGGCCCTGAAAATCCCGGGCCATTAGATGAAAATAGATTTTCCATTCTGGCGGAGCCTGAAACAGAGTCGGAACAGTTAGCCCCAAGGAAACTAAAGCCCCCACCTATTTTTATTCGGGAGAATATCTCGAATGCCCTAGTCAACAAAATAGTTGAGCTTGTCGGAAAAGATAACTTTCATGTTATTCCGCTTATGAAAGGGAATATAAGCGAAACTAAACTCCAAACCAAAACCGAAGACGATTTCCGAGCAGTGTCGAAGTACTTAAACGATGCCAAAAAGAATTACTACACGTACCAGCTGAAAAGTTGCAAAGGTTTGCAAGTTGTGCTCAAGGGAATAGAACCCGATGTGACCCCCTCCGAAATTACAGAGGCCTTAAAAGAAAACGGTTTTTGCGCAAAAATGTTATAAACATTATGAACAAAAAAAAGATGCCGCAACCACTCTTCAAGGTCGAGCTGGAGGCAGACAGCAGAACTTTGAAAAAAACGCAGTGCACCCGATCTACAAGTTGCAGTACCTTCTGCACCGTAGGATCACAGTGGAAGAGCCGCACAAACGGACCGGGCCAGTGCAATGCACAAATTGCCAGGAATACGGTCATACCAGGGCTCACTGCACCCTCAGGTCAGTATGTGTAGCTTGTGGAAACTGCCACGGCTCCGAACCCTGCCCTGCCAACAAGGAAGACTCTCTCGCTAAAAAGTGTGTAAACTGCCAAGGAAACATCACAGCAAACTACAGAGGCTGTCCAGTCTACAAGGTGATGAAAAGTCGAGCGACAACGGCACGCTCCCTGAACACACAAAACACTTACATGAGATCACAAACGACACCGGAAGTTCTCTTCGCAAAAGCAGCCAGATCATCATTTGGCCCTTCAATTACCACAAACGGAATTTCTTACGGCAGTGCTTTAAGATCAGGCACAGATTACATAGAGCCAAAAATTGATAACATCCAGCAGGCCATGGGACAGCCACAAAGTAACATGGAATCTATGATGATTACTTTGCAACAAAATATGATGGAATTTATGTCCTTCATGAAAACCACCATGCAAACCCTTATGCAAAACAAAAATATCTTACTACAAATGCTTGCAGCTCAGCAGTCAAAATAAACCATGCCTAGCCTTCGAATAACTCTGTGGAACGCCAACGGTGTTTCACGGCATAAACTCAATTTCTGAACGAAACGCATCTCAACAACAAATATAACTTTAAAATACGGGGATACACGTTCTACGGCACCGATCATCCAGATGGTAAAGCGCATGGCGGAACTGGCATCTTAATAAGAGACCGCGTCAAACACCACTTTCACCAACGGTTTGCAAAAAATCATCTGCAAGCTACTTCGATAAAATTACAGTTGGGCAACTGCAACCTTGCCATTCCCGCTGTCTACTGCCCACCCCGCTTTACAGTCTCCGAAGACTAATTCATGGACTTCTACAATTCACTTGGTGAGCGATTCATAGCAACAGGAGATTACAACGCCAAGCACACGCACTGGGGATCCCGCCTTGTGACCCTTAAAGGAAGGCAATTATATATTGCACTCATTAAAACATGCAACAAACTGGACTACGTTTCACCAGGCAGCCCTACATACTGGCCTACAGATCCTAGAAAACTACCTGATTTAATTGATTTCGCTGTGACAAAAAACATTTCTCGCTATCTAATATCAGCAAAATCGCTTTTGGATCTATCATCGGAACACTTACCTGTGCTAATAACTCTTCTTCAAAGCCCGGAATTAATCAGGTAGCTTCAGGCAGCTGGGCCAGAAGCGTCAAAGACAGAGCTTGTACATTTGCTTTACACCTTCGAAATGTTTTCCAGCCAAACCCTGCAACTAATTCATTCGCACTACCGTCGCCGTCAATTCGAATCGAATCTGAGACGGAGCCAATTCTGTTTCAACCAAATGAAGTTGCAAAAGTAATCAGCGAGCAATTGAAACCAAAAAGGGCCCCAGGCGGTGATCAAATAACTCCCAAAATGTTAATCGAACTTCCAAACTTCAACGGGATTACACGACTTGGCTATTTCCCAAAAAAATGGAAAAAATCGGTAATCATAATGATCCCAAAGCCAGGGAAAGATCACACAATACCAGCTTCGTACAGACCGATAAGTTTACTCTCGTGTCTGTCAAAACTGCTCGAAAAATGCCTTTTGACGCGCATAATCCCATATCTGAAAGAGCACAACGTTATTCCAGCACACCAATTTGCTTTCGAGAAAGCCATGGAACAATAGAGCAAGTCAACAGACTAACAACAGAAATACGGACTGCATTCGAGCTTCGGGAATACTGCAGTGCGGTATTCCTTGACGTTGCACAGGCTTTCGACCGAGTCTGGCTTGATGGCCTTATGCATAAAATCAGAACGATCCTGCCGGGAAACTTTCACAGGATACTTGAATCGTACTTTTACATCAGAGCCTTCGTCATGAGATGCAACACTACAACATCCGACGACTACGCTATAGAGGCTGGAGTTCCAAAAGGTAGCGCCCTTTGTCCAACTCTATTTCTCCTCTATACCGCAGATATCCCCACGAACGAGCGGCTAACTACTTCTACATTCGCAGACGATACCGCGATCATAAAACGGTCCGAATGCCCAATTCAAGCAACAGCACTACTAGCTGATCATTTCGTTGTAGTGGAGAGGTGGTTATCAGACTGGCATATAAAAATAAATGCGCAAAAGTGTAAACACATAACGTTTACTCTTCACAGACAAACGTGTCCCCCGCTAACCCTGAATAACACGCCACTTCCACAAGCTGACGATGTAACGTACCTTGGCATCCACCTAGACAGGAGACTTACATGGCGGAGACATATCGAAGCTAAGAAAATTCACCTAAAACTAAAATCAAACAGTCTCCATTGGCTTATAAACGCGCGCTCCCCCCCTGCCTGGACTTCAAGGTCCTGCTCTACAATTCAACGCTTAAGCCAGTCTGGACCTACGGCTCCCAATTGTGGGGAAACGCGAGCAGCAGCAACATCGACATTATTCAGCAAGCACAATCAAAAACAAGAGAGAACGCTATAGTCGGGTGCCCCGACTATCAGATACCCGTTACTCAGGTAAAGGGAGTGCGAGGGAGATGGAGATAGAAACTTTGACCACGCATAACTTTTTAACGAATGGTCCGATTTGAAAAATTTCTTCTACATTTCGATAGGTATTGATAAACACAATAAAACTGAATTTTTACTTTTCCGAAAAATTAAAATTTTTAAAATCGTATATAAGCGATTGTGGGCGTTAAAGGGGGCGTGGCACCCTTTTGAAATAAACTTGCGCTGCGTAGGAACTCCTAGAACATACACGCAAAATGCCAATCTTCTAGCTTTTATAGTTTCCGAGATCTCAGCGTTCATACGGACAGACAGACGGACAGACGGACAGACAGACGGACAGACGGACATGGCTAGATCGACTCGGCTAGTGATCCTGAACAAGAATATATATACTTTATAGGGTCGGAAACGCTTCCTTCTACCTGTTACATACTTTTGCACGAATACAATATACCCTTTTACTCTACGAGTAACGGGTATAATCACTGGTGCACCTTGGTATGTTCGGAACGACAACATCCACAGAGAGCATTCTACCCGTAAAAGATGATATACCAAAACAAAAAGCGACCTCATCCAAACCAGCTCGCCAGGGGCCTAGCCAGGGTTTTCAAGCGGACCGGATTGCAACGCAATGACCTTCCAGCTCAGCAATAGTTATTAGAGCCCCTAAATCTCGCGCCAGTCACCTTGACTGTCAGATAGTTCTCTAATTTAAGATTCTATATACTTATTGTTAGTCTCAAATCAGAGAAGATCCAATAAATAAAATGCAAAATGTTTAAAAAAAAAAAAAATTGTTATACCCTTGCAGAAGGTATTATAATTTTGGTCAAAAGTGTGCAACGCAGTGAAGGAGCCATCTCAGACCCTATAAAGAATATACATATTCTTGATCAGGGTCGCGTCCTGAGTTGATATAAGCATGTCCGTCTGTCCGGCGGTCTGTCTGTCCGTCTGTCTGTTTCGACGCACTAGTCTCTCAGTTTTAAAAATATCGAATTGAAACTTTGCACACACCCTTCTTTCCTTTGCACGAAGTATATAAGTCGGAACGGCCGGGATCAGCCGACTATATCCTATAGCTGCCATATAACTGATTAATCAGAAATGCCATAACTTTGGTGTTTGTAAAGTTAGGAAAGTTGGGATTTTCCATGGGTCTTATTTTTGGCCAATCAATTCGACCTATCAAATTTCATTAGCAGCTAAATCCTATTTAGGCTATGCCCGAAGTTAGCTCTTCTTTCTTGTTTTTCTCTAGTTTTATCGACATGTACAATATAAAATATTATAATCAAATTAATTATTTACACATTACTTAACCCTTCAATATGCGAAGAATATATCCTAGTGTTCAAACATGAACACGTCTAAATATAAGTATAGCAGGCACTTGTATAAAATAATATATACACACATAATATGTAAAACGACCTGCTGCGGAACGGTCACAAAATGTCTTTGAGTACACATAAGTGCTATCAGGGTAGTTCTGATCTCCCTTATCGCACTTAAGAATGTTTTCCCAATTTAGGGATAAACAAGACACTCCGTGGGTTATCTAAACTACTATATAAAAGTCTTCGAATAAAAAATGGGTCAGTGGTAAATTCCTACCAGAGCGGATTTACATAAAAATCTAGAAAAATCAGCATAATTCAGAAATAATTAGGAGACGTGTGTGAGGTACAAATTAAAACAATAAACGACCCCAAAGTGCCCCAAAATTCGATTCGTTTTTTTTAAATTCTTTCTTTTGCCATTTTTCTGTTATAAATGTTGTTAAAATGGCTTAAAAAAATTATGATCATAATCTTATGGCATAGCCGCAACTAACTGCATTTAAATTTTTTGGAAATTCAGCCTCCTTAACCAAGTCCCCAATATTTTCCAATTCTCTTATGCGTGACGTCACGGCCTCCACATATGTTTGTATGTATGTTCTGCTGGCGCACTTTGCATTAAGTCGTAAATGAGTGTATGTAGCATTTTAAGTTTGACCGCGCAGGGGAAAAAATGAAAATACCAGTCACAAAAAATTTAAAATGCGCGGTTAAAAAATCGATTATATCGCAAATCTTTTCATTTGTTTTCAAATGTTGAGTTATCTACAAACTTTGGATTTGTAAAAAACAAAAATAAACAATGATTCGCTCTGCTATGTACACACACACGCACGAAATATGTATATCCAAAAAATCAAGATAATACTGATATCCTTTTGCTAAAAGAATATTTAATTTACATTTCCACAACAGATTTAAGACATTTTGTAACCGATTTTTGTCATTTAAAATTCAAATCGCATTGATAATATTAAAAGAACATTAAATATTCAAACCAATTGATTCTCACGCTCTTTATTACACGTGCCTCATATTGTTTAAACAAATGCAAATGTTTAAACAATTTGATTCACGGCGTCCCCCACCTGTCTTTATTATTAATATAATATTTTTCTTTTGCATACTTCTTTATGGGGCTTACCAGAAAATATAATAATTGTTTTCAAATGACTTCATTTGGTGCGACAAAAGTTATTAATGAAGGTTATATGCCCACATTTAAAGTACAGGGGCAAGTTTACCACTTAGTTGGTAGCGTTTTGCCAGCTTCTAAAGAAGAAGCTCAGTTTCTCCAAATTTATTTTATTGGTGAGCACAATGTAGAAGCCGATTTCAGGTGTAAAAACAGTCCTGGAGTTAAAAATGCGTTTGTTAAATCACTACAGTTGATGCTGCATGAAAGTAATCCATATGTTAAGGATTTTAAAACTGCTCTTAAAAGAGTTCCGAAGAATTGTAGCCAATTTAAAATGGTTATTCACGCCAATAAAAAGCCTGTTAGGGCTCATAGAGGTCGTTATAACGCACCCCAAGCAAATGAGGTCGCTTTGGTATTAGTTGACCAACAATTTGAAAAAAGGGACATTATTATTGAGGGTTATAATAATCAGTTAAAAAGAATCAGTGAACTTCACCGATCTTATGACGCCCTACAATATCCATTAATTTTTTGTCATGGAGAAGATGGTTACACTATAGATATACCCAAAATTGACCCCGTTTCAAAAAAAACGTTAAGAAAACAGTCTCAGCGTTAGATTTTTACAGTTTCCGAATAATGCTTAGAGAAAATGTATGGAATCACCTGCACTATTTTAGAGCTCTCTTTAGTCAATTTTTGGTTGATATGTATGCTAAAATAGAAACAGAAAGGCTTAATTTTATTCGGCTAAATCAAAAAAAGCTGAGAGCAGAAAGCTACATACATCTTCAAGATGCTATAGGTAGGAATGATGTAGATTTAGCACAGTTTGGACAGATGGTAATTTTACCTTCATCCTTTACTGGCTCGCCACGGTACATGCACGAAAAAACTCAAGATGCCATGACATATGTTCGTTATTATGGTCGTCCTGATCTTTTTATTACATTTACCTGTAATCCTAAATGGAAAGAAATTAAAAGTGCACTATTTTTAGGGCAGAAGCCTCACGATCGGCATGATATCATTGCTCGAGTCTTTCATTTAAAGGTTTAAATGTCTTTAATTAATAGTCATAGTTTGTTTGGGGAAGTGCAATGCTTTATGTATACGATAGAGTGGCAGAAACGTGGTCTCCCACATGCACATATACTGATTTGGTTAAAGTCTAAGATCACGCCTCAACAAATTGATTCAATTATATGTGCAGAAATTCCAGATTCTGAAAAGGATCCTCTCCTATATGAGATTGTTAAGGCTAATATGATTCATGGACCATGTGGCCGCTTAAACCTAAAATCGCCCTGTATGAACGAGGGTAATTGTTCCAAAAAGTTTCCGCGATCGTTGCTTAATGAAACTGTTACTGGAAAAGATGGTTACCCTAAATATAGGCGAAGAGCACCTGAAGATGGTGGCTTCACCATGGAAATTAATGGAAACATAATTGACAATAGGTGGGTAGTGCCCTATAATTGTGTTCTCCTGCGGACCTTTGAGGCTCATATTAATGTAGAGCTCTGTAGTTCAATTAAATCCATTAAATACGTTTGCAAATACATCAATAAGGGCAGTGATCAAGCTACATTTACTGTGGAAAGCCCTACTAATGAGGTTCAACTATATCAAAGCGGTCGATATATCAGTAGTTCTGAAGCAGTGTGGAGAATTCTTGCATTCCCCATACATGAAAGGTATCCGGCAATTGTACATTTGGCCATGCATTTGGAAAATGGTCAACGGATATATTTTGATCCTAATAATCAAAATCAATTAGTTAACCAGTTAACCAACGCTTCAATAACGACACTGACTGGGTTTTTCGAACTTTGTAAAACGGATTCATTTGCAAGGACCCTTCTTTATGTTGAAGTACCTTCCTATTTCACGTGGAACAATAAAAAGTTCCAAAGGAGAAAGAGAGGTAATATTGTACCTGGTTTTCCTGGAATTAGAATGGATGATGTTTTAGGTCGAGTGTATACCATACACCCTAAAAATAGTGAATGCTATTACCTAAGACTACTTCTTCATGAAGTGCGGGGACCAACCTCATTCTTATTTCTTAAAACAGTTTATAACATTACGTATGCTACATTTCAATTGGCATGTAAGGCTTTGGGCTTACTAGAAGATGACACACACTGGGAATATACCCTAAAGGAAGCAGCTTTATGTAAATCGCCAATTCAATTACGTGATTTATTTGCGGTGATGTTAGTAAATTGTCAAATGGCTGATGCCGCACATCTTTGGGAAATGTATAAAGAAAGCTTTTCAGAAGACATTTTGTACGAGTTTTCTCTAATAGTGGCAGAAGTCAATCAAGATCTACTGGATAGAGTGTTTAATAAATGTCTTATTTTAATCGAAGATATAACACTGTCCATTGGAGGTACGTGTCTATTAGACTATGGTTTGCCCGAACCGATTAGAGTTAGTAGACCACTTCAAAATAGGGAATATTTAAACGAAATAAATTACAATATTAATGAATTCGAATTAAGTAAAGACGAAAATTCCCTTAACGATGAGCAAAGAATGGCATTTCAAAAAATATTACAAAGTGTTCAAAATGAAAACGGTGAAATATTTTTTTTGGATGCCCCCGGTGGCACAGGCAAGACATTTTTATTGAATTTGTTGTTAGCAAAATTACGACATAATAATAATGTAGCATTGGCTGTTGCTTCTTCAGGTATAGCTGCTACGCTGTTAAATGGGGGACGCACAGCCCACTCTGTGTTTAAACTCCCATTGGATTTAATAAATGTAGAAACACCATGTTGCTCAATATCTAAACGGTGTAATATGGCATTGGTTTTTCAAGAATGTAGACTTATTGTTTGGGATGAATGCACAATGGCTCATAAGAGTGCTTTTGAAGCGTTGGATAGAATGTTGAAAGATATTCGTGGTAATGATTTTCTAATGGGAGGTATGACGGTTTTATTATCTGGAGATTTTCGTCAAACGCTTCCTGTAGTTCCTCGAGGAACAAGGGCAGATGAAATACAAGCCTGCTTAAAATCATCATTTCTTTGGCCTACTATTCAAAAATTGTGCCTAACAAAAAACATGCGTGTGCATTTAAAAGGCGATACAACTGCTGGAATTTTTGCACATACATTATTGAGAATTGGAGACGGTCTTTTTCCAACTGTCGAAGGAAAAATAATTATTCCTTCAGGTTTAGGAACTGTTGTAACTTCCCTTGAGGAGCTCACATCAAATATATTTCCGGAAATTTCAAAAATCTCAACCAAATCATTAGATTGGTTTTCGGAGAGAGCAATATTAACTGCTAGAAATGATAGAGCTGTGGTAATAAATAACATACTGTTTAAATCATTTGATGGTATTGAAGTTACGTATAAGTCTATTGATTCAGTCACTGAAGTTGATGAAGCAGTTCATTTTCCGGTTGAATTTCTCAACCAACAAAATCCACCTGGACTTCCCTTACACATTCTAAAGCTTAAGATTGGTGCACCAATTATGCTGTTGAGAAATTTAAGACCTCCAAAACTATGTAACGGTACAAGATTGCAAGTAAAAGCTCTTCATAACAATTTAATCGAAGCTGTGGTTTTTACTGGCTGTGCCAAAGGAGAAATTGTTTTTATACCACGAATACCCCTAATACCATCAAATCTACCGTTTCAGTTTAAAAGACTTCAGTTCCCTGTAAAAGTTTGCTTTGCAATAACGATAAATAAATCGCAAGGTCAGACCTTAAAACTAGCTGGACTAGATTTAAGGGACGATTGCTTCTCTCATGGTCAGTTTTATGTGGCCTGTTCAAGAGATAGCTCCTCTGAGTCTTTAATTATTTTAGCGCCAGAAGGAAAATCAAAAAATATCGTTTATAGAGAAGTCTTGCAAAAATGTTAAACATTTCTAATTAAAATGCACTGTGAAATAGGCCTCATGGGGAAACCAAAAAAAAAAAAAACGCGCCAAAACCTCTACCTCTATGGTGGTGTGGAAATGTGGAATGGTTTTAGTTTAAATAAAGTAGCAAATAAAAAAGTTAATCAAAAGTATAGTTTTAAGCGATATAGTTAGGAAATTGCTAATCTTAATTTCCGCAGGCGAAGCTGCGGGCTACCTTGCTAGTTAGAAATAAGATAATAATTCCAATTATAAGATTTTATGAGCTCGTGCATGTCACATTGTAAATGGATCCAGAGCCAGAATTTACGATCTGTTACCTAAACCATGCGAGGGAACAGTTGTTTGCACTTGTAATCTGTAAGTGCAGGCCACTTGAGCCTCCAAATATAATCACTTAATATGTTTCCTACACTACACAAAGGACTTGTGCGGGGGTCAAAATATAGCTCTCCCACCCAGGGCAAAACAGATGCGGTCTCTGCGTAGGCCATAGATGAGAAAGAATACGAATCACACCAATGTTACTTGTTAAGAAACTTCATGAAATAAAAACAGTTTGAAATTATAACTCAGCAAATGTAGACGTCTTTTATTAGAACGCTCTAACATTTTTGGTCCTTCGAGGCACTCTGTAGTTTTCCCCCACCAGTGGTAAGAGTCTGATTTGTTGCGAGCGCACGGTCAGCTAAAGGTTGCAAAACAAATAATACTCGTTGTTTCCCCCATCAGTGGTAAGAGACCGAGAATATAAAAATTCACAAGTTTGAATCTTGTTTTAAAAAAAAAGTTAATAAGCCAAACGGGCACAAAAAATTCAGCGAAATTACACGGGTGTGTTACGCGACGTGGGCGTTACCAAGGCCAGGAACATTAGTTAATTGTTAAAAAAAAAGAAAGGTGTTCGGTTAAACGGGAACAGTGTTTAAAAGGACGAACTCAATAGCTCGAACCTAAAGTGGTTACAATCAAAATAAATAAATAAACAACCACAACAAATAAGTCGGAACAACAACGACATCAATGTAACAACCAAATCTCGCCGACAAGTATCAACCAAGTAAAGGACATCGAAGCAACAACAACCAAGTCTCAACAACAACGACATCGAAGTAACAACCAAATCTCGCCGACAAGTAACAACCAAATAAAGGACATCGTAGCAGCAACAACCCAGTCTCAACAACAACGACATCGAAGCCACAATCTCGCAGACGTCATCGAAGCAGCAGATAAGTTAACGTTTAAAAATATTTTTTCGTAACAAAACATATAAGAAATAGATTATAAGAATATAAGTATAAAAAGACCTAAATTGGTATTTAAATATTAAAAAAAAAAAAATGTTGTCCGAAACCATTATAAAGCTCCTTGAAGCACAGGCAAGCTTAACAAGAGAAATTAGAGTAATTGAAGCAGGTCAATTAACAAGTGAAAGCATTTCAAAATTAGATAGCCTCAAAGCTAGATTTTTTGCAAATCATGCATCATTATTAAAATTTGGAGTAGTCGATCATGACTATTTTAACAAAAAAGTGTTTGATGAGATTTGTAGGGTTGTTGAAAGCCTAAAAAATAAATTTGCAAATTTAAAAGTTATCAATTCATTTAATCAGAACAAAAGCGAATTTAAGTGAGGATGTTGATGTGATTTTCGCACACATTATCATCCGAAAATTCAACAGGGAAGCGCTTCAATTATACGAAACGCATATAAAAAAAATTAAGGAAATTCAATTACTAAGCGATGTAATGGAATTTTTAGAGCAACGTGTGAGTTCTCTTAGCTCAACAATAAATGAGGAAAATAAAGTTTTTAAAAAAGTGGTAAATACCACTGTTAAGGAAAGTTGTCTACTTTGTAAAATGGTTGGACACTTTGTAACAAATTGTTATAAGTTTAGGGGAATGAGTCCGCATTGATTAAGGTAAAACCAAATAAAGGTGGCTATGAAAACCTAAGGGCATTGATAGTGGATTGCACCATCGTGCACCATTATTTCAGAAGAAGCTGCGCAAATATTAAATTTATCTCGAAAACAAACTATCACCGAGGTTAGTGGAGTGTCCTGTTCAGACACTTGTACTTCAAAGCACAAAGTTAATTTAAGTATAAGAATGTGCGACGATACAAAAAATCCCCTGAATATTGAAGCTATCATTCTTCCAAAACTAATGAAGGCTTTACCGATCAAAACTTTAGATGTTGACAAGTCAAAGTGGACGAAATATACGTTGGCGGACCCTCACTTTAATAAACCAAGTAGGGTAGATATTATAATAGGAGTTGATTTATATCCCTAAATCGTAAAAGATGGAGTAGTTAAAATAGACGGACTTCTAGGACAGAACACTGAATTCGGATGGATTATATCTGGTTGTACAAAATCTAAAGGTACAAATTTAATTGTGACTACTACCATGGAAGTAGGAGATTTAGAGAGGTTTTGGGAAATGGAAAATGATGATAATGACATTGAGGATGAAATTTGCGAAAGACATTTCTTAGAGACCACTAAAATAGATAAAAATGGGAGATATGTGATCAAAATTCCATTTAAAAATGAAAAAGAATTAGGAGACTCCAAAGCGCAAGCAATAGCGCGATTTTATAACTTAGAAAGAAAACTAAATAAAACAAGAAAGGAAAGCTAACTTCGGGCGGAGCCGCAGTTGATATACCCTTTCAGAATAGTCTGTAAATTATATTCTCCAAAATTATTCATATGATGCATTCTTAATACTCATAAAAATCCCAACTTCCTAACTTTAAAAACACCAAAGTTATGGCATTTCCAATCGTTCAGTTATATGGCAGCTGTAAGATTTAGTCGGCCAATCCTTATGAAATTTGGTAGGTCGGATTGATTAGCCAAATATAAAACCCATAGAAAATCCCAACTTTCTAACTTTTCAAACACCAAAGTTATGGCATTTCCGATCAATCAGTTATATGGCAGCTATAGGATATAGTGGGCAGATCCCGGCCGTTCCGACTTATATACTGCGTGCAAAGGATCGAAGGCTGTGTGCAAAGTTTCAATTCGATATCTATAAAACTGAGAGACTAGTTCGCGTAGAAACAGACAGACGGACAGACAGACAGGCGGACATGGCTATATCAACTCAGGAGGTGATCCTGATCAAGAATATATAAGTTAACACAAAACAAATTCGCAACCGAAGTTGGCCACGCGCATCCGGTATTGCACCAGCAAGTAGAAGTGCAAGGGCAACTTCCCGGCTTCGGTCAGTAGCTCCCAAAAAGTGCTGACTGCAGCGTCTGAACCACTTCCCGCTGCAGCGACGACAACGGCAAAGCTCCGACGTTGGCAGAGGCAGCGACAAAGTTATTGACTGCAGGCGATCGCCGTAGACAACTGGACGGGAGTGTCAGGAAAAGGTACCCCAGTAGCAAGGAGCAAAAAGGACTACTACCAACTGACCGGTTCAGGATGTATTTCATTTTACTGTAAGCTTTTTTTTTTTTTTTGTAATATATGCTTTTATTTATTGAATCTTCTATATATGAGACTAAAAATAAGTATATCAAATCTTAAGAATATGACTTAACTTACAGTCATGTAGACTGAATTTAGACTAACGGGCCCTAATATTTATTGCTAGGCTGGTAGATCGTTACGATGCAGACGAGTTCTGTTCGAAACCCGTCTTAGGTTCCTTGCGAGATTATTTGGGTGCAGTGTAAGCTTGTTATGGTAGGCCGCTTTCTGCTTTGCTATTTCATCTTTGACCGGTGGTATGCCCAGATCCCTGTGCATGTTTTCGTTCCGAACATACCATGGTGCCCCAGTGATTGTTCGCAGGATTTTTGATTGTGAGCGCTGTATGATGTCAATGTTGCTGTTGCTCGCGTTCCCCCAGAGCTGGGAGCCGTAGGTCCAAATGGGCTTAAGTGTGGAGTTGTAGTGAACTTTAAAGTCCAGACACAGGGGTGATCGAGAATTTATAATCCAGTGTAGGCTGCCAGCTTTAAGTCTGAGATGTACTTTCTTGCATTCAATGTGCTTCCGCCAGGTTAGGCGTCTGTCGAGGTGGACGCCGAGATATGTTACATCGCTGGCTTGGGGAATCTGCGTACTATTTAGAGTTAGCGGGGGGCACGATTGTCTGTTAAGGGTAAACGTTATATGTTTACACTTTTGTTCATTAAGGCAGGCTTGCACCTTGTTGGCGCCCAAAACCTGATATTTTTCTGGAATTTATTTCTTGGAAAGTATGTTTGGTATGGGAATAAAATTTTAGCCAGTTGTAGGGTACAGTTTATTGAAGCTACACAATTTTTTTGAGTGCGATCCAAGCGAAGGGGGGAGGGGGAGTACCCAACAATGGCGGCATGTCCGCGAAAAACTCGTCCTCATGGCGGATTTTTTGGAATTTTAAGAAATAATCTGAAACGCAAAAAACGAATATATTCTTAATCTGTACACTTGTTCGCATGGCTTGAACTAGGATTATTGAAAAAACATGAAAAATGCAAAAATTATGAGCTTTTGAAAAAAATCGGTTTTTTCCTCTTTTTTCGTCACTCATTATTTATTTAAATAAACAATTTTTAATATTTTCAAAAGATCCTAGTCTATTCCATGCACATACTTCTGAGGAACATGTATAAAAAATTTCATGACGATTGCTCAATTTTTGCGGCTTGTACAACTTCCGCCAACTCGGAAAACATGGTTTCGAGAAAAACACGTTTGAAAATTTGCACTATAATGGCAACGCGCTTGACACCGGTCCACCAAACGGCCGATAACTTTCGTAATTCAAGAGATTTCGACTTAAAATTTTGGGAGAGTAAAATTGAAACATGTATGTATCCGAAACTGCAAAAAAAAAAATTGTTTTTTTTTGACCTCACAAGGTGCAAGCCTGCCTTAATTTTGATTCGCCAGTCTGATAGCCACTTCTCAACTACCACCAAATGATCAGCCAGTTGAGCTGTTGCTCTAGTTGGGCATCTCGAGGGGCTCAGGATTGCGGTGTCGTCAGCAAATGTGGACGTAGTCAGCCTTTCGTTCGTAGGGATGTCTGTTGTGTATAGGACAAACAGGGTAGGGCCCAGTGCGCTACCTTGTGGGACTCCGGCTTCAATGTTATACTCGTTGGATGTCGTTGTATTGCATCTAACCTCAAAGACTCTGTGGTAGAGGTACTACTTAAGTAACTTATGAGTGTTTTCTGGCAGTAATGTTATGATTTTATGCATAAGGCCTTCAAGTCACACTCGGTCGAATGCCTGAGAGATGTCGAGGAATATCGCACTACAATATTCCCGATGTTCGAAGGCTGTACGAATTTCTGAAGTTATCCGGTTGACTTGCTCGATGGTTCCGTGGCTTTCACGAAACCCGAATTGATGTGCCGGGATTAAGTTTTGTTCTCTTAAATATGGTGTAATGCGCGTGAGCAGGCATTATTCCGGTAATTTGGACAGGCACGATAGTAAGCTTATTGGCCTGTACGATGAGGGAATTGTTTGGTCTTTCCCAGGCTTCGGTATCATTTTAACCACGGACTTTTTCCATTTTTTGGGGTAGTAGCCAAGTTTTGTGATCCCGTTAAATAGCTTGCATATAACATCCACTGCGCAGTTTGGAAGTTCAATTATCATTTTTGGGGTTATTAGGTCGCCCCCTGGAGCCTTTTCCGGTTTTATTTGCTTCCTAATGACGTTAGCAATTTCAGGTGCTTGAAACAAAATCGGGTTGATTGCAATTTCAGAGCTAAGCGCCGGTAGTTGAAAAGAGTTTGTGGCGGCGTTCGGCTGAAATACATTTCGTAGGTGTAAAGCAAATGTTTCGGCTCTGTCTTCGTAACTGCGGGCCCAAGTACCCGAGGAGTTTCTAATCGGAGTGACTGATTCTATCGGAGAGCTTAAATTTGGGTGAGCTCTCCACAAAGGATGCTTTGTACTGGTCGGCGACAGTTTCTCGATGTACCGGCGCTGCGCAAGCTCCTCTTCTTGCTTGAGTGTTTTGGTGAGTCTGCGGGTGGCATCATTATAGAGTTGCTTCGAATAGGGCGATCTGCAGGATTGCCAAGCGCGTCGTAGACGTCGTTTTTCCCGAACCAGTTGTTCGATTTGCAGATTAGTTTTGTATTGGTTGCTACGCACGATTGTCTCTTCTGGTGTTGAGTTTTTGGCTGCTGCCACGAGTACTGACTCCAGGGCATCAGCACAGAAGTCGATGTCGTTCTCTATGTTTAACTGTGGTGTTAGTTCAATGTGGGAACTTAAGTACTTTTTGTACTTTAGCCAGTTAGTTATAGTCGAGGTCAGCCTGAAGGGGTGCTCGATTACTTTCGGGCTTTGAAGGAGAGTTATTAAAACTGGCGAGTGGTCCGATGATAAGTCCGATAGCGATTTGGCGCTTACTAGATTTCTTGGGATGTTCTTGGTCACAGCGAAGTCAATTAAGTCCGGGAGTTTTCTGGGGTCAGCTGGCCAATATGTGGGGCTGCCAGGGGAGACATAGTCGAGTTTGTTGCTCAAATTTATGATTGCTTTATACAGTTGTCTTCCTTTGGGCGTCACGAGTCTTGATCCCCAGTGCGTGTGCTTGGCGTTGTAGTCTCCTCCTGCTATAAAGCGATCTCCGAGTGAATTGTAGAAGTCCAAGAATTGCTCTTCAGTTATTGTAAAACGCGGTGGGCAATAGACAGCGGCTATAGTGATACTGCCGTTGCCTGCTTGTAGTTTTATAGATGTAGCCTGCAAATAATTTGTTGCAAACCTCTGGTGAAAGTGGTGCTTAATGTGTTCCCTGATTAGGATTCCAGTTCCTCCGTGAGCCTTACCGTCCGGGTGATCTGTGCAGTATGAAGTATAACCTCTTATTTGGAAGTTGTATTTACTTGTGAGATGCGTTTCTGCCAGCAGCATTACATCTATTTGGTTTTCATTTAGGAATTGAGTTATTTCAAGTTTGTGCCGTGAAACGCCATTGGCATTCCACATGGATATTCGAAGACAAGACATCGATTATTTAGATTGTTGGGATGTGAGCAAATTTATTAAAATGTTTTGATTTTGCATAAGGTTTGTCATTGTTGTTTTCATGAAGGACATAAATTCCATCATACCCTGTTGTAAAGTCAGTATCATGGTTTCCATGCTGTTTGGTATTTGTCCTATTGCTTGCTGAGGTGTAATTGTATTTTGCTCAGAGCATTGAGCTTGTGGGAGTCCCGTCTGATTGGCAAGTCCTGATTTTAGGGCACTGGCGTATGAAACTCCACCATTTGTGTTGAGGGGCCCAAATGAAGATCTGGCTGCTTTCGCAAAGAAAACATTGGGTGTGGTTTGGGATTGCACGTACGCATTTCGTGCATTCTGGGAGCGTGCTTGTTTTGCTTGTTGAAACTGACGCTTCAGCTCTTTATAGACCGGGCAGCCTCTGTAGTTTGCAGTATGGTTATCTCCACAGTTAGCGCATTTTCTTTGTCTTTGGGTTTTTTTTTTTTGAGGGCAAGGTTCGGATTTGTGGAAGCCACCACAAGCTTCGCAGACTGAACGAAGCCCGCAGTTGTTTCTGGTGTGTCCATACTCTTGGCAGTTTGTGCATTGCAGCGGGCCATTCCGCTTGTGCGGTTCTTCAACAGTAATCCTTCTATGCAACAGGAATTGCAGTTTGTAGATCGGGTGCACTTCATTTTTCTTCAAGGCTCTGCTTTCTGGCTCCAGTTCGACCTTAAAGATTGGTTGCGGCTTTTTATTTTTGTTGATAATATTAATAATATTTTTGGGGAAGAAACCTTTTTCTTTCAGTGCCTCTTTTATCTCACTGGTGGATACGTCGGGCTCTATGCCCTTTAGCACTACTTGCAAGCCCTTGCTACTCTTGAGCTGGTACGTATAGTAGGGTTTCCTAGCCTCGTCTAGGTAATTAGTTACAGCTCTGAATTGATCTTCAGTTTTAGCTTGAAGCTTTGTTTCGTGAATATTCCCTTTAACAAGAGGAGTAACATAAAAGTTGTCATTTCCGACCAGCACAACAATTTTCTTTACTAGGGCATTTGAATTCTGTTCCCTTATGTAAATTGGTGGGGGCTTTGGTTTCTTTTGAACAGCCTGTCCAGATTCGGATTGATTATTATCAATTTCCGACAATAGGGCGAATCTGTTGTTACTAGATGCCCCTGGTTGTTCGCTGCCTTTATTTGGGCCATTTTGTTTTGGTTTATTTCCAACCATTTTATTTTGCGGGCTTAGCTTCCGTTTGATTTGGATGTAACGATCCATGCCAGTCTGTATAGCCGGACCCACTTGTTGTTGTTTGATATTGCCGATATTGGCACTCGTACTTACAATTGGCTTTGTAGTTTTATTCGGCGCTGCAGAAGTTGCAAACGCATTCGAAATCGCGTTGTTGTTAACGGCGACCGTTGATGTTGTTGTTGCAGTGGCTGCGGTTGCAGAAATTAACGAGGTCACAGTGCTCGTGGCTGGTGAGCTGTGAGTCGAAGCTGGGGGTGGGGTTCTACACTGCAAGCTCCATGAAGTGGGAGTTGGTGTGAGTAGGGCGGGAGAACAAGACCGTGCTCTCGCACGTCAATGTTCAGTAGGGCTGAGTTGCTCTTTGAAGAAGTTCTGTATCACGGGTTGAGAAATAAGAGATATAACTGTTTCTCTGGTCTACGGAGCTTCTACGCTCATTTTTTTAATTCGCCGCTCATTGAGCTATCACTCGTGGCACTTCTTAGTTTTTATAATAACTTTGCACTAGTTTTATCATTGCACTAATTATTATTTACTGTTTTTAGCAATTAGATTGCCTTTGTTACACTACTCCAGTATTTTTAGTTATTGTTTTTCACTTTTGAGCGGTTTTTTTTCCGGAGCTCGCGCAAAACACGTCTGCATTCTCCGGCTTACGTGACATATCATAAGCTAACTGTGAGCTAACTTTTAATTACAAACCACAAACCAAATAAGAAATCACAAAAGTGAAACATACCTAAAAGAAATCTTTTTAAACAAAAGCTAAAAAGCTAAAACAAAGGCAAAAAAGCCACAACAAAAGCAAAAACAAAGCAAAGAAACACACAAAACAAATCATATCTAAAATCTAAAAAATTATTAATTTAAGAATTTATATTTTACACACAACCCTACACAACCTTACACATACAAATAATATTTTATTACAATGGCTAATCCTAATAATCTGATCAGGCCCGCGATGCTACCCAATAGTGGGGTACAAGCCCCTGAAATAAACCAAGTCCCAGCAAACTTAGTTAATATGCAAGCCCAAATACAAGAAATAGTAGAGAGAATTCTAAATCAAAAATTAAATCCAGATTCAGTGCCGCTACTCGATCAAACCTATACTGCTAATGCAAATAATATGAATGAATTTGACAGAGTCCCAGACATAGTAAAAAGCCTCAGGGAATTTTCTGGCCAAGCAGGAAAATTCAGCTCTTGGAGAAAGAGCGTAGAGAGAATAATAAAAATACATTCATTAACAGAAGGATCCCCCAGGTACTATATCAATTTTTATTAGAAACAATATAGTAGGTAATGCAGACTCAGTTCTAGAATCATATAACACACCACTAAACTGGACAGCAATCTCCAAATGTTTAACAGCCCACTACGCTGATAAACGAGACGTTACGACATTAGAATATCAGATGACTTCGTTAGTACAGGGTAATCAAACCACAGCAGATTTCTACCAACAGGTCTATACTCACTTATCACTCATCTTGGACAAAATTTCATGCATGGAAATGGGAAGAGTATCAATCGATCTTTTTGCCAAATCTTACAGAGACAAGGCGCTTGATACTTTTATTAGAGGTCTTAACGGCGACTTGCCTAGACTCCTAGGTACCAAAGAGCCGGCAGATCTTCCATCTGCTCTTCAACTTGGCGAAAGACTAGAAAATCAAAATTTCAGAACCAATTACGCCAATAATAATCAAAACAATTCAAGAAAATTTGAAGGCCCTACTAGAGGACCTGCCTTACCAAAAAAATTCGCACAGCAACCATTCAACGCAGCTAGACAACCATTTATCCCACATTTAGCTCACGTTCCACAGACCCCGAAAACGACACCCTATTTTCCACAGCAGCAAATGCAATTCAGTGGACATCAACAACAATATTCTGCTTACCCAGCAATACAACCACCACGTCCATTGGCTCCAAAACCTTAGCCTAAGCCAGAACCCATGGATATAGATAAAAGTTTACAGAGAAGACAAATAAATTATATGAACAGACCAAATAATGGAATGCAGGGAAAACGACCACCACCTCAAATGACAAGCGGACTGGTAGATAAAAGACAGAGAAATTTTCACATAAACACTGAACAAGAACAGACATTAGAAAATAGCGACCAATTAACGGAAACTGACGAGACAGCAGCCGAATACTACGCGGAAATTTCAGATTTCGAACAAGAAACAGAGGAAACCGAATATACTGGCCTTTATTTTTTAGAGTAAAATCCTCTTCATTACCTTACTTTCAATGTTAAACCGTTGATGGAGAGATGAATAGACACCGGCTCTAATAAAAATTATATTCAACCGCGATTGGTAAAAAAACCAATCGAAAATAATAAATCTTTTTATGTAAGCTCCGTAGCCGGAGATATCCATATCACCCACCACACAATTGCCAACCCATTTGACTTAAAAGATACATTTGTTAAATTCTTTTTACTATCCTAATTAAAATCTTTCGATGCTATTATAGGAAATTATACACTTCGCGAAATCAACGCTCAAATAAATATGCAGGAAGGTTACATTTCAATTAAAAACAAACGTAAAATTAAAATAAAACAGAAAGCTTCTCCCGAAGTCAACAAGTTAGATATTCGAATAGACCATACAACAAAAACGCAAAAAGAAAATTTAAAAATTATTTGCTTAAAATTTCCAAACTTATTTGGCGACCCGGACGAAAAACTGACATACACTACCAAAGTAGAAGCCACTATAAGAAGTACAAACGAAAGTCCAATATACTCGAGGCACTACCCATACCCAGAAGCTCTTAGGCCCGAAGTCGAAAAACAAATACAAGAGCTACTCGAAAACTGCGTAATTAGACCTTCAAGGTCTCCGTATAATTCTTCAATATGGATTGTACCCAAAAAAATGGATGCCTCCGGACAGAAAAAACATAGAATGGTGATTGACTATAGGAAGCTTAACTTGGTCACTATTCCAGACAGATACCCTATACCAGACATAAACAATGTACTGGCACAACTAGGACAAAATAATTTTTTTTTTGTTTTAGACCTTAAAAGTGGATTTCACCAAATCCCACTCAGACAATCAGACATAGAAAAAACTGCATTTTCAGTAAATCAAGGCAAATATGAGTTTACCAGACTCCCGTTTGGACTTAAAAATGCCCCTTCCATTTTTCAAAGAGCGCTAGATGACATTCTTAGAGAACATATAGGAATTAGGTGTTTCGTCTACATTGACGACATTATTATCTTCAGTAAAAACGAAGAAAATCATCTAAAAGACATAGAAATTGTATTCAAAATTCTTGAAGACGCAAACATGAGAATTCAGTTAGATAAAAGCGAATTTTTTAAGAAAGAACTTAAATTTTTAGGATTTTTAGTAGCAGATACCGGTATTAAGAAAAATCCGGAAAAGGTGAGAGCAATCGTCGAATTCCCCGAACCAAAGACACTTAAAGATCTTCGTTCCCTTTTAGGACTGTCAGGGTTCTACCGTCGCTTCATTAAAGATTATGCAAAGCTTGCAAAGCCCCTAACAGCCCTTTTAAGATGGGAAGAGGGCCGAGGCCGTATCTCAAAAAAATGACTCAAGCAAAACTCTGATTGATCTTGACAAAGAGGCAAGGGAAGCATTTAGAAAATTAAAACAAACTCTCGCCTCCGAGGAGGTAATGTTATCATATCCAGACTACAATAAAGAATTTCAATTAACTACCGATGCTTCAGATTATGCTATTGGTGCCGTATTGGCCCAAGAAGACAAACCTATAATGTTTATTTCTAGGACGCTAAGTAAGGCAGAAGAAAGTTATGCCCCTAACAAAAAGGAAATGCTAGCTATAATTTGGTCTATTCAGACTCTTAGAAATTTTCTGTACGGTCCGACTAAAGTGAAAATATTTACAGACCACGAATCTCTCACACACCCAACTAACCCTAAAAGCCGTAACGATCAGATGAAGAGATGGAAAGCCATTCTATATATTATAGGTTTGTCTTCTTGGGCCAATACGGCACCAATAGCATAATCTGAAGCATCGGTAGTTAATTGAAATTCTTTATTGTAGTCTGGATATGATAACATTAACTCCTCGGAGGCGAGAGTTTGTTTTAATTTTCTAAATGCTTCCCCTGCCTCTTTGTCAAAATCAATCAGAGTTTTGCTTGAGGCATTTTTTGAGATACGGCCTCGGCCCTCTTCCCCTCTTAAAAGGGCTTTGGGGCTTTGCAAGCTTTGCATAATCTTTATTGAAGCGACGGTAGAACCCTGACTGTCCTAAAAAGGAACGAAGATCTTCAAGTGTCTGTGGTTCGGGGAATTCGACGATTGCTCTCACCTTTTCCGGATTTTTCTTAATACCGGTATCTGCTACTAAAAATCCTAAAAATTCAACTTCTTTCTAAAAAAATTCGCATTTATCTAACTGAATTCTCATGTTTGCGTCTTCAAGAATTTTGAATACAATTTCTATGTCTTTTAGATGATTTTCTTCGTTTTTACTGAAGATAATAATGTCGTCAATGTAGACGAAACACCTAATTCCTATATGTTCTCTAAGAATGTCATCTAGCGCTCTTTGAAAAATGGAAGGGGCATTTTTAAGTCCAAACGGGAGTCTGGTAAACTCATATTTGCCTTGATTTACTGAAAATGCAGTTTTTTCTATGTCTGATTGTCTGAGTGGGATTTGGTGAAATCCACTTTTAAGGTCTAAAACAAAAAAAAAATTATTTTGTCCTAGTTGTGCCAGTACATTGTTTATGTCTGGTATAGGGTATCTGTCTGGAATAGTGACCAAGTTAAGCTTCCTATAGTCAATCACCATTCTATGTTTTTTCTGTCCGGAGGCATCCATTTTTTTGGGTACAATCCATATTGAAGAATTATACGGAGACCTTGAAGGTCTAATTACGCCGTTTTCGAGTAGCTCTTGTATTTGTTTTTCGACTTCGGGCCTAAGAGCTTCTGGGTATGGGTAGTGCCTCGAGTATATTGGACTTTCGTTTGTACTTCTTATAGTGGCTTCTACTTTGGTAGTGTATGTCAGTTTTTCGTCCGGGTCGCCAAATAAGTTTGGAAATTTTAAGCAAATAATTTTTAAATTTTCTTTTTGCGTTTTTGTTGTATGGTCTATTCGAATATCTAACTTGTTGACGGGAGAAGCTTTCTGTTTTATTTTAATTTTACTTTTGTTTTTAATTGAAATGTAACCTTCCTGCATATTTATTTGAGCGTTGATTTCGCGAAGTGTATCATTTCCTATAAAAGCATCGAAAGATTTTAATGAGGGTAGTAAAAAGAATTTAACAAATGTATCTTTTAAGTCAAATGGGTTGGCAATTGTGTGGTGGGTGATATGGATATCTCCGGCTAAAGATTTATTATTTTCGATTGGTTTTTTTACCAATCGCGGTTGGATATAATTTTTATTAGAGCCGGTGTCTATTAAAATTTTGATCATCTCTCCATCACCGGTTTTACATTGAAAGTAAGGTAATGAAGAGGATTTTACTCTAAAAAATAAAGGCCAGTATATTCGGTTTCCTCTGTTTCTTGTTCGAAATCTGGAATTTCCGCGTAGTATTCGGCTGCTGTCTCGTCAGTTTCCGTTAATTGGTCGCTATTTTCTAATGTCTGTTCTTGTTCAGTGTTTATGTGAAAATTTCTCTGTCTTTTATCTACCAGTCCGCTTGTCATTTGAGGTGGTGGTCGTTTTCCCTGCATTCCATTATTTGGTCTGTTCATATAATTTATTTGTCTTGTCTGTAAACTTTTATCTATATCCATAGGTTCTGGCTTAGGCTGAGGTTTTAAAGCCAATGGACGTGGTTGTTTTATTGCTGGGTAAGCAGAATATTGTTGTTGATGTCCACTGAATTGCATTTGCTGCTGTGGAAAATAGGGTGTCGTTTTCGGGGTCTGTGGAACGTGAGCTAAATGTGGGATAAATGGTTGTCTAGCTACGTTGAATGGTTGCTGTGCGAATTTTTTTGGTAAGGCAGGTCCTCTAGTAGGGCCTTCAAATTTTCTTGAATTGTTTTGATTATTATTGGCGTAATTGGTTCTGAAATTTTGATTTTCTAGTCTTTCGCCAAGTTGAAGAGCAGATGGAAGATCTGCCGGCTCTTTGGTACCTAGCAGTCTAGGCAAGTCGCCGTTAAGACCTCTAATAAAAGTATCAAGCGCCTTGTCTCTGTAAGATTTGGCAAAAAGATCGATTGATTCTCTTTCCATTTCCATGCATGAAATTTTGTCCAAGATGAGTGATAAGTGAGTATAGACCCGTTGGTAGAAATCTGCTGTGGTTTGTACTAACGAAGTCATCTGATATTCTAATGTCGTAACGTCTCGTTTATCAGCGTAGTGGGCTGTTAAACATTTGGAGATTGCTGTCCAGTTTAGTGGTGTGTTATATGATTCTAGAACTGAGTCTGCATTACCTACTATTTTGTTTCTAATAACATTTAAAATTGAATAGTACCTGGGGGATCCTTCTGTTAATGAATATATTTTTATTATGCTCTCTACGCTCTTTCTCCAAGAGCTGAATTCTCCTGCTTGGCCAGAAAATTCCCTGAGGCTTTTTACTATGTCTGGGACTCTGTCAAATTCATTCATATTATTTGCATTAGCAGTATAGGTTTGATCGAGTAGCGGCACTGAATCTGGATTTAATTTTTGATTTAGAATTCTCTCTACTATTTCTTGTATTTGGGCTTGCATATTAACTAAGTTTGCTGGGACTTGGTTTATTTCAGGGGCTTGTACCCCACTATTGGGTAGCATCGCGGGCCTGATCAGGTTATTAGGATTAGCCATTGTAATAAAATATTTTTTGTATGTGTAAGGTTGTGTAGGGTTGTATGTAAAATATAAATTCTTAAATTAATAATTTTTTAGATTTTAGATATGATTTGTTTTGTGTGTTTCTTTGCTTTGTTTTTGCTTTTGTTGTGGCTTTTTTGCCTTTGTTTTAGCTTTTTAGCTTTTGTTTAAAAAGATTTCTTTTAGGTATGTTTCACTTTTGTGATTTCTTATTTGGTTTGTGGTTTGTAATTAAAAGTTAGCTTACAGTAAAATGAAATACATCCTGAACCGGTCAGTTGGTAGTAGTCCTTTTTGCTCCTTGCTACTGGGGTACCTTTTCCTGACACTCCCGTCCAGTTGTCTACGGCGATCGCCTGCAGTCTGATGTAAGTGAGTCCTTTTCTTGGCGGGTCGTCCAGCAGTTTTGCCTTTTCTTTGGTGCGCCTTTTTTCCGGTGTTACCAGGGCAGGGCACTTGCAGGTGATTTTTGGAGTCGCGACTTATTTTTCGGATCGGTGGAACCCGGGCAGCCTATGGGGTGCTCTTACGAGTGTTCCTTTGATTCGATACCAAGGATATTTCCGCGGACAGGACCCTTAAACGTTGGGCGCCAGTTAAACACGAGTGACTTCAGTATTTAAAAAATTTAAATTTTAGGACACTTGGTCCGTATTTATTTGCACAAAAATTGGAACTAAATTATGTTTACAGAAATTGCCATATTTATACCCAATAACTTTGTCGCTGCCTCTGCCAACGTCGGAGCTTTGCCGTTGTCGTCGCTGCAGCGGGAAGTGGTTCAGACGCTGCAGTCAGCACTTTTTGGGAGCTACTGACCGAAGCCGGGAAGTTGCCCTTGCACTTCTACTTGCTGGTGCAATACCGTATGCGCGTGGCCAACTTCGGTTGCGAATTTGTTTTGTGTTAACTTCTATATTCTTGATCAGGATCACCTCCTGAGCCATGTCCGTCTGTCCGTCTGTCTGTCCGTCTGTCTGTCCGTCTGTCTGTCCGTCTGTCTGTCCGTCTGTCTGTCCGTCTGTCTGTCCGTCTGTCTGTCCGTCTGTCTGTTTCTACGCGAACTAGTCTCTCAGTTTTAAAGATATCGAATTGAAACTTTGCACACAGCCTTCGATCCTTTGCCCGCAGTATATAAGTCGGAACGGCCGGGATCGGCCCACTATATCCTATAGCTGCCATATAACTGATTGATCGGAAATGCCATAACTTTGGTGTTTGTAAAGTTAGAAAGTTGGTATTTCCTATGGGTTTTATATTTGGCCAATCAATTCGACCTACCAAATTTCATTAGGATCGGCCGACTATATCCTACAGCTGCCATATAACTGATTGATCGGAAATGCCATAACTTTGGTGTTTGTAAAGTTAGAAAGTTGGGATTTTCTATGGGTTTTATATTTGGCCAATCAATCCGACCTACCAAATTTCATAAGGATTGGGCGACTATATCTTACAGCTGCCATATAATTGAACGATTGGAAATGCCATAACTTTGGTGTTTATACCCGTTACTCGTAGAGTAAAAGGGTATATAGTATTCGTGCAAAAGTATGTAACAGGTAGAAGGAAGCGTTTCCGACCCTATAAAGTATATATATTCTTGTTCAGGATCACTAGCCGAGTCGATCTAGCCCTTTCCGTCTGTCCGTCTGTCTGTCCGTCTGTCCGTCTGTCTGTCCGTCTGTCTGTCCGTATGAACGCTGAGATCTCGGAAACTATAAAAGCTAGAAGATTGGCATTTTGCATGCAGATTCTAGGAGTTCCTACGCAGCGCAAGTTTGTTTCAAAAAGGTGCCACGCCCCCTTTACCGCCCACAATCGCTTATATACGATTTTAAAAATTTAAATATTTCGGAAAAGTAAAAATGCAGTTTTATTGTGTTTATCAATACCTATCTCCGTCTCCCTCGCACTCCCTTTACCTGAGTAACGGGTATCTGATAGTCGGGGCATCCGACTATAGCGTTCTCTCTTGTTTTAAAGTTAGGAAGTTGGGAATTTTATGAGTATTAAGAATGCATCATATGAATAATTTGGAGAATATAATTTACAGACTATTCTGTTATAATTTTTTTTTGTGCATACGGGAACGTTTTGTGCAAAAAGTGAAAAGTGCATGAAAAGCCGATCGTTCAAGTACACACAAAATTCATCACGAACATTAAAAAGAAAATTGAAAAAAGTCGGTTCAGTAGCTTTTTGCCACTCCATATCACCGTAAAGTCGTTTTGCAAAAAACACCATTTCCAGATATTCGCGATTAAAGTCTCAAGTTTAGTTTATGCGAAGGAACGAGGCGAGCGGCTATGCTCAAATCTCTATGAAAATTTGAAGAAATGTTCTCAAGAAGTTGTTATCCAAGATAAGGCAATTAAAAAATTTTTTGAAAATGAAAAAGGTATAGAATCCCTTAAAAGCTAGCGATCTGAAACTTTCACAGTCGTCCTAAAACATGTGTACGAAGATCAAGTTTGAAAAGCGCCCCGATCGGACGTCTATATCTTATAGCTCCCAAAGGAACAATCGGATATAACATGCAAGAATTAAAGATATTTTGCGCAGTGTAAAAGCTATTGACATGCATCTTTCCAAATCTTATTTATTTACGCATTCCTTGCTCAGGGTTACATATAGGTAATCTTTTCTTTTATATGATTACAAAAAATGTAATAATATTTATAACAAAATATTTCGCGCAGTGTATAAGCTATTGACATCAATTTTTCAATCTCTGCAAGGGAATTAAGACTTTGGCTTGCCGAAGTTAGCTTCCGTCCTCGTTTTTTAATTTCTTTGTACACCGGCAGACTCGTCTTGCCAAGGTACTTGAGAATATCCAGCACTGCCGTTTAAATATTCTTTAAGGTTGTTTCGAACCTCCTTACTGAAATCCTGTGGGCGACCACGTCGGCAGGGTCGCAAGTCGGTCAGGACAGTGCTTGGTATCTCCTGCACCGCGTAAGTTGCTGGACTCTCCCGCATCAAAAAATTATGCAAGGCACAACAGGCTACAATAATTTTTTTAACTTTGCGTGGATTGCTTAACAAAGTTCGTTGTACAGCCATCCACCTAGCGCTGAGAATTCCAAATGCGGTCTCAATGCAACGACGAGCACGACTTAGCCAGTAGCTAAAAATCCGCTCCTCCCTATGCAGATCCTTGCCACTATACGGCTTCATGATGCGCTTATGAAGGTTGAATGAATCTTCTACTTTCGGATACTAACAATAAGTGCATCAAACCTTATAGTAATCTAACTAACAGTCATAAGACTGGTACTAAGTAATGCGGCCCTGAGAATTATTGCTGGGTTGGAAGGTCGTTGCGTTGAAGGCGGGTTCTGCTGGAAACCCGAGGCAAGCCTCTTGCGAGATGATTTGGGTGCACGGAGAGTTTTTGCTTGTAGCTCGTCTTTTGTTTGTCAATTTCATCTTTTACTGCAAGAATGCCGAGGTCTCTGTGGATGTTTTGGTTGCGACTATACCACGGTGCCCCAGTGATAGTCCTCAGGATTTTCGATTGTGCGCGCTGTATGATGTCAATTTTATGTCCAGATAGGCTTGAGAGTAGAGTTGTAGAGCAGGACCTTGTAGTCCAGATGCAGGGGCGATCGAATGTTGGAAGTTTCTGGCTTTTAGTTTTAGATGTGATTTCTTGCATTCAATATGTCTTCTCCAGGTTAGTCGTCTGTCTTGGTGGACGCCGAGATACGTTACTTCGTTGACTTGGGGAATCGGAGTACTATTCAATGATAGTGGAGGGCATGTTTGCCTGTTGAGAGTAAACGTTATGTGTTTACATTTTTATTCATTTATTTTAATACGCCAATCAGATAGCCACCTCTCAACTTCGATGAGGTGATTCGCTAGTTGTGTGGTTGCTTGGCTTGGGCTCCTCAAACGACTTAGGAATGTAGTGTCGTCAGCGAACGTAGATGTTGTTAGCAGCTCGTTTGTGGGAATATCCGCTGTATATAGGACGAACAGAATAGGCCCAAGTGCGCTTCCTTGCGGGACTCCAGCTTCAATAATGTAGTCGTCAGATGTTGTTGTGTTGCACCTTACTTCGAAGACTCTGTTGTACAGATACGACTCAAGTAGTTTATGAGTGTATGTAGGCAAGTGTGTTTTGATTGTAAGCATGAGGCCATCGAGCCAGACTCGATCTTGAAATACATCGAGGAATATTGCGCTGCAATATTCCCGATTCTCAAAGGCAGTGCGGATTTCTGATGTTATTCTGTTAACTTGTTCGATTGTAAGAAGGCATTTTTCGAACAATTTAGACAGACATGATAGTAAACTTATTGGTCTGTAGGATGAAGGAATTGTGTGGTCTTTTCCAGGCTTCGGTATCATTATGATGGTAGATTTTTTCCATTTTGCCCATTGAAGAGTTGACAAATAGCCTCAATAGCAGAGTTTGGAAGTTCAATGATTATTAGGTCACTGCCCGGAGCTTTTTTCGGTTTCAGATCCCCGATCACTTTCGCTATCTCTTTTGGCTGAAGCAATGTTGGTAAGGATATAGTTTCCGATTCAATTTGTGGTAGGAGAAATGGACCAGTTGCAGGGTTCGGCTGGAAAACGCTTCGGAGATGTGAAGCGAAAGTTTTGGCTCTATCTTCGTCGCTGCGGTCCCAGCTAACTAATGGGTTTCTTATCGGAGTAACTGTTTTGATTGGAGAGCTCAGATTTGTGTGAGCCCTCCACAGAGGATGTTTGGTAATGGTTGGCGAAATTTGTCCGATGTACATTAGTTGTGCATTTTCAGCGTCTTTGTTCGGGGCTCGGTTTAGTGTGCGAGTTGCTTCCTTAAGGCGTAGTTTTAAAGATGGCGATCTATTGGTTTGCCAAGCACGTCGCAGACGTCTCTTTTCCAGTACAAGCTGTTCCAATTGCAGATTAGTTTTGAAATGCTTGATTTCCACGTCCTTCGATTGTGGTGTTAGTGATACTAGGGTGATAGTGTACCGTGTCTTTGTTGGTGAAGGTCTGTCCATCAATATTAATTGTGGAATTGCTGAAGTTAATAACAAAGGTTCCGTTGAGACTTGTGGATGTCCCATTTATTTGTACGTTGCCGGAGAATTTGTTGAGTAGAATGACTCCAGGTGCGAGTTCGTCAATAACTGTTGGTTGTTGATTCGAGTGCAGGTGGCAGGGCGACTTTTTAATAAATTTGGTAGGCAAGAGGAATTACTTATGTCTATCATATTTCTATGTTTAAAAATGATTATCTCATTATAATTATTACACTTGGAAATTTTTGCAAAAAGTTTTCCTATACATTTGATTACATTTTCGCTTTGAATTTTATTAACATATTGACCAATTTTTATTGGTTTGATTAAAAGTTCTTCACAATAGTTGGTGTCGGTTATAGGAATTTTAATGATATAAATAAGTGTTGGCCCATTGCTTGCTACGCTTACTTCTGCTATTTTCATGGCTTCTTCAAAATTAGTGTATGGCAACTGGTCTTGATCAAGTGTTTTTATAACTTCATTTACCTCTTCATCTCCTAGTATCTGGGTGTTACTAATATCTGCTTTTGCCCATTGTATTTCGTGGTTTAAGTTGACAATTTCTTCTTTAAGCATTTTAATTTGAAACATTAATATTGTGCTAGTGTCTCTTTGAGGATCTCCTCCGTATTTTAAGCTGTTTTTAAGATTTGCATTGGCATGGGTGATATTATTTATTTTTTCTACGATAAGTCTGTTTAGAATAACTTGATTGTTGTTGTTAGTTAATGCTGCATTTATTTTTTCTTGAACTATTTCGAAATCTCTACTGTCGGGAGATCCAGCTAACCATTTCCAGGCGCTGCCTAATAAATCTATATGTCTTTTCCTTCTACTCTTAATCTTGAGGTTATTAATTACATTTTTTGAAATTCTAATTTCTTCGGTTATAAATGGCAATATTGGGTCGTATGTTTTTAATTTATAGTTAGCAGTGTAATTCATTTTTTTAAGTGTTTCTTCGTATTTTTCTAAGTCAATAATATGAATTAATCTGAAGGTTCCCGTTTGAACCTTTGCCAGTCCGGTAATTAGAGTCACGATATTGGATTTCGTGTAGTCAGTTATTTGTACGTCAGCAGCGCACGCAGTGATAAGGGTTCTGTAAATGTGATTTAATTTCGAATAAGTTGTTTATGAATAATTCTTCCAGTTTCTGTTAGTACTGTGGTGTTTCTGTCTTCTTTTACGGTTTCTTTTTTTATATCTGGCGGATAGTTTTGTACCTAATCTTTTATTATTTTGAACAAATATCTCATCTCCTGGGGAATATTTTTTTATTTGATCTCTACTTTTGTTATGGTATGTTAGGTCTTTTTCCTGAGGGGTTGTAATTCTCTCTGTAATTTTATTGTCTCTGTTTGTTGTAGTTTAGGGTTAAGTGCTACCTTTCTTCCAAAAAATAAGTCAACTGGTTTTCTGTTAGTGGTTGAGTGTATTGAATAATTATATTTGACAACTGATCTGTCTATAAGATCTTTTAACGAAGCGTGTACTTTGTCGGCCTTTTGGCACCGAATAATTTCTGACAGTGTTGAATGGAAACGTTCGATTTGGCCGTTTTCTGAACTGTTATATGGAGGTGTTTTGTAAACTTCGATATTAAATTGATCTTGTAGCATCCGCATTACGGGAGCCGAACCAAGTGATTTCTCATTATCCATTACTACTATTTCTGGGATGCCAAAATTGATTAATAAATCTTTTAAAGTTGCATTTATGTCTTGAGTTGCTCAAGATTTGACTATCCTAGCCTGTGCAAATTTTGAAAATTTATATATTGCAGTCAAAACGACTTGTTTGCATGTGAGTTAAAAATCAACGTGAATAATTTGACCTGGGTATTGTGGTATTGGTGTTTTTTGTAACTCTGGCTTGTTGGGGTTTCTTTCGTATTTATGTTCCTTACAAATTTGGCATTCTTTTACAAGTTTTATTATTTTGGCCCTCATGTGTGGAAAGTAAACTTTGTTTAACAATTGTTGTTTGTTTTCATTGTTATTTCTATGTGCTCTTCTATGCTCTGTTATAATTGCATTCTCTTGATCAGTTTCGTCTTTTAAATCTTTAACTAGTCTGCTTGAGAATCTGGTTTTATATTTATTGAAAAGTGGATAGATTTCCTGAAGTTGACCTAAGGTTTTTTCGTCTGTATGAATTCCGTTAATGACGGACGGGTTGAGTCTATCTCTTAAAATTTTTGATAAGATTTCTGAATTAAAAATTTGTTCTGTAATAATGTGTCTATGGTACGTAGGAAAAACAAGTTCGAATTTATAGGAGGGTGTATTTCCTAAATATAATAGTATTTGATTTTTAAAAACATTTACTGGTTCTTCTGCCATTGGTATTAGTCTCTCAGGAGAACTAGAACTGCTGTGAATAGTGCCTGTTAGTGTGTTTTCTTCCCCTCGCGTTTGAATGGGAGGTCTACTCAGAGCATCGGCAACAACGTTTGCTTTGCCAGGTTTGTGGAGCAGTTCGTGATTGTACTCCTCTAGAATTGCTTTCCATCTCTTCATCTGATCGTTACGGCTTTTAGGGTTAGTTGGGTGTGTGAAAGATTCGTGGTCTGTAAATATTTTCACTTTAGTCGGACCGTACAGAAAATTTCTAAGAGTCTGTATAGACCAAATTATAGCTTTTTTTTTTTTTTTTGTAAAATATGCTTTTATTTATTGAATCTTCTCTATATGAGACTAATAATTGAGACGAATAAGTATATCAAATCTTAAGAATATGACTTAACTTACAATCATGTAGACTGAATTTAGACTAACGGGCCCTAATATTTATTGCTGGGCTGGTAGATCGTTACGATGCAGACGAGTTCTGTTCGAAACCCGTCTTAGGTTCCTTGCGAGATTATTTGGGTGCAGTGTAAGCTTGTTATGGTAGGCCGCTTTCTGCTTTGCTATTTCATCTTTGACCGGTGGTATGCCCAGATCCCTGTGGATGTTTTCGTTCCGAACATACCATGGTGCCCCAGTGATTGTTCGCAGAATTTTTGATTGTGAGCGCTGTATGATGTCAATGTTGCTGTTGCTCGCGTTTCCCCAGAGCTGGGAGCCGTAGGTCCAAATGGGCTTAAGTGTGGAGTTGTAGAGAAGAACTTTAAAGTCCAGACACAGGGGTGATCGAGAATTTATAATCCAGTGTAGGCTGCTAGCTTTAAGTCTGAGATGTACTTTCTTGCATTCAATGTGCTTCCGCCAGGTTAGGCGTCTGTCGAGGTGGACGCCGAGATATGTTACATCGCTGGCTTGGGGAATCTGCGTACTATTTAGAGTTAGCGGGGGGCACGATTGTCTGTTAAGGGTAAACGTTATATGTTTACACTTTTGTTCATTAATTTTGATTCGCCAGTCTGTCAGCCACTTCTCAACTACCACCAAGTGATCAGCCAGTTGAGCTGTTGCTCTAGTTGGGCACCTCTCGTTCGTAGGGATGTCTGCTGTGTATAGGACAAACAGGGTAGGGCCCAGTGCGCTACCTTGTGGGACTCCGGCTTCAATGTTATACTCGTTGGATGTCGTTGTATTGCATCTAACCTCAAAGACTCTGTGGTAGAGGTACGACTTAAGTAACTTATGAGTGTTTTCTGGCAGTAATGTTATGATTTTATGCATAAGGCCTTCAAGCCACACTCGGTCGAATGCCTGAGAGACGTCGAGGAATATCGCACTACAATATTCCCGATGTTCGAAGGCTGTACGAATTTCTGAAGTTATCCGGTTGACTTGCTCGATGGTTCCGTGGCTTTCACGAAACCCGAATTGATGTGCCGGGATTAAGTTTTGTTCTCTTAAATATGGTGTAATGCGCGTGAGCAGGCATTTTTCCAGTAATTTGGACAGGCACGATAGTAAGCTTATTGGCCTGTACGATGAGGGAATTGTGTGGTCTTTCCCAGGCTGCGGTATCATTATAACCACGGACTTTTTCCATTTTTTGGGGTAGTAGCCAAGTTTTGTGATCCCGTTAAATAGCTTGCATATAACATCCACTGCGCATTTTGGAAGTTCAATTATCATTTTTGGGGTTATTAGGTCGCCCCCTGGAGCCTTTTTCGGTTTTATTTGCTTCCTAATGACGTTAGCAATTTCAGCTGCTTGAAACAAAATCGGGTTGATAGCAATTTCAGAGCTAAGCGCCGGTAGTTGAAAAGAGTTTGTGGCGGCGTTCGGCTAAAATACTTTTCGTAGGTGTAAAGCAAATGTTTCGGCTCTGTCTTCGTCACTGCGGGCCCAAGTACCCGAGGAGTTTCTAATCGGAGTGACTGATTCTATCGGAGAGCTTAAATTTGGGTGAGCTCTCCACAAAGGATGCTTTGTACTGGTTAATAATATTTTTAGGGAAGAATCCTTTTTCTTTCAGTGCCTCTTTTATCTCATTGGTGGATACGTCGGGCTCTATGCCCTTAAGCACTACTTGCAAGCCCTTGCTACTCTTGAGCTGGTACGTGTAGTAGGGTTTCCTAGCCTCGTCTGGGTAATTAGTTACAGCTCTGAATTGATCTTCAGTTTTAGCTTGAAGCTTTGTTTCGTGAATATTCCCTTTAACAAGAGGAGTAACATAAAAGTTGTCATTCCCGACCAGCACAACAATTTTCTTTACTAGGGCATTTGAATTCTGTTCCCTTATGTAAATTGGTGGGGGCTTTGGTTTCTTTTGAACAGCCTGTCCAGATTCGGATTGATTATTATCAATTTCCGACAATAGGGCGAATCTGTTGTTACTAGATGCCCCTGGTTGTTCGCTGCCTTTATTTGGGCAATTTTGTTTTGGTTTATTTCCAACCATTTTATTTTGCGGGCTTAGCTTCCGTTTGATTTGGATGTAAGGATCCATGCCAGTCTGTATAGCCGGACCCACTTGTTGTTGTTTGATATTGCCGATATTGGCACTCGTACTTACAATTGGCTTTGTAGTTTTATTCGGCGCTGCAGAAGTTGCAAACGCATTCGAAATCGCGTTGTTGTTAACGGCGACCGTTGATGTTGTTGTTGCAGTGGCTGCGGTTGCAGAAATTAACGAGGTCACAGTGCTCGTGGCTGGTGAGCTGTGAGTCGAAGCTGGGGGTGGGGTTCTACACTGCAAGCTCCATGAAGTGGGAGTTGGTGTGAGTAGGGCGGGAGAACAAGACCGTGCTCTCGCACTGTCAATGTTCAGTAGGGCTGAGTTGCTCTTTGAAGAAGTTCTTTCTACTTCTGTATCACGGGTTGAGAAATAAGAGATATAACTGTTTCTCTGGTCTACGGAGCTTCTACGCTCATAACTTTGCACTAGTTTTATCATAGCACTATTTATTATTTACTGTTTTTAGCAATTAGATTGCCTTTGTTACACCACTCCGGTATTTTTAGTTATTGTTTTTCACTTTTGAGCGGTTTTTTTTCCGGAGCTCGCGCAAAACACGTCTGCACTCTCCGGCTTACTGTCACGGATAGCTAGCATTTTCTTTTTGTTAGGGGCATAACTTTCTTCTGCCTTACTTAGAGTCCTAGAAATAAACATTATAGGTTTGTCTTCTTGGGCCAATACGGCACCAATAGCATAATCTGAAGCATCGGTAGTTAATTGAAATTCTTTATTGTAGTCTGGATATGATAACATTACCTCCTCGGAGGCGAGAGTTTGTTTCAATTTTCTAAATGCTTCCCTTGCCTCTTTGTCAAGATCAATCAGAGTTTTGCTTGAGTCATTTTTTGAGATACGGCCTCGGCCCTCTTCCCATCTTAAAAGGGCTGTTAGGGGCTTTGCAAGCTTTGCATAATCTTTAATGAAGCGACGGTAGAACCCTGACAGTCCTAAAAAGGAACGAAGATCTTTAAGTGTCTTTGGTTCGGGGAATTCGACGATTGCTCTCACCTTTTCCGGATTTTTCTTAATACCGGTATCTGCTACTAAAAATCCTAAAAATTTAAGTTCTTTCTTAAAAAATTCGCTTTTATCTAACTGAATTCTCATGTTTGCGTCTTCAAGAATTTTGAATACAATTTCTATGTCTTTTAGATGATTTTCTTCGTTTTTACTGAAGATAATAATGTCGTCAATGTAGACGAAACACCTAATTCCTATATGTTCTCTAAGAATGTCATCTAGCGCTCTTTGAAAAATGGAAGGGGCATTTTTAAGTCCAAACGGGAGTCTGGTAAACTCATATTTGCCTTGATTTACTGAAAATGCAGTTTTTTCTATGTCTGATTGTCTGAGTGGGATTTGGTGAAATCCACTTTTAAGGTCTAAAACAAAAAAAAAATTATTTTGTCCTAGTTGTGCCAGTACATTGTTTATGTCTGGTATAGGGTATCTGTCTGGAATAGTGACCAAGTTAAGCTTCCTATAGTCAATCACCATTCTATGTTTTTTCTGTCCGGAGGCATCCATTTTTTTGGGTACAATCCATATTGGAGAATTATACGGAGGCCTTGAAGGTCTAATTACGCCGTTTTCGAGTAGCTCTTGTATTTGTTTTTCGACTTCGGGCCTAAGAGCTTCTGGGTATGGGTATTGCCTCGAGTATATTGGACTTTCGTTTGTACTTCTTATAGTGGCTTCTACTTTGGTAGTGTATGTCAGTTTTTCGTCCGGGTCGCCAAATAAGTTTGGAAATTTTAAGCAAATAATTTTTAAATTTTCTTTTTGCGTTTTTGTTGTATGGTCTATTCGAATATCTAACTTGTTGACTTCGGGAGAAGCTTTCTGTTTTATTTTAATTTTACGTTTGTTTTTAATTGAAATGTAACCTTCCTGCATATTTATTTGAGCGTTGATTTCGCGAAGTGTATCATTTCCTATAATAGCATCGAAAGATTTTAATTAGGGTAGTAAAAAGAATTTAACAAATGTATCTTTTAAGTCAAATGGGTTGGCAATTGTGTGGTGGGTGATATGGATATCTCCGGCTACGGAGCTTACATAAAAAGATTTATTATTTTCGATTGGTTTTTTTACCAATCGCGGTTGGATATAATTTTTATTAGAGCCGGTGTCTATTAAAATTTTGATCATCTCTCCATCACCGGTTTTACATTGAAAGTAAGGTAATGAAGAGGATTTTACTCTAAAAAATAAAGGCCAGTATATTCGGTTTCCTCTGTTTCTTGTTCGAAATCTGGAATTTCCGCGTAGTATTCGGCTGCTGTCTCGTCAGTTTCCGTTAATTGGTCGGTATTTTCTAAATACCGCTCCTCCCTATGCAGATCCTTGCCACTATACGGCTTCATGATGCGCTTATGAAGGTTGAATGAATCTTCTCCTTTCGGATACTAACAATAAGTGCATCAAACCTTATAGTAATCTAACTAACAGTCATAAGACTGGTACTAAGTAATGCGGCCCTGAGAATTATTGCTGGGTTGGAAGGTCGTTGCGTTGAAGGCGGGTTCTGCTGGAAACCCGAGGCAAGCCTCTTGCGAGATGATTTGGGTGCACGGAGAGTTTTTGCTTGTAGCTCGACTTTTGTTTGTCAATTTCATCTTTTACTGCAAGAATGCCGAGGTCTCTGTGGATGTTTTGGTTGCGACTATACCACGGTGCCCCAGTGATAGTCCTCAGGATTTTCGATTGTGCGCGCTGTATGATGTCAATTTTATGTCCAGATAGGCTTGAGAGTAGAGTTGTAGAGCAGGACCTTGTAGTCCAGATCCAGGGGCGGTGATCTGTAGTTTCTGGGCTTTGAAGCATTATTATTAGCACTGGCGAATGGTCAGATGAAATGTCCGAAAGCGCTTTTAAGTCTGGGACCTTTCTGGGGTCTGCTGGCTGTGGGGCTACCTGGGGAAACATAGTCTAATTTGTTGCTTAGTTTTATAATTGCGTTATATAATTGCCTTCCTTTGGGAGTCACGAGTCGTGATCCCCAGTGGGTATGTTTGGCATTATAATCTCCTGCAGCTATGAAGCGATTTCCAAGAAAGTTGTAAAAATCCATGAATTGTCCTTCAGTAATTGTACACCGAGGCGGGCAGTAAACAGCGGCTATAGAAAGGGGTTCGCTATCTGACTGCACTTTGATAGACGTGGCCTGTAAGTAATTAGTTGCAAACCTTTCGTGAAAGTGGTGTTTGATGCGTTCCCTGATTAGGATGCCGGTTCCGACGAGGGCTTTACCGTCTGGATGATCTGTGCGGTAGAAGGTGTAACCTCTTGTTTGGAAATTGTATTTGTTTTTGAGGTGCCTCTCTTTCAGTAGCATAATGTCGATATGATTTCCATTCAGGAACTGTGTTATTTCATGTTTGTGCCGGGAAACGCCATTGGCGTTCCACATGGTTATTCGTAGATTTGCCATCAATTATGTGGGCTGATTTGCTGCAAGCAACTGTAACACCATGCTCTGGTTTTGAACTAGTGTTTGCATGGTCGTTTTCATGAAGGACATAAATTCCATCAAACTTTGTTGCATAGTAACCATCATTGCTTCCAGTGGGCTTTGTGACTGTCGTGGGACCTGCTGAAAGTTTTTTAGATAAGACTGGAGTGGGTTTTCCGTTCCTATTCGAAGGGAATCGGCGTATGAGAATCCCTCGTGGGTATTTAGCTGACCAAATAAGGATCTTGCAGCCGTCCCGAAAAATACTTCAAGCGTCGTTTTTGAGTAAGTGTACACGTTTTGAGTGTTTTGGTGGCGCGTTGTTGTCACTCGTCGCATGCGGTCTTTCAACTCCTTGTGGACCACACAGCCCCTGTAGTTTTTCGTGTGATTTACTCCGCAGTTTCCACATTACTCTACTTTACTTTGAAAAGTGGTTGCCGCTTTTTGTTCCTGTTAATGATGTTACTAACGTTCTTTGCAGAAAACCATTTTCATTAAGGGCATCGATAACTTTATTGGGGGTCACGTCGGGCTCGATCACTTTTAATACAACTTTCAAGCCCTTGCTGCTTTTTAGTTTAGACACAGCTCGGAAATGTTCTTTGGATTTGGTATCGTGAATATTCCCTTTAGTGATCGGAACAACATGAAAATTTCCGTCCCCGACCAGCGCAACAATTTTGTTGACCAGGGCGTTCGAACTTTTCTCCCTAATGTAAATTGGTGGTGGCTTTGGTTTCGGTTGGTTTTCTCTTTACCCAATTCTGGTTGAGTTTCAGATAGGAGGGCAAATCTGTTGTTATTGGATCTCCCGGGTAATTCGTTCTTTCATTTGGACACGGTTTATTTTTTGCTTATTACCCACCGCGGTGTTCTGCGGGCCAAGCTTACGCTTAATTTGGATGTAGCGATCAATGCCGGTCTGTATGGCCAGGCCCGCTTGTTGAATATTTACTTGATTTTGTTTTGTCATAATTTTAGTGGCGCTGCAGTCGACGACATCGCAGTCGATTCCGCGGTAAGAGCCGTTGCTGTATAAGTTGTTGATTATGCTGCCGTTACTGTAGTTGTTGCTGTTACTTTTGGTGCGATTGCAGAAGTTGCTGATGTGCTAAAGGTCGATTCTGATAGTGGGGGGTTTTACATTGAGAGCTCCACGCCGGTGGAGTGGGAGTAACAGTGAGTGAAGAGAGCGACAACGATCGTGCTCTTTGAGTATCGACAGACAGTAGAGCCGGGTGGGTCTTTGTAGACTTTTTTTGAACTTCGCTATCGCGCGTAGAGATATACGAGGACTACCCGTCTCTTCGGCACACCGAGGTTATGCGCTCTTTATTTAGTTCGTCGGTCATTAAACTTTTAGCGTGACACCATTATAAAATAATTTGCACTTAATTAATCATATCTCTGATTTTTTGTTATTTATTTGGTTTTAGCGTCTTTTCGCCTATTATGTAGTACACCAATTTAGTTTTTTTTAATTTAATTTTTCTTTAATACATCCACTTTCTTCAGCTTTTCCCGGAGCTCGCGCAAAGCACGTCCGCTCTCTTTGAGTTTAAATGCTTTAAATTATATTATACTTACCTTATAATTGTAAAAAAGGCTTCCGCTATTTGGCGGGGCTTTTATCGCCACATGCTTTCCGTCGACTTCTCCAATACAGTTTGGAAAGTTCCATTCGTCTTCGAAGACTTTAACCCACATCAGTATATTGCCCGTCATCCACTTGGGGAATTCATCCCGCAAGGCAGTCCAAATGGCAATGGACACCCGGAGGTGAATCACTCCAAAATGTTGCTTACTGATCCGATAGGTTGATCCAATGTTGCGTTGCAGGTCTCCAGAGGCAAGAAATTTAAATAAAAGGATACAAAATATAAATATATTGTTATCTAAGACAAAATATTTAACATAAGGTAGTCTCGTCGGCAAAATCTGGTACCTCAACAATCATAACAATGAGTGCGAGTGAAATGGGCACTGTTTAGTAAGTGCGAGCAGAGCGACAATAGAATGTGTGGATTAACCCTTATATGGTTCATGTTTTTTTGTTGCCTTTCATAATAAAAAAGGTTTAATTTTTTTTCATAATTTAATTTTTAATATTTTTGAATTTGAAATTCGGCGTCGTTTTTGTTTTTAAATGTTCAGTCTTTTGTTAAGATTCTTAATTCCAAAATATATTCTAATCTTAAAATAAAACTTTTATATGTCAAAGAGTCATGTTGCACAAGGGTTAGTTCTCTAAAAATTTCGTCCGCAGACAACGAACAATTATTGACCAAAACCGGAACGTTAAGACAGCCGACGAGACTACCTTATGTTATTGTATCATGCGCTAGCGTACTAGGCTTTATGTTGGGAGAGGAAAGGGCAGACCTGTTGCCTGTTGTTGTAGTCGAATTCGGTTTATAATTATCTGAGTTTTCTTGTTATGATTAGTGTTCGAATACGAAAAGTTTTGAAGGAGTATTAATAACGATTTGCTTATACCAGGTCGGTTAGTTTTAATTTAATATATATATTGAGTTCGTTACCCTGCAGTTCCGTTCATCACCTTTTAAACGATGAATCATCATCAAAAATTCATCGCTGCTGATAATTAACTGATGCAATTTCAAACAAAATAGTGATGAATTTAACATAGGCATGTCCTAGGAGTTAATCAGTGAACAATTCATCACATTTTATTCAGTAATTCATCACTTTTTTAATAGTAGTTCATCACTTTTTAATCAGTAATTCATGACATTTTTATCAGTAATTCATCGCATTTTCATCAGTAAATGCTGATTAAAGAGTGATGAATTACTGATTAATAAGTGATGAATTACTGATTAAAGAGTGAATGATATTGTTGGCTAAAACAAACCACTTCAACCTTTTAGCATTGATTTTGGGATTAGGGTTATAGGTCTGTAAGATTTGGGTTCGATTTGGGTTTTTAAAATTGGGAGCACTTGGCTTAGTTTCTAACATTGAGGGATGTGAGTGTTGAGGATATTATTGAAGTTTTTTAAAATTTTGAGTTTAAAAAGGTGACAGTATGATTTAAGATCCGTTCCTGGAGTGGAACCTTTGAGAGAGTGTAGTTGTGTAGTTGATCAGGTTTTTATTTGATATGAATGTTTAGAGAGATTTGAGTTCTCAGCTTCTTTTGACCAGAAGGTACAAAGGCTGTTTGGTATTTCTGATAGATCGGTGGTGGGAGTTTGGGTCATAGGGTTATAAATAGTGTGAATATGTTTAGAGTCCGCATAAACGTTTAATGTTTGTCCCCATTTTAGATAGGTCAGAATTGGGTTGGATTTCGCAGAAGTTGTTAATGGCAGTTTATTTTGGCCTCTGTAATTGCTCTTTTGTACTTGGCTTTGGCTTTTTGAACTCCACTATATTTTATAGTTAATGCTAGCTTTTATCAGCTCTCATTTTGTGTTTTTTATGTTTTTAAGGATAGCAAGGTCGTTGTTTCGCGAGGGAACAGTGCGTTTGAGGGTAAAGATTAGTTTTTGTGGTTTAGAGAGATAGTCATTTTGAAATATTACTTTTTTTTATTATGACAGCTTTTCTGTTTACATTGTTTGTATGTTGAGTACCTCAGTTGTAATATAAGATTTTGTCACAATGGCTTAGTGGTAAAGGATGAGAATGTACTCTGAAACAAAAAAATAAATAAGGGAAAGTGGTCGCTTCCATCAAAGGGGAGCCTGCTTTAGAAGCTTCAAAAAATCAATTTTTTCGAGGACTTTTTTGGGAAGGAAATAAATATTCGATTGAAACGAAACTTTTAGGGTTTATTATTTGTTCATTAAAATATATGAGGCCTGGCGCCTCGAGTGTGCATGTGTCGTGGGGCGGGTAAGGTGCAGGTCGCAATTTCCATCAGCAAAAAAAGAATCAAAAAAATGTTATATTTTCAATAGTATAGCTTCTGGTTAAACCAAAAAAATGTACCAAAAAGTGGGAAATTCTAACATTTCCAATAAATTTCGTCTCTTCTGCATAGGACGCCAGTTTGGAGAAATCGTAAAAATGAATAACCGAGAAATCACGTCAAAGTTTTCGTATATAAAAATCGTATCGCTTGCTCACCATTTCTCCTGTAACTTTAAGAATATTTTGAATTTGCTTCTGAAATTTGAGGGATACATTCTTGGATAGTTTGGGTAGACATTTATGCACAAAAAAATCCGATTTTTTGAAGCCTCTAAGGCAGACTCCCCCCTTAAGGTTGTCGATCACATTCAATGTTATTTCATGGGCAAAGTTGGTAGTAGTGAGGGAAAGATCGATCTGTGTAAATGTGTTGTGTGTATAGAATATAGTCAGAGCGTCAATAATTTTTGCCACGGTGTTTGCTCCAGAGTTAGCCAGTATGGGCGCCAGGTGTCAAAGTCACCGAGGTCTAGTGTGGTTAGATTTGTTAAGGAGAAGACGTTTTGTAGGCTGTTTAGGTTAAAGTGTTTATTGGAAGAAATATAGGATGAGATAAGGTTAATTGTTTTGTTGGAATCTAAAGTAAGATCTAAATCTTCAAGGTCTGGGCTCAGTAAATGTTGTGTCTGGGAAATAGATTGATGCACTAGGACGGCTGTGCCTCTTAATGCATTTGTATTGTATTTGCAGAAAATTACAAAGTTAAGCCCTCATACGCATGATCCCTCCGAGTTAAACCAATTTAAGTGTTGGTTTAGCAACCTATCGTCACTAGATTATGTTCTAGGGGCAACCATTCCTATAAATAAAAAAAATAAAACTACAAACAGGGAATATCGAGCAATCTAAGGAACGACAAGATGACGAAGCTAAGGAACGACGAGAAGGAGAAGCACGATGGACCCGTTACTTTTAGCGGTTTCCTTTAGTCCATTGGAATGTGCGTCTACTTCTCGTACATGCAAACATGAATGTGACTTTTGTACGATTTGAACATGCAAATTCCAACACGCCGCCTCAAAAGTTACATTGATTATAACATCAATTCTTGACATGAGTTGGTGCTTTAGTTTTAATTTGTTTCTTCATTTCATTTTTTTTCGTTTTCAATTCTGGGGATACATTGGATCCAGCATTTGCTGCAAGAGTTGGGGAAACCCAGTAAAACCCAACTAGATCCATACAAAAAATTAACATAAGTAAAAGCTTAGACAAATGAAATTAAACAGGAATATAAACTCAATTCAATTACTTAAGATTATTAGTAAATATGCAAATTGAAATTAATTACAAGGACTTCATGAGATTCATTTGAAAAATAAACAAAAATATGAATTCACTTCAATTACTTAAGACTTAGTAAATATGGAAATTTACATTAATCAAAAAAAAAAATTCATGAGAAGACAGCTGGGACTTTCTGAATAAACCACTACAAACCGTTTAAACTGCTGTTTAAAATACTGTTGCTGAAAATCCATCGCCTTTAGAAGCCAAACATGAAATGCATGTATACTAACTGAATTATAATTTTCCATATTAAATACATTTTTAATATATGCTGACCCCGCGCTACAAGTCATTTACTAAGTTCCCAAATTCATCTTGTTTTATACTAAATACCCATCTGCACTCAAGTATGTTTTTATTTTTTGGCTTATGCACTAAGGACCAAGAATTATTTTAAAAATGAGAATTAAGTTCATCTTGTATAGCTTTCTACCAGAAAGATCTGTCCTCACGAAACTTAATTTCATCAAAGGTATTAGGAATATCATTTAAGCATATTTGAGTATTCATGAGACATCTTTCTTAAAATCTATATGATAATTTGGGTTTACTTTTAATTCTTTCACTGCGTCTGATTTCTTCTTCAGTTTTACTATCTTTTAATTTATCACCAGTTTCAACGACTGGATCGGCATTCTCTAGACATGAGGAATTTTCATTGAGTTGTTCACTTAACTCAGAATCAACAGATTCATTATTTTCCATCAAAAGAAAAAACAACTCTTCATTTTCTCTACTTAAAGATTGATTATTTTGTTTAACTGTATTACTTTGAACCTCAGAATCTTCTCCATGTAAAACTCTTGATTTTAACATGTTTATTTCATGCTGTCATAAATTTCCTCGATTCCTCATTCCACAATTTATAACCATTTGGTTCATATCCAACACGTATAGCTTTAATTGACTTTTCGTCAAACTTTATTTTTCGTACTTTATTCAAAGCATATACCGTCGAACCAAATATCTTAAGATATTTCAACTTTGGCTATTTGTTATGCCACATCTCAAATGGTGTTTTATTTATCTTTTGCAATGCTCTACTTGGGGATCTGTTAATTAAATAAGTTGCTGTTAAAACAGCCTCACTCCAAAAATGCTTATTGAGTTTAGCACAACGGATCATAGATCGAGCCTTTTCGGTGAGTGTTCGAATCATCCGTTCTGATACACCATTCAATTGTGGAGTATGAGGAACCGTTAAATGATAGCTGATGCCTTTTTCGACACAGAAATTACGCATTTCGTTAGAAAGATATTCCCTTCCATTATCGATATATAAATTCACAATTTTTAAATTGAAGTGAGCCTCGCTCTTTGCCAAAGTCTTTGAAAAACGAAAAACACATCCGACTTATAAGTTATTAAATATGTCACACAGTAATGTGTATACTGATCAATAAAAAGTAAAGGGTGTTATTGGACCACAGACATCGGAATGGACAACAAACAATGGTCGTGTAATATTTTCTTTTTTTTTTAATTTTTGAAACTGTAATCTAGATTGCTTGCCATTTATACAAGCATCGCATAATTCATGGTTTAAATCAATATTGTTTAAAATATTAGTATCTTCAAAAAGACTATTTCGTTTTATTTCTAAAAATTTTCCTACACTTATGTGGCCTTATCTTTCATGCCATAATCGATACTCAGCACTATTAGAAATTTTAGACGTAAATATTTTACCGTTCAATTGAAATTTTATAAAAGTTACATTGTACTCACATATTCCATTAAAGGCCAATTTACCATTTTTTGATACTTTTACACCTCCAGGGTTAAATTCGAGGGTTATGCCTGCATCCTGCATCTTCTTCACCGATGGTAGATTGTGTGGAATATCCTTACAATACAAAACGTTTTGCAAGGTGATTTGGTTTCCGCAGCTGTTAAGATTGACCACTCCTTTGGCTGTAGCGTAGATAAACTCTCCGCGTTTGGCAATCTCGATAGCTACATTCGTTTGCAAACGCTCATATTCGGAGAACAATGCTGTGTCATTTATAAGGTGGTCCGATGCTCCTGAGTCTAGGATAAAATCAGCCTCGCTTGTCTTTGAATTGGAAGTTACATTTCTTAACATGAAGGCAAAACTACGCTCTGGTTGGGTTGTTGCTGCTGTTGCCATCTGAGCCTTCCCATTTTTTCTTATGTTTTCATTAAAGTTCTGATTCGGTTGCCTTTTCATAAGGAAACAATCTTTCTTTAAATGACCTGGCTTACCGCAATGAAAACATTTTGGTTTCGGTTTGAAACTTGGCTTAAACGTATTCTTCTTGAACTTCTGCATTGGATTATTTTTATACCCGTTACTCGCAGAGTAAAAGGGTATATTGTATTCGTGCAAAAGTATGTAACAGGTAGAAGGAAGCGTTTCCGACCCTATAAAGTATATATATTCTTGTTCAGGATCACTAGCCGAGTCGATCTAGCCATGTCCGTCTGTCCGTCTGTACGTCTGTCCGTCCGTCCGTCTGTCCGTCTGTCTGTCCGTCCGTATAAACGCTGAGATCTCGGAAACTATAAAAGCTAGAAGATTGTCATTTTGCATGTAGATTTTAGGAGTTCCTACGCAGCGCAAGTTTGTTTCAAAATGGTGCCACGCCCCCTCTGACGCCCACAAGGCACAAGCTGTGGCCACAGTTTTGATGCTATTATGAAAATTTTAATTGATATGTATTTGTTTCGTCAATACCTATCGGTTGGCCTAATAAAAATTTGCCACGCCCACTCTAACGCCCAAAAACTCATTAAACGCTTAAGCTTGGCTAGCGCCTACATTTCCGCCTTTCATGGCCCGTGGTACCAATGTATTGGGGTAGATGGCGCAATACAATAGCGCCATCTAACGGATGACTTTGGAACAGCTGGTCAAGGTTTTTTTTTGTCCTTTTTTTCCTGTGGTTACTCTAATTCACATTATGTTAATGCAAAATCTAACTCCATCATAACTGGGTGGAAGAGTTAGAAGTAAATGGAAAATGTTATCCATATCATCTAACTTTGCTCCTGACGCGATAAGTTCAGTAATGAGATCATCGAAAAAATTAAAATGATTTAGAAGTAAAGTGTCACCTTTTAATTTCATGGCTAAAAGTTTATTTCGTAGAGATAGTTGCGATGCCAAGCTTCTTCTCTCGTAAATTGCATCCAATTTCGCATTTTTCACCGTCAAACCATAGATTAAGAAACTATATAGAGGTTTCATTTGCTCTGCCTGCGCTCTCGAGTGACATTTCCAGTGATGCCATGTAGGGGAAAAACGAAAAAAAGAGAGTTTTTCATTTGCTCGATCGAACTGGAATCGAGTCCCGCGGTGAGTTTCTGCAGCTGCACTGGTCGCTCTTATTCCTAAGGATAGGTGCGAGAACTCCCCATACTATTGTTTGTGCTTCGCACATGTTAGGGGTAGTGAGAAACAGAAGTTAGTAGAAGTTTGCTTCGAAGTTTGCAGAGCAAATGAAACCTCTATATAGTTTCTTACTCTATGACAGCAGCCAGCAACTTTCAATAGCATTAATGTCGCTCAACACTGTCCAGCAACAATGTCTCTCAGCAGCAGCACTGTCTGGCAACACTGTCCCGTCGCCACGTGGAGATTTGCGGCAAATTTGTCGAAGCGTTTGTGTGTGTGTGTTTTCAAGAAAGATTGCTCGGCGAATTCGTAAAAGCGTGTTCTAGAAAGATCACGGCGAATTGGTGATATGTATACAGCTTCTTCCTGGAAATAGAAAAATGTTTTTCAGCGAATTTATCGCAGCGTTATACATAAAACCAATTTAATCCTCCTTAATGTTCAGGAATCGCTCCTTGTTGTTCATAGACCACTCCGCATGTATGTACATATATGTACTTATGTAGATACGCATATTCGTATGGATACACACACATATCATTATTTCACTTTTATGCACTTTCACATTATAACGATCAAAGCACTTTTATTTATTCACTGCAATTGTGTCTGGGCCCATAACCTATGGTTTTGTGTTAATAAATTGATATAATACAATTAAGTATTAAACAGACAACCTTCCAATTAATAAATAATAATGCGCATTTAAATAGTATCATAGAGCATAGAGTAAGAAACTATATAGAGGTTTCATTTGCTCTGCCTGCGCTCTCGAGTGACATTTCCAGTGATGCCACGTAGGGGAAAAACGAAAAAAAAAAGAAACCGAAGTTAGAAGAAGTTGGCTTCGAACATGGCTCTCAGCAGAGCTTTGGCAGAGGCCCGGGCAGAGCAAATGAAACCTCTATATAGTTTCTTACTCTATGTCTTCACAGAGAACGGTCGTGTTTTTGTTTTGCGCTCCGAATTTTCATTTTTCTTATTGAAATCACCGGGGTTTACTTAAATCTCTTTAACGTTTCTACACCTTTAAGTGTTTTCTAACAACTTTCCGTTCGCTTCGCGAGTGCATCGTGATTAACTTGTGTTTAGTAAACAAAAAGTTTTTAGCATAATTTAATTCGGTGCTGGTTTGTTGTTATTGTTTTCTATTGCCCCTCTTTTCAGTCTTTCTCTTCGTCGTTGAGCGCTGTTGGAACGGCACGCACTCCAACGGTAATATCTCTCAGAGGTGTTTTATACCGGAGTTAATCGGTTATCCCGCTCTCTCTCTCTTTTTGATTCTATCTCGTTTCGTGGTGCCTAACATCAAAGTTATTCGGTGTTTCGCTTCCGCTCTGTCGCTCTGTTTAATCTCTCATTAAAAAGTTCTTGAGCGCTTTCGAAAAAAATCCAAGTTGATTTTTTTGTCCGCTATAGTGCACAGTGGTCCGTGGTCAGCGAAAATGGCTTTCTGTTCATTAAAAATTTGCAAGAAAGTTATCTCGGCTGGACAGCAAAGGAATACTTTATGTGATACATGTGATAAAATTTATCACGCAAAGTGTCTTGGCTATTCTGGCCTGGTTCGTGATGCCATCGATAAGAGGAGTGGCCTACGCTACTACTGCGATGAATGCATTGTATACGAGAACCAGGCAATAACTATTAGGCGGCTCACAAAAAGCAGTGTTACGGAATTAATCCGGAAAAATACGGACCTGCTCGTGGCGCTTGAATCGCAGCTCACTAGTCGCATGCTAGCTGATCCCGATTCCCCAAAGCGCGTCGGTGGGCATTCTATGGCAGGTGCCGTGCAACCTGCTGCCCGCGATTTGATTCCAGCTCAGCTGCCAATCTTAGGCGCCACTCAAATGGTACTAAGATCGGGGGCAAAAAGTGATTCGGTATCCGAAGTTGCTGGAATCGATGTGGCTCCGCTAGGTATTTCCGCTCTGTCCGATCAAAATAAAGTAGTGGCCCCAACACCTCATGTAGACTTAACGTCCGGATTACCGGCCGGTACTGGTAGTACAGATACAAATTCTGTAGTACCAAAAAGGGTTGCATGTGTTGTACCAAAAACGGTTACTTGTGTTCGGGTGCCCCAGCTAAAACATGTATTTGTTTCACGGCTCGCCCCAGACCTCACATCACTGGATATTACGGCTTATATCCGTAACAAAATCCAAGTTGATGATTTGAAGGTCGAACAATTTAAATTTTCTTATGCTAGGAAAGTATCATCATTTAAGATTGGTATTCCTTGTGCTCTTTTTGCATCTGTGTGTTCCACCAGTTTCTGGCCCGAGGGCATATTTGTAAAAGAGTACGAAGCTAAGAGAAACAAGAGAGAACGCTATAGTCGAGTGCCTCGACTATTATATACCCGTTACTCAGCTAAACAACTTAATATAAATATGCCTTCTTGTATGTTTTTCGCCGCTCGAATTAGCTGGCAGCTTTACAGCACGAGCATCAGCACCAGCGCTGCTTTAGAGCAGGCAGCTTTTGTCCTGCACCAGCAGCTGTGTTTATGTTTATGTTTTTGAGTGCAATAAATTGACTAGAAATATTAAACATACATACTTATATTGGCTAAGCACATACATTCTTAAATAGTATTATGTATATTAAAGTCTAAATGTTTGCACAACACGAGTAAAGGGTTAGCGAATTGCTTTCTTTGAAAGGAGTTATCTTTGCCGGGCAATTGCAACTGTGTACAATGTAAATACATACATATGTATATGCTTACATACATACACACATACGCCATTGTTTGACTCAGACCTCCAATTTGGCTAACTTAATTTGATTTGCATAGTTCTTGGGATATAGTTCGGTATTGGCAAATGAAAACCATCGCAATTTCCTTTAATAGAAATTCTTATCGAGAATTAACGTTGACTCTGTTGAGCACCTTGGCCAGCTGTTCCAAAGTCATCCGTTAGATGGCGCTATTGTATTGCGCCATCTACCCCAACACAATGGTACCACGGGCCATGAAAGGCGGAAATGTAGGCGCTAGCCAGGCTTAAGCGTTTAATGGGTTTTTTGGGCGTTAGAGTGGGCGTGGCAAACTTTTTTAGGCCAATCGATAGGTATTGACGAAACAAATACATATCAATTAAAATGTGCATAAGCATCAAAACTGTGGCCACAGCTTGTGGCTTGTGGGCGTGGCACCATTTTGAAACAAACTTGCGCTGCGTAGGAACTCCTAAAATCTACATGCAAAATGCCAATCTTCTAGCTTTTATAGTTTCCGAGATCTCAGCGTTCATACGGACGGACAGACAGACGGACAGACGGACGGACGGACAGACGGACAGACGGACATGGCTAGATCGACTCGGCTAGTGATCCTGAACAAGAATATATATACTCTATAGGGTCGGAAACGCTTCCTTCTACCTGTTACATACTTTTGCACGAATACAATATACCCTTTTACTCTACGAGTAACGGGTATAAAAAGAATAGTTCAGGGGAAATGGAAAATACCATTAAAGAACCATCCCCAGCGCCCTCCACATCCTCTTCTGTCCCAAAAAACTAGCCTCCTCTTTTCTTCTTTGCTATCAGAATACAAGAGGCTTACTTAGTAAGCTGACTAAATTGTATTCGGATAGTTTTTCTTTCCCATATAATATTATGGTATGTACAGAGACCTGGTTAAGGACGGATATTCTTAGCTCCGAAATTCTCCCGGGTAAGTACACAATTTATAGGCTTGATCGTCAGTCCAGACGGGGAGGTGGAGTCCTGATTGCTTTCGACTCCACCTTTTTGTCTGAATTACTAACTTTCGAAGAATTTTATGACATCGAATTCCTAGGTATAAAATTATCGTTTCCCGGTAGTTTTGTATATATTACTTGTTCATATATCCCACCATCAACTGAGTTCCCTATTTACGCAAAACACCTTTCCGTTATTCAGTCCATTTCCAAAAAACTGTCAGATCGAGATCAGTTAATAGTATTGGGTGATTTTAATATACCTAGTGCGACATGGTCCCCTTACGAAAACTCTAACATTTTACTTCCTTTAGCGCAGCATGACTTTATTGACGGCTTGCTTGACATTGCGCTATCCCAAGTGAACCATGTTAGGAACTCCTGAGGACGTTTACTGGACTTGTGTTTTGTTTCAAATTCAGAAGGCGTTTGCCTATCAAGAACGTCACCAATTACACAACCGGAAGATCCTTATCATCCAACTTTAGAGCTGACTGTAGACGCAAGAACAGAGCTGAATAAAAAATCCGAAAAGTCGGTCAAACGAATCCGCTGCTTTCGTAAGGCAAACTTTCATCTTTTAAATACTTTTATATCCGGCTATGACTGGTCCGAATTTTATTCATGCACTAACGTGTCTAAGGCCGTTAATATCTTTTATAATGCATTGAATTCCTTCTTTTATCTGTGTGTTCCGTTATACTATCCGTTAATTTCAAATAAACCTCCGTGGTTTAATAAAGAGTTGTCACACCTAAAAAATATTAAGTCCAGACTTTTCAATAAATTTAAAATGTGCGGTTCACAATCTGCCTTCTCTCGGTACCTAAGGGCTCGGTCAAATTGTATCGTGCTTAACGCCCGGTATTATAAAAGCTATTTGACTCGTTGTAGGGTCCAATTTTCACAAGATCCAAAACAGTTTTATAATTTTGTTAACACTAAGCGTAAATCAGCCTGTTACCCTGCATCGCTATCATTCGAAAACTCTACGGCAAACTCTGATCAGGCAATTCCCGATCTATTTGCCCAGTTTTTCCAGACAACTTATTCTGTTTCATCCCGTCCAAATCCGTCTTATTCAAATGCCATACCCAAGTCGAACTTGATTTTTTGTCCGAGGTTAAGCGAAAGCTCCCTTCTTTTGGATATCCATAAAGTTAAGCCAGTCTATTCACCGGGTCCGGACGGAGTTCCAGGCTGCGTGCTTAAATACTGTGCTGAAACTCTGTGTAGACCTCTGTACAAATGGTTTACCTTGTCTTTAAAAACATCTCATTTCCCACTTATTTGGAAGGAGTCATTTGTCATTCCCCTTCATAAGAAAGGAAATAAATGCAATACAAGTAATTACAGAGGCATATCCAAAATATCCGCCATCCCAAAGCTTCTTGAAAACACTATTACACCCCATTTGCAACATCTTTGTAGATCGATTATATCTCCATGTCAACATGGATTTATAAGGCGAAGATCTACGACGACAAACCTCTTGGAGCTAACGTCTTTTGAAATAAATGGCTTTAGAAAGAACATGCAGACTGACGTAGTTTACACTGATTTTAGTAAAGCATTTGATTCAGTAAATCACTCGCTTCTTGTATTAAAGCTAGACTTATTAGGGTTTCCATGTGATCTTCTAACATGGATCTCAAGTTATCTGAGTGGTAGGACTCAAAGAGTCCTCTTTAAAAACTCGATCTCTGATTTGATCCGAGTTACTTCAGGCGTCCCACAAGGAAGGCACCTTGGCCCACTTCTTTTTACTTTATTTATAAAAGATCTAAATGCTTTTCAAACATGGTGTTGTGAAAATCTTTTGGATTTAAATAGCGCTAAGTGCAAAGTAATGACATTTTTTCGGGTGAACCCACAATATGCAACGTATACGCTGGGTGGTTGTGCGTTGTCTAGAATTACGCATGTTGACGACCTTGGCGTCCTCCTTGACCCAAAACTTAAGTTTTGTGACCATATTACTTCTATGGTGAATAAAGCCAGGGGAGTACTTGGATTTATTAAAAGGTGGTTAAAGGAATTCGATGATCCCTATGTTACAAAGACTCTGTTCATTTCACTAGTCCGTCCAATCCTGGAGTACTGTTCAGCAGTTAGGAGTCCTCAGTATGGTGTACATATAGACCGGATAGAGTCTGTGCAAAAAAACTTTTTATTATTTGCTCTACGGGGCCTTAACTGGAATGCAAGCCTTATTTTACCATCCTACTCTAGTAGACTTCTCCTAATTAATCTACCATCCTTAGTAAACCGTAGAACGATGCTTGGCACAACTTTTATCTATAAACTTATTCACGGAGATGTGGAGAGTCCCGAGTTACTGGGTCGCATAAGCTTCTCCGTGCCTAATAGAATTACCAGGAACTATGTTCCTCTTTGGCCTCTGCCAAAGATCTGCTGAGAGCCATGTTCGAAGCCAACTTCTTCTAACTTCGGTTTCTCACCACTTCTAACATGTGCGAAGCACAAGCAATAGTATGGGAAGTTCTCGCACCAATCCTTAGGAATAAGAGCGACCAGTGCAGCTGCAGAAACTCAACGCGGGACTCGATTCCAGTTCGATCGAACAAATGAAAAACTCTTTTTTTTTTCGTTTTTCCGCTACGTGGCATCACTGGAAATGTCACTCGAGAGCGCAGGCAGAGCAAATGAAACCTCTATATAGATTCTTACTCTATGATTGAGGTCCAGAATTATGTGGAGGTGTAGTGTTGTGATGTGTTGAAGGTATGGTTTCGGCGGTGGATGAGTATGAATGGAGTAAGCTGTTTTAGTTTCGAGATCTTAGTTTTGGGAGGGCAATTTTGTTGTCGCATTTTTCGTAGTACTTGTGTAAGTGACCGAATTTAAAGCATTTGTTGCATCTTAGCCATCCCAAAGCTTCTTGAAAACACTATTACACCCCATTAGCAACATCTTTGTAGATCGATTATATCTCCATGTCAACATGGATTTATAAGGCGAAGATCTACGACGACAAACCTCTTGGAGCTAACGTCTTTTGAAATAAATGGCTTTAGAAAGAACATGCAGACTGACGTAGTTTACACTGATTTTAGTAAAGCATTTGATTCAGTAAATCACTCGCTTCTTGTATTAAAGCTAGACTTATTAGGGTTTCCATGTGATCTTCTAACATGGATCTCAAGTTATCTGAGTGGTAGGACTCAAAGAGTCCTCTTTAAAAACTCGATCTCTGATTTGATCCGAGTTACTTCAGGCGTCCCACAAGGAAGCCACCTTGGCCCACTTCTTTTTACTTTATTTATAAACGATCTCCCTCTAGTCTTGACAAAGTGGCGTGTCCTCATGTAAGCAGATGACGTTAAGTTACAATCGGACCTAAATGCTTTTCAAACATGGTGTTGTGAAAATCTTTTGGATTTAAATAGCGCTAAGTGCAAAGTAATGACATTTTTTCGGGTGAACCCACAATATGCAACGTATACGCTGGGTGGTTGCACGTTGTCTAGAATTACGCATGTTGACGACCTTGGCGTCCTCCTTGACCCAAAACTTAAGTTTTGTGACCATATTACTTCTATGGTGAATAAAGCCAGGGGAGTACTTGGATTTATTAAAAGGTGGTTAAAGGAATTCGATGATCCCTATGTTACAAAGACTCTGTTCATTTCACTAGTCCGTCCAATCCTGGAGTACTGTTCAGCAGTTAGGAGTCCTCAGTATGGTGTACATATAGACCGGATAGAGTCTGTGCAAAAAAACTTTTTATTATTTGCTCTACGGGGCCTTAACTGGAATGCAAGCCTTATTTTACCATCCTACTCTAGTAGACTTCTCCTAATTAATCTACCATCCTTAGTAAACCGTAGAACGATGCTTGGCACAACTTTTATCTATAAACTTATTCACGGGGATGTGGAGAGTCCCGAGTTACTGGGTCGCATAAGCTTCTCCGTGCCTAATAGAATTACCAGGAACTATGTTCCTCTTTGGCCTCTGCCAAAGATCTGCTGAGAGCCATGTTCGAAGCCAACTTCTTCTAACTTCGGTTTCTCACCACTTCTAACATGTGCGAAGCACAAGCAATAGTATGGGAAGTTCTCGCACCAATCCTTAGGAATAAGAGCGACCAGTGCAGCTGCAGAAACTCAACGCGGGACTCGATTCCAGTTCGATCGAACAAATGAAAAACTCTTTTTTTTTTTCGTTTTTCCGCTACGTGGCATCACTGGAAATGTCACTCGAGAGCGCAGGCAGAGCAAATGAAACCTCTATATAGATTCTTACTCTATGATTGAGGTCCAGAATTATGTGGAGGTGTAGTGTTGTGATGTGTTGAAGGTATGGTTTCGGCGGTGGATGAGTATGAATGGAGTAAGCTGTTTTAGTTTCGAGATCTTAGTTTTGGGAGGGCAATTTTGTTGTCGCATTTTTCGTAGTACTTGTGTAAGTGACCGAATTTAAAGCATTTGTTGCATCTTAGCGGTAGTGGTATGTAATCCCTTACTGTGGTTCTTTGATAGCCAATTTTAATATGATCTGGAAGGTCATGGCGACAAAATGTAATTATTATGAGATCAGTTTAGTGTAGTGTCAAGACTTACTTCAATTTTTATGTCGGGCGCAAAAGCTTTCAATTGCAGCAATCCATTGGATTGGAAGATTCTTTTTGCTTTGCTGAGTATTGTTCCGTTTCTAAGTTTTTGGCACTCGATTTGTTAAAATTGCGTTAAAATTTTAGATTGATCCGAGTAAAACTTCCGAAGTTTTGGGCAGTGTCACGCTACTATATTAATTTTAATGGGTTTATACGTTGTGTTTACTTTGATATGCTTTTAAAATAATTGATCCCACATTAACCGTATCGTGTTAAAAAATTCATGAAAATAGGCATTTTTTGGCCGAGGTAAGCCTTATTTTTGTAATTTTCTTGTATTCTATTTCACATGATTTTGACTTTGTTCTCAAAAATGTAGGCAACATGTGCGGGCGATAGTCAGTAAACGTAAGTAAAAGCCGTTAGTTATAGCTTCTGTGTATATCAACTTTTAGAATTGGACATAGTTTAAATCGAATTGTAAGTAAATAAAATTGTACGAAAAAGGAGTGGCTATTGATCGGGCTAGACAACCATCAACCTGACCCGACATCGATAAAAATCCCCGACCTCGGTATAGCTAGAACAACAATCGCAACCCGCATTCCATCAAGGGCAGTTGGGGGATTCGGAGTCGCCCAGCCAAACGACAAAAATAGCTATTTAATAGTGATTTTAATTTTAAATTTGTAACTGTAACGTTACTGTAAGATAGCACTCTCACGCCATATTCTTCATCTTGTTCTGTAGCATTTTCACGCTACTATATTAATTTTAATGGGTTTATACGTTGTGTTTAACATGATTAGGGGTTTGTATCAAAATCTCCTGGTTAATACATACACTCGTACATCAAACAAAAATAAACTTCAAAAGCTTAATATAAATATTGCACATGTGCGAATGTAAGTGCGGCCAGTTTCTATAAAACTACAATTTGGCGCGCTTAAGGTAGTTCTTGTAAGTAACATCTCGCCACCAATGGGGGCGCTCGTATACACCCGGATTGGAAACAATCGTGCGTTGAAGATGCTGGTAGACCTGCAGAAAACTTAGATTTGTTGGCAAGAAAAGATGTTTGTTGCAAGAGACCACTTACATTTCCATCGCTCATTCCCAGGGGTGAGTTTAGAATAAAGTCGGTGGGGGCAATGGCATCCACCAGAGCAATGGCTTCATCCTTCAGAAGGGGAAGCAAACCCAAGATGCCTTGCTCGTACAAGTCCAGTTGTTGCGAGTTTTCGCGGAAATAGCCACCGCGGTAAAAAACAGCAGAGTATTTAATGACCAAATGTGCGCCATAGAAGGAGAGTACATTCTGCAGCACATTCTTCTCAGCAGAGGCGGGCAGGCTGCGCACAAACTTATAAAACACGTAGTAGACGGTACGCTTAAAAATTTAAAAATTTCGGTTAATATTATTCTCAAATCTAGAAAAGGGATAGGCTTCTCACCTCGCCGTATATTATAGAAAGCTTCTGAGCAGCAAAGACCTGGATATTGTTACGCGTTTCAAACGCATCCTTCCCATTACGCTGCTCTTGCTCGACCCGCTTCACCGTCGTCTCCAACTGCCAGGCGGTAAGCCAGTTAAGCGCTTTCAAAAGATCTACAAATAAGATACAAATTTTATGAATTAACATGGCAATTAGCGAAAATAAGAAATAACTTAAATGTACGAAATTTATGTGATACATATTATTTCTATCATTATAATAGAAAATGCAAACTTATAAATATATTAAAAACAACTTCCAATTCTATGAGCAATGAGTCACAGTCAAATCACTGAATGGATATGGATCTGAAATATTATATTATTATTTTGGTTTAAAAACAGCGAAATATTCAAAGAATTAATTATTTTTTAAACACAAAAAGTGAAGAAAAAACAAACATTTGCAAAGTTTTTACTTTTACACTGCTCGACTGCTCTGTGGAGCTTACAGACCCAATAGGGTAATATGGCAGATGTAGGACAGTCATTAATAAAACCCAAAGAATTAATCCGAATATTGAAATTACAGAGCACATAATACGCGCACCCCATAAGTTCGCGGCAAATGTTGAATTTTTTAAGTAAGTAGAATAATGTTTTAAGCACGTTAAGCACACTATTGTTTCATGAAAAAATCTATGATAGACCGACTTTTATAATAAAGGTTACAAATAACGGTAACTTTGAGACTAAGCGTTTTTTTGTCAAAAAATAGCAGCTATCGGAAATGTTTGTCAATTAAAAATATTAAATAATTAATTTTTATATGCCACTTTCGTAGTCTGTAAATGATATTTTCAAAGTATATGTTACAAGTTATAAAACAGGGCAAACTAAGCTTTGGGATCTATAACCTATATATCGATAAAATCTACGATTGTTCATAAAAGCTTTATAATAATGATTAATGATTGTCTTATGACAAGCTGGTGGGTTTTGGAAGAGACCAAATCGAAAAATCTTTAAATTTGTATGGTACCTAATGACTGACGTTGGATAGTGAAATCGGTAAAATTATAGTCGTTGAACTCGACTGTATAATTTTTCTTATTATGTTTACTAACTAAACCAATACTTACTAAGCGCATCCAAGGATTCGGCAGGTGTACGCTTCTGGCACTTGCTTTGTAGAATTTCTTCCATATTCTTAAGAAAGGACACTGTCTCCAACGGAGAGACGGCCACGAAGTCAGCGTTGTTGCGTCGAAGACTGATTAACCAATTTGATGCTTGCTGAATGAGCGTGTTGTTTTCGCCCTCATAAGTGCAGTTTGCATCATTGTCGTTTCGGAGGTCTCCTAGTCCAGATGACTTTAGGTAACCATGTCCCCCACAGGCCTCACGGCACTCCTAGACGTAAGGTTGCCAAAAAAAAAAATAGAGTTTAACTTAATACTACAATTTTGGAAAACCCTGCAATTTGAAAGTAAATAGGATATAAAAAAATGTGTAACCTTAATAAAAACCTTTTTCAATATTATCATTTGTACTAATTTAATTTGTATAAGTTTGAAAATAATGGCTAAAATAGTGTTTTACAATTTTTTTTGACTCTGCTTGGTTAGGTCTTCAAACGTCCCTAACGTTTTTTTAATTTTTAAGAATATAGTTCTTAAGATTCATTAACTTTGGAATAGACAAATTTTTTAAAGAACTTGCTTTCGAATGTTATTAAACAACAGAAACGCCAACTTTTATCAGTTTAGAGCAAAAAACGACGGCTGGACGCCGGCGAAATAAATGCACCGATCGGCTGAGGAATAAGTTATAATAAAATTTGTAAGTAAAAGAAAGAAAAATGCTCACGAAATAGTTTTGAAAATTTTAATAATTCTATAATTTCTAAACGTAAAATGTTAGCTTATATTTTTTTGTATACCCTATCAGAGGGTATTATAAGAGTAATTTCAGACAAAAGTTTCCAACGCACCGAAAAGCACATTTCCGTTTATACAAGTCAAGAAAAAAGGGAAACACAATTTTAACTTAGTTGTTTCCTAACATATATCCATTTACTCAGACACAGAGTATATTTAATCAATTTCAGATCAGATCTAATCAGATTCTGTCATAGGAATAATCGGGAAAAAGCGAAATAAAATAATAACTTTGTTGTTTCTGAACATATGCCACTGCTCCGATATTTAGTAATTTTAACAATTTCAAAACCAAATTTTAATCTGACATCAAGAAAACGTGCACTTATAGCTTTAAAGCATTGGACAACCTTACCTGGATGCCATCCCTCGCCGCCCAGGTGGCCACCGGCTTTAGTGCCGAAGAAATGGCGTGAATCTCCATGCCCGTCTGCGACGTATCCTCACCAGTGAAGCTCTTCATGGTCAAATCCACGTTTTCCTTTCCTATCCAGAGCGTAACAACACGCAGTGCGATCGCTGTGGCCAAGTGGGGGATAAGACGATATTGCTGTGATTGGTACTCGATCACGGGCCACTCCGTTGGGCTATTCGTAGGACCGAACTGCCGCCTGCTGGCCCCGTATCGGGTAGCGATCGACACTGCCTTGCTTAATGCAACGTACGTAATAGCAGTAATGTTGACGCGGCCCACAGAGAGAGCGCCTAAAGAGGCGCCAAGTCGCTTACGCTCGTCCTTAATTTGGCTGGTGTAGTTGCCCTGCGCATCGATGTCGCCGGTTTTAGACAGCAGGTTAGCCTTCGGGATGCGATACTGGTTAAACATAACAAAGCTGCAATGTCAAAAACCGAACTTATTACTGCTACTTGGCCCATATAGAGGGTGTACTTGCCCATTGTCGATGCCGTTTAGACCGATCTTCTCGCCCATATCACCGACTGTAACACCAGGGAAGGGCAGCAGAGTACGCTCGTCCCTAATAGGAATAAGAAAAGCCTGCAAGCCCTGGTGCTTGTCATCAGGAACGAACAACTGCGCGTAAACGATAGCGTGGGTGCAGGTCTTGCCCAGGTTGCCGACCCAACACTTGGCCGCTTCAAAGTCCGGCGTATGGATAATAAACTCCTGCCTTTTTATGTCGTAAGTCGCCCGGGTGCGCATGCCAAGTGCATTGGTGCCGTGAGAGATCTCAGTGAGGGCATAGGCTCCTAAAATGCGGTTGTCGGCGATCTTGGCCACATACTTGCCCAGGCGACTAGATCCGTTGGAGACCAGGGTGCTGGGGAACATACCCGTTGACAGACCGAACTTAACCGAGGTGCTAAAGTCGTAGCTAAAGATGGCCTGCCCAAAAGCCAGAAGCAATTGCGGGGATTCCAAGTACTAAAACAATTCAAGACAATTAAACAGATTCGTCTATTAGCTGTACCTGACGCATCCCACCTCGTTAACACCGTAGAACTGTTGCTCCCAGAGGAGGTGCTGCCGCTTGTTGGCCATCTCGCGGACGCGTTCCAGGCTTGACCCCTCTGGTTCCCGCTGGTAATCGGGGTGTTGCTCCATCCACTGCCAAACCTTATGCTAAGGACGAAGCGCCATGCAAACGAATTACTCAAGGCGCAAATAAGCGCTGTGCGGTTACTGGATTGAGCAATTACCTTCATACGGATGTGTTCCTCGCCCTCAAGCACCATGTTCATGCGCTTGTAGCAGAAGCTCGCTCGTTGCCGGTATTCGTCCAAAGGTCCGCCGCGGAAATCGGGAAAGATCCGCTTATCCTCGAGGATGTTAGTCACGGGCTGCTCCTCCCGGCGCCCGCTGTAATATACGCCCAGAGCGGAGAATAGTTGGTTTAGACTGTTTTGGCCGATTTGCTCTTCACTTGCCATCGCATTAGCTACTGATAGGTCAAAGGTCAAAACAGGGAACGGACAGAAGTACTTACATTGTGCTCAATGCAACCATGTTTCAATACGATTCTACTGACTGATGTGGCTGTTTTGAACGCCCGGCGCGAACTGCTCAAAAGTCCAGCCACTTCTAACTATTATTGTGTAACTAGCCAATGTCCAATTGCCAGCGATAATTAACCGGCTTATCCGTGCTTCATGGTCAACTTTTAGTGGATTGCTTCCGCCCCGGATAAGATACGAATGTCTCCACTTGGCCCGGGCGCGCTGCTTCGCTGAGGTGCATGTTTCAGATATATTTTTAAAGCCTAGTACTCAGATCGACGAAAACTGTACGCCAGTCGAGAGAGAGAGTGAGAGGCAAACAGCTGGCGTACACTTTTCGTCAACGTTTTTTTTCACCTCAAGCCTTGTACTCAGATCGACCAAAACTGTACGCCAGTCATGGGAAAGAGCGAGAGGCAAACAGCCGGAGTTCTCTTTTCCTCAGGCTTTTTTTCACCTTGGTACTCAGGTCGACGAAAAAAATACCAGAAAATTACTTCGCGTTGCCAACCACCTGAAATGAACCTTTCGGCGTGCGCTTCTCACTGAACATTTTAATTAAAAGCCTAGTATCCAGATCGACAAACGATTACCAACATTTTGAGAGTTCATCAGATTTAAGCGTGCTACGGTCGTACTGTCAATCAGCTGGGTTTGTTGACAAGCAGTTAAAATTCAAATATCGTATTTGCGGGAAAGAGCCTTTAAAAGATATTATCAAATACCTTGGCAAGACAAGTCTGCCGGTGTATAAAGAAATTAAGAAACAATACAATTTAAATTTAACAGTTGTTTTTTTAATTAACTGATAATTATTTGCTAATTTAAAGTTCATGGCTGCACTTTTATTGTGTTTTTTCGTACATTCTGGACCTAAAAATCATTTTGCTCTGACAAGAGGCACCCCAGATAGTATTAATGTTATTTTGTCCTCACATGTAAACACCTGCAATCGACTTTTGTGAGTTTTTTGAGTTTTTCCCTCCATTTCTTATAATGTTCAGTGAGAAGCGCACGCCAAAAGATTAAATTTTTTAATCTTTTCGCTAGGGTTCAGCCTAGTATCCAGATCGACGAAAACCGAACGCCAGTCATGAGAGAGAGCGAGAGGCAAACAGCTGGCGTTCACTTTTCGTCGGGCCTTTTTTTCACGTCGGTCTCCTGATCGACGAAAAAAATACCAAAAAATTCCATAGCGTTGCCAGTCTGTCTTTGGGTCAACCCTAGCGAAAAGATTAAAAAATTTAATCTTTTGGCGTGCGCTTCTCACTGAACATTATAAGAAATGGAGGGAAAAACTCAAAAAACTCACAAAAGTCGATTGCAGGTGTTTACATGTGAGGACAAAATAACATTAATACTATCTGGGGTGCCTCTTGTCAGAGCAAAATGTTTTTTAGGTCCAGATGTACGAAAAAACACAATAAAAGTGCAGCTATGAACTTTAAATTAACAAATAATTATCAGTAAATTAAAAAAAACAACTGTTAAATTTAAATTGTATTGTTTTTTAATATCTTTGTACAGCGGCAGACTTTTCTTGCCAAGGTATTTGGTAATATCATTTAAAGGCTCTTTCCCGCAAATACGATATTTGAATGTTAACTGCTTGTCAACAAACCCAGCTGATTGACAGTACGACCGTAGCACGCTTAAATCTGAAGAACTCTCGAAACTTTGGTCACACTGGAAAGATTAAAGTTTTTACGCTAGCATAATCGTTTGTCGATCTCGATACTAGGCTTTCACCCAAAGTTAATTTCCTCAGACTGGCAACGCTATGGAATTTTCTGGTATTTTTTTCGTCGATCAGGGGACCGACGTGAAAAAAAGGGCCGACGAAAAGTGAACGCCAGCTGTTTGCCTCTCGCTCTCTCTCATGACTGACGTACGGTTTTCGTCGATCTGGATACTAGGCTTAAAGTTTTTAATCGTTTGTCGATCTGGATACTAGGCTTTTAACGTGCGGTTCTCACTGAAAATTTAAAAAAATGGAAGAAAAAATTAAAAAGCCCGCAAGAGGCGGTTGCGGGAGTTTACATGTGAGGAAAAAATAACATAAATACTATCTGGGGTGCCTCTTGTTAGAGCAAAGTGTTTCTTAGGTGTACGACAAAACACAATAAAAGTGCAGCTATGAACTTTAAATTAGCAAATAATTACCAAAATAATAAAAAAAAAACTGTTACATTTAAATTGTATTGTTTTTTAATTTCTTTGTACAGCGGCAGACATGTCCTGCAAACGTAGTTGATAATATCTTTTAAAGGCTCTTTCCCGCAAATACGATATTTGAATTTTAACTGCTTTTCAACAAACCCAGCTGATTGACAGTACGACCGTAGCACGCTTAATTCTGATGAACTCTCATAATTTTGGTCACACTAGAAAGATTAAAGTTTTTACGCTAGCGTACTCGTCTGTCGATCTGAGTACTAGGCCTTAGGTTCACCCAAAGTTAATTTCAACAGACTGGCAACGCTAAGAAATTTTCTGTTATTTTTTCGGCGATCTGAGTATCGAGGTAAAAAAAGTCTGAGGGAAAGAGCCTTCAAATGATTTTATGAACTACCTTGGCAAGACAAGGCTACCGCTGTACACATATATTAATGACCTCCCATAGAGTCCATCCGTTGGAAACGGTTGGGATTTTTGACAAATGTGAAACTCCGATCCCACAGAGCACATCCACCATCCAATAACAGCTGATCTGAACAGCTATGGCTCATCATTTTAGCCCGTTGCATTTTGCACAACATTTAAAATGAGCACAACATCTTTATAAATGATACTTGGTAACAGACTGCAAGTGATCTACGCGAACATCCAAATCGAACTAATTTGTCTGCAGATTTTTGCCAGCCTGCAGAAAAAATATGAACCGCTTTTGCCTAATATTGTCTAACTGGTAACAAATCAAGTTCATTATATATAAATGTTTGTTTTTTCGTTTATAATAATTATATATATTTTATTTTATTTTTAATGTTCTGATCCATGTTGTGAGTACGGTATGCGCCTAGGAAAGAGTGGAGCAACACCTAATGCTGCCCCACGGATGGATCAGTAATTAATTAATTATTACAAGTAAAAACAGCATTTTATGAATTGGCGCCTTCCTTTTCCCAAAGTTACCCGCCATTATTTTTTTAAATTTTCGTAGTGAATGTTTCAATTTTCACTGTCTGTGGGAAGAGGGCATTAAAGCCTAGTATCCAGATCGACGAAAACAGTACGCCAGTCATGAGAGAGAGCGAGAGGCAAACAGCTGGCATTCACTTTTCGTCGGGCCTTTTTTTCACGTCGGTCCACAGATTGACGAAAAAAATACAAGAAAATTCCATAGCGCTGCCAGTCTGCGGAAATGAACTTTGGGTGAACCCTAGCGAAAAGATTAAAAAATTTAATCTTTTGGCGTGCGCTTCTCACTGAATATTATAAGAAATGGAGGGAAAAACTCAAAAAACTCACAAAAGTCGATTGCAGGTGTTTACATGTGAGGACAAAATAACATTAATACTATCTGGGGTGCCTCTTGTCAGAGCAAAATGTTTTTAAGGTCCATAATGTACGAAAAAACACAATGAAAATTTAACACCATTTTGTATTAACGAACGCGAAACTTGTGACTGCAGGGAAAATTGATTTTTATTCTTGGCGACGAGGCGACGAAAGGGAGTTTGCTCAATGATGTTCATATAACAACTAACTTTTAATTTCAATATATAAACGCTTAAACCTAACTTAACGAAAGGGGCGAGAGACGGGGCGAATTCGCGAGAGCGATTAAATCATTATTGTGCTCTCGCTCCCGCCTTACACTATTCAACAAATTAAAAAACGCACTCGGACCTTGCCGTCAGCGCCGACGTGGACCGCCTCGATCCGACCGATCATCCACTGCTGCGGCGGAAGGTTGTCCTCGGCGACGACGACGAGAGCTCCCACGTCGACGTTTGGAACCTCCTGGTGCCACTTGTTTTTCGCCTGGAGGCTCGAGACGTACTCCCGGGACCAACGCTGCCAAAACCTGTGCCTGAGACACGAGACACTGCGCCATCGTCGTAAGCAAGTTGGGCTGACTTGGTCCGGGAGCGCTGCTGAGGGTGGAGCCAGGAGGGGCCCGCCGATCAGGAGATGGCCTGGGCTTAGGGCTTCGCCGTCGTTGGGATCCGTGCTGATCGCTCAGAGGGGCCTGGAGTTGAGCACGGCCTCCACGCTGGTGAGGAGGGTTCCGAGCTCCTACGCGGTCAGGATGTCTTCGCCGACCGTCCGAAGGAACAGGTGCTTTGCAGACTTCACACCTGCCTCCCAAAGTCCGCCGAAGTGAGGGGCTCTGGGCGGTATGAACGCAAACTCGCATCCTTTTCTTGATGCGAATGTTGCGATACCGCCCCCTGCTCCTCCAGACGGGCCCGGAACTCTCTCATGTGGCGATCGGCTCCGACGAAGTTCGTCGCGTTGTCGCACCACACCTTCTCCGGAATCCCGCGTCGACTCACGAACCTTTGGAATGCCAACAAAAACGCATCAGTGGTGAGGTCAGACACTAACTCTAAGTGGACCGCTTTGGACGCAAAACATACAAACAATGCCACGTATGATTTGTACGGTGGCTTACCACGGATACGATACGTTGTGTTAAATGGGCCACAAAAATTAACACCACAGATATTAAAAGGGCGGAGAGCTCGAAGTCTGTCTGATGGCAAGTTCCCCATGATTTGCGTCAAGAGGAGCATTCATTGCTTGCACCGAAAGCAACGAATGCAAGAACGAACTGTTCTGCGGCAAACTTCCTGCGCATTAACCAACCATATCTTTTCTCGCAACAGACTTACAAGAGCTCGAGGGGCAGCATGACAATTTGTAACGTACAGGAACTGTGAGCCTTTCGACAACAACAACGGGAATTTGGCTTCGTACGGGATAGGAGCATTCAATAACCGACCCCCAACTCGCAGCAATGTCGAGGAACACCAATCTAAATTTTTCTCCTGGAGAAAAGGGCTTAGTTTTTGTATATTCGTTGCTACCGGTTTATTTTTCCGAATTTTACCTATGTCGTCACTGAACTCTTGAGATTGGATCACTTCTACTATTTTCTCGAACGCAAAATTCAGTTTTCTTGGTGTAATACTTTTTTCAAAGGGCTGCGACACTTTTTTACACCTTTGAATAAACCGTAACCCCCACACGAAAACCCTTAGAAGCCTTATGTGCGACGAAAAGGATTCTATTTTCTGAAGCACATAATTGGGCTCTGGGATTACCACAAGCGCCAATGCTGATTTGCGTAATTCCATCGACACGACATCAGCAGGTACTTCGAAGTGTCGATTTACAGGCCAATCTTTTTCTGCATCGAGCAAAAACGACGGCCCAGCGAACCAAATGGAAGCTGTAAGTTCCTCAACGTTACATCCCCGTGACACGATGTCCGCTGGGTTTGCTTTCGTGGGGACATGTCTCCAGATTGCTTTTTCCGACCACTCTTGAATCTCCGCAACTCGGTTTGAGACAAAAACTGACAACGACGAAGGATGCGTTTTGATCCAATGCAAAGTGATCTCCGAATCCGTCCAGAGGAACACTTTTGTAATCGGAAAATTAAGCAATGGTCTTACACGATTATAAAGATCCGCAAGAAGGTGAGCTGCGCACAACTCAAGGCGAGGCAAAGTTTTCGTCTTGAGGGGAGCTACTTTGGATTTTGCTGTCAATAAAGATACTTTTAAACGTTCAGCGGTACTAGTGCGAACGTAGATGCACGCTCCATATGCTCGCATGGAAGCGTCAGCGAAACCATGTATTTCTGTTGGGACTTTGGCGTCTGTATGAACGAATCGCGATACCTTGATCTTGGGCAGCTGCAACAGCGTTCCCTTAAAAGCTTCCCAAGATGCCTGCAGTTGCATCGGCAGCGACTCGTCCCAGTCTAACTTTCGAAGCCACAGTTCCTGCAACAACATTTTTGCCCTAGTCACTAGAGGACACAATAGGCCAAGCGGATCGAAAAGTCGGGCAGTCACCGACAGTATGTTTCGCTTTGTCGCACGAAGATCCAGGAAAGAGTCATCCAACCGAAATTGAAAGTAATCTTTACCCGGCAACCAAACCACGCCAAGGGTTTTATTTACGTCTGAGTCTGCCGTTAGCGGCATGACAGCGCTTTCAGATGCGGACAACTCTGGGCAGTTAGAAAACCACTTTGCCAATTCAAATCCTGCCTCTTGCAATACCTGAGAAACTTCGTCTCGAAGGCTTAGCAGGTCCTCAACGCATCTGGCGCCAGTCAACAAATTGTCAACATAAAAGTCATTCTGAGTGACCTTAGCGGCTTTTGGACACGAATCCTGCGCGATCTCTCCAAGCCGCATTAAACACCGAATCGCCAGATAGGGTGCTGGCGAAGTTCCATAAGTCACGGTGTTCAGCTTGAAGATTTTGAGAGACTCAGATGGATCTCGTCTCCACACTATGAGCTGGAAGTTTCGGTCAGCTTCGTCAACCATTACTTGACGATACATCTTTTTTACGTCTGCTGCAAGCGCAAACTTGTGCAGTCTGAACCGAAGAAGGGTCGAATACAGCTCCTCTTAAATGGTGGGGCCAACCATCAAGATGTCATTCAACGCGACCTGCGTCGATGTACGGCTCGAGGCGTCGAATACCACTCTCAACTTTGTCGAGGTGCTTTGAGGTCGCAGCACGCATTGGTGCGGAATGAAATAGTGCGAACTGTCTGTAATTTTATTGTTAGTGGAAGACATGTGGCCCATGGCTTCATATTCTTCCATGAATTCCAGATACATCTTTTTTAAAGAAGGATCTTTGGATAATGTTCTTTCAAGCGACAAAAATCTAAGTTTCGCAACTTCATATGATGAACCAAGAGTGTTTGGGTCAGATTTGAACGGCAAACGAACCGAAAATCTTCCGGACGACAATCTTTGAGTATTTTTCTCAAAGTGTTGCTCACAAAGTTGCTGCTCAGGAGTATGGACCTTGGCCTTGGGCGGCAAGTCCTCCACAGACCAAAATTTCTGCAGGGTTGTGTCTATTGACTCCAACACTTCCTCCTGGCAGCTGAGATGTACCAACTTTTCAGCATTTCTTATTTTTCCTGAGGCACATCTCCCTGACACTATCCAGCCGAGAACTGTTTTCTGCAAAATGGGAAACTCTGGCCGACTGACAATAGTTCAAAGAACGAGTCTGCGCCTATAAGCATGTCTATTTTTTGGGGGTTGAAGAAGAATGGATATGCCAATTGAATATTTTCAGGCACCCTCCAGCCGCTGGTGTTCACCGTTTGATCCGGATGATAACCAGAAAAATTTTTTAATATGTAAAATTCGGACGACAATTGACTGCTACCCACTCGCGACTTGACTATCATGTGTATTTTCTTGGTTGCTTGAGCATTAGTTCCACCAATGCCCCGCAAGCTCAAACACACGTCCTCTCTCTTAATCTGAAGTCTCCGAGCGAGCTCGTCGGTCACAAAATTTACTTGTGAACCAGAATCGAGCAACGCTCGAGCCAAAACTAATTCGCCACTTTTTGTTTGGACGCTCACGATGGCTGTGGCAAGAATAACTCTATCCGATGCAGTCGCATGCAAAACATGCGAAGTGGATGGAGTATTCTGCAAAAGCGTGGGCTGAGGAGGAGGTGGCAACGCGAGATTTGATGGCGAATAAATGTGCAGCAATGTGTGGTGTGAGGACTTACACACCCTGCATCTCTTCGATTTGCATCTTTTTACCGAGGGGCCCTTACGGAGGCAGTTAATGCATAAGGGAGCCTTTTTTGCGAAATCGAATCTTTGCTGAACCGTTAGAGCAGCAAAAGCAGTGCAATTTTCTACTTGATGTTCTGCTGAGTTGCAAAACACACATACTTCGCGGTCGTCCATGGCAGCAACAAACGAAAAACTCCTGTTTGCATTCTTCTTTGGATAAGCCTGGCTCTGCTGAACAATTTTTGGCTTACACGCTTCTTCGGCAACCATATGCTGATAGCGCTTGTTCAGGGCCGACTCACACTCGCTCCAAAGAGGAAGCGAGGTATAATCTAATTGTTCTTCCCATTTTCTTTTAGTTCCTGCATCGAATTTGCCCATTACTAGATGGATGAGGATGGCATTCGTAATACGTTTGTCATCCCCAATGGACAAAAGAGAATCGTACAGCGGTGTGACTGTGTCGATCAGGTTTCTCAAGGCGGTAGCTGATGGCTGGGAAATCTTTGGCAGATTAAACAGTGTCGATATATTGTCAAAGAAAATTAAACAATCATTATCGTACACCCGCCGTAGGCTAGCCAGAGCTTTTGGATAATTATCCGCGGTAACTTGGAATGCCCTGACTGTTCCTAGCGCGTCTCCATCCAAACACGATATTAGATGGTTGAATTTTTCGATATCGTGCAGCGTGTCATCTTTGTCAACAAAAGTTTCGAAAAGGCTTATAAAATTTTTAAATTCGGAATGTTTTCCGCTGAAGGTTGAAAGAGCGACGCTCGGCAAACGGCATTGGGGTGTGCGCGTTGCCGGCGGAGCGGAATTGTCAACGCTCTTACGCTTTGTTTCCGCAATTAGGGAAATTAGCATCGATTTTGCTATTATCGCAGTCTCTTCGAACTCTTCGCGGTACTCATCATCTCCATCTTTCGCTTCAATTTTATTTTGTATAAGCGAAGCATTTTCGAGGTGCGTATTTAGGATTTCTAATCGACATTCTAACTCAACCGTATTTAAAGAGAATCGACCCTCATTTAAATATCTTTGCGTTCGCTCTATACTCCTCATATATCCATCTCGTTGGTTTTTCAACTCTTCGATTTCCTAGTTGTTACTTTCTGATTTTGGCATTTTTAGTTTTTTTTTTTTTTGGTATCGAAGATTTTTAAATTTAATTTATTTTAGTTTTTTTTTTTTTTAAATGTATGTAAGTACAAAAAGAATTTTGTTTTTAATTTTATTATTTAAATAATAATAACCAACGAGAGGAATACGCTGAACGCAAGCAGTTTAGGGGAGTTATTTAAATGAATTAAGGAATTAATTTAAGGAATCCTAATTTATTATAATAATTCAAAAATTATAATATGCCGAGCGCACGTAGTGTAGGGGAGCACACGCCAAGCTCAAACACCAAAAAACGAACAAACGTTTAGGCAGCGGCAACGCTTGCACCGATCCAGCGATCGAAAACGAAAACGACGAAAGAGAATTCGAAAGAACGGGCTGCGTTGTCTGTGTGTGTGTGTATGTGTGTACGGCTGGCGGTGCCCAACGCAATGCTAACGGAGAATGATGCACTGACCGATAACTAAGGGCAACGAATATATAAACGTGACGCCTAAAAGCGCGGGAAATGGCGAAAAGCAACAAAAATTGGAGAAAATGGTTATGTATGTGTTACTACAAGATTATGAAAGGAATATATGGTACACAAAAAGCTATGAAAACTGAGTTGAAACGATTATGATAAGATAAATCGAAAAAGCTATAACGTTGAGAAAACAAAACACCCTGATTAAAGGAAAACGCCTATAAAGGAAGGGTTTATCCTGCGACGGGAACAAAGTCGGCGAAACGTGCGTCATTTGGTCTATTGAGACAAGAAAATATTAGTCTATTGTGAGACAAGAAATATCGGTCTATTGAGACAAGAAATATCACGTCGGGGTCACCAAGGAAATTTAACACTATTTTGTATTAACGCGAAACTTGTGACTGCAGGGAAAATTGATTTTTATTCTTGGCGACGAGGCGACGAAAGGGAGTTTGCTCAATGATGTTCATATAACAACTAACTTTTAATTTCAATATATAAACGCTTAAACCCAACTTAACGAAGGGGGCGAGAGACATGGCGAATTCGCGAGAGCGATTAAATCTTTATTGTGCTCCCGCTCCCGCCTTACTCTATTCAACAAATTAAAAAACGCAAAGTGCGCGGACACACAATAAAAGTGCAGCTATGAACTTTAAATTAGCAAATAATTATCAGTAAATTAAAAAAAACAACTGTTAAATTTAAATTGTATTGTTTCTTAATTTCTTTGTACACCGGCAGACTTGTCTTGCCAAGGTATTTGATAATATCTTTTAAAGGCTCTTTCCCGCAAATACGATATTTGATTTTTAACTGCTTGTCAACAAACCCAGCTGATTGACAGTACGACCGTAGCACGCTTAAATCTGATGAACTCTCAAAATTTTGGGCACACTGGAAAGATTAAAGTTTTTACGCTAGCGTAATCGTTTGTCGATCTGAGTACTAGGCCTTACATGTGAGGACAAAATAACATTAATACTATCTGGGGTGCCTTTTGTCAGAGCAAAGTGTTTCTTAGGTCAAAATTGTACGAAAAAACACAATAAAAGTGCAGCTATGAACTTTAAATTAGCAAATAATTAAAAAAATAATAAAAAATATGTTAAATTTAAATTGTATTGTTTTTTAATTTCTTTATTATTATTCAATATTAGGCAAAAGCGGTTCATATTTTCTCTGCAGGCTGGCAAAAATCTGTTACCAGTCTGTTACCAAATATCATTTATAAAGCTGTTGTGCTCATTTTAAATGTTGTGCAAAGTGCAACGGGCTAAAATGATGAGCTACAGCTGTTCAGATCAGCTGTTATTGGATGGTGGATGTGCTCTGTGGGAATCGGAGTTTCACATTTGTCAAAAATCCCAACCGTTTCGAACGGATGGACTCTATGGGAAGAGGGCATTATTTTGTTTTTTAATACATTTTTGACCTAAGAAACATTTTGCTCTGACAAGAGGCACCCCAGATAGTATTAATGTTATTTTGTCCTCACATGTAAACTCCTGCAATCGACTTTTGAGGGTTTTTTGATTTTTTCCCTCCATTATTCAAAATGTTCAGTGAGAAGCGCACGCCAAAAGATTAAATTTTGTAATCTTTTCGCTAGGGTTCATCCAAAGTTTATTTCCGCAGTCTGGCAACGCGTTGCAATTTTCTGGTATTTTTTCGTCGATCTGTGGACCGAGGTGAAAAAAACCCCTGACGAAAAGTGAACGCCAGCTGTTTGCCTCTCGCTCTCTCTCATGACTGGCGTACAGTTTTCGTCGATCTGAGTACTAGGCTTAAGCGAAAAAAATAAAAATTTAATCTTTTGTCGTGCTCTTCTCACTGGACATTTTAAAAAATGGAGGGAAAAAAATCTAATAACCCGTAAAAGTCGATTGCATTTAGCGGGACAGCAGTAAACACCATTTTAAATGCAAGCGACTGAAGTGTGGAAGTGCTGGAGGAGTCCCACTGGTGAAGCCCATCTTTTGGGGTGCCTCTTGTCAGAGCAAATTGTTTTTTAGGTCAAAAATTTACGAAAAAAACACAACAAAAAACTTAGAAAAATCGCCTGTTAAGCCTAGTAGTCAGATCGACAAACGAGTTCGCTATTGTAAAAACTTTAATCTTTCCAGTGTGACCAAAATTTTGAGAGTTCATCAGAATCAAGCGTTCTACGGTCGTCCTGTCAATCACTGGGTTTGTTGACCAGCAGTTAAAATTCAAATATCGTATTTGCGGGAAAGAGCCTTTAAAAGATATTATCAACTACCTTGGCAAGACAAGTCTGCCGCTGTACAAAGAATTTAAGAAACAATACAATTTAAATTTAACAGTTTTATTTGCTAATTTAAAGTTCATAGCTGCACTTTTATTGAATAAATACTCAGATCGACCAAATCTGTTCGTCAGTTATGAAAGAGAGCGAGAGGCAAACAGCTGGCGAACACTTTTCGTCAGACTCCTTTTCACCCCAGTACTCAGATCGACGAAAAAAATACCAAAAAATTACATCGCGTTGCCAACCACCTGAAATGAAGTCTGGATGAACGTTCGTCAGGCCCTAGCGAAAAGATTAAAGCCTAGTATCCAAATCGACAAACGATTACGCTAGCGTAAAAACTTTAATCTTTCCAGTGTGAACAAAAATTTGAGAGTTCATCATATTAAGGCGTGCTACGGTCGTACTGTCAATCAGCTGGGTTTGTTGACAAGCAGTTAAAATTCAAATATCGTATTTGCGGGAAAGAGCCTTTAAAAGATATTATCAAATACCTTGGCAAGACAAGTCTGCCGCTGTACAGAGAAATTTAAAAACCATACAATATAAATTTAACAGTTGATTTTTTTAATTTACTGATAATTATTTGCTAATTTAAAGTTCACAGCTGCACTTTTATTGTGTTTTTTCGTACATTGTGGACCTAAAAAACATTTTGCTCTGACAAGAGGCACCCCAGATAGTATTAATGTTATTTTGTCCTCACATGTAAACACCTGCAATCGACTTTTGTGAGTTTTTTGAGTTTTTCCCTCCATTTCTTATAATATTCAGTGAGAAGCGCACGCCAAAAGATTAAATTTTTTAATCTTTTCGCTAGGGTTCACCCAAAGTTCATTTCCGCAGACTGGCAGCGCTATGGAATTTTCTTGTATTTTTTTCGTCAATCTGTGGACCGACGTGAAAAAAAGGCCCGACGAAAAGTGAATGCCAGCTGTTTGCCTCTCGCTCTCTCTCATGACTGGCGTACTGTTTTCGTCGATCTGGATACTAGGCTTAAAAAATTAAATCTTTTGGGGAACCTCTTGTCAGAGCAAAGCGTTTCTTAGGTAAAAAATCTACGAAAAAATAACATTAAAAAACTTGGAAAAATCGCCTGCTATAAGCGGCAGACTTGTCTTGCCAAGTTAAGCCTAGTACTCAGATCGACAAACAAGTTCGCTAGCGGAAAAACTTTAATCTCTTTAGTGTAACCAAAACTTCGAGAATTCATTCGAATTGAGCGTACTACGGTCTTACTGTCAATTAGCTGAATTTGTTGACAAACAGAAAACCAAACAAATTTAAATTAAACGAAAATGTCGAGTTCAAAGGACGCCAGCGTGAAATTGGTAGTCGACATGGCGGCATGTATGTACATATGTATTGTAGCTATAAGCCTAGTATCGAGATCGACAAACGATTATGCTAGCGTAAAAACTTTAATCTTTCCAGTGTGACCAAAGTTTCGAGAGTTCATCAGATTTAAGCGTGCTACGGTCGTACTGTCAATCAGCTGGGTTTGTTGACAAGCAGTTAAAATTCAAATATCGTATTTGCGGGAAAGAGCCTTTAAATGATATTACCAAATACCTTGGCAAGACAAGTCTGCCGCTGTACAAAGATATTAAAAATCAATACAATTTAAATTTAACAGTTGTTTTTTTTAATTTACTGATAATTATTTGCCAATTTAAAGTTCATAGCTGCACTTTTATTGTGTTTTTTCGTACATACTGGACCTAAAAAACATTTTGCTCTGACAATAGGCACCCCAGATAGTATTAATGTTATTTTGTCCTCACATGTAAACACCTGCAATCAACTTTTGTGAGTTTTTTGAGTTTTTCCCTCCATTTCTTATAATGTTCAGTGAGAAGCGCACGCCAAAAGATTAAATTTTTAATCTTTTCGCTAGGGTTCACCCAAAGACAGACTGGCAACGCTATGGAATTTTTTGGTATTTTTTTCGTCGATCAGGAGACCGACGTGAAAAAAGGCCCGACGAAAAGTGAACGCCAGCTGGTTGCCTCTCGCTCTCTGTCATGACTGGCGTTCGGTTTTCGTCGATCTGGATACTAGGCTATAGATAACTATTATATAAAAATAAATATTGTATATGTCCACGTTAACAAATATTTAATAATGTATGATTTCATATATAATTTACTATCTTTATCCATTTCCCAGGTTATTTCCTCCCACGATCTTTTTTATAACGGTCGGATTAAAATGTTTTTTTTACGAATCCCACAATTCTGGGCGGAACTCCACAGATCGTATTAATGTTATTTTGTCCTCACAAGTAAACTCCTGCAATCGACTTTTGCGTTTTATTTTATTTTTTCCCTCCATTTTTTAAAATGTGAGGTGAAAAAAAAGCCTGACGAAAAGTGTATGCTAGCTGTTTGCCTCTCCCTCTCTCTCATGACTGACGAACAGTTTTCGTCGATCTGAGTACTAGGCTTTAGTTGAGAATATTTTTTAAAAGCTTTTTCACGCAAATAAGATTTTTTAATTTTAACTGCTTGTCAACAAACCCAGCTGATTGACAGTACGTCCGTACAGATATGTGCGTCACATTAGCGTCGGTGACTTAGCGTCGATGGCGGATCAGTGGAATTGGCAACATGAGAGCTGCTTTTTTATTTTGATTTTCTCGCTATTAAGCTCGATTTAATATTTTTCAATTTAAAAGTTTTTTTTAAGCTTTAAGGACGTTTCTTGAAGGATATAAAGTCAAAATTTGTATAAGAATCGTATCCGCAGTTTTTGAGAAAATCTCTTAATGCCATCTTTCCATAAAGTCCATCCGTTCGAAACTGTTGGGATTTTTGACAAATGTAAAACTCCGATTCCCACAGAGCACATTCCTCATCCGATAACAGCTGATCTGAACAGCTGTGGTTAATCATTCTAGCCTGCCGCATTTTGCACAACTTTTAAAATGAGCACAACAGCGCTATAAATGATACTTGGTAACAGACAGCAAGTAATCTACGCGAATAACCAAATTGGATTAATATGTCTGCAAGCCTCAAAAAAAAATATGAACAGCTATTGCTCAATATTGTCTAAATGGTAACAAATCAAGTTCATTAAATATAAATATTATTGTTTTATTATAATTTCATATGGCAGGTAGACAAGGTCAATTCAATGACATGATCTCGGTGGTCTGCGCTCGCTTCTCCTCCAGCCTTTGTCGAGCGCTATAAAGGGGCGCAGAGCTGCCTGAGCGTTTCCTTCCGCTTCCAATGACATGGAATCATTGGCGTGCGCTTCTCACTGATCATTTTAAAAAATGGAGGGAAAAAAAAACCCAGAAAAGTCGATTGCAGGAGTTTACATGTGAGGACAAAATAACATTAATACTATCTGGGGTGCCTCATGTCAGAGCAAAATATTTCTTAGGTCAAAAATTTACGAAAAAACACAATAAAAATGCAGCTTTGAACGTGTGCCAAGTCAAGAGATATTTTAAAAAAGTTATAAGCAATCAAACTATGTTTAAGCAAAGTTTCAATCGTTAGATTCCTTAGAAATTTTTTTTAATATCTCTTGACTTGGCAAACGCTTTTTATACCCTTGCAGAGGGTATTATAACTTTGGTCAAAAGTGTGCAACGCAGTATTCTTGATCAGGATCACCTCCTGAGTTGATATAAGCATGTCCGTCTGTTCGATTCTACGCAAACTAGTCTCTCAGTTTTAAAGATATCGAATTGAAACTTTGCACACACCTTTCTTTCCCTTGCACGCAGTATATAAGTCGGAACGGCCGAGATCGGCCGACTATATCCTATAGCTGCCATATAACTGATTGATCGGAAATGCCATAACTTTGGTGTTTTTAAAGTTCGGAAGTTGAAATTTGCTATGGGTTTTATTTTTGGCCAATCAATCCGACCTAATTTCATAAGGATCGGCAGACTATATCCTATAGCTTCCATATAACTGAACGATTGAAAATACCATAACTTTGGTTTTTTAAAGTTAGGAAGTTGGGATTTTTTATGAGTATTAAGAATACATCATATGAATAACTTTGGAGAATATAATTTACAGAATAATCTGCAAGGGTATATCAACTTCGGCTCCGCCCGAAGTTAGCTTTCCTTTCTTGTTTTTTACTGCAATGACATATTTTCAAACATTTTAAATTTAACAATTACTAAAAACTATTTAAATTAAATCGAAGTTTCGAGACCCTTTCCACACTGAGATAACACTCCTTATTCGTTATACGTATGCTAATTTAATTGATAACATTTGAACTTATCATAGTTATAAAACCCCGCTCGCACTTGACGGCCTCCAAAGAAGCGCCCATTTAAGTCCACCACAGCTGCGAATCAAAGAATTAGCATTTTTACCAATCAAATGAAAATATAGCAACCTTTTATAGCGCTTTCGATGCGTTTAAACTCCACAAATATCTTTACTGCATCTTCTGGAACTGTTCCGAACGCTTCATGAATAATGACGCTGTTAACTTCCCCGTATTTTGTGTTGCACTCGTCCTTCACCTCCGGCTCCAAGTCTTCATCAACGTCTCCGGGCCCGACCATGTTGCGAAGAAGAACAACCTTGCTTGGTGATTTCATGATTTCTGTGATGCTGGGCTCGGTATCACCGCTGGTAGCCGCTGGGCCTGGTATGTAAGGAGGTGGCATCCCGTGGTGACCGGGACTTGATCCAGTTGGGGAGCCAATCGCAGGTGGGGACAGGGATAAGGGAGGCAGAAATACGTCTTTCTCGTGAATGATGCGACCGCCCCGTTTTGAAGTCTTTTCCACTTGCAGGGCTATTGACATACCCTGCTCAGACTTTCCGAGGCCTTGGCCATCCTTAAAGCCGTATTTAGCCATTATTTTGGCTGCTACTGAGCTTGCCGAATACGGTATAGTAACGTTAGAGGATCCATCTCCACTCTCTATTGATATCTCTTGAAGTGAAGGAGGAGGAGCGATGGCGGCACCTCCTCCCAGCTTAGCTACAGAGCCCGCCGCCGGCGGGCTGTACAAGTCATCAGCGCTTTGTAGCTGGCCAAACCCGCTGAACTTCATATTTGGCGGTGAGACTTCGTCTTTGTGCCCTTCTCGACGTCCGATGCGACCGCGTTTCCGCTCCCGATCCCTGTCCTTATCACGTTCTTCCCTATTGCTCCCCCCTCCGCTGCAGACAGCTCGGGACTTCTCACTGGGTTTAGTGCTCTCCTTTAGTTTTTCGTATTCATTTGGCCACTGCGGGTCGTACTCGTCCGAGAAGTCCCAGTCGTCCTTGCTAGCACATTCCAGCACGGGAAGTAGGGCTTTGCCAGTGATTATGGGCTTGGCAAGAACGACCGCCATTGAAGCATACAATGTTGCTTCTGGCTCGGCAAGGCGTTTGGCTCTTAAATTGACCACCGGCGTCATCAACTGTTGTAAATAAATTGAAAAGATAGGATCGACGCGAATTGCTGGCGCTACTTACGGGTTTTTTGACGGCTTTCTTTACTGCCAGCTGTGTCTGCAACATTTTAATGCCAGACGACCAGCCATCAATCTGGCTAGCTCGTGGCTTCGTGTCTATATCGTCATACAGATCCATTTATATCAATTTAGAAAATAAATCCTCCAGAGAGCTGAAACAGTAGAGGTGCAGCAACATCGATGAAAACATCGATGCATCGTTGTTTTTGAAATTTTTCTAAATCATCGATGTTTTTTTTCAACCATCGATGTTTCAGTGACGTCACTATCAAGAGAAGAAGGCAAGAAAAGGTACGTAAAACGGCAGATTTTTGTATTTTTTTATTATATTATTGAAGTTATTCATTTGCATTTTGCAGTAATAGAACATTCGATTGGTGGTGCAGGTAACGGACAAATGGACAAATTCTTAATGCGTAAGTATTTTTAAAAGCGACTTACAATTAGTGGAAATGCAGTCACATGTAGGACATATGTATGTATGTATGTATATGTATACATGTGTGGCAACTGCGCCGTATGCATCTACATATCTACATATTATGCTACATGTGACTGCACTTTGTTAGGTTTATTTATGTTACTTAACTGCAATATTTATATTTTAGAAACAACAAAGGAAAACTGTGACGCTCCGCCTCCGAAGAAAAGAGGAGCAAATAATTTCTGACCGCAGGACCCGCCTAAAGGCTGATGTTGTTGATCAACTTATGTTTATTAACAAAAACCACATTTTTTAAAAAAATGTTTAGCTTAATTTTAAAAAATGATCTTCTTTGAAACCAGTGAATAAATGTTTTGCTTTTCTATTTTTAATACAACCTCAAGTGTGCATTTTAATAATTTAAAAAATATTTTTTTAATTTTAAAAAACATCGATGTTTCATCGATGTTTTGGGTGAAAAACATCGAAAACATCGATGGGTCCATACATCGATGTTTTTGCACCTCTATGAAACAGCTTGTAAACCAGTGTGACGGTAGAGCTGTAGAGGTTAGAGGTGCAGCAACATCGATAAAAACATCGATGCATCGATGTTTTTGACATTTTCTAAATTCATCGATGTTATTTTTCAACCATCGATGTTTCTGTGGCGTCACTATCAAGAGAAAAAGCCAAAGGAAAGTACGTAAAACGGCAGATTTTTTTTTATTTTTCTATTATATTATTAAAATTATTCATTGGTGGTGCAGGTGACGGCGTTAATATGGACAAATTCTTGATGCGTTAGTATTTTTAAAAGCGACTTACCATTAGTGCAAATGCAGTCACATGTAGGACATATGTATGTATGTATGTATATGTATACATGTACATATGTACATATGTATTGGAAGGTACGTTTCTAAATTGTTTTAATGCCCTCTTCCCACAGAGTCCATCCGTTCGAAACGGTTGGGATTTTTGACAAATGTGAAACTCCGATTCCCACAGAGCACATCCACCATCCACCATCCAATAACAGCTGATCTGAACAGCTGTGGCTCATCATTTTAGCCCGTTGCATTTTGCACAACATTTAAAATGAGCACAACAGCTTTATAAATGATACTTGGTAACAGACTGCAAGTGATCTACGCGAACAACCAAATCGAACTAATCTGTCTGCAGATTTTTGCCAGCCTGCAGAAAAAATATGAACTGCTTTTGCCCAATATTGTCTAACTGGTAACAAATCAAGTTCATTATATATAAATGTTTGTTTTTTGGTTTATAATAATTATATATATTTTATTTCATTTTTAATGTTCTGATCCATGTTGTGAGTACGGTATGCGCCTAGGAAAGAGTGGAGCAACACCTAATGCTGCCCTTCGGATAAGTCAGAAATTAATTAATTATTACAAGTAAAAACAGAATTTTTTGAATTGGCGCCTTCCTTTTCCTAAAGTTACCCGCCATTATTTTTTTAAATTTTCGTAGTGAATGTTTCAATTTTCACTGTCTAGAAGAAGAACTCAGAGTTGCACCGAAAAAACATCGCCTAACTATCGCATAAAAAAGTCCGTCAAATTTGGATGGGGAACTAAATGGGAATTTTCGGAACGGCAAAACCTTATGGACCATCCGTTCAACGGATGGTGGATGGTGGATGGATCTCTGTGGGAAGAGGGCATAAGTCATTATTTTTAGTAATTAATTATGCTTTCAGGAGTCGTCGAATAGTATGGCGCCCTTCAAAGAAGTGGCAAAAAAATTTCTATGTGTCCCTGCCACTTCCTGCGAGTCAGAAAGAGCCTTCAGCAAGGCGGGGCAAATTATTTCTGACCGCAGGACGCGCCTAAAGCCTGATATTGTTGACAAACTTATGTTCATAAGCAAAAATCACATTTTTTTAAAAATGTTTAACTAAATTTTAAGAAATGATCTCCGTTTTCTAAACCAAGTGAATAAATGTCTCCATACATCGATGTTTCTGCACCTCTATAGAGCTGGGAAACTATCGATGGCACTATCAAGGTATCGAATATTTGCCTCTCTGAGCCACTATCGATGGTGTTTTGACACTATAGCCTAGTATCCAGATCGAAAAACGATTACGCTAGCGTAAAAACTTTAATCTTTCCAGTGTGCCCAAAAATTTACTGTCAATCAGCTGGGTTTGTTGACAAGCAGTTAAAATTCAAATATCGTATTTGCGGGAAAGAGCCTTTAAATGATATTATCAAAAACCTTGGCAAGACAAGTCTGCCGGTGTACAAAGAAATTTAAAAACAATACAATTTAAATTTAACAGTTGTTTTTTTTAATTTACTGATAATTATTGTCTAATTTAAAGTTCATAGCTGCACTTTTATTGTGTTTTTTCGTACATTCTGGACCAAAAAAACATTTTGCTCTGACAAGAGGCACCCCAGATAGTATTAATGTTATTTTGTCCTAACATGTAAACACCTGCAATCGACTTTTGTGAGTTTTTTGAGTTTTTCCCTCCATTTCTTATAATGTTCAGGCCCGACGAAAAGTGAATGCCAGCTGTTTGCCTCTCGCTCTCTCTCATGGCTGGCGTACGGTTTTCGTCGATCTGGATACTAGGCTTATCGATGGTGCTGGGCAATTTTCGCATCACTTACATTAGCGCAAAACACAAGGTTTAGTTGCAGAAATTTTAGTAAGAAAAATTCAAAAAATGTATTATATTTCTTCTAATAAAACTACAACTACTGACGCAAGTGTCGACCTTCGGCAATATTTTAATTCGACTACTGGAAGGTAATTATACCAATTTGCACTAAACATAAGAAAAAACATAAATAACATTTATTTAATTTCAGCAAAATGATTCTGGAATAAAAACCGTAGTACCTAAATTTTGATGTGTTCCCGACACATCTACAGAGTCCGAACGAATGTTCAGCAAGTCTGAACTTATAATGAGTAATCGCAGGGCCTCGCTTAAGGCAACCAATGCTGATATTCTAATATTCTTGCAAAGAACTGCATGTTATTTACCTAGCCTAAGCATTTTACTTGAAGTTTTTTCTTTTGTTAAAGAGTTGATCTCGGATTTTTGTTCCGTTATTTCTACTGAAATCTTATATTATTTTGATCTCTTATATTTCTAGTTGTACTTATAGGATTAAGAACAAAATATATGAAATATTAAATATACATTCGAGATTGCTTATAATTTTAATTTTTATAAACAGCCGCACAAAAAACGATACTATCGTAGTATAATAAATTTAAATGGGATTGTTTTTTAATTTCTTTGTACAGCGGCAGACTTGTCTTGCCAAGGTGGTTGATAATATCTTTTAAAGGATCTTTCCCGCAGATACGATATTTGAATTTTAACTGCTTGTCAACAAACCCAGCTGATTGACAGTACGACCGTAGCACGTTTAATTCTGATGAACTTTAGAAATTTTGGTCACACTGGAAATATTAAAGTTTTTACGCTAGCGTACTCGTTTGTCGATCTGAGTACTAGGCTAAACGGCTAAACAATCGAAAATATTGAATGGCACCACCATCGATAGCTTCCCAGCTCTAGTGTGACGACATTCATAACGATACAAAATATTATGCCCCCTTCCCATAGAGTCCATCCGTTCGAAACGGTTGGGATTTTTGACAAATTTGAAACTCCGATTCCCACAGAGCACATCCACCATCCACCATCCAATAACAGCTGATCTGAACAGCTGTAGCTCATCATATTAGCCCGTTGCACTTTGCACAACATTTAAAATGAGCACAACAGCGTTATAAATGATACTTGGTAACAGACTGCAAGTGATCTACGCGAACAACCAAATCGAACTAATCTGTCTGCAAATTTTTGCCAGCCTGCAGAAAAAATATGAACCGCTTTTGGCCAATATTGTCTGGTAACAAATCAAGTTCATTATATAAAAATGTTTGTTTGTTGTTTTATTATAATATCATATTTTATTTCATTTTGAATATTTTGTTGTGAGTACGGTTTGCGCCTAGGAAAGAGTGGAGCCTTCCTTTTCCAAAAGTTACCCGCCATTTTTTTTTTAATTTTCGTAGTGAATGTTTCAATTTTCACTGTCTAGAAGAAGAACTCAGAGTTGCACCGAAAAAACATCGCCTAACTATCGCATAAAAAAGTCGGTCAAATTTGGATGGGGAACTAACTGGGAATTTTCGGAACGGCAAAACCTTATGGACCATGCGTTCAACGGATGGTAGATGGTGGATGGATCTCTGTGGGAAGAGGGCATTATTATGAAAATAAATAAATTTATAAAAACAGTCCTCACGTTCCATTTTATACTGTTTCACAATTGTCGCTAATTCGGCCCACATTACAAGGAAAAACAATCGTTCTAAACATCGATTATGTTTATTATTAAATCGAATATTGATTTCATTGATCTTTCAAACATCATTTTTTTTCATCTCTAGCGAAAAACATTAAAAAAAAAATTTTAAACACCTGGAATTATCGTTTCAAGCTTCAACAGCGATGGGCAATGAAGGCAGCAAACTAAAAGGGCTAATTATTGAAAAAAATGCAGTGGAGGCTAATGATTTTTGGACGCTGTATAACGCACAGTTACCGACGACATCCAATGATGAAGGTTGCTGCCAGAGGCTGTCGGTATTCCAGGGCGAAATCTTCGTGAAGGAACTGCTGTGGTTCAATGGAATGGTCCCAATAGAAAGGGCAATAAAAGTATACTTATAGTAAACCGGAAAACAACTACTCACTGAATGTATCCCCCTAGAATCTAATGGTCTACCGTCACCCATACATATTAAAATATGTAGCTACTTGGGACCAGTCAGGACAGAAGCATCTTGCAACGGAGAGGGTCAGACCTTTAAACGAGGTATTAGCCCAGCAGACCAACATTGAAATCTGTCTCGGCCTGCGGACGATCCTATGCAGCTTAATATTTTTAATTGAGACGGCTCTGGCTAGGCACTTGAACATTAATACGCATTCCATTTACGTGACGGACAGCGGCAGCTGGAGACTGGCTGGCTTCGAATACGTTTGGAAAGCGATAGAGGTCGACAAACAGCTGCTTGACGTGGCACGTTCCTTCATTAATCCCAACATTCCCGGAGAGAACTGCGAGCAGTTTTCCTTTGCCTTTCTCTGTGAGCAGGTGCTGGATAGAAGTAAAAGTGAGAGAGGTGATGGGGATGACACTCCGCATGCTAAGGAGTTCCTTGAGTACTGCGGCACTCACTTAAAGCACCAAAATACAAACCTAAGACCCAGACTTTCGGCCATTCTGCTTCATCCTTATTTCAACCACGAATTCGTGCTTATACATTCCTTTCTCTTCGAATTGCCGTTGAAGTCCGTGCAAGAACGTCAGCAGTTCTTCGGAAGTTTGGTTGAACGTCTACGATGCTTCGATGAAGAAGTAGTTGCCTCGCAGCTGGCGTGTGACCTACTTTCTAGAATGGTTCTGCTGGATCCTGCCGCACAGAAATTCGTGACTCCTCATGTACTCCGTACAAAAGTAACGGACAAAGCGACGGCGTCGTTGTTTTCTCCGCAGACCTACGTTCAATATTTAATGCCACACATACTTAAGATGTTCCGTCTGCGTGATGCCCAGATCCGTTTGATACTCCTGGACTATTTTATTGATTATATTCATCTTTTAAGTGACGAACAACTACAAAGTGAGATTCTTCCGCATTTGCAACTTGGTATGAGCGACACCAACGACGTTTTGGTGGCCCAAACCCTTAGGTGCATGGCGGATTTGGTGCCCATACTGGGAGCCAATAAAGTTTTGGGCGGAGATGATCGGCGACGATGGTTTTCTGATGGTCGCCCGCATGCTGCTGTCTCCGCCGTTAGCCCGAATTTCATCCCAGAGCCACGATCCATTACTCCCCTAATAAACACGAGATCCTTCGACGTGGAAGACGACTTCATGGTCTCTGGAAGTCCCCTGCCCGCCGAAAGCATAGTGCCTCCCTTATCTATCCGCCTTAGTCCAGACGGTGGGGAAGACGAGAAGGGAGGTTTAAATTTAAATGAAAAGTTGCGGGGTGTCAGTCACAATAGCGACCCCGAGACTAACTCAAACGGCTCTCCCACAGGCCTTAAAAAAACCTCAGACATCCCGGATGAAGAGGGAGTTTGGTCTGATTGGGATACTACAGAAGAGCTTCATCGCTTGCACATTAATGGAACTAAACTAGACGATCAGTTCGTGCACGCTTTGGAAACCAATGGCATTGCACCGGGTGGAGCTAATCAAACTTCATTATCTGACTCATTTAGCACAGACAACTTAAACCTATCCCTCGAAGTAAAAAAAACACTGTCGAAAACGGATCGTAATATTATCGATGATCTTAGCGCGCTGGATATACAAGTGCAATCGGTGTCCAAAAGCTCAGAGTTAAGCGAGTTTGACTTCTTTAAAGACATGGAGCCAGTTATTGAAGCGAAGACTAGTAGAAGTGAGACGACGGAGCTGATCAACAGCCGTTTCGCTGCTGCTGCACTCACCTCCTACAGCAATGATTTGGATGCTGCAGCGGATCAGGGTTGGGGCCACGAAGAACAAGATGAAGACGACATTGTCTGGGGCACGAACGCATAAGTAAGGTTTTAGGACGAAATCATACAAACAGTATGATAATCCCGAATGTTCTGTAAAGACTTTAATTTAACTGTAAACTATTCAATAAAGTGCTTTAATTATTGTAAAGTACATTTATATGCATGATTAGTTTTTTTTAAAATTTGTTTCCATTTTTTCGCATGTTTTTTAAAACTTCTGGTAAAAATGCTGTGTTTAAGCAAAATCATTTTAAAATGCATTTATTCTTAAAGATTTTTCATTAATCATTTGACTAACATTTTTTCATGAACTCAAAAACCGATATTAAAATCCAGAAACGAAACAAAAATTGTACACTAACTAATATTTACTTTAAAAAAAGATTTAATATTGAAAACAAATTATAAAAATTCTATAAATTTCAATTTACTCATGATTTTATTTCTGTTTTCTTATATTTAAAAAAGTTTTATTTATGCATAATTTTTTGTATGTTTGCCTTTTAGCATATCATGCTTATCTTAATCAAAGATCTTAGTAACCGTAATTAGATTATTAAATTTAAACAAGATCAGCTGAATATGGTTTCTTCTCGTTCTAAACACATACAAATCGCATAAATAGGCGACAAATTATTTTTTTATATTTAATTTAAAGTGAGCTGCACTCGACTGTTTTTTTTTTACAATATGCGAATTGGGAGTTCAGGAGACTCAGTTAAACATTTTAAAATATGTGTAGCTTTAATAAAAAGGAGAGCTTAGCGAAATGTATGAGACTTGTGTATGAATCTCACGTCATTAACATCCTCATTAATTGTGAAAGAATGTACAAACTAAGAGTAGTTGTAAACAACAAATATTAAAAAAAAAGCACGCATTCCGAATACTTCTTTTTTTAACTTTTTCTCACGTCTGGTTCGCTCTCCTATTGGTTTATCTTTTAATTTAGATGATCTCTCTCTTGCTTGTTGTTTTTAGGTTCATGTGTTTGATTGTGGATTTGTGATTTTGTATGAAAATGGTATTGATTTATTTTATTGTTTCAATGGATTGACTTTCTATTAGACAGACGAAGCAACAAACATTGCAACATTTTCAATTCAGCTCCTTGTCCTCTAAGTACTTGTATTCAAAGGTGAATCCCTCCTTCTTTCGTTGACTCCACTTTTCGTAGTCAAAATAGATGTACGTACCCTGTGAATGGTGTTTATCTTTATTAGTAACTAGCTCTTCCTTATCATGAGTGGTCTAGTTTACCTGTTCGTAATCATCGTTGATAATTTTGGGTTCCTCGTGTCTTTGAAACCACATCATGTACTTGGTGTGAAAACGCCAGCTCTGCTTTTTTAAGGCCTTAGCTGCAAGATATTGGGCTTTGGTTCCCTCCATGTAATAGAATACAAAAAACAGCGTCTCCGTTGAGAGTCGTTGATAGAATTCAACGGTATCATATATTGGCAGCTGTGCCTTGATTAAAATATTTATTAGATAAGGTAATCCATGCAAGATGTAAGCCTAATAAAAATAACTCACCTGTGGATAATGCGCCGGCGTGGGAACTGGTGCGCGATGAAAGTACGTTTGTAGCTTCTCCGTGTCCATAGGCTGTGGCAGGTGATAATAGGCAGCTTCCATCATCTGAAACTGTATTTGATGCTCCTTTTGGAGTGGCGTTGGCCCTAATGGAGTTACTCCAAGCAACGTGGGAATGTGCGCTTCCGTAGTGGCCATCTGCTGGTGTTGGCACGAATGCACTTTGGCATTGCCGCTGTTTGGCTGACCTGCAGCGTTTGCAAGATTCATAAGCCCACTGCCGGTTGTAGGACCGTTACTGGTTGCAGCGGCATGTCCCGCTGTCGTAATTGAACCGATCGCAGCCGCGGCAACCGTGGTAGTTTGGAGCTGTTGTTGTTGATGCTGCGATGCCACTTGCTGCTGCTGTTGATTGGCAGTGCTTTCTGAGCTGAAACTCTGTTGGAGGAGTGATTGCTGCGTCTGCTGCTGTCTAGTGTCAACGTTGCTTGTTTGCTGCTTATTTAATGAATTAGTATCGATCGCGGATCGATCAATGGCTTCCTGTGCCATAGTTTTTAGAGAAATCTTATCGACGAAACTGCTGCTGTTGTCACTAGTATGTTCCGAGACAGGCAGCCCTGCAAAATGTTATTATCAGTCAGTTTAGATAGTGACAAATGCAATTTTTTCTTGTCATAATATGACGATTCTTATGGGTTGTATTTATGAAATTATAGGTAATCGCCTTTTACATGAGTTGAGTTTTCCTGCAATTTGAGTTCCTTTAGTTTGTATTATTAATACACAATTATTTAAATGGACGTGGTATCGCATTTAAAAACAAAAAAAAAACCTTTTTGTAGCCTAGAACTCGGAAAAATATATTTTGTTTTAATTTTGTTTATAATGAAAGAAAGTTAAAATTAAACCAAACCATATTATTATAAACCAAATTCGAGATAACTGTTAAACAAAGTTTTCACTTTGAAATGAAGACGTGGCATTGTTTTAAAACAAAATTTATTACGAAAATAGGGATAACTTTACACCCTTCTTACGTAGAGGCTTAATAATTAGAACACATGCACAAGTATATATATTTTATACCTACATTCATTCAATGTTAATGAGTTTCTGGCTCGCTACTGTTTGATCATAATTTTCTTTTTAATTGCTGTTTAAAATGATTTTTAACAAGGAAGGAATTTTCGGCAAGCCGAAGTTTATATACCCTTGCAGTTATTACAAAACGACTACATTTCGATTTCTATGCGTATATTACTAATTAATTATTTTGCCATCGTTTCTATTGCAGCTATATGATACTGTTGTACGACAAAACTAAAATCGTAATTCTGATATAGTAAAGGAATATTTTAATAAATAGAAAAACACCATAAAAAATAATTTATTTTTTTTTCGATTGAGGGGCGCAGCCGTGTATCGAACGGGACGATTCGCGAGAAGATAGACGCGAGATAAGAAAATATAGGTAAAGGTTCGGGGAAAAAAGTAATAGTTAGATCAATCTTGTGCCAATGAAGCAAGTATTACACGTTTTAGGAGCGGCAGAGAGTCAAGATTTGAGATTACAGGAAAAAGTCTATTATAGTCAGAACATAATACTCTGAAAGGCTAATGCAAGGCATAGTTAGATCTACAATGATTTAAAATTAGGGGAATATAATTTCTAGTTAATCTACTTGGCACAGAAAAGTTTAGCCGACATATAAGTCGGTGCAGTCAATATCACCATGTATAAGGTTATAAATAAAGATAGTACCAAGCATCGTTATACGGTTGGCTAGGGAGGGCAAATTAATCAACAGAAGTCTACTAGAATAAGAAGGTAAGTTAAGATTTGCATCCCTTTTTAGGCGCCGTAAAGCAAAAAGAAGGAAGTTTTTTTGTACAGATTCAATACGACCAATATGTATTCCGTGTTGTGGACTACAGACGGGAGACCCATACTCCAGAATCGGACGGACTAGCAAAATAAATAAAGTTTTAGTCAAATAAGGATCATCGAATTCTTTTGACCACCTTTTAATAATTCCAAGCACTCCTCTGGCCTTATTAACCATGGACGAAATGTGATTAGAAAATTTTAGTTTAGGGTCCAAGAGAACGCCAAGATCGTTTACAAGAGTTATTCTATCCAAAGAGCTGCCACTTAACGTGTAAGTCGCGTATATCGGATTGGCCCGATAAAAAGTCATCAGCTTGCACTTGGAACCGTTTAAATTTAGTAAATTATCTAGGCACTAGTTTTGAAAATTATCTAGATCGGATTTGTAAGTCTAAATGGCAGGAAATATCCTTATACTGCAGGAATAACTTAACATCATCTGCGTACATAAGTACGCGAGAATGACTTATAATTGATGGAAGATCGTTAATAAATAATGTAAAAAGTAACGGACCCAGATGGCTCCCTTGTAGGTCACCGAAGGTAACACGGAGAATTTTAGAAATTGAATTTTTAAAGAGGACCCTTTGGGACCTGCCATTCAGATAACTTGAGATCCATCTAAGAAGATCAACTGGAAAACCTAACAAGTCAAGTTTTTGAACTAGAAGTAAGTGATTTACAGAGTCAAATGCTTTTCTAAAGTCAGTGTACATGACGTCTGTTTGAAAACTACTATTGAAGCCCTTTATAACAAATGTAGTAAGCTCTAGGAGGTTTGTGATTGTGGATCTACGTTTAATAAATCCGTGTTGACACGGAGAAATGATTGATCCACAAAGGTGCTGCAAATAAGGAGTAATGATTTTTTCAAAAAGCTTAGGAATAGCTGACAACTTAGAAATACCTCTGTAGTTACTGGTTCTAACTTGTTACCTTTTTTGAAAAGAGGAATAACAAATGATTCCTTCCAAATATTTGGGAATTGGGAAGTTTCTAGAGATAAGGTAAACAACTTTTGAAGAGGTTTGCACAGGGCCTTAGCGTAATACCTAAGCACGCACCCAGGAATACCATCAGGCCCTGGCGAATAAACAGGCTTAATACGAAGAAGATCCAAAAGAAGAGAGCTTTCTGTTAAAGTGGGACAGAATATGAGGTTTGACTTAAACATGGTGTAAGAATAAGGCTGTGATGAATAATCTAAAGTAGAGTAAGTCGTTTGAAAAAATTGGGCAAATAAATCGGCTATTGCCGTCATGTTTTCGAACGACAGCGAAGAAGGAAAAGAATTAGATTTACGCTTGGTGCTAACGAAATTATAAAACTGTTTCGGGTCCTGAGAGAACTGGACCTTACAACGGTTTAAGTAACTATTATAACACTGAGCATTAAGCACGGTAAATCTTGACCGAGCACTTAAATATCTAGTTAAAACAGATTGAGAACCGGTATTTTTATATTTCCTAAAAAGTCTGGACTTTACATTTCTTAAGTGTGTCAACTAGTAAAAACTCTTTGCTAAACCAAGGTGATTAATTGGAAATTGACGGATAGTACCACGGAACACAGAAATTAAAAAATTAGTTTGTTGCAGATAAAGATTAGACCAATTAAAGCCAGAAATAAAATTATTTAGCCTCAGAAAGTCTGCCTTGCGAAAACAATGTATTCGTTTGGTAGATTTTTCTGATTTTTCTTCTATAATTCTACCCGTGTCAAATGTAAGTTCAGTTGTAGGGTGATATGGATCCGGTTGCGTGTGTGGTGCTACTCTGGACAGAAACACACCTTCAGGATTTGATACAAAACACAAATCAAGTAGGCGACCTAGTAAATTTCGAACATGGTTTACTTGAGATAAGGATATGTCAAGCAGGCCGTTAACAAAATCTAAGTAAGTTATGCAAGCTACCAGGAAGCGATAACTTTACACAAATAAATTCAATGGTATTGAATTCCTCAAAAAAATAACTCCTCTGACGGGAGGTTTAAAACTACTCCAATTAAGACTCCACCTCCCCATCTAGGGGGACGGTCATCCCTGTATATTGTGTACTTACCTGGAAAAACTTCGGAGCTAAATATCTCCGACTTTAACCAGGTTTCTGTAAACACAATAATATGAGATGCAAAGGAGAGGCTATAAGAATACAATTTAGTGAGCTTGCTACCCAAGCCTCTTGCACTCTGATAGGAAAGAAGAAGGTTAGAATTATTATTTTTTAATTTTTTGATTTTCCTATGGGAGCTATATGTTATAGATGTCCGATTTTAATTTAATTAAACGCGTAATTCTATGGTATTTAAATATTACCAAATCCTAAAAAACAAAAAAAAAATTATAAACAAAGTTCAACTTAAAAAACAAATTTTCTTCCGATCGTTCCTATGAGAGTTCCGACTTACAGTTGCGAAAAAAATAATAGCACCACTACATCGTGCTGCTTTCATTGTAAAAAAAGTTTATTTGCTGTTGTTGTTTTTTTTCAAAATAATTTTTTTTTTAAGGTTTAGTATTGCTCTAGTCTAAAACAAAGTTTCCGTTTTTATTAATCCTACCTACATATTTTTTTTTAGTTTTTTATTAAAAAAGTCAGAAAAACAGCGAAAAAAAATAGCACCACTTTCAAGTTACTTAGAGAATATCTTATATTTCGCCCAACAGCCTTAAAAGAAAGTACCTGCTGATAAGATTGGGCTATTTTTTAACTATTTTAAAAAAAAAAAAATTAAAAACAACATTAAAAGGGACGTGGAAAACACTGCACTGCGGAAAAGCGTAAACTTTTTAAAAAATGGATTTGGGAAGGAAATTCTTACATTAAAGTTTGTCGATTGGTAGGATGCTCCAATAAAATGATTAGGAACCCCATAAATTATAAGAAAAAATCCAAAACACGTGTAAGAAAACGATCTGTAACACCTTGACATGCCAAAAGGTTGATTGATGAGAGTAAGAGGGATCCTTTCAAGTCTGCTACTGAGCTTAAAATGGAGCCTAAAATTAATGCGACAGATGAAACAGTTCACGAGTGTCTCAGACAACATAACTTAAAAGCCTGCAGTCCCAGAAAGGTTACCACTTTTAAATGCCAGGCATATTGCTAAGCGCATGAAGTTTGCAAAGAACATGTTGATTGGCCACTTCAAAAATGGAGGTATATCTAATAGTCAGATGAGAGTAAGGACGTTCTGGTGGTGGAAAAGGATCTCGATCGTACGTCAGGCGTCCCAAAAACTCTGATTTTATGCCGCAGTCCACCACAAAGTCCATAAAACATGGAGGGAGTAGTCTGATGGTATGGGCCTGTTTGTCCTATTATGGAGTAGGTCCAATTCATTGGATTAAAACCATACTGGATCAGGACATGTATGTACGTAAATATTTTGGATACGATTATGCAGAGTACGAAATGCTACTCGAATGGGTCTTCCAACAAGATAAAGACCCCAAACATACCAGCAGAAAGGCAAAGGATTGGTTCGGAAGAAACTCCGACAATGTGTTGGAGTGGCCTGCGCAGTCGCCTGTCCTTAATCCAATAGAGAATCTGTGGTCCGATGTCAAGAAGGCAGTTGCTGCATCCAAGCCAACCACCGTAAGATCACTTTGGTAAGTAGTGGATGAGTCTTGGACCCATATTCCCACTAAACGGTGCCAGGACTTGGTTGACTCCATGCCAGGAGGCTGTTATTGCCAATAATGGATGCACAACCAAAAATTAAATGAAGAATCTACACTTTATTTGGATGTACAAATATAGAAAACTAATGAATTTTTTACTTACTAGTCATTGTTATAGTTTTAAATCCACTTTTGAAAAGTGGTGCTATTATTTTTTTCGTCAAATTTCTTTAGTTTCAATAAAATATCTAACATATCTTAAGAAATTAAATAAATTTGTTAATTTTTTTCTCATTTTCAGTTGGTTTATTGTCTTTCGATTTCAAAATGGTATTCAATGTTTTCATAGTTTAAAAAGTATAGATACAGTGACCGTTTAAACATAGCTTGAGTAGGTGGTGCTATTATTTTTTTCACAGCTGTATATAATACCTACAATTGAAAGACAACTTAAGGGAAAGTTTTAAGCAGATACCTATAAAACTGAGATCGACTCTCCTGGTGATCCTGATCAAGAATATATACTTTATAGGGTCGGAAATGTCTCCTTCACTTCGATGCAAACTTTTGACTGAAATTATAATACCCTCTGCATGGGTATAAAAATGGCCACCAGCAATATATTTTGTTTTCCTTTTTTTGGAAGTTTATGAGTTCAGATAAGTGGCCCTTACCACACCAAACAGTTCTTGTTACGCGCAGCTTTTCCCCTTGGGGTGTTAAAATGATATCGTATGAGGTGAAACAAAGACAATAAAGAGACAGACAGACATATTAATTATAATTTCGTGTTAATTTATATAAAATGTACGCTTTTAAGATTAAGTTATTTTGAACAGTTTCTATACGGACTATATGTATACCACATTGGGGACGCCAAACTCCAAGGTCATCAACATGCATGATTCTAGTCAAGAAGGAGACCAAAGGTTGCTCCCTTATGAAACGCCTGAAGTAACTTGTAACAGGTTTAAGACACAACAGTTATAGAGAACATATCCAGACACTTTGGAGATCCAAGAGAATTGAGCTTTAAATTCGGACCAAAAGTTAAGTTTGAAACAACTGCTCAAAAAGATCGGCACTGGCCTGATCAGTGTTTGTATCACATTTTTAAATGACAGGGATGCAGGTTAAGTTGCTTATTTATTCTTATTGTTAACAAACTAAAAAAACTGTTTGGATTTTGGGAGAACTGGATCCTACAACGAGATGTAAGATCAGAGATTCTCTCCGGCTTTAACCAAGTTTCTGTAAGCACAATAAAAAGAAAAACTAACAAAAGTGCCCTCCGACCAGAAGCTGATTTAAGAGGTTGAATTGGCACCCATTCTGAAAATAGTCAATATCAGACTGTAAATCGAAACCCGACTGAAAACCATTATTGGAACAAAAAGCTTAGCATCTTCAAAATACATTAGAACCTAAGAATGTGTTAAATAGGGTAGATTATTAATAAATAAATAGAGTAAATAGCAAAGGTCCAAAAGAAGTACTTTTGTTTTTAAATTGTCTGAATTTATACTCAATGCTCATATGAGCGTTCGACCTTTTTAAATAGTAAGGGTCATTTAAATGTTAACTTAAAGAACTGCATCTGATCAATTTTAAATTCGGTTTTAGACGGGTTACATACTTATAATTTACTGTTAAAAACATTAGAATCCGATCTTGCCCCAATGTATTTTGAAAAGTCAGATGACTTACCCGTCCTTTCCTACTTTTAGTTAGTGTTTTAAGGTTTTTAAGTCTTTAAAGCTCCTATGTAAGCCACGGAGGTCTGTATTGTCTTTAAAAGACTGTCAGGAACGCAATCATTAAAAAACGTGTTATAACTCTCTAAAATAGTTCAGTGTCATTTTTCATTTCCATGCAATTGTATACATTTTTCCAGATTTATTTGGAAATCAGTAGTGTAGTTTATTTAAGTCACATTTACAGAAGCATTTCGTTTTAGTTTGAGCAGGGCAGGAAATTGTCAGTTCTAGTGGGGGATAATATCGGTCCTCTGGGACAACTAGGGGGTAAATTGTGAATACAACAAGCTCAGACGGATCAAAAACAAATACAAGATCTTATTCCCTATTTAGGGAATTATAAATTAAGCTTTTTTGCTGAAATAATAGATCCAAAAGTCAATCAACAAAGTCTTAATCAGATAAATGTGTGAACAAAGATATATCGGGGAGATTGAAATCTAAAAAAAAACATCAAATAATCACACATGGATGCTTTTTATACCCTTGCAGAGGGTTCTATAATTTCAGTCAAAAGTTTGCAACGCAGTGAAGGAGACATTTCCGACCCTATAAGGTATATATATTCTTGATCAGCATCACCAGGAGAGTCGATCTAGCCATGTCCGTCTGTCCGTTTCTACGCAAACTAGTCCCTCAGTTTTAAAGCTTCTGCTTGAAACTTTCCCAAAAGTTGTCTTTCTATTGCAGGTAGTATATAAGTCAGAACGAGCCGGATCGGGCGACTATATCATATAGCTCCCATAGGAACAATCGGTAAAAACAATTTTAAAAAATTATAACTTTGTTTTTAATTTTTTTTTGTTCTTTGGGACTTGGCAATATTTAAATAATACGGAATTACGGTTTTAATTAAATTAAAACTTGACAACTATATCATATAGCTGCCATAGAAACGATGGCAAAATGCAGCGCAAAATCGACATAGCTTCATTGTTTTTGTAACAACTGCAAGGGAATATAAACTTCGGCTTGTCGAAGTTTGCTTTCTTTCTTGTTTTTCGCTCACTTTGATCAATAACAGCGTTAAAACCTCAGTTAATTGTTTTAGTACACCAAAAATAAACCACTCATTAGAGCTCCATTTTTCTGCAGTTCTCACTAGACCATGTGAGGCCACTCCGCAGATTAATATAATCTCTAACTCTACCATCGAATACAGCGCATTTAGCATGCATAAATATATACATCTTACATACATGCATTGTCTTTAAGCACAGCTGACAGATTTAATTATTTATTTGTATACCCTTGCAGAGGGTATTATAAAATTGGTCAGAACTTTGTAAATCAGTGAAGGAGACATTTTGATCCTATAATATAGACGAGTTGATATAGCCATAACCGATATATTTGATATAGCCTAAACCGTTTCCGAGCTCAGTTTAATAGCTAAATTCTTATTTCGTATTATGTACAGTGACGAACATAACTATTGGCACAGCTAGCCTGTTGAACTTTAAGGCTATTTTTCTTTTTTTAATATGCTAATATTTAAATAAAACAAAATATTTTTAGATAGAATAATTAATTTTTTGTTAAATACAAGTGACTTCATTAAGTTATCTTATATAAATAATTTATTAAAAATAAAAAATCAAAAAATGGACCAAATTTCCCTGAACTAAATTATCGACACACTTGGGTTTTAATAAACTATTTTTTTAAAACTTTATCGATTTGGACAATTTCTTAATGTAAATTTAACTGTGCTAATTAAAAATTGGAAACATGATTGTAGTAAATACAATTTAAACCTATATTAAATAATGCAGATGTCAATAATTTGATTACGAAATACAAATTAAAAATAAAATGCCGTTCCAAGCATAAAAAGTATTGCAATATAAAGATTTAAAATCATAAAAAATTGTGGAAAAGGAAAGATTACAAGACAGATTACCTAGACAGTGGTTCAACAAATCTAAATTTAGGTTTACCGGGAAACCTGCAGTTGATGGAAATAAATTTCTATGGGACTTTTACTAAGGAGAAACCGAAAATATCTAATCTTTAGTTTCTCTTTAGTGGATATTTGAACATTTCATAATTGTCAACGGTAGAACACGTAGTTACGTTGAATATCGGGCGAAAAAGATCAAAAAAATGAAAAAGAAATAGAAATGAAAGTAAACAAGAGAGAACGCTATAGTCGGGTGCCCCGACTATCAGATACCCGTTACTCAGGTAAAGGGAGTGCGAAGGAGATGGAGATAGAAACTTTGACCACGCATAACTTTTTAACGAATGGTCCGATTTGAAAAATTTCTTCTACATTTCGATAGGTATTGATAAACACAATAAAACTGCATTTTTACTTTTCCGAAATATTTAAATTTTTAAAATCGTATATAAGCGATTGTGGGCGTTAAAGGGGGCGTGGCACCCTTTTGAAATAAACTTGCGCTGCGTAGGAACTCCTAGAATCTGCATGCAAAATGTCAATCTTCTAGCTTTTATAGTTTCCGAGATCTCAGCGTTCATACGGACAGACAGACAGACAGACGGACAGACAGACGGACAGACGGACAGATGGACATGGCTAGATCGACTCGGCTAGTGATCCTGAACAAGAATATATATACTTTATAGGGTCGGAAACGCTTCCTTCTACCTGTTACATACTTTTGCACGAATACAATATACCCTTTTACTCTACGAGTAACGGGTATAAAAAGTGAAAATAATTGAAAAATTAGATATTTTAGGGCGATGGTCATTACTTAGATATCGAATTCCATCTCAAAATTTGATTAAAAACGAGAACACTAATTTTTGTCCCTTTAATTTTTGTATTCTTCAACTTTTGTCAAATGACACTTTCCCCTTAAAGGTGTGTACAAAATAATAAATTTTAAACGCAGATCGTTCTTATAAAAAGATTCCTCCATGAAATTAAAACGTTTTTTTAAGATTTTTAGTAATTTAACAAAGACACCTCTTAACAAGGTACAAAGTCTTGACGATTTCAACATACAAAATTTTGTAAATCAAATTTTGTCCCGAATAAAGATTAAGCATTTGACTAAATAAATAATCTTTTAAAAAAACTTCTTCGTTCCCCTTCAACAAAAAATGTTATGAGCATAGTTTCGATTAAGACGTTTAGAAACTAGAGGCGTTTAAAATCTACCGAAAAAAAGATAAACTAGCGGGTTTCTCAATTTGTGAAAGAAACTTATTTATATCCAGTTTTTTAACAAAGTTAAAATGATTCTAGGACTATAAGTATTTGATTTGATTCACACATTCTAAAATGTTTTTTGATTTTTAAAATTACCAAAAATATTTATACTTTTGGACCAGAGCCAGTTAATATATATATAATATAATATATTATAGCCAGTTAAGTGTCATTTGACCAGCCTAAAAACTAGAATATTTTGCCGTATTGGTGTTTTTTTTTGAAAATTCAACTCTTCTTACAGCCTAACATACTTTTGTCTAAAATTATAATTGCCCTGGCACGATGCTAAACGCTTGCTTCGTAATAAACCTGTCTATATTCCAGGATTTAAAGATTTTTATGTGTTTTGGATTAATTTGGCTTAAGCTTTAATAATATATCGATTAAATTGCAAGTTCTTTATGGCTTATTATTTTAAGTTTTTTCGTCTATTCTAAAATTTTCAAAATTATAAACAAAGTTTTGATTTATTTAAAATGTTTTGGTTATTTTTAGAAATTATGTGCCACATCTGATTTAGACCGTTTTTGACCTTACTGAGAAAAGCGTTTAATGGTTGTTTTAATACGAACTTTTTTTGTTGCTAATGCAAAATAAATTATTTTGGTTGAAGTATTTTAAATTAGTAATTAATTCATAATTATACATGTCATCTATTGACTAGATCTTACCATTTTGTATGTGTGAGGAATTCGTTTGAAGATTGGATAATTGTGCCCCCTGTGGTTGCTGTGGCTGTGCTCCTGTACATACAATAGCTGCCACCGTAGGAGCTATTGCTTGTTGTTGCGGCAATATAGGACCATTTTCCAGGAGTGCTAGAATCAGGACATCACTTTAAGTAAGGACAATAAGTATGATTGAGCCGTCCTCCTACATGAATTGTGTTTTGCCACTGCAGCGAAAGCAATTGTTGGTGTTGTTTGGATCACAGATGAGCCTTGAACGTTGACGCTGCTTGCAATCGTTGAGGGAGCGGCATTCAATACAGCTGCTGTGGCGGCGCTGAGGCCAGGCGTTGGAGCGTGAGGCTGTAACGCAGGATTGTGACTGCTAGATGATAATTGAGCCGCTGCCGTTCCCGCTGCCGAGTTGACACTTCCGTTTCCACTGCTACTGTTTTGCGACAAGCTGGAGGCCGCTACGATTGAAGCCGCCGAGGGTAGCTGCTGCTGATTTTTACTGGGAGTTGAGTTGACAATCTTATTGACTGGAGCTGCATAAGGATCAACAGTTAGTAAAACAAACACTTGACGAATAAAAAGAGCAAGAACTTACTATCACTACTCGAAGGCAGCTTGGCCGTCGGTCGAAGCGGTGTGGGCTTAATAAGCTGCTGAGGTTGTGGCTGCGAACAAAAGTATATTATTTAAAGCATAACGCATACAAAACACGGGAAATCGACTACCCACTTTTAATTTGCTGATGGCATTGCTTTCGCTGCTCTTGTTGCGCTTATCGACAACACCTATTCCACCGCAATTCATTGCAGCTGTGCTGCCCGCTGGATCTGTAGATGTGGTGGCCGATGATGAAGCTGCGCTTGTGTCGCTTGCATATCCTACGTTGTTGCCATTTGACTGGGCCGCTGACTGCTGCTGCTGGAACAGTGTAGCGCTGGCTGCGCTGCTGCCACTACTTGCCACCGCTTGCGTCGAGCTGTTTAAAATCTGTTGAACAGTGACAGGCGACTGTGACGGACTGCCTCCAGAGGTGACGCTGCTTGGGGACCCGCTAGTCTCGTTGCTGTTGTTACTGTCCGTCGTTGCCGTGCCGCTAAGCTCCACTTCGTCGAGTCCAATGATGTCGTCGTAGATGAACTCATTTTCTTCAAAGTCTGGCTCTTGCGATGAATCAATGTAGTATTCGACATCGTCTTTGATCTTGTTAACCTGCTCTGCTTCGACTCCGTCGTTGTCGAGCAGCCTAAGCAGGGTTTCTAGTTTTGTTATATGGAATTTATGACGGTCCAGCTTCCCTCGTAGGTCATCCATTCGCTCTTGTTTGTCTCGATCCAATCGTTTCTTTTTACCTGCCAGCAGAGATTCGATCTCACTCTCATACTGGTCAATCTGGATTTGGAGTGAACTTATTGAATTTGTTAACCAATTGCGGGCATCATCTTTGATTCGCTGGGCAGGATCCATTTTTTGTGCAGCGCCCAAACCTTCCTTCGAGTAAGCTTTTGTTTTTGTCTCGCGCTCGACCACCTTAAAGCGTTCCATTTGCTAAAAGACAAATAATTTGGTGACGTTCGTCACAAATAAAATGATAAGAAAAACATACGGTTTCAATAAGCCTTCGATTCTCAAGCAGTGCGCTTTTATCCTTAATTTCGGCGGATGCAATCCATGATTTGATCTGGTCGCGTAATCGCTGCAGCTTTTTAATTTCTTTTTTGAGATCTGCCTCATACTTCTCCTGCAGATGTTTTTGCTGATGGAATTTAAATAGGACATAAGTACATAACTTGTTGTTTGTGCAATTGTTTATCTTGCTGAGATTATTGTACTTTAAACTCACCTTTTGGTTGGTGTTTGTCGCATTATGCACTTTCTTCCAAATATCCTCAAATGTTTCAACTCCCTCGGCTACCTTTTTTAAACATCGATCTATTTCGCCTGACCACGAACATGAGTTTAATAGTTAGGTTTCAGATTCCAATATATTTTTAAAAGGAAGCCCGTTTTGCTTACCTTGTAATTTTCTCGTCGCTGCCATGGCTAGGTGTGCTCTTGTGGTTTTTGGTGATGCAAAAAGTCAGACATAGTCTGCTGCACCCTGGCAGAAAGCTTGTCGGTGTTTTAAAGAGACGGCAAGTTGCCGAGATGGTGACACTTCAATCGTTGACGTGGGCGCACACAAATCTTGCGGCGTGTCGGAAATATAAGTCCAATATCGCTGTTGCCTCTTGCAGAGGCGGTCAAATTTCGGTGGCCCCAGGACGTTGAGAAGACTGCCGGAGTTGTCTGACCCGCGAATATCTATCTCGAATCGGCCAAAACACTTCTTGTAGTACCGCAAGCAATTTACAGGACTAATCTTCTTGGTAGCCTTTCTGCTTCTTTTAATGCTTGGCAGTGATACTCGGCCTTCCGTGTATGCGAGATTTCGATTTTTTGGCTGTCTGTTTGTGGGCTCTGCTTTGGGAGGAAGACACACAACGTGGCATCCGTGCTCGAGTTTCTTGGATATTGATTAGTTTGCCCTTTAATATGTGTTGGGCATTAGCAAATACATAGATTTATGCATTAATACTTTTAAATATACGCTTAAAGATTTTTCGCTTGCTTTTTGTTCTCTTCTCCTCCGCACATTCCGCCATCTTGGAATATATACCAAGAATACAACTTTTACCAAATATCGATCTATCGATTGCATTGTGTGCTACTGTCCCAGCCCTGAATTTGAAAAATTCAAAATAAAAAAAAAACAACTTAAATTACTTCCTTGAACTAATAATTAGTTAATTTTTTCAAAAATCCATTAGAAGATCTGAGCATAGAGAAACATTACTGTTGAATTTTTGACAATATCACGCTATGTCAAATATTATCAAGTTTATGTGCACTTACCAAATACTTAATTTTATTGTTCGTTGTTAATAACTGTTTACATCTATGAATTTTTACTCACACAGGAGGCTTTTCTGCTACATCAACCGAATTCGAAAACTGTGACTCTTTCTTCTATGAGAAGTGTGCCCTTATATTATGTTGGTTTCGTATTTACCTGCATGATTTTTAATTGACACTTTTGAAATGTTTAGAAGGCCATGCATTTTGGGGCGAGTCAGCTTTTTCAAAGGGAATGCCATTATATGCAAATAAATAATTTTATAGACAGGAAAACCCAATTTTCTTGTTCTCTTCCTGTTTGGCCTACTTCTCACTGGTCGATCAGCTGCCTTTAAAACAGCGGGTGCCTGTGAGAATGGGTCTCAACCACATTACGGTGTGAGCACCGTATTATAAAGCTATGAACAAGTAATATTAAAACCCCTAATGCCCTCTTCCCATAGAGTCCATCCGTTTGAAGCGGTTGGGATTTTTGACAAATGTGAAACTCCGATTCCCACAGAGGACATCCACCATCCACCATCCAATAACAGCTGATCTGAACAGCTATGGCTCCTCATTTTAGCCCGTTGCATTTTTCACAACATTTAAAATAAGCACAACAGCTTTATAAATGATACTTGGTAACAGACTGCAAGTGATCTACGCGAACAACCAAATCGAACTAATCTGTCTGCAGATTTTTGACAGCCTGCAGAAAAAATATGAACCGCTTTTGCCTAATATTGTCTAACTGGTAACAAATCAAGTTCATTATATATAAATGTTTGTTTTTTGGTTTATAATAGTTATATATTTTATTTTATTTTTAATGTTCTGATCCATGTTGTGCGTACGGTATGCGCCTAGGAATGAGTGGAGCAACACCTAATGCTGCCCCACGGATGGATCAGTAATTAATTAATTATTACAAGTAAAAACAGCATTTTTTGAATTAGCGCCTTCCTTTTCCCAATGTTACCCGCCAATATTTTTTTAAATTTTCGTAGTGAATGTTTCAATTTTCACTGTCTAGAAGAAGAACTCAGAGTTGTACCGAAAAAACATCGCCTAACTATCGCATAAAAAAGTCCGTCAAATTTGGATGGGGAACTAACGGGGAATTTTCGGAACGGCAAAACCCTATGGACCATCCGTTCAACGGATGGTGGATGGATCTCTGTGGGAAGAGGGCATAACTTCAAAGGTCTGTATCTTCCGTTGTAATTTCAGCACGCTTAATATCTTAGTCTTGTTTTGTTGGTTTGTTTATACACTACGTTTCTAGAATTTTAAGCCACTTAATAATAGGAGTAAAAAATGCAGGAGCAAGCACGTGCTTGGTGTCGTTGGGCCACTTGTTTGTACTGCTCGTAGTGCATCAACGTCCATCAGAATAAACTATCGCATAAAAAAGTCCGTCAAATTTGGATGGGGAACTAACTAGGAATTTTTGGAACGGCAAAACCTTATGGACCATCCGTTCAACGGATGGTGGATGGATCTCTGTGGGAAGAGGGCATAAGTTCCAGTTCGGATAGAGGCGCATCTTCATGATCGGACAAAAGACGTTGTATCTTACACATAAATATTGCATTATCCATATATACTGAAAAATTCAAATTAGTGTTTTTGCTCTTTTAAGCCTAGTATCGAGATCGACAAACGATTATGCTAGCGTAAAAACTTTAATCTTTCCAGTGTGACCAAAGTTTCGAGAGTTCATCAGATTTAAGCGTGCTACGGTCGTACTGTCAATCAGCTGGGTTTGTTGACAAGCAGTTAAAATTCAAATATCGTATTTGCGGGAAAGAGCCTTTAAATGATATTACCAAATACCTTGGCAAGACAAGTCTGCCGCTGTACAAAGATATTAAAAATCAATACAATTTAAATTTAACAGTTGTTTTTTTTTAATTTACTGATAATTATTTGCCAATTTAAAGTTCATAGCTGCACTTTTATTGTGTTTTTTCGTACATTCTGGACCTAAAAAACATTTTGCTCTGACAAGAGGCACCCCAGATAGTATTAATGTTATTTTGTCCTCACATGTAAACACCTGCAATCAACTTTTGTGAGTTTTTTGAGTTTTTCCCTCCATTTCTTATAATGTTCAGTGAGAAGCGCACGCCAAAAGATTAAATTTTTTAATCTTTTCGCTAGGGTTCACCCAAAGACAGACTGGCAACGCTATGGAATTTTTTGGTATTTTTTTCGTCGATCAGGAGACCGACGTGAAAAAAAGGCCCGACGAAAAGTGAACGCCAGCTGTTTGCCTCTCGCACTCTCTCATGACTGGCGTTCGGTTTTCGTCGATCTGGATACTAGGCTTTATAAGCAATGAAACTCCAAAAACATATTATTAAGTTCTGTAAAAAAAAATTGAAAACAGTTGAAAGTTGTGCTTCTTTAAAAAGGGACATGGCTGAAATACTTTTTCCGGTCGGTTAAAAAAAGCACTTTATAGTGTGCGTCATATTATGCCGTCTTACCCCATAAATCCATCCACCACCTGTTGAACGGATGGTCCATAAGGTTTTGCCGTTCCTAAAATTCCCAGTTAGTTAGGCGATGTTTTTTCGGCGCAACCTTAAGTTCTTATTCTTGACAGTGAAAGTTAAAACATTTTCATGAAAACGTTAACAATAATAAAAGGGAACTTTTGAAAATTGAAGACGCCAAATTAATAAATGCTGTTCATATTTGTAATTAATTGTTTTAATTGTTTTAAATTTTTCAGTCGATAATACAGTACATAAATATGTGCAACATTCAACAGGTTAGAATGATTAGCCACAGCTGTTCAGATCAGCTGTTATCGGATGGTGGATGTGCTCTGTGGGCAACGGAGTTTCACATTTGTCAAAAGTCCCAACCGTTTCGAACGGATGGACTCTATGGGAAGAGGGTATGAGCGTCGGTTACTTAGGAGCGATTGAGAAACGGTTGAATTTGGAACGTGAGTTATTTATGTATATTTTGATTTTTTCTCTATGAAGGGACGTAAATAAAAATTATTTAACAAAAAATAAATAATATTATATATCTTATATAGGATTCGAGGCCTGCAAATAATGCGTTTGAAAAATCGGGTCTCCACAATTTTGCTAATTCGTCCATACAGTAAGAATCTATATGGAGGTTTCATTTGTTCTGCCTGAGCGTTTCATATTTGTTGCCAATAATAGTTTGAAGGACCAAGCCTTCAAAACAAAAAATTTGTCTGGATTTTTTGCGGAAATCACCAGCAATTTGAGTAGGAGCCACTAACAAGGACATAAACGCACTAGTTAAATGATTTTCGCCTGTGGATAATTTTAAATCCAAAAGGAAACATCGCTCATAAACTGCGAAATCAAACACATAAAAGCGGGGGTCTTGTTATGGCAGCTTCTGGTGGGGCAACCTCGTTTTTATTGACGGGATCAAGGATGGACAAAATGTACCTACAGATTTTAAAGGAAAACCTGCCGCTGCTGAAAAACTGGGCATACGCGTTCGATTTCGGTATTACCAGTATAATGATCCTAAACATTCAGCAGCAATTGTGTCTGGAACTGCCCTGACGTAGTGAATCCTCCTGCCCAGTCACCAGACTTTAACATTATTGAAAATTTGTAGGCAATTTTGGATCTGGCCATCCGCTAGAGGTAAATATCTAATAAAAATGATCTTAAAAAGGCCCTCTTGGAAGAATGGGCCGAGATTCCAAAGAAGACCACAGAAAAGTTGGTGTTTTCGATGCAAACTCATTAAACAGAAGGGTAACCACACAAAGCATTAAGTTATTTAATAGTCCATATACAATACAATATTTAACAAGAAGTTCCTTGCACGAATAAGCTGTGACATAAAAAAGTAAGTATTTTTAGTTTTTCTTAGTTTTAAGTGTTATATAATGGAGTTTAAAAATAATGAAGTGCCTTAATAAATGCCAAAATACTACCAAACATAGTCCATATAGTTTGCCAGTTACACGATTTTTAGTTTCAAGTTTACGTCCGCACGAAATAAACTGTGAGCCACTGTGCTTCATGGTGGGCCCAAATTTTGAAAAAACCAGAAAGTGCCTCAGTTGTTTATCTGCGTGTTCCGTTATACTATCCATTAATTCCAAATAAACCTCCATGGCTTAATAAGGAGTTGTCACACCTAAAAAATCTTAAGTCCAGACTTTTCAATAAATTTAAAATGTTCGGATTACAATATGTTTTTGTAGGGTCCAGTTTTCTTTCACAAGATCCAAAACAGTTTTATAGTTTTGTTATTATCAAGCGTAAGACAGGCTGTTACTCAACATCGCTATCATTTGACAATTCTACTGAAAATACTGATCAGGAAATTGCCGATCTATTTGCCCGGTTTTTCCATTTAACAATGTGTATTATCCCGTCGAAATCCATCTTTTTCGTATGCCAAATCCAAGTCAAACCTAATTTTTTGTCCGAGGTCAACCGAAAGCTCTCTTCTCTTGGATCTCCATAAAGTTAAACCAGTCTATTCACCGAGTCCCGACGGAGTTCCAGGCTGCGTGTTTAGATACTGCGCTGAAACTCTGTGTAGACCTCTGCACAAATTGTTTACCTTATCTTTGGAGACTTGTCACTTCCCACTCATTTGGAAGGAGGAATTTGTTATTCCCCTTCATAAGAAAGAAAATAAATCGAATACAAGAAATTACAGAGGCATATCCAAATTATCCGCCATCCCAGAGCTTTTCGAAAACGTTATTACACCTCATTTGCAACATCTTTGTTGATTAATTATATCTCCATGTCAACATGGATTTATAAGGCGAAGATCTACAACGACAAACCTTTTGGAGCTAACGTCTTTTGTAATAAATGGCTTCAGAAAGAACATTCCGACTGACGTATCTTACACTGATTTTAGTAAAGCGATTGATTCTGTAATTTACTCGCTTCTTTTGTTAAAGCTAGACATATTAGGGTTCAGCGAATTCTAATTTGATTCGAGTTACTTCAGGCGTCCCACAAGGAAGCCACCTTGACCAACTTCTTTTTACTGTTTTTTTATTTTTTATTTTTTAGCGATCTCCCTCTAGTCTTGATAAAGTCGCGTGTCCTCATGTACGTAGATGACGTTAAGTTATGCCTGCAATAAAACGAAATTTCCAGCAGTTCAAACATGGTGAAAATCTTTTGGATGACATTTTTTAGGGCGATCCCACAATATGCCACGTATACGCTGGGTGGTGGTGCGTTGTCTAGAATCACGCATATTGATGACCTTGGCGTCTTTTTTGACAAAAAACTTAAGTTTTGTGAGTATGGCGTACATATCAGTATGGTGTACATATAGACCGGATGGAGTCTGTGCAAAGTAACTATTTATTATTTGCGCTACTGGGCCCTAACTGGAATACAAGCCTTATTTACCTACTCTAGCAGACTTCTTCTAATTAATTTAGCATCCTTACTAAGCCGTAGAACGATGCTTGGCACTACTTTTATTCATAAACTTATTTTCGAGGATGTGGAGAGTCTCGAGTTACTGGGTCGCAAAAATTTATTTGTGCCTAATAGAATTACCATGATATGCATGAACAATTTATAGGACTGTGTAATGATTATAATAGACTATATTATGTTATTTCTACTACCGACTCTTCGCCAATCTTAAAAGCATTAATTTTATCATACTTTGAAAAAAATTAGTATAGTTTTCGTACGTATTTCCTTTTTCCCTTCTCGTGATCTCGTTTTTCACGCCCATTGAATAGGGCTCCGCTCGTAACAAGCACTGCTTGGTGTCGAAAGGGCCACTTGTTTGCGCTGATCGGAGTGCATCAACGAAAGCAAAAAACGAAAAACGGCGACTGTAGCTGATATTTAATTTTTTGTCAGAAGCTGCGACTAGAAATGTAATACTATCCAAATCGGAAATATATGATAGTGCACTTAAAACAAGTAGCAGTCTTTTGACAAGTTTGAAAACATTCTGTTTTGCTTTTCAGCAGAAGTTAGTAGGTAATTTAGAAGGTTACTGTTGCTGCTCAACTTAATAAATCTAGTAGTGCCTTAACAAAATAAATAAATTATTTTGATTTAATTTAAACATGAGGATAGAAAGCTGTGAAGCCACACAATCAATTTTCCAACTATTATTATAGCAGACATTAAGAAATAAATGAAGATCAGTTTTAAAGGCAAAGTCAATGAAGTCAGTGTAAACCAGAAAGAACGAAATACTTCATGCGCGTGGGCTGGGGTACTGCCTATAATGAGTGTATCTATGGGAACTACGTGAAATAGTTGACTGATCTTTGTGAAATTTAAAGTCCATAACTGAAAACGTATAAAATTACCATATATGAAGTGACGACTATATGCGATTATGTGTCAACGAAGCTACGTTGACTTAACTATTTATCGGCCCAGAATTTAATAATAATTCTAGTGTTGCATGTCGTGGCCTCTCAGCTGTTTTTATTACTTCTTTCTCTTGATTTTTTTACGCACGGCACGCGTATTTCTAACAATATTAAAAAGTTCGGCAGCGATCAAACATTTTGGCGACCGTGACAGGGCGCAGTCAAAAATAGGAAAAGTTTGAGAAGTTGGCTTTAGATTATGGAAAAGTGACCCGCGCATATCAACCAGCCAACGAGGGGCGACTTTATCGTCATGCAAACACCTTTCGAGTCAATCATCAACGAAATCGACGGAGAGACATCATACTTTTTACCGCTGCTCAAGCGGCTTTTGATGAAATTTCACGCCGAGCTGCACTGAATTGATTCACGGGAGCAGAACGTTGTGGCACAATTTACAGTCAAACTCAACACAATGAGTCCAAACGAAACGATAAGCAACCTTCTTGGCGGAAAAAATGATAAAAATTCGAGAACAAAATCAAACAGTTAGCTGACCGCGTAGAATTCAACTAGCTGTCAAAATTCCTAGCTGTCTCAGATGCAAACTCGACTCAAAGAGTTCGATTTCGAAAAAAAACGTACGCACCATGGACGAAATCTTATTTGTTGAAACAAAAAGCAAATTAAAATCACTTATCAACAAACAACTGCATACTAGCTTCCACTTATTCTATCTACTTATTCCTCAGATCGACAAATTCAATTATTTGTCAGGACCAGCACTTGGAGTAGTAAGAGCATTACAAAGCATTCGATTAACTCAAGGAGCGTTACGATCATAGCGTAATAATCTTTTTAGATTTCACTAGCGACCCGTTACCGCAAATGGTCAAATGGATAAATAGTAACGACGGCTTGCCTACTCCACCATGTGAAAATACTGGATGCTCCAAATTAATACCACACACTTGTAAAGACTGACCTTGTGACCTGTCAATTGTCATGGCAAATGCAAGACGAATCGGAAATTGGAAACGTGTTAATTCAAATGGCATGTCCGATGGAATCATTGGTATTCGGGGAATAAAAACATGTTCACCTTTGTACTTTCCTCTCAAAATAGTCGCTTCGATCATTATACCCGTTACTCGTAGAGTAAAAGGGTATATTGTATTCGTGCAAAAGTATGTAACAGGTAGAAGGAAGCGTTTCCGACCCTATAAAGTATATATATTCTTGTTCAGGATCACTAGCCGAGTCGATCTAGCCATGTCCGTCTGTCTGTCTGTCCGTATGAACGCTGAGATCTCGGAAACTATAAAAGCTAGAAGATTGGCATTTTGCATATAGATTTTAGGAGTTCCTACGCAGCGCAAGTTTGTTTCAAAATGGTGCCACGCCCCCTCTGACGCCCACAAGCCACAAGCTGTGGCCACAGTTTTGATGCTATTATGAAAATTTTGATTGATATGTATTTGTTTCGTCAATACATATCGATTGGCCTAATAAAAGTTTGCCACGCCCACTCAAACGCCCAAAAACTCATTAAACGCTTAAGCCTGGCTAGCGCCTACATTTCCGCCTTTCATGGCCCGCGGTACCAATGTCTTGGGGTAGATGGTGCAATACAATAGCGCCATCTAACGGATGACTTTGGAACAGCTGGCCAAGGTGCTCAACAGAGTCAACGTTAATTCTCGATAAGGATTTCTATTAAAGGAAATTGCGATGGTTTTCATTTGTCAATACCGAACTATATCCCAAGAACTATGCAAATCAAATCAAGTTAGCCAAATTGGAGGTCTGAGTCAAACAATGGCGTATGTGTGTATGTATGTAAGCATATACATATGTATGTATTTACATTGTACACAGTTGCACTTGCCCGGCAAAGATAACTCCTTTCAAAGAAAGCTATTCGCTATACCCGTTACTCGTGTTGTGCAAACATTTAGACTTTAATATACATAATACTATTTAAGAATGTATGTGTTTAGCCAATATAAGTATGTATGTTTAATATTTCTAGTCAATTTATTACAAGAAGGCATATTTATATTAAGTTGTTTAGCTGAGTAACGGGTATCTAATAGTCGAGGCGCTCGACTATAGCGTTCTCTCTTGTTTTTTGCTGTAATCTTCTCACTACTAATCTGGTACCGTTACAAAGTTTGGGTTAATTAATATTGCGAAGCATTGGCATTTCCGGAACATCAAATGAATTCAAAAATTCGGTTGGATATTTGACCGTTTCATCTGTATTTACATCGGTGTCGATTGACATACATGTATGTATGTATATGAAACCAATTCTCCTTCGATGTCCCTTAAAATTGTTGATTTTTTTTGCGTTGAAATCGTCATTTTTGCTGCCTTTATTGCTCGCTCGCTCAACCAATGATTTTTGTAATGCTGTAATATGTTTGGGAAAACATTTTCAATTAGTTGTTCTTTTGATTGTACAGTAGTACAGAAATCTATTGGCAGTGTTATCAATCCGGTCAAATTATCAATTCAGACTCTTCCATTTTCTATATTCAACAATTGCTTTAAAAATAAATCTGCTGATGAGTCGTTTGGCAATTGAACACGACGTAGATCGAGGAATGACAGGTAACGTTTGTCGGAAATCACCTGCTAACAGAAACAGGGCACCACCAATTATTTGTCCATTTCCCCGGAAATCCTTTAATGTGCGATTCAATGCTTCTAACGATCTCCTGTGAGCCATTGATTAAAGCACATCGTTGCAGATCTTTTGCCTTTCCAGTCCTCTCTAATATGCTACATGTAGCTTCTACATTAGCATGCACATTTAAAGGCATTTTAAGCGCAGAGTGTGCCGTACGACCACCGTATAATAAAATTATATCGATACCTGACGAAACCATTGCTAGCACTATCACCATTTGATCGAATGGCTGCCAAAAGAAGTGAAAAATTGAATGTTTTACCAGTTCCGTAGGGCGAATCGAGGAAAAGCAGCTTTCAAAATTATCTCGTACATTATTTGTTGTTGGCCATTTAATCGAATTAATTTCAACTGCACAAATGCACATACTGTTGTCGTTCAAATACGTCATGTATTGCACACCTAATTGTACCAAAGCTTTATTTCCCATCACCAAAGACATTTCTTCGATTATAATCAATGCTTCATTGTACATTTCTTCAGTGAACACACAAATTAATATTTCCAGTACGGAGACGCGCTAAAATCAAAAAATCTTCCGACGTGTAGTCTCGATGATTTTCCCATAGTCGAATTGGATTTGATTGAGGGCTTCTAAAAATAATTATTAAAAAAAACAATGTTCAAATTTGGTTCGGGCTTGCAGACAAGGATACATCGGCAAGAGTAGCCTACCAATTTGTATCATCTTCTACTAATTGTAATCGTTGACATGCTTCACGGTATGTCGGACATAAGTCACCTCCAGCTGTTCGCAAAATATTGAAATCATGATGGTCCTTGAACATTCGGGTCAACTGTGTAAATTGAAAATCTGGGAAAAGTAATCATCCTTGTCTCCGTCTTTAAATTGTCTTTTCGCGCGGAGTCCCACGGCCCACTTACCCGCCCAACCGACCGAGGGGCGCAGCCGTGTACCGTACGGCACGATTCGCGAAAAGATAGACGCGAGATAAGAAAATATAGGTAAAAGTCGGGGAAAAAAGGAATAGTAAGATCAATTTTGTGCCAATAAAGCAAGTATTACTCGTTTTAGGAGCGGCAGAGAGTCAAGATTTGAGATTATAGGAAAAAGTTTATTATAGTCAGAACATAATACTCTGAAAGGCTCATGCAAGGCATAGTGAGATCTTCAATGATTTAATATTAGGGGAATATAATTTCTTGTTAATGTACTTGGCACAGAAAAGTTTAGCCGACTTACAAAAGTCGGGGCAGTCAACATCACAATGTATAAGGTTATAAATGAAGACAGTACCAAGTATCGTTCTACGGTTGGCTAGGGAGGGTAAATTAATCAACAGAAGTTTATTAGAATAATAAGGTAAGTTAAGATTTGCATCCCAGCTTAGGCGCCGTAAAGCAAAAAGAAGAAAGTTTTTTTGTACTGATTCAATACGACCAATATGTATTCCGTATTGTGGACTACATACGGGAGACCCATACTCCAGAATCGGACGTACTAGCAAAATAAATAAAGTTTTAGTCAAATAAGGATCATCGAATTCTTTTGACCACCTTTTAATAAAACCAAGCACTTCTCTGGCTTTATTAACCATGGACGAAATGTGATTAGAAAATTTTAGTTTAGGGTCCAAAAGAACGCCAAGATCGTTTACAAGAGTTATTCTATCCAAAGAGCTGCCACTTAACGTGTAACTCGCATATATCGGATTGACCCGATAAAAAGTCATCAGCTTGCACTTAGAACCGTTTAATTTAGTAAATTATCTCGGCACCAGTTTTGAAAATTATCTAGATCGGACTGTAAGTCTAAATGGCAGGAAATGTCCTTATACTGCAGGCCTACATAAGTACGCGAGAATGTAAATAATGTAAAAAGTAATGGACCCAGATGGCTCCCTAATGGGACACCGGAGGTAACACGGAGAATTTTAGAAATTAAATTTTTAAAAAGGATCCTTTGTGAACTGCCTGATAACTTGAGATCCATCTAAGGAGATCAACTGGAAAACCTAACAGGTCAAGTTTTGAACAAGAAGTAATTGATTTACAGAATCAAATGCTTTATTAAAGTCAGTGTAAATTACGTCTGTTTGAAAACTACTATTGAAGCCCTTTATAACAAATGTAGTAAGCTCTAGAAGGTTTGTGGTTGTGGATCTACGTTTAATAAATCCGTGTTGACACGGAGAAATGATTGATCAACAAAGGTGCTGCAAATGAGGAGTAATGATTTTTTCAAAAAGCTTTGGAATAGCTGACATCTTAGAAATACAGCTATAGGTACTGGCTTCTAACTTGTTAATTTTTTTGAAAAGAGGAATAACAAATGATTCCTTCCAAATATTTGGGAATTGGGAAGTTTCTAGAGATAAGGTAAACAACTTGTGAAGAGGTTTGCACAGGGCCTTAGCGCAATACCTAAGCACGCACCCAGGAATACCATCGGGCCCTGGCGAATAAACAGGCTTAATACGAAGAAGATCCAAAAGAAGAGAGCTTTCTGTTAAAGTAGGACAGAATATGAGGTTTGACTTGGATATGGTGTAAGAATAAGGCTGTGTTGAATAATCTAAAGTAGCGTATGTCGTTTGATCTGTGGTTGCCGTCATGTTTTCAAACGACAGCGAGGAAGGATATTTTTTTTGTTTTTTTTTAAGTGAAAACTTTTTATGGCGCGTTGGTCACTTTTGTGGTTTAGCATTTTCATCCGTTCTCGCGACAGATGAGATTTTACACAGATATACTCCTCGTGTATTCTTATAATATGCATATGTATACTATACGCGCTCTTTGCGATAGCGAGAGCGCAGCATGCTTTGCATGGGCATTCGTTCGTGCCCTCGCGACAGACGAGATTGATATTTCATTTGACTTGTTTTTAACACATTACCATACCATTACCAGCAACACAACAACAAATCTAAAGTGTTAATAGAATTAATAAAAACTTTGTTGTAGTGATTTTGTATACTATAGTGTTACTTTATTTTGTATACATTATTACAACTGCTGCTCGTCATCACGTAAGTAAATTATTATTTTATTTGGTAAATTTTGTTACGTACATGATACGTACATAAACAAATACAATACGTTATTAAATAAAATTATCTAAAAAATGAGAAACACATAGGGTACATATATGTTTACAATAGTGTACAATACTATTAGTTTACGCATATGTATATATCAGCTGTCTCTTTCTTCCGCTAGGGAGACAACTTCCTGTTTTATCAACAGTTCCATTACAAGAATACAAGTTTGGCGCTAGAGTTTAAAAAGGCGATGCATTTAAAGTTTGAAGTTGATAAATTTTAACAAAATTACAGAAAATCTCGAAATTTTGGGAAATTAGGAAAATTAACTCTATGCTCATTTCAGCTAAGAATTAAAAATTATCGGAAAGCCGGAAAAGTAGGAAAACCTGAAAAATCGAAAATATACTCATTTAATTAGAGAATTTCACTAGGGACGTGATTCGATGGTCGAAAATCGAAAAATAATTATGGGAAAGCCGAAAAAGTAGGAAAACCCGAAGAAATATGTATGCTACGATTAAAGCTTTAAAAAAATCTACATTTTTATTTTGATTATAGATTTGTCTTGAAAATAGATGCGGATGATTCAAATGATGCTCGAAAAAGAAAAAACTCGATAGATGACAGAAGATTTGATCATTATCCTATGATTTTGAGTGGAGATTTCAACATAAACTTTGCAGATGTCAAAAATCAATCATAAATTAAATTTTTATATGAAGAATTTGATTTAACGATGTCCAATAATCGCAATCTTAGCACAACAAAACACAAAACTACTATTGATGCAGTATTCACAAGATATATAAATAGATTTAAATCAAAATTGTTCATTTCATACTTTAGTTACCATACCCCTATTGTTTCAGTTTTAGAATTTGATGAAAATCCTGATAATAATTATGAAAATGCTGATAATGATGATGTAAGAGTTGTTGAAATTCAAAAAGTGCCCACATTGCTTTGATGAACTTGATTTTTGATGTACAATTTTTCATGTCGCGGGCGCACTTAAAAATGCTCACCCAAAAAAGTGCCCAACGCGCCATAAGTTCAAGTTTTCACTTCTGCCTGCACTCCCGGAGTGCAACCCCCTTGATTTTTTTGCTTTGCTATTTTTTTTATTGAATCTTCTCCTTTCGGATACTAACAATAAGTGTATCAAATCTAATAGTAATCTAACTAACAGTCATAAGGCTGGTTCTGAGAAATGCGGCCCTAAGAATATTTGCTGGGTTGGAAGGTCGTTGCGTTGAAGGCGGGTTCTGCTGGAAACCCGAGTCATGCCTCTTGCGAGATGATTTGGGTGCACGGAGAGTTTTTGTTTGTAGGACGTCATTTGTTAGTCACTTTCATCTTTTACTGCAATAATGCCGAGGTCTTTGTGGGTGTTTTGGTTGCGACTATACCACGGTGTGCGCGCTGTATGATGTCAATTTTATGTCCAGATAGGCTTGAGAGTAAAGTTGTAGACCAGGACCTTGTAGTCCAGATGCAGGGGCGATCGAATGTTTAATATCCAGTGGAAGTTTCTGGCTTTTAGTTTTAGATGTGATTTCTTGCATTCGATGTGTCTTCTCCAGGTTAGTCGTCGATCTAGGTGGACGCCGAGATACGTTACTTATTTGACTTGGGGAATCGGAGTACTATTCAATGATAGTGGAGGGCATGTTTGCCTGTTGATTAATATTATTTCCGATTCTCAAAGGCAGTGCGCAAATTGATGTGCCGGGGTAACATTGTGTGCTTCCAGATATGGTATTATGCGTGTTAGAAGGCATTTTTCGAACAATTTAGACAAACACGATAGTAAACTTATTGGTCTGTAGGATGAAGGAATTGTGTGGTCTTTTCCGGGCTTCGGTATTATCATGATAGTAGATTTTTTCCATTTGCTCGGATAGTAGCCGAGACGTATGATCCCATTGAAGAGTCCCCGATCACTTTCGCGATCTCTTTTGGCTGAAGCAATGTTGGTAGGTATAGTTTCCGATTCAATTTGTGGGAGGAGAAATGGACCAGTGGCAGGGCTCGCGTGGAAAACGCTTCGGAGATGTGAAGATGGCGATCTATTGGTTTGCCAAGCACGTCGCAGAGGCCTCTTTTCCAGTACAAGCTGTTCCAATTGCAGATTAGTTTTGAAATGGTTGATTTGCACGTCCTTCGATTGTGGTGTTGAAATAGTGGCGTGGATCTTTCGAGGTCCGCTTCGATGTTGAGCTTCGGGGTTAATTTGATGTGAGAACTTACATACATTTTATATTTTAACCAGTTTGTTCTGTGCGACGTCAGTCTCTGGGGGTGATCTGTAGTTTCTGGGCTTTGAAGCATTATTATTAGCACTGGCGAATGATCAGATGAAAGGTCCGAAAGCGCTTTGGCGCTTATTATGTTGCGTGGAATGTTTTTTGTCACCGCAAAATCTATCAAGTCTGGGACCATTCTGGGAAACATATTCCAATTTGTTGCTCAGTTTTGTAATTGCAATGTATAATTGCCTTCCTTTGGGAGTCACGAGTCGTGGGTATGTTTGGCATTATAATCTCCTGCTGCTATGAAGCGATCTCCAAGTAGGTTGTAAAAATCCATGAATTGTCCTTCAGTAATTGTAAAGCGAGGCGGGAAATAGACAGCGGCTAGGGAAAGGGGTCTGCTATCTGTCTGCACTTTGATAGACGTGGCCTGCAAGTAAAGTGGTGTTTGATGCGTTCCCTGACTAGGATGCCTGTTCCGCCGTGGGCTTTACCATCTGGATGATCTGTGCGGTAGAAAGTGTAACCTCTTATTTGCAAATTGTATTTGTTTGTGAGGTGCGTCTCTTTCAGTAGCATAATGTCGATATGATTTTCATTCAGGAACTGTGATATTTCATGTTTGTCCCAGGAAACGCCATTCGCGTTCCACATGGTTTTTCGTAGATTTGCCATCAATTATTTGGACTGCTTTGCTGCAAGCAACTGTAACACCATGTTCTGGTTTTGAACCAGTGTTTGCATGGTCGTTTTCATGAAGGACATAAATTTCATCAAACTTTGTTGCATAGTAACCATCATAGCTTCCAGTGGGCTTTGTGACTGTCGTGGAATCTGCTAAACGTTTTCTAGATCAGACTGGAGTGGGTTTTCCGTTCCTGTTCGAAGGGCATCGGCGTATGAGAATCCCTTCTGTGTATTTAGCTGACCAAATGAGGATCTTGCAGCCGTCCCGAAAAATACTTCCGGCGTCGTTTTTAAGTAAGTGTTCACGTTTTGAGTGTTTTGGTGGCGCATTGTTGTCACTCGTCGCATGCGGTCTTATAACTTCTTATAGACCACACAGCCCCTGTAGTTTTCCGTGTGATTTCCTCCTTAGTTTCCACATTTCTTCTTTTGAGGGTCTTCCTTGTTGGCAGGGCCATTAGCGGAATTGTGAAAGTCTCCACAAGCTACACATACTGATCGAAGTGTGCAGTATGTTCTGGTGGGTCCATACTCCTGACAGTTTGTACATTGCACTGGCCGTTCCTTTTATGTGGTTCTTCCACCTTAATTCTTCGGTGTTCGGTATTGCAGGTTATAGATGGGGTGCACTTCATTTTTCTTCAAGACTCTGCTGTCTGGCACCAGCTCTACTTTAAAAAGTGGTTGCGGCTTTTTGTTCCTGTTAATGATGTTACTAACGTTCTTTGCAGAAAAACCATTTTCTTTGAGGGCATCAATAGCTTCATTGGGGGATACGTCGGGCTCGATCCCTTTTAGTACAACTTGCAAGCCTTTGATGCTTTTTAGTTGCTACGTGTAGTAGTTTTTCTTAGCTTCCTCCAGGGATTTAGACACAGTTCGGAAATGTTCTTCGGATTTGGTATGAAGTTTGGTTTCGTGAATATTCCCTTTAGTGATCGGAACAACATGAAAATTTCCGTCCCCGACCAGCGCAACAATTTTGTTGACCGTTCGAGATTTTCTCCCTAATGTAAATTGGTGGGGTCTTTGGTTTCGTTTGGGTCTCTTTACCCAGTTCTGGTTGAGTTTCAGATAGGAGGGCAAATCTGTTGTTATTGGATCTCCCGAGTAATTCGTTGTCTCTTGGGACTCGGCTTATTTTTGGCTTATTACCCACCGCGGTTTTCTGCAGGCTAAGCTTACGCTTAATTTGGATGTAGCGATCCATACCGGTCTGCATGGCTGGGCACGATTGTTGAATATTTACTTGGGTTTGTTTTGTCATCATTTTAGTTGACGTTATATTTGGCGCTGCAGTCGACGACATCGCAGTCGATTCCGCGGTAAGAGCCGTTGCTATAGAAGTTGTTGGTTTTGCTGCCGTTGCTGTAGTTGTTTCTGTTACTTTTGGTGCGATTGCATAAGTTTTACCACTGCATGTTGCTGATGTGGCAAAGGTAGATTCTGATGGTGGGGGTTATTACATTGAGAACTCCACGCCGTTGGTGTGGGAGTAACAGTGAGTAAGGAGTGTACAACGATCGTGCTCTTTGGGTATCGACTGACAGTAGAGCCGGGTGGGTCTTTGTAGACGTTTTTTGCACTGCGCTATCGCTCGTAGATATGTACGAGAAGTACCCGTCTCTTCGGCGCACCGAGCTTATGCGCTCTTTATTTGGTTCGTCGGTCATTAAACTTTTAGCGTGGCACTATTATAAAATAATTTGCACTTGAATTTATCATATCACTGATTTTTTGTTATTTATTTGGTTTTAGCGACTTTTCGCCTATTTTGTAGTACACAAATTTAGTTTTTTTACATTTTTTTTCTTTAATACATCCACTTTCTTCAGCTTTTCCCGGAGCTCGCGCAAAGCACGTCCACTCTCTTCGGAGTTTTAGACTGAGGAAGGATATGAATTAGATTACGCTTGGTGTTAACGAAGTTATAAAACTGTTTCGGGTCGTGAAAGAACGGGACCTTACAACAGTTTAAGTAACTATTATAACACTAAACATTAAGCACGGTAAATCTTGACCGAACACTTAAATATATAGTAAAAACAGATTGAGAACCGGTATTTTTTATATTTCCTAAAAAGTCTGGACATTACATTTCTTAAGTGTGTCAACTCTTTGCTAAACCAAGGTGATTTATTACAAATGTATTACAAATATAAATAATGGTATAAGATCCATATCATCCTACAATCGAACTTACAATTGACACGGGTAGAGTTATAGAAGAAAAATCAACCAAACGAATACATTGTTTTCGCTAGGCAGAATTTATGAGGCTAAATAATTTTATTTCTGGCTTTAGGTTGCGTGAGTGGTGCTACACTGGACAGAAACACATCTTCAAGATTTGATACTCAAGCAGGCCGTCAATAAAATCATGCTGTGCTATAGGTAGTATCGATTGTCTGATCCATCCTCAGTGCACCATGTTGCTCCAGGTTTATTAAAATCACATAGAACTACTAACTGATCCCTATCGGAATGCTTAATTGCTACAGACCTAATAACGGAAAGGTGATTTAAATAATCAGGAAGTTCAGACAACGGCGGAATATATGAGCAAGTTATATACATAGAGTTACCAGGAAGCGAAACCTTTACACATATAAATTCAATGGTATTGAATTCCTCAAAAAAAAAACTCCTCTGACGAGAGGTTTGAATCAACTCCAATTAAGACTCCATCTCACCGTAGAGGGACGGTCATACCTATATATTGGGTACTTACCTGGAAAAACTTCGGAGCTAAAGATCTCCGGCTTTAACCAGGTTTCTATAAACACGATAATATGAGATGCAAGGGAAAGGCTATACAATTTAGTGAGCTTGCTACGAAAGCCTCTTGAATTCTGATAGCAAAGAAGGAGGTTAGAAGTTAGTTTTTAGAAATTGGTACATTGGTTTACCTCGAATAGAAAGTTTTACTCCCATGGGCCCCTTCTTTTTTATCTGAGCCTCGAACAACCATATTATCCGACCGAAAGTCAACAGAGCATATGGCTTCAAAAAGCTCGTTTGGGACAGTTATCTTGAAAGATGAAATGTCTTAAACTTAAACTTTTCCGGTAATGTAAATGTAAATGTATAGTCAAATGTTTGTACATACGGAATTTTTGGGCGCCAAATACACTTTTTTCTCAATATGTACAAGAGGAAAAGTGTATTTGGCGCGCAAAAATTCCGTATGTACAAACATTTGACTATATATTGTGCATATGTATAAGCCGTTTGTTTACGTACATACGGCATTTTTGCGCGCCAAATACACTTGGGTTTCATAAATACATTGATTTAGTGATGCGTACATACATACGTGCACAAAATTATTTAAAACAAGAAAGGAAAGCTAACTTCGGGCGGAGCCGAAGTTGATATACCCTTGCAGAATACTCTGTAAATTATATTCTCCAAAATTATTCATGTGATGCATTCTTAATACTCATAAAAAATCCCAACTTCCTAACTTTAAAAACACCAAAGTTATGGCATTTCCAATCGTTCAGTTATATGGCAGCTATAGGATATAGTCGGCTGATCCTTATGAAATTTGGTAGGTCGGATTGATTGGCCAAAAATAAAACCCATAGAAAATCCCAACTTCCTAACTAAACAAACACCAAAGTTATGGCATTTCCGATTAATCAGTTATATGGCGGCTATAGGATATAGTCGTCCGATCCTTATAAAATTTGGTAGGTCGGATTGATTGGCAAAATTTAAAACCCATAATAAATCCCAACTTCCTAACTTTACAAACACGAAAGTTATGGCATTTCCGATCCCGGCCGTTCCGACTTATATACTGCGTGCAAAGGAAAGAAGGGTGTGTGCAAAGTTTCAATTCGATAGCTTTAAAACTGAGAGACTAGTTTGCGTAGAAACAGACAGACGGACAGACAGACGGACAGACAGACGGACAGACAGACGGACAGACAGACGGACAGACAGACGGACAGACAGACGGACAGACAGACGGACAGACGGACATGGCTATATCAACTCAGGAGGTGATCCTGATCAAGAATAAATATACTTTATAGGGTCGGAGATGTCTCCTTCACTGCGTTGCACACTTTTGACCAAAATTATAATACCCTCTGCAAGGGTATAATAAAACTGCGATTTTATCCTTATTCACATTTTCCTTCTCAAATATGTACATTAATAAAATATAAAAGTAAAAAAAAAATAAATTAAAAAAAAAAAAAAAAAAAAAAAAAAAAAAAAAAAATAAAAAAAAAAAAAAAAAAAAAAAAAAAAAAAAAATAAAAAAAAAAAAAAAATAAAAAAAAAAAAAAAAAAACAAAAAAAATATAAATAAATAACTAAATACAATAAAATTTTTTGCCAACAATGACTAAGGTAAAAATTAAAATAAACAAAAAAAACAGAAGTCAACAAAGGGAGTAGCAAGATATACAAATATATAAACAATCAATACAGTTTCATCGATTTCCAAATATTTTCCTCCGATTCTTCTCGTTGTTTATGGCACTGTGCTTTCTACTCCGCACAAATTAACAGTGTGACCGTTCTCTGTGGCTTTCTTTTCTTTTGCGTGCGTTCATTTGCAGCGACGACCAACTCGTTGGCGACTCAAATCGCGCCGAGAGCTTAACGGTGAATATCCTCACGTTCTCAACGAAACGCCCCTTGCTCAGGTCAGTCGACAAGAGCTGATCCGCAAAGTTCGAGTCCAAGAATGGTCGATCCCATCTATCCGTTTGGACAGGTCCCAAATCGCGTCTCCGCGGCCGTCTCAATTAACACCAAAGGCTGCCATTGCCATTCCAAGGGCAAAAAGTGTCGAGACTATCTCCGGTCCCCCGTCAAGGCTTTCTCGGTCGGTGTCCACGATGGCTCAAACTGCGATAGACATCGCCCTCAAAAAGTTTATTGCCACAACAGACCGGGTTAGCCAATTTCAAGCGGATATTATACTCCGAGCGCAGCTGAACCAGAACGACTTTCCCCTGGCATGTGCCAAGTCCATCGGGACCAAATCCGGGCCTTGTGGGAAAAGGTGGAGAAGAGCTATGAAAGTTGCTCCGATCTTCGCCCCAGCGCGTAGGCTTAATTCCTACGAGGCCAGAGTGACTCCAGCCCCAAGAGGGTGCGATCTCTGCTCCAGAGAGAATCATCCTGTTCGCTTATGTCCGCGCTTCCTTGAGATGGATGTAAATGGCAGCTGGCCGGGAATCTGCCTTCGTATCCAGTCCCTCGAGATCTTCTTAAGGGAATTCCTGACATCCCCCTTGCAGATCCCAAGTTCTTCGAGAGCTCCCAAATCGATGTCTTGATAGGAGCCGATATTCTTCCGTCCATCCTCCTCGGCAACGCCAGGGCTAACATTTGCGGTTCACTTCTCGGCCAGGAAACCATTTTTAGATGGGTGTTGACAGGCCCCATATCTCCAGCGGTCCCCCGCAACGTGTCCACCTTCTCCACTCGAGTTACCTGCGGACTCGACGACACGTTGGATCATCTCCTTACCAAATTCTGGGAGGTGGAGAAAGTGCCCACACAGATAGTCCCCAAATCTGATTCTGTCTGTGAACACAATTTTGTCCAAACTACAAGAAGGGGCAATCGTGGCAAATACGTTGTGACGCTCCCCTTGCGCGATCCCAAACATAGTGGTTCCGAGCTCGCATCCTTTGCTCTGGCTCAATTCCTGCGTAACGAGGAGCGCCTAAAAAGAGATCCTCCCCTGAAGGCCCGGTACGACTCTGTAATCCAAGAATACCTCGACTTAGGTCACATGGCCGAGGTCCCTTTGACGAGCAGTTCCGCCACGTACTACCTTCCACATCACGCCGTTCTTAAGCCCGAGAGCACAACCACTAAAGTGCGGGTGGTTTTCAACGCCTCTAGCCCTTCCGCAAACGGGACCAGTCTGAATGACATACTTTACGCGGGCCCGGTCTTACAATCCGACCTCACGATTCAAATCCTGAAGTGGCGATACTTTAGGTTCGTTTTCAACGCCGACATCGAGAAGATGTATCGGCAAATTTGGGTAGACCCCCAGCATACTCCCTTGCAGCGTATTCTATTCCGCAATTCCGATGGGGAAATCCGCGACTACGAGTTGAAGACAGTCACCTTCGGGGTCAATTGTGCCGACGACGAAGAGTCGAGGTATCCACAGGCGAGTCGGATTATTCGACAGTTCATGTACGTCGACGACGTACTCGCGGGGGCAGACTCCAAAACCGAAGCGCAAGCGGCTATCCGCGAGCTCCAGGGGGCCCTGGATTCAGCAGGATTCCCCCTTAGAAAATGGACATCCAATAGCAAGGCGATTTTGGCCAACATCCAGAGTGACCATCTCCTTCGCGCGGACTTCCTTGAAATCGACGCAGAGAGCACGGAGTGCGGTGGAAGGCGACGTCTGACGAGTTTTTCTTCATTCCGCCCGAATTGACCTTGTCTTCAACGTTCACAAAGCGTCAAGTCCTATCCCAAATCGCCAAACAATTTTATCCAGCGGGTTGGCTCGCCCCCTTCATAGTCCGGGCAAAGATGTTCATGCAGGACATTTGGCTCCAAAATCTAGGATGGGACGATGCCCTCCCTCGAGATTTTTGCCAAAGATGGGTTGACTTCCTGGAAAATTACTCCGCTCTTGATCAGATCCACATTCCCCGATGGGTCGCTTTCCGACCACATGTGAAAATTGAGCATCATGGGTTCTGCGACGCCTCGCAGAAGGCGTACGGCGCAGCCCTCTACGTCCGAGTTGAGGCTGGGTCCGCGGTAATGGTGAACTTGCTCACGGCAAAGACGCTGGTGGCCCCAGTAAAAACGGTGTCGCTCCCGCGGCTCGAGTTGTGCGGAGCCTTGTAATTGTCCGAAATGGCCAACGCCGTTCTTCCGAAGATGCCCGTGCAGGCGTCCGCCCTGCACTGTTGGACGGACTCTACGATTGTTCTCGCCTGGTTGCATAAGCCAGCGTGCCACTGGACAACGTTCGTGGCAAATCGTGACCAAGATTACCCAGCTTACCGAGGTGGTAGCCCGGCAAATCTCGCTAGCCGGGGGGTGGCGCTTCAAGACCTTGCGGACAGCCAGCTGTGGTGGCATGGTCCTGCCTGACTGCCATCTGTCTCGACTCCTCGTCCATTTTACGCATCGCATAACGCTGCACGGTGGCAATCAGCTTATGATCCGTCTGATCCGTTCCAAGTTCTGGATCCCGAGGGTGAGGAATTTGGTCAAGTCCGTCATATATTCATGCAAGGTCTGCATCATCCACAAAAAGAGGTTGCAAACGCAACTGATGGGAGACTTACCCAAAGAACGAACGTCCTTCTCGCGCCCTTTCACATATACCGGTGTGGACTATGCCGGTTCCTTTGACATCAAAAACTACACGGGACGAGCCTGTCTCATTACGAAAGGGTATGTGCTGGTGTTCGTGTGCTTCGCCACTAAAGCCATCCATTTAGAACCTACTTCCGACCTTACGACTGAGAAGTTTCTCGCCGCCTTCGCCCGTTTCGTGTCCCGAAGAGGATGCCCCCGCCGAGTTCAGTCGGACAATGGGAAGACCTTTGTGGGTGCGGCTGCCCTACTCTCCCGCGAGTTTCTCCAAGCTCTCAAGGAAGCTGTGACAGGTGCCTATAGTCACCAGCAGCTGCTCTGGCAATTCATTCCTCCGGGAGCACCCCACATGGGAGGTTTGTGGGAAGCAGGTGTTAAGAGCTTCAAGACCCTGTTCTACAAGTCTACGGCGACGCGAAAATATACATTCGAAGAGCTGTCCACGCTTCTAGCTAGGATCGAAGCATGCCTGAATTCGCGTCCGCTCGCGCCGATGTCCGAAGACCCCACTGACCTGTTGGCACTTACGCCTGGGCACTTTCTTGTTGGAGGGCCCCTCCTCGCCATGGTCGAACCCGAGATAAAGGGGGACACCACATCTATTATAAACCGCTGGCAGCACCTGAAGGCTCTTCATCAACAATTTCGTCTGCGATGGAAGGAGGAGTACCTCAAGGAACTCCATAAGCGGAATAAGTGGCGAACCCCTACAAGAAATCTCCGTGCCGGGGACATGTTGGTAGTCAAGGAAGACAACCTTCCGTCCAATGAGTGGCGATTAGGCAGAATCGCCGCGGTGTTTCCAGGAGCCGATGGCCATGTTCGTGTGGTCGACATCCGCACTGCACGGGGACTCATTAAGCGTCCCATAGCGAAGGTCGTCCTTCTTCCATTGGAAGAGTCCGCCTGCCCGCAATAACCAGTCGACCCTTCACTCCGGTGGTTCAATTCATCACTCCGATTCGTAGCGTCAATTAATAGTTCCAACCCGTAGTTCCAATTCACAGTTCTTATCACTACTGATCCAAATTTTTTATTTTGTCCTATTCCGCCAATCAGATCTCAAGAAATCGAATTGAAATTTATAAGTACCGCAAGAGCGCAGAAACTGCACGCTTAGAGCGGGAGCGTAATTTAGTTCAAGTGCATGCAAAAGAAACACTAAAAACAGCACTACGACTTACGACGAACAAAGCACAAAAGAGAAACGGCGGGGTTACAAGAAAAGAAAACACAGAACAGAACTACGAAATTAAAAAAAATTTTGATTATTATTTTGTTTAGTTTACTCGCGAACCGAACGGAATTTAAATGTATATTTAAATAGCTGATATGAAGAATATTTTTATACAACCCACCGAGTGGATTAAACGAAACAAAACACTTTTGCGCAGAAAAAAAACACGACCGTTCACTTTGAAAGTCAAAGACACCTTACGCAATACGTTTCAGTTTTATGCCCTCTTCCCATAGAGTCCATCCGTTCGAAACGGTTGGGATTTTTGACAAATGAGAAACACCGATTCCCACAGAGCACATCCACCATCCACCATCCAATAACAGCTGATCTGAACAGCTGTGGCTTATCATTTTAGCCCGTTGCATTTTGCACAACATTTAAAATGAGCACAACAGCTTTATAAATGATACTTGGTAACAGACTGCAAGTGATCTACGCGAACAACCAAATCGAACTAATCTGTCTGCAGTTTTTTGCCAGCCTGCAGAAAAAATATGAACCGCTTTTGCCTAATATTGTCTAACTGGTAACAAATCAAGTTCATTATATATAAATGTTTGTTTTTTGGTTTATAATAGTTATATATTTTATTTCATTTTTATTGTTCTGATCCATGTTGTGAGTACGGTATGCGCATAGGAAAGAGTGGAGCAACACCTAATGCTGCCCCACGGATGGATCAGTAATTTATTAATTATTAAAAGTAAAAACAGCATTTTTTGAATTAGCGCCTTCCTTTTCCCAAAGTTACACGCCAATTTTTTTTAAAATTTTCGTAGTGAATGTTTCAATTTTCACTGTCTAGAAAAAGAACTCAGAGTTGCACCGAAAAAACATCGCCTAACTATCGCATAAAAAAGTCCGTCAAATTTGGATGGGGAACTAACTGGGAATTTTCGGAACGGCCAAACCTTATGGACCATCCGTTCAACGGATGGTGGATGGATCTCTGTGGGAAGAGGGCACCGAAAAAACATCGCCTAACTATCGCATAAAAAAGTCCGTCAAATTTGGATGGGGAACTAACTGGGAATTTTCGGAACGGCAAAACCTTATGGACCATCCGTTCAATGGATGGATCTCTGTGGGAAGAGGGCATCAATCTTTTGCAATGATAAAAAACAACAAAATATTCAAAACGACAAAGATTTGATCAAATATATTCAGCTAATTTAAAGATATTATTTGCATTAAAGGTACAGGCCAGTTTTGACTTGGAAGACCGCGATCGGAGTTTCCTTTAAAAGTACAAAATTTTTGTATGGTAAGGTTTTTTTATAAGACTTCAATTTAGTCCAGCTCTTGATAAACACCAACGCTTTGTCTGAGTTTTTGCGGCAAAAGAAACCAAATGTTGGACCTACATATGTATGTTGATTTTTAACTACAACTGATTCCAAGAAAACAAATTTTTTTGCGCCATTCTTAATGCGCCATTAAAAAAAAAATTGTATATGAAAATCAATCTAGTCTAAGGTTTACCTACAAAATAAAGTTTGATATTTAAAGTATTTAATTGATTTAAATTAGATTACGCAGTATTGCACCTAAAACATAATGGCATATGATAAAAAATATGATGCACAAGAAACGAATCCCAAAGTATTTTTAAGCAATTGTTTTTAAAGTCTTCCAGCCAAAATTCATATCTTTGATCAAATGATGATGAAAGTACTCGAGGCCATCGTTCCCAAGGGCTCTATATTTTTAAAAGTCGGACCTGACCTATTTGCATCAAAAACATTTACAACAACAGTGGTTTCAGAACATTCTCCACATTTTCGAATCAGAAATGAGGTTTTTCAAAAAAGAATGGATATTAAAGAAATATTATATATTCTTGACCAGGATCGCGCCCTGAGTTGATATAAGCATGTCCGTCTGTCTGTTTCTACGCAAACTAGTCTCTCAGTTTTAACGATATCGAATTGAAACTTTGCACACACCCTTCTTTCTTTTGCACGCAGTAATTAAGTCGGAACGACCGGGATTTAAATAACTGAATGGAAATGAAAATTGTTTTGATACAAAACACCGATGGGATTAAACGAAAACAAAATATAAAATCGGAGCGCAGAAAAAAAAACACGACCGTTCACTTTGAAAGTCAAAGACAAATCAAATCATCAGATCTACACAAATAAAAAAAAGGAGTTAATGCTGTAGCTCTTTTGGCTGCGCTTCTAGCTGTGAAATAGAAGCGTTGACCATTTTCAAGATGAACTACCGTTCAATACATGTCTTTTATGTGTTGGATAAGACAGAATGCGCCATATTGCCTCATTGGTACTTATGTATCGACCCATTTGATATCTTTTTATTTCATTATTTTCGTTTTGTACTGGTCCAAAATTGGCCATGTCACTTTCCTTGTTGATGTATTTGCAAATGTATATAATTTAATTGACCGAATTGCCATTTAAATGAGCTTTATACGTTTTGGACATCAATAGTGAATAGGGCACAATCCAACGATTGTCGACTTCATATAGTTGATTTTCAATTGATGCAGTTGTCGACCTGCCATTATCTTGAGTCGATCGACGACGATATAACGGATAAACGTCGTTGCCTGTCACTGTTTCTGCAAGTAAGTCTCGCGGATAAAGCTTTGTACATTTACCATCAATCATACATGGAGAACTTGGATTTTCCACATGGACCGTGTATCACGTTCTTTTGTTAAAATATCAAACAATTCAGGATCGATTGTCTGAATAGTAATTTCCGCTGAAATGACATCATCAAATCGATTAGGTCGTAGTTTTTCGTTTAAGCACATCAAAATGTGGACATGAGGCAATCCTCGTTTTTGCCATTCGATAGAATTAGAATACAGCCAATCCTTACACGTCCAAAAACATGATGTTTCACAATTAATCATTTTAATTTTTGTTTGAATTCACGCGCCGTTCAGACAATCTATTGGTGATTGTCCGGGCAACATTCTTTAATTTCATTCCATTGTGGGCCACACGTAACCGTGATGAACAACCAAATGGCATAGCGTTTTGAGCATATTCGAACATAAGGCGAGGGCCACCAGTATATGATGATGGCAATATAATCATACTGCATACATTTTGTGCATTTCCTTCTTGAATAAGCGGATTACGCTGGTGAACGTATCTTATGAGCGTGATTCAGCTTGGTGATATCTAATATAGTTTAAGCGTTCAGATTCAATATTTTTACGATCAAGGGAGCCGCCGTTCTGGCCACCACGGTAAGCTTTATTTACCTGGCCTACTTCTTGCGCTGACCTTTTTTTTCGTTTCGTTACCTAAAATTGAAAACATTCAATTAAACTAAATTTTCAACAACCAATAAACTCGCCGATGGGTTTCGCCTTATGTTGTTTAAAATGTTTCCGTACCGTTTGCTGGATTAATCATATGTTTTCTGCGATGAAGAACAATGTCACGTGCATGGAATTCTTCACCAACAATTACTATTGCTTCTTCGTCGATTGTCGGCCAATTGGTCCTTTGTCAGCTTGAATAACAATTATACAATCAAATTTATAATCTACATCTGAAACATATAACAATGAGCCTGCTCTGTACTAAACCTGGCGTTGAATCTATGTAGGTAATGTAGAGTAATAGCACATTCGATCACATTTCACATTCTAAAAATTTGTTTAATTTTAATGTATATTAATGAAATATTAATGAAAAAATTACCTTAAACGTAGGCATAAATTGTCTCTAATGCCAAAAGACGTCATTGAAAGCACGAATTAATAACTGGAGACCAATGATCGTTTCAAATTTGAACTTGAATGCGTGGCAATGCTGGCAAGTCCATTCTACCTATGCTTATTTTTGGCAGTGAGTTATAAACTAGTGTAGACTTATATCCAAATGCAGAGCCTTGCCGTGGAGCGATTCGTTGCGTTCCTCGCGTTGCTCATCGTCCTCCATTGACCGTAAGGCCAAATTGGACCGTGCATGTCGCGTTTGGCGACCAATATTTGATCGTTTTGTCATAATAAACTCTAAATAAAATAATTTGTTTAAACACTGCAAATATAATGCACACATAATTATTATTCCAAAAAAAGATCTCAATTCACTTACGTTAATAGTTTGTTTTATAAAACATGTACAAATATATAAATACACAATTCGTTGGCGTTGTGAACAGTTATGTTAATAAAAGAAAGCTCAATTTTATTTGACATTTTAAAATAAATTGTAACTGAAGTTTTGTTCAATGAAATATTGATATACATAAATATTATATATACACAAAACTGAATTTATTGGAATGGCGGTTGCTCCTTCTTTCAAAAGTTGATACTTATATAAAAACCTTCTTTGCATGGTCTATTAACAAACAAAAAAATAAATCAAAATCGTATGTATGTGGCAGTCGGTATGCTATCCCACACACAGTTATAAAGATTAGGAACCTGTTCAATCTACCAGCGATCGTCAAGCCAGATGCGGTAGGACTTCAGCGTCGAATTGATACATCGACAGCTATTCGGGGGTCTATTTCTTGTTCATAGCTACATCATTTAACTCATATTTATTTAAAGTTATAAGTCCAATAGGCTTACCTTCATGTGATATTACGACACCTAAATGCATAATTTGTTGTATAAAGTTAGGTAAGACATTGACATTTCCCTAAGTTATCTAATATTTCATACATGTTCGGAATAGGGAATAGCCATCGGATGACTTTTGCCTCTTTTTTCTTGGATATCAGCACTGCAATAAAGATATTTGCATTTTCTGTTAAGCCTAGTATCCAGATCGACAAACGATTACGCTAGCGTAAAAACTTTAATCTTTCCAGTTTGACCAAAATGTTGAGAGTTCATCAGATTTAAGCGTGCTACGGTCGTACTGGGTTTGTTGACAAGCAGTTAAAATTCAAATATCGTATTTGCGGGAAAGAGCCTTTAAATGATATTATCAAATACCTTGGCAAGACAAGTCTGCCGGTGTATAAAGAAATTAAGAAACAATACAATTTAAATTTAACAGTTGTTTTTTTAATTAACTGATAATTATTTGCTAATTTAAAGTTCATGGCTGCACTTTTATTGTGTTTTTTCGTAGATTCTGGACCTAAAAAACATTTTGCTCTGACAAGAGGCACCCCAGATAGTATTAATGTTAATTTGTCCTCACATGTAAACACCTGCAATCGACTTTTGTGAGTTTTTTGAGTTTTTCCCTCCATTTCTTATAATGTTCAGTGAGAAGCGCACGCCAAAAGATTAAATTTTTTAATCTTTTCGCTAGGGTTCACCCAAAGTTAATTTCCGCAGACTGGCAACGCTATGGAATTTTCTGGTATTTTTTTCGTCGATCAGGGGACCGACGTGAAAAAAAGGCCCGACGAAAAGTGAACGCCAGCTGTTTGCCTCTCGCTCTCTCTCATGACTGGCGTACGGTTTTCGTCGATCAGGATACTAGGCTTTAAAAAATATCACTCGATGATATTTAAAAATATCGTAAAAAAATATCGATATATCGAGTATTTTTGATATTTTTTAATGTTCAGCTAAATTTTAAAAAAGGTTTCCTGTTTCTGTAAATTTGGGTCTTTTATAGGCCTAAGAATGTGTATAATCAAAAAAACTTTATAATACATCAGGGAAAGAAGTATGTGCACTTTTTAATTTTCTTTTATTTTATCTAAAGTTAACGGTACAGTTTTTGTAAGTACGCAGTTTTGTATTAACATCTCCTAATTCAATGGTCCTCTTTGGGATTCATTCGTTGTCCCGTTTTTAATAACATGTGCTGAAACTTGTGATTTTAATAAGAAATAAGTATATGTGCAAATTAAGATTATTGTGTTATTGATAGCGAGTAAGATAAGAAGTGTGATCTTAAAATATTTTTTAATCAGCGGAACGTAAGTTTTTTTTTTTAATTTTATATATTGTAAATAAAATAGATTGTTTATCCTTGTAGAATAAAATAATTAATATTAAGTTTGATTTTACGGTAGAATGCCATGTGGTTTACATTTAGATAAAAGGTCAACTGAATCTTGACGTATCCAAAAGACGTATAAACCAAATTTTGAACTAGAACAAAATGGTTTCATATGGTTCACGCGACGCTGTACCAAGGCTATTAAAGCGTCACATAACCGCTCGTCTACAATTTCCTGAGCAATACAAATTTTGGTGGGCGGAGGTATATTTTCGGAAAAAAAAATTTAATTTAGACGGTCCGGACTCCTGTCAAAAGTTCTGGCGCGACAAAAGGCAACCACGACAAGTCTGCCATAAACGAAACCACGGTGGAGGAGCATTAATGGTTTGGGCCGGATTTGGGTGTGCTGGGAAGTCTTCACTTTGTTTTATACCGACTAGAACAAATGCAGAAATTTATATAGAGTAACTAGAAACAGTTCTCATCGAATTTGCTGAAGACATTTATGGGGATGAGTGGATATTCCAGCAAGACAACGCGCCAATCCACACAGCTCGTAAAATTAAAGACTTTCTGGCAGCTGGAAAAATACCGCTATTGCAATGGCCAGCGATCAGCCCGGACCTAAACCAAATAGAAGATCCGCCAGTTCGACACAGTTAATGACCTCAAAAAGGCTTTGATCAAGGAAAGGTATCAAATTAATCAGACAACTCTGTAAAACTTGGTAATGCCCAATCGGATTTATCAAATTTGTATAAAGAAAGGAAATCATGTTAATTATTAAGAATATTAATATTATATTTAAAATTGTTAAAAAATTGTTCAACTTGTATTTCGAAATTTCGTGCAGTATGCACATATACTTATTTTATATGAAATTAAAGTTCTTTATTAATTTTAAAGTTATTCTAAACGTTTACGAAAAATATATTAATATTTTTTTGGTAATATGTATTCAAGCAATATAAAAAAAATTTAATCAAAAACCTAATATAATTACTTTGTTTTTTTTTTTTTAAGTATTGCAATGCACATATACTTCTTTCCCTCAGGTATTTGATTTCATCAACCATGAACTGCAAATAAGAGCAATTTGGGAGACAATAAACTATTTTTTATTTAAAACTGGAACTAGAACAACTCTTATTTACGTTCTTTGATTTAAAAAATAGTAACAAAATTATGAAGGATATGGTATAGTATAATTTAATTGATTTAATGTAATGAAAACAAATCAGTATTTAGTGATTTTAGAAATACTCGTTCCGTTACATGTTGGTTTGTCATTCGACAACGGGAGTCACAAACGACACACTTGGTGCTTATTTTTAAGGTGGGATAACAGAGTTGTCGTGTTTCCACTGGTTTTAATCACTTTTAGTCACAAATTAGCTTTTAGGCCTGTGTAATACTCTTTCGCCAAACTCATCTTCACAATTAAAATTTTTGTTCACCTTCTGGCTTAAGAGTGACCAAACATAAAATATTGGATATATCATCTCAAAAATATCAATATCGCCTATTTTTGTCCAAAAAATATTGCGATGATAATATTTTTTTAAGACGAAAATTATCGATATATTGATATTTTGATATATTTCCGACATCTCTAAAGTGAACGCCAGCTGTTTGCCTCTCGCTCTCTCTCATGACTGGCGTACGGTTTTCGTCGATCAGGATACTAGGCTTTAATACCTTGTATAAGCCTTTCTCAATTAATTTTTCTACTTCTGTATCACAAATGTTTTGTATTGTTTGTATAACGTGTTCGATTTCGTCCGTGAAAGTCACTGAGTATAAATGCTTTAGCAGCTTTTATATTTGACAAAAGTTTGATTACGTTCTTTCATTATGTTCACTATAAAAAATTAAAAAATACTTAATTTAAATTTTTCATAAAATTAATATTGCTCAGGGTAATTTTTTACAATTTTTCCTATAAGAATGCCAAATTTGAAAATTTTTTAGATGATAACAATTTTGAAATACTGAACTCAATATATTTATTCAAAGTTACTGATTCTCCTATTTTTTGAATTCTAGTAGAACTATTTTTGATTGGGTATTTTAAAAATTATTTACCTGTTAAATTTATGCTTTAGCCTGTCTCAATAAGGCAAAGGCATGAATAATTATCAACTTCAATTTTTTTTGCTGTGTTATTCTTCCAAAGCGGTTGTCTGAACAAATTTTAATTGCTGTTGATCTGATTCTGAGAGTCGGGCACGTTTTTCGGGAATACAAGTACTCTGAGTACTTGCCAAATAATTAAATTGAATAATGGATATCTCAGGATGTATTTGGTTTGGTGCATAGGGTATTTGCAAAAACGTCAAGTATATACGGTTTTAAAAAATCATTTTTATTTTAAATTGATTATATTAATTGCTTTAAATGAAATTATGCTTTCTGAAATTATGAATAAAAAAATTAGCAAACCTTGGCAGACTTCCAGCTGTTAAATTATATATTCGAAATTTGGATTTCAATGCTCAAAAACAATGAAGCTATGTCGATCTTATAATAAATTTATACAAAAGAAAAACCGTAATCGTTAAAAAGATTATATCTCGGAGTATATCGATATATGTATGTTGAGAATTTGGAAAATTTTCGAACTTTTTAAAAAATAGTAGAAGTGAATAGTAGTAGTTATAGAGTTATATAAAAAGTTATATAGATATGAAAAAAAACAAATATTTAATTTTTTTAAGTTTGTTTTGTCGTGAATTAATTCTAAACTTCTCCTTCTAACAGACATTTAAAATCCATCATGTTAAAAACGGAATTTTTTTAAATAGTTGCATTAACTTTGAATATATTTTAAATATAAATATATTTTGGCATGTTCTTTTTTTTGTTACTTTTTTGAAAACTAAAATTTAAGTACAAGACATTGTTAAATAGTTCTAAATAAAAACCTGATTGAAGACAATAAATTAAATTTATGTTTAAAAAAGAAACTTGTTAGATATTTGTATAAAATTTGATTTTGAATTTTTTAATGGTTGTACGCAGAGATATGCGAGCTTTTATATTTACCCAGTAGTTCCGTTAATCACCTTTTAATTGATGAATCATCACCAAAAATTAATCACTGTTGATGGTTAATCGATGAATTTTCATACAAAAAATTAATGAATTTAACATTGACATATCTTATGAGTTAATCAGTGAAAATGAACATATTTTAATCAGTAATTCATCACAATTTCATCAGCAATTCATCACATTTTCATTAGTAATTCATCGCATTTTCATCAGTAATTCATCACATTTTAATCAGTAATTCGACGCATTTTCATAAGTAATTCATCACATTTTAATCAGTAATTCGACGCATTTTCATCAGTAATTCATCACATTTTCATCAGCAATTCATCTAATTTTTTTCAATTAAAAATCATATTATTTCATCAGGAATTATTCGCGCTTTCATCAGTAAATAAACACATTATATGATCAATATTTGCATTTAATTTAATATATAATTTTTATTTACATTGGTTATTATTTTTATTATAATTCTAAATCTTCATCTTGATTTAATTTACGTTTTTAGTTGTCTCGGGGGCGTTGGGGATGTTTCGGTGCTCTTTAGCATCTTTTTTTTGTATGCGTGCAGGTCTGACACACCCCATGGCCTTGTTGAGAACTTAATGTGCAGGCTCTCCCCGAAAAGTAATATCTAAAATGATAAAATTATTATATAATATATAAAAACGTAGAGCGCGAAAAAAGTTATGCAATCCGTTCTCTCAAATGCAAGTGCATGTAAAAACCGTGAAAACAACTTCGAGCAAGGACAAGGGAACCGTTAAACTTATTGTTCACAATGTGATAAAGTTTTCTTTACATGTTTCACTTCGCGTCAAAGCAGGGTATATAAAACATGTCCGACTATTAAAATATTAACATCAGTTAAATTTACCTAATAAATGAATCCATTTCTTTCCAAACATTCATAATTCATGTTATTTTAAAAACAAGAAAGGAATTAAACTTCGGCAAACCGAAGTTTATATACCCTTGCAGTTACTACAAATCGACTACATTTCGATTTCTATGCCTATATCACTAAAAACAACTTTGCGATGCATTTTGCTATCGTTTCTATGGCAGCTATATGACATTGTTGTCCGATTTTAGTTTAATTAAATCCGTAATTCCATAATTGAATATTACAAAATCCCAAGGGACAAAAAAATTAAAATAAAAACAAAGTTGTAATTTTGTTCAATTTTATTTTCGATTGTTCCTATGGAGCTATATGACATAGTCGTCCGATTTGGCTCGTTCAGACTTCTATACTACATGCAATAGAAAGACAACTTTTGGGAAAGTTTTAAGCAGATAGCTGTAAAACTGAAGGACTAGTTTCCGTAGAAACGGACGGACGGACAGACGGACGAACGTACAGACGGACATGGCTAGATCAACTCTCCTGGTGATGCTGATCAAGAATATATAAACTTTATAGGGTCGGAAATGTCTCCTTCACTGCGTTGCAAACTTTTGACTGAAATTATAATGCCCTCTGCAAGGGTATAAAAAAGTTTATCCATAAACTAGTATAATTAATAAGTATGGACTATAATATTTATTACAAGAATAAAATGATCTTATTCCAATTTCAAGGATATACAACAGGCGTTGTGATTTTTATAGATTGTCCACCACCAGAGTACGAGAGCGAGATGGAAATTTTTCTGCGTTTCCTACAACTGTTGACTGAGAGTTACGGCTATTCCTTCATTCGGCTCGACCGGACGGACAGCCGTACGGACGGACGGACGAACAGACGGACATGGCTAGATGGACTCTCCTTGCGATGCTGATAAGAATATATATTCTTTATAGGGTCGAAAATGTCTCCTTCACTGCCCTGCAAACTTTTGACTGAAATTATAATACCCAAAAATAAATAGTACTGTCTACTTTAAAAAACTGTAAATTATTTTTAGAAATAGACACGCACCCATTGTTAGGAAACATTATTGTACTAAATATTATGCACAAATAATATCAAAAAGATAATAAAAACCTTCAAATAATAAAACAAAACCTAAAAACTTAGCATAAAAGGAACATTTGACATACAAATGATAAAAGTAAAAATTACAAACACTACACAGAAGGGCAAAACTTCTGAAAAATTTCAGAAATTGGCCTTCAGCCCAAACATGTTGAAAAATTTAGCACCAAGAAAGCCATCAACACAATGGTCAAAAATTGTGAGCATGGACGTCTTAAAACAATCCTGGAGGCAGGAAACTTTACCGAAATGACAGGCAAAAATCTAAAGTAACGAAACATGCAAACACCTTTAACAATACCATACCGCAAACTACAGAGGCTGCCCGGTCTATTAAGAGCTGAAAAGTCAGTTTCGACAAGCAAAATATGCACGCTCCCAGAATGCACTAAATGCGTACGTTCAATCCCAAACCACACCTGATGTTTTCTTTGCGAAAGCAGCCAGATCTTCATTTGGGCCCCTCAACACAAATGGGGGAGATTCATTCGCCAATCTTAATAATCGATGTCTTGTCTTCGAATATCCATGTGGAATGCCAATGGCGTTTCACGGCACAAACTTGAAATAACTCAATTCCTTAATGAAAACCAAACAGATGTAATGCTGCTGGCAGAAACGTATCTCACAAGTAAATACAACTTCCAAATAAGAGGTTTATACTTCATACTGCACAGATCAACCGGACGGTAAGGCCCACGGAGGAACTGGAATCTTAATCAGGGAACGCATTAAGCACCACTTTCACCAGAGGTTTGCAACAAATTATTTGCAGGCTACATCTATAAAACTAGAAGCAGGCAACGGCAGTATTACTATAGCCGCTGTCTATTGCCCACCGCGTTTCACAATAACTTTTTTTTTTTTTTTAACTTTGCTTTTATTCATTGAATCTTCTCTTAATTTTAAGACTAACAATAAGTTTACGAATCTTAAAATTAAAATTTTAATTAACAGTATAATAAGACTGCATTCTGGTTGCGCGTCCCTCAAGTCGGTCGCTGGGTGGGTAAGTCATTGCAACGAAGGCGTGATTGGTTGATCAACCTTGTAAGACCTCTCGCCAGGTGGTTAGGGTGCAACGATAGTTTGGTAAAGTACTTTTCCTTCTGTTCTGCGATCACTTCTTTGACTGGTAGAATGTTTAAGTCGCGATCTATGTTTTCGTTGCGAACGTACCACGGTGCCCCGGTGATTGTTCTCAAGTTCTTCGACTGAGCTCGCTGGACTATGTCAATATTGCTATTGCTGGCATTCCCCATAACTGAGAGCCGTACATCCATATAGGTTTTAGTACCGAGTTATACAGCAGGACTTTATATTCAAGGCTAAGGCGAGACCGAGCTTTGATAAGCCAATGAAGGCTACTGGCTTTTAGCTTTAGGTGTGTTCTTTTGGCTTCAATGTGCCGGCGCCATGTGAGTCTTCTGTTGAGGTGTACTCCTAGAAATCACACTTCGCTTGCTTGCGGGAGTAGAGTATGGTTTAACATGAGCGGCGGGCAGTTTTGCCAGTTCGGGGTGAACGTAACGTGCTTGCATTTTTGTTCGTCCACTTCAATTCGCCAATCTGAAAGTTTTGCGATGACATAAAAAAGCAGGGTGATAGTGCAAACGGCGCAATATGGGAGCTCAATGATCATTTTTGGAGTTATAAGGTCGCAGCCCGAGAATTTTATCGGATTCAGCTGATTTTTGATGATGTTAACGATTTCGTTTGGGCGAAACTCATTTGGCTCATGTTCAAGCTGAGGCTCATTTGGTAAAGTCGGCAAAGTGAACGCACTAGTGGCAGGATTTGGTTGGTAGATATTTTTAAGGTGGTTGACAAACGTGCTGGCTTTGTCTGCATCGCTGCGCGCCAGCCGCCTGTGGGATTTCTAATAGGCATTACAGTTACTTTCGGTGAGCTTAGAGTTGGGTGAGCTCTCCATAGTGAGTGTTTTGTACGAGATGTTGACGATTGCTCTATATAGCGTCGGTGGACATATGCTTCTTCTTGCTGTAAAGCTTAAGTGAGTTGATGTGAGACATGTAATTGCAAAGTCTATTAAATCGGGTAGTTTCTTTGGGTCTGCCGGCCAGAATGTTGGTCTGCCAGGAGAAACATAGTCCAGCTTGTTCTTGGCTTTTATAACTGCATTATAGAGCTGTTTTCCTTTTGGAGTCACGAGATGTGATCCCCAGTGTGTGTGCTTGGCATTGTAGTCCCCTGCTGCTATGAAGTGGTCTCCTAGTGAGCTGAAAAACTGCATAAACTCATCTTCAGTTATAGTGAAGCGAGGGGTGCAGTATATGGCCATATTCTTGGCAGTTCGCACATTGTACCGGGCCATTGCGTTTGTGCGGTTCCTCAACTGTAATTCTGCGGAGCAGCAGGAACTGAAGATTGTATATAGGGTGCACTTCGTATTTCTTTAAGCCTAGTACTCAGATCGACAAACGTGTACGCTAGCGTAAAAACTTTAATCTTTCCAGTGTGACCAAAATTTCGAGAGTTCATCAATTAAGCGTGCCTCGGTCGTACTGTCCATCATCTGGGTTTGTTGACAAGCAGTTAAAATTCAAATATCGTATTTGCGGGAAAGAGCCTTTAAAAGATATTATCACTACCTTGGCAAGACAATTCTGCCGCTGTACAAAGAAATTAAAAAACAGCACAATTTAAATTTAACAGTTGTTTTTTTTAATTTACTGATAATTATTTGCGAATTTAAAGTTCATAGCTGCACTTTTATTGTGTTTTTACATTTGACAAGAAGCACCCCAGATAGAATAAATTTTATTTTGTCCTCAAATGTAAACTCCTGCAATCGACTTTTGCGTGTTTTTATTTTTTCCCTCCATTTTTTAATATGTTCAGTGAGAAGCGCATGCCAAAAGATTTAATTTTGTAATCTTTTCGCTAGGGTTCACCCGAAGTGCATTTCGCAGACTGGCAACGCTATGGAATTTTCTGGTATTTTTTTCGTCGATCTGAGGACCGAGGTGAAAAAAAAGCCTGACGAAAAGTGAACGCCAGCTGTTTGCCTCTCGCTCTCTCTCATGACTGGCGTACAGTTTTCGTCGATCTGAGTACTAGGCTTTAGGGGCTTATTTTCTGGTTCGAGCTGAACCTTAAAGAGTCGCTGCGGCTTTCTATCCCTGTTAAGGATGTTGAAGACTGTCTTAGCGCTAAATCCCTTTTCTTGTAGCGCCTTTGTTATCTCTGCAGCCGTTACGCCGGACTCTATGCCCTTAAGTACGACTTGCAGGCCGTTGTTACTTTTTAGCTGATATGTGTAAAAGTTCTTTTTATTCTCGGTAAGATATTTCGATAATACTCTGTAATTATCTTCGGACTTCATTTGAACCTTTGTCTCTTGGATGTTGCCCTTTACTAGAGGTATTATGTGAAAGTTATCCTTTCCAATAAGCTCGATAATTTTGTTGACAAGAACATTGGAACTTTTTTCTCGAATATAAATAGGCGGAGGCTTTGGCTTCCTTTTCTCGACTTCAGTAGATTCGGCCGCCTCAACGTCATAGGCGTCTTCCAAGAATTTAAATCGGTTTGAGTTCATGGGTGTTTCTATTCCAGCTAGGCTAGCATTGTTACGGGTTATTTTGCGTTGAGAATTTAGAGGGCTCAGCTTCCTTTTGATTTGGATGTTGCGATCCATACCAGTCTGCACAGGCAGCTTAGCACATTCATTGTTTTTGTTCTGTTTTTCGGTTTTTCGCAGCGGCAGACGTATTAATATTTGCGCTGCTAGCTAGCTGATGATGTCATTAAACGCGCAGTCGATACAGTTGCAGTTGTTGTTGTAGTTACAGTTGACGTTGTTAAAGAAATTGCGGTGCTAGTTACTGCTGATGAGCTTAGGTTATTGCATACCTGCATTGAAGCACTCTTTGGCAGCAGAGACGTCGATGGTAGCGAGGGGGAGCAAGAACGCGGTCTCTCGCTCGCTACGTTTAAGAATTCGGTCAAGTTGGGGGTAATTGCCCGCGCTGGATTAGAGCATGCATTATTTATGAAAGAGAAGTACGCGTTATTTCTTTGTACTGAGAGCCGTCTCTCGTCTTGCTCACGTTGACGTTGTGTGCGAACGTCGTTCAGACTCATTGTATTCGTGGTAAAGTTAATTAGAGTTAAGTTTTATATTAATTAAATGACCAATCAATATAAACATTAGCTATTTCATCGCAGAAAGCGTCTTTTCGCGTTATAGTAGATTTATTAAAACGGTCACTGCACTTTTGTGATTTTATTGAATACTTTTTTCCGGAGCACAATAAATACACGTCTGCATGCGACGACGGTTAATAACTCAGTTTCACAATAACTGAAGAGCAATTCATGGACTTCTACAATCCACTCGGAGATCGCTTTATAGCAAGAGGAGACTACAACGCCAAGCACACGCACTGGGGATCAAGACTCGTGACCCCCAAAGGAAGACAACTGTATAAAGCAATTAAAAATTTGAGCAACAAACTCGACTATGTCTCCCCTGGCAGCCCCACATATTGGCTAGCTGACCTCAGAAAACTCCCGGACTTAATTGACTTCGCTGTGACCAAGAACATCCCAAGAAATCTAGTAAGCGCCAAATCGCTATTGGACTTATCATCGGACCACTCGCCTGTTTTAATAACCCTCCTTCAAATCCCGAAAGTAATCGAGCACCCCTTCAGGCTGACCTCGACTAGAACTTACTGGCTAAAGTACAAAACGTACGTACGTTCCCACATTGAACTAACACCACAGTTAAACTTAGAGAACGACATCGACTTCTGTGCTGATGCCCTGGAGTCAGTACTCGTGGCAGCAGCCAAAATCTCAACACCAGAAGAGACAATCGTGCGTAGCAACCAATACAAAACTAATCTGCAAATCGAAAAACTGGTTCGGGAAAAACGACGTCTACGACGAGCTTGGCAATCCTGCAGATCGCCCCATTCGAAGCAACTCTATAATGATGCCACCCGCAGACTCACCAAAACCCTCAAGCAAGAAGAGGAGCTTGCGCAGCGCCGGTACATCAAGAAACTGTCGCCGACCAGTACAAAGCATCCTTTGTGGAGAGCTCACCCAAAATTAAGCTCTCCGATAGAATCAGTCACTCCGATTAGAAACTCCTCGGCTACTTGGGCCCGCAGTGACGAAGACAGAGCCGAAACATTTGCTTTACACCTACGAAATGTATTTCAGCCGAATGCCGCCACAAACTCTCTTCAACTACCGCCGCTTAGCTCTGAAATTGCAATTAACCCGATTTTGTTTCAAGCACCTGAAATTGCTAATGTCATTAGGAAGCAAATAAAACCGAAAAAGGCTCCAGGGGGCGACCTAATAACCCCAAAAATGATAATTGAACTTCCAAACTGCGCAGTGGATGTTATATGCAAGCTATTTAACGGGAGAACAAAACTTAATCCCGGCACATCAATTCGGGTTTCGTGAAAGCCACGGAACCATCGAGCAAGTCAACCGGATAACTTCAGAAATTCGTACAGCCTTCGAACATCGGAAATAGTGTAGTGCGATATTCCTCGACGTCTCTCAGGCATTCAAACGAGTGTGGCTTGAAGGCCTTATGCATAAAATCATAAAATTACTGCCAGAAAACACTCATAAGTTACTTAAGTCGTATCTCTACCACAAAGTCTTTGAGGTGAGATGCAATACAACGACATCCAACGAGTATAACACTGAAGCCGGAGTCCCACAAGGTAGCGCACTGGGTCCTACCCTGTTTGTCCTATACACAGCAGACATCCCTACGAACGAGAGGATGACACATTTGCTGACGACACCGCAATCCTGAGCCGCTCGAGATGCCCAACTAGAGCAACAGCTTAACTGGCTGATCATTTGGTGGTAATTGAGAAGTGGTTATCAGACTGGCGAATCAAAATTAATGAACAAAAGTATAAACATATAACGTTTACCCTTAATAGACAATCGTGCCCCCCGCTAACTTTGAATAGTACGCAGATTTCCCAAGCCAGCGATGTAACATATCTCGGCGTGCACCTCGACAGACGCCTAATCTGGCGGAGGCACATTGAATGCAAGAAAGTAACTCTCAGACTTTGAGCTAGCAGCCTACACTGGATTATAAATTCTCGATCACCCCTGTGTCTGGACTTTAAAGTTATTCTCTACAACTTCACCCTTAAGCCCATTTGGACCTACGGCTTCCAGCTCTGGGGGAACGCGAGCAACAGCAACGTTGACATCATAAAGCGCTCACAATCAAAAATCTTGCGAACAATCACTGGGGCACCATGGTATGTTCGGAACGAAAACATCCACAGGGATCTGGGCATACCACCGGTCAAAGATGAAATAGCAAAGCAGAAAGCGGCCTACCATAACAAGCTAAAGCTATTTTATATTGAGGTACTATCCAATAAAGACGTTCATTTCGGACATGGGAACAGAATATAACAATTTAATAAAAAATGACCTGTGCAAGTACTTCAAAATTAAAAAAACATCTATAGCACACCACCACCAAGGGGTTGGAATGGTTATTCATATCCGTGCACTTGCGAAATACATCACTAAAAAATTCATCGCCCTTTCATCAGTAGCTAAAATATCGGTCGTCACTAACAATCAGAACAAACAAAACGTAAACAACGCAAATAAATATGAGTGACGGGAAATATATATTGTTTTGGTGGCTAATGTTGACCTAGCCTAATGCACGCCCACCCAACTAAGGATGCCCCGGAGGATTCTGCAGAGGCATCACCCATGTTCAGTTGGTCAAAGTCACTCGTCGCGACTAAGACAGCTCCATCTCCCCCACAGCGACAACTCACTCGCACATTTGGGTCTTTATATACATTTAATAATCACCGTAAGTGCTAATGTTTAACATTATAATGGCTCTCCTATTAATTAATTTATCTTTCCTCAGCCTTCACGACCAAACTAGGCCGCCGTCTTCGAATTCACGTGGTCAAAGCGGAGAATTTGCTTCCCATGGAAAAGGCTACAGGCGCCGCGGAAATTATGTTCCACCAGTCACGTATTGGTGGAACTCGCAGTGAACGAGGCGCACAAAAGGGTACACACTGTTCGTGTGTCGGGTCACCTAATCCTGAGGAGCTCCTGGGGAAAAGAAGGGACAGGCCAAACGGTACGTAATATGCGCTGTATTCTATGCTAATAATCCGACCCTTTTTTACAGGCAACAACGAACACAACTAAGGTTTTCGGGTCCAAGTACGGATAAATTTACAAATAAATACGGAAAGTATAACAATTAAGCAACAAATTTGTACATTTAATGAATTACAACTTCCAGCCACTCCTGGGCTGGGTACCTGCCAAGATATGCCCCTGCCGAGGCGTACTCCAACGGAGGCCAGCGGCAATAATGGTCTGGAACACCACGAGGAGCGGTGGTTAAGGAGAAAACAGTGGCGGTGCCTCTCGACGCGGCGCGAATTGGCAGCCAGATAACCCCAAAGCGACTCAATAGCCCGGAACGGACTCACCGACGAATGTTAGATGGCTTTGGCGGCGTCCGAGGAAGGCGAGTTATGCTGGTCCAAATCGTGCAGCTGGGTTAAACGAAGGTGCGTATATATACGTACGCCAAATAAAATCTCCCAATTAAATCTCCCGGGGCCCTTTGTGTTGGGACCCCGGTTGCCCTACTGTTAATTTTTTTTATTTCGGCACAAACACTAATTAAATATTTCCCGCTCCGTCTAGCTCACTGGACAATATGGCTACGACTATCCCAAAATCTGTCTATCATTCCTATATCGCCATATTGCCTTGCCCCTCTCGAAACTGGGTCATTGGACATATCAAGGCCAAAGTAAAGTAATCCCTGAGCGAACCGGGATTATTTAAAATGGCCAGATCGTCCGCCAGATTCCCCAAAGAGGGGCGCCACCAAATCCATCGCTCTATCATCCTAACCTATCGATAAAGTCCATCCCATTATCGACTCCAACTGCAACATAATTATTTTGCATATTCGGACATGCGATGAAAAAGCGATGAATTACTGATTAAAATGCATAGAAAAAGCCATGAATTACTGATGAAAATGAGGTGTAAAAGCGATGATTTACTGATGAAAAAGTGATGAATTACTGATGATGATGCATCACTATTTTGTTTGGAATTTTATCAATTAGTCATCAGACCGCTCTGCTCCCTCTTCGCTGTCGGCCCGATGACCACTTTTGTTGGCCAAAACCCAGTTTTGAAAAGTCGTAAAATCCAAAAAAGTTGTTTTAGGATACATTAACAGAAGACCAATCTGCAATGCCACGTTTCAGGAATTCCGATAGAGCGCGCTTCTGTCAAGATAACAAGTCAGATGTTTAAGACGCAAGTCTCGTGCTTTTAGGTGTTTTAACGGTTGAAATCTATCACAACATGATAGATTTGTACTTAAGTGTTAAAGTGAGTTGTCTAAAACTCGCTTTTTAATTAGAAAACTAACTTTTAAGTAGAGCAACAAAGTGAGTCCAGCGGAGTCCACTTCTGAAACTTTTTGAGATTTGTAGAGTATTAAATTCTTGTTAAAATGAATATTGTTAGAATCGTCACTTATTGCCACTTTCTGTCTTGATTGTTGCGACTCTTACTAAGTTGTCTGCTCCAGGATGAACTTCAATAATTTTTCCAAGTCTTCATTCGCTGGGTGGTAATCGATCATCTTTTACAATTACAATGTCGCTTACTTGTAAATTGTCCTGCTCCTTTTTCCATTTGGGACGAGCTTGTAGGTGCGACAGCCAATCAACGCATCCAAAATTGACGGAGAAGTTTTTGGCCTTGGAGGAAGTATGTAGTAAGCGGCGCATCCTTAGTGGTAACGTCAGGGGGTGCCAAGAGCGAGTCACCGATCAAGAAATGTGCCGGTGTTAGCACCGACAGATCATCTGGTTCTGCATTCAGTGGACAAAGCGGTCGAGAATTTAGGCAGGCTTCTTTCTGTGTTAAAACAGTTGCGAGTTGCTCGTAGGTCATCTTCTGTCCTGAGAAGGCTCTATATAAATGAGTTTTAACCATCATTTGTGATCTTGGTTTTGGGCGATGTCTAAAGCAGATTATGCGTTTGCGAAGAATATGTTTGAAAACTTGTTTTCCGTTCACAATCCAAAATTGATATCTGATCGTAGCCAGGGTGAGCTCGGTGCCACCATGTAAAGCGATCCGATATGCATTTTGCACAAGAGATTCTGTGAACGGATGGTTTTTGGGGCACTATCATGGGGTTTCTTTGCTCCATTGCAAGATGCCTTGCGTTTCGCAGACGACCCCGAACGCGCAGTATCTGGTTTTCATCCAAGAATGGGGATAGTTGGCATAGCTTGTTAGCGGTTGGTAGTGATTTCTTGTTTTTCAGCACGTTTATTTCGGATGTGTATTCTTCCAATTGGATTATACGTATTATATGTCCTAAGGCTGCTTGTAATTCTGCTACCGTGAGTGGACCAGTTTGTCGATCGCTTCTTCGCTTTCGCATATTGGTAATGAATTGTAACGCATATGCTATTACTGATAACGATTTGTTGTATGATAAGTATGGCTTAAAAAATGGTTGTTGTCCTTCAGGCTCCTGCTGACAATGCAATACGATAGTAGAGGTTTTTTTCGCAACTAGATATGTCCACGCTTTAGATTGCCATGGTACCGGTTCGCCAATGTAGTTCCGCCTTTTGAAGCCATGCAGCTGTCCACCAAAACGGATGAATTGCTATCTCTTGCAGTGTGAGATCACGCGTTGCGCAGTCACCTGGGTTGTCGCTTGTAGGAACATGTCACCACTGTGCAGGTGCTGATTGAAGAATTTGCCCCACGCGGTTTGCGACAAAGATTTTCCAGCGCGCTGTGTCTCCGTTTATCCAATATAGGACGATAAAGGCGTCTGACCCGTAGATTACAGGTAATTTATGTTTTCCTGTTTATCCATTTCGCAAGTTTGACTGCTAAGAGAGCACCCGACAGCTTAACTCGAGGGATCGTGATTGGCTTGGTGGGTGTGACTCTGCTGCGCGCAGCAACCAGCTGGGTGCGGACTGTACCACTTGGATCTTCAGTCCTCAGGTAGGCAAACGTTGCGTATGCCATTGAGGATCCATCGCAAAATACGTGCAGCTGTAAGTTCGAACTATCGTTGAGATCGAATCCGAACCATCGCTGTACTTTGAAGTGCTCGATGTGTGGTAAGTTAGCGATGATAGCGGTTCATCCCATTCTAATGGAGAATGGTTTTCGTCGTCGCGTTGAATTCGTGATTTTCAAACTTCTTTGAGGATCGCTTTAGCGGTTGTGATAACTAGAGTTATAAGCCCTAGAGGATCATATAATCGAGCGACTGTGGAGAAAAGAGATAAATATAGGATTTATTTTGAATTTAATTTTAAAGCCAAAATAATCTCGATTGGGACAATAGAGGCCTAAGGTTTTGATAGAATCCTGATTATCAAATTTCAAAATGCTAGATTAATTGGTCTCGAATGTCTCGAACCCCGATTGTCGTAGAATGCCCGCTCTGCACATCATCTACATAAATCTCATTTCGAAGAACATTTTCTGCAAGAGGATACGTGCTACTTTCATCTTGAGCTAACAGCAAAATAACGCGTATTGCCGTATAAGGACTGTGCTTAAGCAATATTCAGCCAGTTGGTTTATTAATGCTAGACTTTTTAGGATTGCCATGTGATCTTCTAAAATGGATCTTAAGTTATCTAATTGGTAGGACTCAACGAGTCCTTTTTAAAAACTCGGTCTCTAATTTGATCCGAGTTAATTCAGGCGTCCCACAAGGAAGCCACCTTGGTCCACTTCTTTTTACTTTATTTATAAACGATCTCCCTCTAATCTTGACAAGGTCGCGTGACGTTAAGGACGTTAAGTTACAATCGGACCTAAATGCTTTTCAAACATGGTGTTGTGAAAATCTTATGGATTTCAATGGGGCTAAGTGTAAAGTAATGACATTTTGTAGGGTGAACCCACAATATGCCTCGTAAACGCTTAAAAGGTGGTCAAAGGAATTCGATGATCCCTATGTTACAAAGACTCTGTTCATTTCACTAGTCCGTCCTATTCTGGAGTACTGTTCAGCAGTTTGGAGTCCTCAGTCTGTGCAAAAGAACTTTTTATTATTTGCTTTACGGGGCCTTAACTGGAATGCAAGCCTTATTTTACCATCCTACTCTAGTAGACTTCTCCTAATTAATCTACCATCTTTATTAAACCGTAGAACGATGCTTGGCACAACTTTTATTTATAAACTTATTCACGGGGATGTGGAGTGTCCCGAGTTACTGGTTCACATAAACTTCTCCGTGCCTAATAGAATAACCAGAAACTATGTTCCTCTTACTTTAAATATTTGTAGATCTAACTATGATATGCATGAACCGTTTAGAGTACTGTGTAACGACTATAATAGACTATACGATATTATTTCTACTACCGACTCTTTGCCAAGCCTAAAAGCATTTATTTTATCTTACTTTGCAAAAAATTAGTATTAGAATTAGTCTCGTACGTATTTCTAACTTATTCTGTCCGCTTCTATATTGTCCTTTTTCTCTTCTCGCGATCTCGTTTATACGCCTATTGGGCTCCGCGCGTAACAAGCACTGCTTGGTGTCGTAAGGGCCACTTGTTTGCGCTGATCATAGTGCATCAATGTCCGAATAAGACATCATTTAAGGACCTTCCTTGGAGGTTTTGCAAGATGCGTCATATGCGATCCTCAGCTTTCTTGTGATGCTTTCTTCCTTTATCACTGCGTGGTGTAGGAGGGTACAGGACGAGCAGATGGTTCCATAGGTTTTGCTGCTGGATGTCTATTGCTCCTCTGTCGTTTTAATTTTTCTGGCTTGACCTAAATCAAAATATTCATTAATGATCTTGGCATAACGGTGATAAAGATCTGGTTGTCTTTCTAACTTTCTTTCAAGCATTTGGAATCGGCTTAATGCAATTTGTCGTGACCTACCCAGAACCTGTGAGAGGTCAAACAATCGTTTTCTTGTCGTATGTGCGTTTTTTGAAAGTGGTTTTCGCACCATTCTTCTTCTGGTGTTAGGGATCGCGTAGAATTAAGTTCATCGATGTCGAAGAACTTTTGTACCAGCTTTTCCAAGTTTGTGCGATGACACCTGATGGTAGTTAAATGTGTGGCAGCTGAGTTAACTTGACCGAAAACAATCCAGCCAAGCTTTGTTTGCTGCGCAATCGGTTGGTCCTCGTTTCCTTTGCGCAGTTCCGGCAGCATAACTTGTAGTATTATGTCTACGCCCAGCAGCAGATCAATCCGATCTGATTCGAAGAACGTTGGATCTGCGAAATCCAGCCCTTCAAGGTGCCTGCAATTATGTAGACTTACGGATTGCTTTGGCAAATGGGTAGTTAATGAGTTCAACACAAATACTGGGTTTATTACTGTGTTATACGTTGAATTTTTGCACGCGCTCAATGAAAGATGAGTGGGGTATCTGCATCGGTTAGTGGGAGATTCTCCGACTCCAGATATTTCGGCGGTGATTGAGTGGCGTTTGAGATTAAGCGCTTGTTCAATGTGTTCGGTTATAAGCGTGCTTTCTGAACCTGGATCGACTAGTGCGCGTATGACAGCTGATTGGCCAGTCTCGCAATTGTGGAGCTTGACCAAAGCTGTGGCAAGAAGCATGGTTCGAGGTGGACGTGGCGTCACAAGAGCTGCAGATAGTCGCGCAGTGTGTGCTCCTACAGACAAGTCGGTGACCGCGGACTGTATGGGATCACTGGGACAGTTGAGGTGTGACGTTGTACGATTTTGAGAAGGTATGGTACCTGTAGCTGAAACATTGGGAAAATGTAAAAGGGTATGGTGTCTGGCCGCATTGTAGACAATTCTTGTTGCTGCGGCATTGCAAAAGAGAAAGCGACAAGCTAAGGCAATTTAAACATGCCTTGACTCGATCCACGATGCCCTTTCGCGCAAAATAATCTTTGTCGAAAAACTCTGGACAATGCCACAGGATATGTTGACTGCCGAATGAGGTTAACAGCTCCTGTTGTTGCGTGGAAACTACTACCTTTGTACGATATGTTGTTCTGGTTCCGAGGAACGGATTTGGGTGTTGATGCCCGTGCATACGTACTGTGACCACGGTTTTCGATGACGTCAATGCCGATAAGGCGTTTGTTGATAATGGATTCCAATTGTGTCAATGTTGGAATTTGTACTGAACTTCCGAAGTCGTGCTCCCAAGCTTTTAGAGTGTTTTTGGGAGTTTGGCCACTAGAAGATGGGCAATCCAATGGTCACACGGTTTGATTGGGATTTCTAATCGTAGGAAAGTATTAATGTTGAATGATCCTCGTCGAAGTTGCACGCAATCTCTTCTTGTGCATATGGATGAGAATCCGGGCACTGCTGCACGATAGCTGATGGTGGTTCTGGTTAAACTCAGCAAATAACTCATCTACCTTGCGTACTCGAAGTTGAAAATACTGTTTTGTTTTCCGATCGGAGTTATCCTTTTTAAAGTTTCTAAATAAAGATCTTAATCGAATCAGCAGGTCAGCTTGCAGGGAAAATAGTTTATCCATGTTTACCTGATATGACTTCGGAACTAGTTCCGAAGCTGTTCCGTCTTTACTCGGTTTCGCCATGCTGCTGAATTTGTTTTGTTTTCTTTTACTCAACGAAAACACTCAATTTGATCGCAACACAAATGCAAACACAATAAACACTAACCGTTGGTTGGGTTTCACTTAATTTCTGTAGTCTTCTTTCTTTTCTTATTTTCGTTCCCTTCCTTGCGGTGCAAATCGAGGAGCCGAATAACGGAACTGGTGAGTGAGCGAAGAACGGTGCAGGTGGCTGAGCGTAGCGGAGTAACGGTGATAGAATTTTCCAGAATTTACAAACTTTTATCGAGTGCACTGATCGAATATTAAAAGTGGATCCTCATTCCCCTCATGGGCCACCAAAAATGATGTGAAACTTAAGATTTCATAGAGAAGCAAATACTGCTCTGGGGACTTTAGTTCAATTAGTATACGCGGCGCAGCTGCGCGTTCTTTAGTAATAATCATCAATGTAAAAGAACACATGGGGCATTCAATAAAGATATTCAAACCAGATTTGTTAAACACATCTTGGCTGCATTGGAGTCTCTATGGACGAATGTTACAGTAGGTTAAAGAGCTTAGTAGCCGAATGGCAAGGTGGCAACAATAGGAGCGGTTGCGGGTTTAAAGGGAGTTTATGGTTTCCTTTTCAAACGTTACTAGTTTTATGAATTTCTTGAAGAGATTATAGGTGCTATGCTTTTTGGTTTCCAAGATGTTAGATCAAGCATATTCACCTTACTTCTTAAGGAAGCGATTTTATACCTGGGAATGGTCGGGCCGGAAATTCACGACCAGGAATTAAGGGAGAAATGGAGAACTATCACGCTTTTTAGAAGCTTTCCATGGACTTTATGGAAAAGTACCCGAGATCTAAAGGTTGAGACGCTTAAGTATGTGTTATCGTGGATTACTTACCAAACTTTGTGTTCTTGAAGGCAATGAAGCATTAGTTAAGTTCCTGACGGCACATATTTAACACTTTTGGGGTCCCGGACAACGATAAGTATTTTATGACGAAGTCATACTCGTATGTTTTGGACAGCGCGTGTGTACTGGCAAGAAGGTTGCAGGCGCTGGAGGGCAGTGAGATTATAAAAAGATAACCCCCCTGGTGGTTCTGATCTCGAAGGATTTTACTCCAGAAAAAGATACAGTTAGTAAGACTAGATAATTATTCAAATTAACAATATAACAAAAATCTATACTTTTAAAGGACTAATGTCATATGAAATAAAATTGTGCTGTGATATACATATACAGTAGAATCCGGTTATAATGTCTCCGCTTATAGTGTCCGTCCGGTTATTGCGACGAAAACTCGATGGCTTGGTTGGTCCCCATAGAAACTTATATGATACAAACTTATATGGTTAGTGCGTCTTCCGGGTATAACGACGTAGAACCGTCGGTCCCTTGAAAGTCGCTAAAACCGGATTCTACTGTAATTTGTTTTCGGTGTTATTTTCGATGATATTATTTAAAACAAGAAGAAAGGTAACTTCGGGCGGAGCCGAAGTTGATATACCCTTGCAGAATATTCTGTAAATTATATTCTCCAAAACTATTCATACGATGCATTCTTAATACTCATAAAAAATCCCAACTCCCTAACTTTAAAAACACCAAAGTTATGGCATTTCCAATCGTTCAGTTATATGGCAGCTATAGGATAAAGTCGGCCGATCCTTATGAAATTTGGTAGGTCGGATTGATCGGCCGCAAATAAAACCCATAGAAAATCCAAACTTCCTAACTTTACAAACATCAAAGTTAAGGCATTTCCGATCAATCAGTTATATGGCAGCTATGGGATATAGTCGGCCGATTGTTATGAAATTTGGTAGGTCGGATTGATTGATATAATAAGAATAATTTTAAGAAAGAATTTTGTAACAACTTGTTTTACAAATTTAATAAATTGCGAAAAACACAATTTTGTCTAATTTAAGAGCAAATAATAAGCGAGGAAATAAGCTAAAAGATGATGCTATTTTTAGAACAAGCACTTAATTAATTTTAATTTTCTTGAACATTTCTATCATTATACCCTTGCAGAGGGTATTATAATTTTGGTCTAAAGTGTGCAACGCAGTGAAGGAGACATCTCCGACCCTATAAAGTATATATATTCTTGATCAGGATCGCTTCCTGGGTTGATATAAGCATGTCCGTCTGTCCGTCTGTATGTTTCTACGCGAACTAGTCGCTCAGTTTTAAAGATATGGAATTGAAATTTTGCACACACCCTTCTTTCCTTTGCACGCAGTATATAAGTCGGAACGGCCGGGATCGGACAGCTATATCCTATAGCCGCCATATAACTGATTGATCGAAAATGCCATAACTTTAGTGTTTGTAAAGTTAGGAAGTTGGGATTTTCTATGGGTTTTTGGAAAATCAATTCGACCTACCAAATTTCATAAGGATCGACCGACTAAATCCTATAGCCGCCATATAACTGATTGATCGAAAATGCCATAACTGTGGTGTTTTTAAAGTTAGGAAGTTGGGATTTTTTATAGGTTTTTTATCAATCAATCCGACCTACCAAATTTCATAACAATCGGCTGACTATATCCCATTGCTGCCATATAACTGATTGATCGGAAATACCATAACTTTGGTGTTTGTAAAGTTAGGAAGTTTGGATTTTCTATGGGTTTTATTTTCGGCCGATCAATCCGACCTACCAAATTTCATAAGGATCGGCCGACTTTATCCTATAGCTGCCATATAACTGAACGATTGAAAATGCCATAACTTTGGTGTTTTTAAAGTTAGGAAGTTTCGATTTTTTATGAGTTTTAAAAATGCATCATATGAATAATTTTGGAGAGTATAATTTCCAGAATATTTTGCAAGGGTATATCAATTTCGGCTCCACCCGAAGTTAGCTTTTCTCTCTTGTCCCTAAAGACTAAAGACGTACGTAAAAGAATTACCCGGGTGGAACAATTGTCAAGGCTTATCGTTAAATCACTGTTTTTAAACAATTTTTTTTCGGTTAAACGGAAGCATTTTTTTATCTCATGGGGATATTTTAATGGAATGCTTATAGCAATAAAAGCACATTTTTGGGCAGAGGATGTATAATTTAATTTTAGCATAAAGTTTGCAGCGCAGTGAAGGAGACATTTCCGACCCTATAAAGTATATATATTCTTGATCAGCATCACCAGAAAAGTCGATCTAGCCATGTCCGTCTGTCCGTTTCTACCCAAACTAGTCCCTTAGTTTTAAAACTACCTACTTAAAACTTTCCCAAAAGTTGTCTTTCTATTGCAGGTAGAATATATAACTAAACGATCGGAAATTATAATACCGTCTGCAAGGGTATAATGATAAAAACGCTCAACAAAATTAAAATTGGTTAACTGCTTGTTCTAAAAATAACACCATCTTTTAGCTTATTTTCTTGCTTATTATTTGTGCTTAATTTAAAAAAAATTGTTTTTTTTCGCAATTTAATAAATTTTTAAAACAACATTTTTTCTTAAAATATTCTTAAGTAATATTTGTTTTTATTTTATATTATCTTTCTAAATGAATTTAAGCTTAATGCTACTTAACTACTTGCTTTTATATCAAGTTTTAAGTTTGTGTATTTTTTATCATTTGGAGATAATATCATGCTCAATTTATTTATAAAAGATATCAAAAGGATTCTTTGTTGTGGAATAAATGTTCTGATTATATTCTTAAGAGGCTCTTATAACTATTTCAGAATTGTAAAAAGGATTAATTTCTTATTGTACACATCGAGCTAATTCTGTCAATTTCAAATGTGTCATTCAACTTCTCTTTTCCAGGTACTTTTCCTCAGGTATGTTCATAATTACTTTTGATTGAGGAAATGGTTAAAGTAATTTTATTTTATTAATTTTATGTTTAATCTATTATCATCACTACAAGTAAGTGAGCGTACTAAATTTCATTATGTACATTTTTCTGCTTCTTTATTATACCCTTGCAGAGGGTATTATAATTTCAAAAGTCAAAAGTTTTCAACGCGGTGAAGGAGACATTTCCAACCCAATAAGAATATATATTCCTTATCAGCATCACCAGGAGAGTCGATCTAGCCATGTCCGTCTGTCCGTCTATCCGTCCGTCTGTTCGTCCGTCCGTCTGTCCGTCCGTCCGTTTCTACGCAAGCTAGTCCCCCAGTTTTAAAGCTATCTGCTTCAAAATTTCCCAAAAGTTGTATTTATATTGCAGATAGCCGGATCGGGCGACTATATCATATAGCTCCCATAGACACAATCGAAAAAAAAACATTTTTTTAAGTAGAACTTTGTTGTATTTAATTTTTTTTCTTTATCTTTTGGATTTGGTAAAATTTAAATACTACGGAATTACGGTTTTAATTTAATTAAAATCGGACATCTATAACATATAGCTCCCATAGGTAAATCAAAAAATTAAAAACAAAGAAAATAAAAAAAATTGTATTTTTCTGTTTTTCTATTTATTAAAATATTTTTTGAGATATAGTAATTATTTACGATATATTTTATTAGGCATAAAAATCAAAATATGTACATATACTCGTTTTGTAATAACTGCAAGGATATATAAACTTCGGTTTTCCGAACTTTGCTTTCTTTCTTGTTTTCTGCTATTTTTTATTCCAAATTATAAAATTTTTAATAATATAGTCTACCGATTAACTCTGACTGTGTGACTTCTATAATAATAGCCGCCAAATATAAATATAAAACATTTCATGTTTGAGGCTTAAATTGAGAAAGTAGGTTTTTAACTCACCTAATATCGTTGCTCACTAAGATGTCTTTAAGTTCCTGGAGTCTCGGAGAAAAACAAACGGTGACATCGAAGACGCTTCTATACGCCTATAAGACGCTTGCATTCTTGTTGAACATTTTTCCAAAGCGGTGATGTACTTATGGTTTATTTTATTACACAGACAAAACAGTAGAAATGCCTCGACAGTAGGAGACCCGATAATTAGCTATCCAATAAACAATATGAATAGGTGCCAACATCTGCCAACTGCAGTGTCAACACCACAAACAAAGAGCGACTTTTACAAATTCAGCTAATCAACCAACTCCCTTTTAAAATAACCAATAAACAATATAAATATGTACCAACATCTGCCAACTGTAGTGTCAACACCGCAAACAAAGAGCGACTTTTACAAATTCAACTAATCAACCAACAACCAACAATCTTTAAAAAATACTTAAGGCAGGCTTGCACCTTGTTGGCGCCCAAAACCTGATTTTTCTTCTGGAATTTATTTCTTGTAAAGTATGGTAGGTATGGGAATAAAATTTTAGCCAGTTGTAGGGTACAGTTTATTTAAGCTACACAATTTTTTTGAGGGCGATCCAAGTGAAGGGGAGAGGGGGAGTACCCAACAATGGCGGCATGTCCGCGAAAAACTCGTCCTCATGGCGGATTTTTTGTAATTTTATGAAATAATCTGAAACGCAAAAAACGAATATATTCTTAATCTGTACACTTTTTCGCATCGCTGGAACTAGGATAATTAAAAAACATGAAAAATGCAAAAATTATGAGCTTTTGAAAAAAAAATCGGTTTTTTCCTCAATTTTTCGTTACTCATAATTTTTTTTTAATAAACAATTTTTAATATTTTCAAAAGCTCCTAGTTCCAGACATGCACATACTTCTGAGGAACATGTACAAATAATTTCATGACGATTGCTCAATTTTTGCGACTTGTACGACTTCCGCCAACTCGGAAAACATGGTTTCGAGAAAAACGCGTTTGAAAATTTGCACTATAATGGCAACAATGTGTGACGCTGCGCGCACAAAACCAAGTTATAAATAAAAGAAAGACTAGAGAAATTAAATGAAAGGAGCGTTTAACTCAAATTCAAACCGAGAACGCGCGCGCGCCAACGATCGCGCATGTAGGGGCACACTAGACCAAGAGAGATGGTCACACTTAGCCCGGCAAATCCCACAGACGACGGTCACACTAGATCTCGCCGAGCCCTATATAAGACGGACCACGGGCCATAGAAGATCACTTAGCAGCCAACCGTCTAAGGGTGCAGGATTAACTCCCCAGTGGTGGTAAGCAGCGAAGTCATTTTTTGGTGGACTGATCATTCGATCCAAGTCCGCTTATACATAGTAGTTAGCACCTTAGCTTAGTAGTAGTCCCTCCTCCTGGAGGTATCCCTAGGAGACGTTTGATTTTAGGATCACACCTCCTTACGGCACGGTTCACCGGCTGATCTCTCTCTCTTGTGGCTGACTTCAGGGTCCCCAAGCATCTCTCTCTCTCTTGTGGCTGACTTCAGGGTCCCCAAGTATCTCTCTCTCTCTTGTGGCTGACTTCAGGGTCCCCAAGCATCTCTCTCTCTCTTTCTTGTGGCTGACTTCAGGGTCCCCAAGTATCTCTCTCTCTTGTGGCTGACTTCAGGGTCCCCAAGTGTCGATCTCTCTCTCTCTTGTGGCTGACTTCAGGGTCCCCAAGCATCTCTCTCTTGTGGCTGACTTCAGGGTCCCCAAGCAACAAACTCTCTCTCTCTTGTGGCTGACTTCAGGGTCCCCAAGCAACAAACTCTCTCTCTCTTGTGGCTGACTTCAGGGTCCCCAAGCAACAAACTCTCTCTCTTGTGGCTGACTTCAGGGTCCCCAAGCAACAAACTTTCTCTCTCTTGCGGCTGACTTCAGGGTCCCCAAGCAAAACATTCTTTCTTGTGGCTGACTTCAGGGTCCCCAAGCGACAAATAGCGCTCTCTCGCTCGTGGCTGACTTCAGGGTCCCCAAGCGACAAAGTCTCTTGCGGCTGACTTTCGGGTCCCCAAGCACTAAATAGCGCTCTCTCGCTCGTGGCTGACTTCAGGGTCCCCAAGCACCCCAGTCTCATTTCAGGCAACACATCCCGTACTGGTCCTCCCGAACAGCAGAACGGCCCCGATACCAGGTATTCTAAGTGGACGAAGGAAGCAAAGGCGGCACCCCGGCAAATCAGAGAACTCGCTCGTTGTTAATCAAATGTTAAGATATTTACTGAAATAAAACCTAATCTTAATCAATTACTAAGTAATTTCCCAGGACTTCTACTCTGGGCTGGGTCGGAACTCTCTTTCAGCAACCACGCCTGACACAAACAAATTCTTGTGACAAACCCTGGCCATCCCTGAGCCACCCGAAAGCGACGAACCGTCACAGTGGCGCCCGAACAGGTTAAAGTGGTTGCAGGAGATAAACCGACACCAGCGGAGTAATGTCGAGCTGGGTATATCTGGCACCAAAGAGCGAACTAACGAAATACACGGAAGAGTTCGGATTAGGAACGGCAGAAAGAAGTGAGGATTTAAGACGTTTGTTGGCAGCGTTCGCAAAGAAAACGGATCATACAGAAACGGTCAGACAAAGACTCGCAGAACTGTCAGAAAAATATAAGAGAGAAAAAGCCCGGCGATCGTGGTAACCAGGCAAAAGGAGGAGATAATGGACATCAAAGGAGCAAGTCCAGGGGACGAAACGGAAGGAAAGTCAGAAATAAAAATGGAAACAGATGTCATAGACCGGGTACGTGGATGGGGCATCCGGTACCAAGGAACTACAAACCCACTGGAGTTCCTGAGCCAAATGGAACAGTGGGCAGGAGGATACGGAATACAGAAAGACCAGTTGATACAGACGATGCCATTCATCCTGGAGGGGATCGCGAGTGATTGGTGGAACACCACGCCAAGCAGGATCGTAACGTGGACTCAGCTCAGAACGGAACTGCTGGAATACTTTTGCCGCCGAGGTATGAGGAACAGTTGGAGACTCAGATTGCACAGATGAAACAGAGAGAAACGGAGTCCGTAAGAGAATACGCGATGGGACTAAGAAAACTGATGCAATTCACGAAACTCTCAGAAGAGGCCAAACTGGACCGAGTATACAAAAACAGCAGGAGCAAGATAAAGCTGTACGCTAGGAGGGCAGGATTCAACTCATTGACAGAGTTCCTTAAACTAGCGGAGGAAGTAGAAGAAATAGAGGCAGATGACCAGACACAGACAAGCCAACCTGCACAGCAGCAACTAGAACCGGAGATATGCATGCGCTGCGGAGGAACCGGACATGTGGGAAGCACGTGCAGCAATCCGCCGAGGCTGTTTTGCTGGGTCTGTGGAAGAAACGGTACGAAAACCAAGGAGTGCTGCCGGAGACCTGAGCAGTTGAAGCTGGCAGCTCAGGCTGCAATAAAGGAACCACCAGCAGGAGAACAGCTGTGTTGCGACGGGTTCCAAATAGTAGCCCGGATAAGGGTCGGAAACACGACAGCGAAAGGAATTGTGGACACAGGAGCATCAAGAAGCGCTATAAGCAGAAACAGATATCAAGATCTGAAACAACAAGGTAAATGGTGTGGAACCCGAGCAGAAATAACAATGGCCAACGGAGTAACGCAGAAGGCGATAGGAGAATTCGCGGCAGAAATCCAATTTGGAGGAAGAGCGTTCAGGGTAACATTCATGATACTAACAGAAGTGGCAGGAGGAATACTGTTAGGAATGGACTTTTTAGCCGGAGCGCGCAGCACGCTGAGGTGTGGAGGCTTGGAGTTAGAGATGAGAGCAGCCGGAGACAAAGTGGACCAACCGGAGACAAAAACGAATACCAGGGACTTAGGCGTAGTCCAGTATAGAAAGGGAAAATGGAACGAGGTAGCAGACGCCTTACCCAGAGCAGCACAGGACGAGTTGAAAGCAATAGAGGTCACGGACACCTGGATCAAGGAGAAGTACAAGGGATCGCAGCAGAAAAAAGCAAGGAAGACGCGTACGAAAGTGGCAGTAAAAGTCCCGAGCACACGGAAAATAAATAGGGTATACATTGGAGACATTAAGCCGTACGGAGGAACAAATACAATACAGAACGAACACGAAAACATGAACAAGTTCGCGGAGGCAGCGCTGAGATTCCACGAAAAACATGCAAAGAAAGCAGCAGCGCAGACTAGGGCCAAGTTGGTGGAGCCGATACCAATGGCGGAAGCCGCACGGAAGAGGACGGCACCGGCGAAGAAGAAGACTACGGCACCGCAAACAACCAGGAACATCCAGTCCGGGCAGGGCAACAGCCAAACCATAAGTACGGTAGCCAGAACCGCCCAGGAGAGCCGAGCAACCGAGACACCGGACAGAGATATCCTAGGACTCCATGAGGAGGGTGACGCTGCGCGCACAAAACCAAGTTATAAATAAAAGAAAGACTAGAGAAATTAAATGAAAGGAGCGTTTAACTCAAATTCAAACCGAGAACGCGCGCGCGCCAACGATCGCGCATGTAGGGGCACACTAGACCAAGAGAGATGGTCACACTTAGCCCGGCAAATCCCACAGACGACGGTCACACTAGATCTCGCCGAGCCCTATATAAGACGGACCACGGGCCATAGAAGATCACTTAGCAGCCAACCGTCTAAGGGTGCAGGATTAACTCCCCAGTGGTGGTAAGCAGCGAAGTCATTTTTTGGTGGACTAGATCATTCGATCCAAGTCCGCTTATACATAGTAGTTAGCACCTTAGCTTAGTAGTAGTCCCTCCTCCTGGAGGTATCCCTAGGAGACGTTTGATTTTAGGATCACACCTCCTTACGGCACGGTTCACCGGCTGATCTCTCTCTCTCTTGTGGCTGACTTCAGGGTCCCCAAGCATCTCTCTCTCTCTTGTGGCTGACTTCAGGGTCCCCAAGTATCTCTCTCTCTTGTGGCTGACTTCAGGGTCCCCAAGCATCTCTCTCTCTCTCTCTTGTGGCTGACTTCAGGGTCCCCAAGTATCTCTCTCTCTTGTGGCTGACTTCAGGGTCCCCAAGTGTCGATTCTCTCTCTCTTGTGGCTGACTTCAGGGTCCCCAAGCATCTCTCTCTTGTGGCTGACTTCAGGGTCCCCAAGCAACAAACTCTCTCTCTCTTGTGGCTGACTTCAGGGTCCCCAAGCAACAAACTCTCTCTCTCTTGTGGCTGACTTCAGGGTCCCCAAGCAACAAACTCTCTCTCTTGTGGCTGACTTCAGGGTCCCCAAGCAACAAACTTTCTCTCTCTTGCGGCTGACTTCAGGGTCCCCAAGCAAAACATTCTTTCTTGTGGCTGACTTCAGGGTCCCCAAGCGACAAATAGCGCTCTCTCGCTCGTGGCTGACTTCAGGGTCCCCAAGCGACAAAGTCTCTTGCGGCTGACTTTCGGGTCCCCAAGCACTAAATAGCGCTCTCTCGCTCGTGGCTGACTTCAGGGTCCCCAAGCACCCCAGTCTCATTTCAGGCAACACATCCCGTACTGGTCCTCCCGAACAGCAGAACGGCCCCGATACCAGGTATTCTAAGTGGACGAAGGAAGCAAAGGCGGCACCCCGGCAAATCAGAGAACTCGCTCGTTGTTAATCAAATGTTAAGATATTTACTGAAATAAAACCTAATCTTAATCAATTACTAAGTAATTTCCCAGGACTTCTACTCTGGGCTGGGTCGGAACTCTCTTTCAGCAACCACGCCTGACACAAACAAATTCTTGTGACAAACCCTGGCCATCCCTGAGCCACCCGAAAGCGACGAACCGTCACAAATGTATGTCGAATTTCATACATCTCAATCAAAATATTCATCGGTACTTAAGTTTTCGGGGTCGCTGATCCCGAATCTGGCATCAAATTTGCAAAATTAATTTGTTTAAACAATTTTTATAAACAAATTTTTTAAACAACCAGCGGCAGGGCGGCTTGGCCGCGGCGGGCCCACGCTGACCCGCGCGCTTGACACCGGTCCACCAAACGGCCGATAACTTTCGTAATTCAAGAGATTTCGACTTGAAATTTTAGGAGAGTAAAATTAAAACATGTATCTATCCGATTTTTTTGACCTCACAAGGTGCAAGCCTGCCTTAAAATAATTCAATGGAACCTTAAAAGATACCGAAAAACAACTGGCGAACACTAGAACTAAATCTAGATGTAACACTGTTGCACTATTTGTAGATTGCCTTGACAAATAACAAATCCTAGAATCACTACTCAACAAACAACAAATTTACACATATCGATCTGTTTCTCGCCACTGCCAATATTGCCCCTTAAGTCGACGTCCTAAATAGAAGCCTTGTTTTTGAAAAACTGTCAATAATGTAAACAAAGAAGCTGCAATAATGAGAAAAGTAATAGTTGTGACGCTGCGCGCACAAAACCAAGTTATAAATAAAAGAAAGACTAGAGAAATTAAATGAAAGGAGCCTTTAACTCAAATTCAAACCGAGAACGCGCGCGCGCCAACGATCGCGCATGTAGGGGCACACTAGACCAAGAGAGATGGTCACACTTAGCCCGGCAAATCCCACAGACGACGGTCACACTAGATCTCGCCGAGCCCTATATAAGACGGACCACGGGCCATAGAAGATCACTTAGCAGCCAACCGTCTAAGGGTGAAGGATCAACTCCCCAGTGGTGGTAAGCAGCGAAGTCATATCAAGATCTGAAACAACAAGGTAAATGGTGTGGAACCCGAGCAGAAATAACAATGGCCAACGGAGTAACGCAGAAGGCGATAGGAGAATTCGCGGCAGAAATCCAATTTGGAGGAAGAGCGTTCAGGGTAACATTCATGATACTAACAGAAGTGGCAGGAGGAATACTGTTAGGAATGGACTTTCTAGCCGGGGCACGCAGCACGCTGAGGTGTGGAGGCTTGGAGCTAGAGATAAGAGCAGCCGGAGACAAAGTGGACCAACCGGAGACAAAAATGAATACCAGGGACTTAGGCGTAGTCTAGTATAGAAAGGGAAAATGGAACGAGGTAGCAGTCGCCTTACCCAGAGCAGCACAGGACGAGTTGAAAGCAATAGAGGTAACGGACACCTGGATCAAGGAGAAGTACAAGGGATCACAGCAGGAAAAAGCAAGGAAGACGCGGACGAAAGTGGCAGGGTATACATTGGAGACACTAAGCCGTACGGAGGAACAAATACAATACAGAACGAACACGAAAACATGAACAAGTTCGCGGAGGAAGCGCTGAGATTCCGCGAAAAACATGCAAAGATAGCAGCAGCGCAGACTAGGGCCAAGTTGGTGGAGCCGATACCAATGGCGGAAGCCGCACGGAAGAGGACGGCACCGGCGAAGAAGAAGACTACGGCACCGCAAACAACCAGGAACATCCAGTCCGGGCAGGGCAACAGCCAAACCATAAGTACGGTAGCCAGAACCGCCCAGGAAAGCCGAGCAACCGAGACACCGGACAGAGATATCCTAAAGCTCCATGAGGAGGAGCGCGGCGACGAAAACTGGACAATACCAGAAGGAGCGGTAGTGTCACCGACGGCAAGAGCCAGGATACGGGAGAAGCTGGCGGAAAAAAGAAGTGGAAGACAGCAGCGATGGCTTATTAAGGACGGAGAAGCAACCTGGCGGGTGGTATCGAACAGAGGAAATTACGTCACGATACTATACCACTAAAAACCATAACGGGGGGGGAGTGTGACGCTGCGCGCACAAAACCAAGTTATAAATAAAAGAAAGACTAGAGAAATTAAATGAAAGGAGCCTTTAACTCAAATTCAAACCGAGAATGCGCGCGCACCAACGATCGCGCATGTAGGGGCACACTAGACCAAGAGAGATGGTCACACTTAGCCCGGCAAATCCCAAAGACGACGGTCACACTAGATCTCGCCGAGCCCTATATAAGACGGACCACGGGCCATAGAAGATCACTTAGCAGCCAACCGTCTAAGGGTGAAGGATCAACTCCCCAGTGGTGGTAAGCAGCGAAGTCACTTTTTGGTGGACTGGATCATTCGATCCAAGTCCGCTTATACATAGTAGTTAGCTCCTTAGCTTAGCAGTAGTCCCTCCTCCTGGAGGTATCCCTCGGAGACGTCTGATTTTAGGATCACACCTCCTTACGGTACGGTTCACCGGCTGATCTCTCTCTCTTGTGGCTGACTTCAGGGTCCCCAAGTAACTCTCTCTCTCTTGTGGCTGACTTCAGGGTCCCCAAGTAACTCTCTCTCTTGTGGCTGACTTCAGGGTCCCCAAGTAACTCTCTCTCTCTCTTGTGGCTGACTTCAGGGTCCCCAAGTAACTCTCTCTCTCTTGTGGCTGACTTCAGGGTCCCCAAGTAACTCTCTCTCTCTCTTGTGGCTGACTTCAGGGTCCCCAAGTAACTCTCTCTCTCTTGTGGCTGACTTCAGGGTCCCCAAGTAACTCTCTCTCTCTCTTGTGGCTGACTTCAGGGTCCCCAAGTAACTCTTTCTCTCTTGTGGCTGACTTCAGGGTCCCCAAGTAACTCTCTCTCTCTCTTGTGGCTGACTTCAGGGTCCCCAAGTAACTCTCTCTCTCTTGTGGCTGACTTCAGGGTCCCCAAGCAACAAACTCTCTCTCTCTTGTGGCTGACTTCAGGGTCCTCAAGCAAAACAATCTCTCTTGTGGCTGACTTTAGGGTCCCCAAGCAGCGCTCTCTCGCTCGTGGCTGACTTCAGGGTCCCCAAGCACCCCATTCTCATTTCAGGCAACACATCCCGTGCTGGTCCTCTCGAACAGCGGAACGGCTCCCGATACCAGGTATTCTAAGTGGACGAAGGAAGCAAAGGCAGCAAGGGCGGCACCCCGTCAAATCGGAGAACTCGTTAGTTGTTAATCAAATGTCAAGATATTTACTGAAATAAAACCTAGTCTTAATCAATTACTAAGTAATTTCCCACGACTTCTACTCTGGGCTGGGTCGGAACTCTCTTTCAGCAACCACGCCTGACACAAACAAATTCTTGTGACAAACCCTGGCCATCCCTGAGCCACCCGACAGCGACGAACCGTCACATAGTTCAAAGTGCCCATCACCCTATAGTCTAAACATAAAAAACACAAAAACATAAAAACACAAAATATACAAGAACAACACCTCTTCCCTTATCCAAATTATTAAATCAATCTTTATTTAGCTTATAAAAAAAAAAAAAAAAAACGATTACGGTTTATGAATATTAAAAGTATTACATTTTCAAAACAACTTTTTGAAGAGGGTTTTTCGGTTGAGTTTGAGTTCTAAATAGTTGCTGTAATATTATTTGCTTGTACTTGAGATAATAGTTTGGCTATACCATATGTATTATTCTTATTTCTACGTTTGGTTTTTTATCCGAAATTTTAAAATATAAAGATCAATGTTCCGTTTGTATTTATATGCCAATTACTCCATACAAAAGGTTTATATTTAGGCTACAAATTCTAAAAATATTTTATGTTTATTAATTTAAATTACAAATTGTTTAGTTTGTAAATTATAATCTTAAAATATGAATATTTTAATATGGTTCTAATTTAACATTGTTTGCTTAATTACTAATTTATCTTTGTTCTTTTTGCATTTCCAGGACGAAGGCGGGAGGACAAAAAAGTTCTCTCTCGCTCTTTGCAAATTTTCGAACCCTCATTTAATACTGGAAATAGTAGTAATCGTTGAAATTAATACTGGAAATAGTAGTAATCGTTGAAATTAAGCACACATAATTTTATCCGATTGTTTTCCATCCAGTTTGCCAACAAAATTAAATAAAGTTTATAGCCCCAATGTTTTCTTGTTTTATCCGTCTTCAATTATGTCGATATTTTTGTTTTTTCGAAACTTTAATGTTATTAATTTTATTTCTCTTGGAAGCTTTTGATTCTAAATTATTTGTTTTTTTTTGCTAAGTATTTTTATATCCCAAATATTTTCAGTTTGTTAATGGATTAATCTAAGTCGGCGTGCTGAGGATTCTGTGATCCAAGCCTACACAAACTGTGATTCTTCTTAAAATGTGTTTTTCTCTTTAAAGTATTTTACAACAATATATACTTTAAGTGAAAAATATTGATTCCTTCAGTTAAGGAGAATAAGTTTAATCTCGGTATCCAAATATAATTTTTAATTTTTCCTTTTTGAAAATCAATTATAGCTCCAAGTTTTAAGAGACTTAACTGTTTGACGTAAAGGCATTAATTTATAAAAAAAAATTAATTGAAAAATAAAGAAATAATTGTTATATTTTTTTATTGTTTCTCAACTTCCACGATTTACTTTTTTCACTGATTGTTACGCTGTCTAATCTCTCCGATTCCATTAATTATTAAATGCTTGTTGTGGAGATCTTTGATTGTATCTTAAATAATTTGAGTTGTTGTGAGTAATTCTTTGTTGTTATTTTGAACTGATATATTATTAGAATTTGTATCAAAATTTGTATGGCTCATTCCAATAAAATTGTGTGCGAATTTCTCTGCAATTGACAAGTCTGTAGGATTATGAAATATAGAGCGCTGATATTATGACGCGCTTAGACCAGTTATAAAAACTCTCAAAACGTTCTGGCTATGTCGGTTATTTTTTTTTGTTGTTATTGGCTTATTACGTCTACATGTGATAAAAGTTTTATTTGTTAATTGTTAATTAGTTTTATTGCTAAAAATGTACTAATGTTTGCTTTCTGCTAAATTCAGAATTAGGGCGAGCGATGGCTTCTAGAAAGGCTGGCATTTTTAATAGCCAGCACTTAAGGTTCGAACCGCAATTGATGCATTTAAATAGGAAATAGATATAACGGAGCCAGCAGCATCTCGATTTAGCGCATTTGGAGAAACAGAAAGTTTTGGTGTGTCCAAAATCTTGGCAGTTATAAGACCTTCCGGCGTCATTTCGGCGTTCAGAAAGGGCTATATTCACTGACTGATAGGCCAAAAGCTTAATGTCATAAACTTTATCGATGTTGGGCGTTGACTCTAGCTCAACAAAAAAAAACATTGGTTCTATACCCATTGTCCTTCCCGGGAGGGTTGTAAGTCTTGCGCACTGCATGATCTAGATCAGCCTTGATGTCTTCTGGATTTGTAGAGGTGAAAGATCGATCACTTTTTAATTGCCAAAAATGGAACGGTATATTATTGGCCCGTAATAGATTTTAAACAGTCTTGTAAGTTTTGCCATAGAGGGAGCCACCATAACATCTTGAGACGTATATTGGTCGTAGCAGCCTTAAGTTTTTTTGACATTTATTTATTACAAAGGCAGGAGGTCGCGGTCCGGGCTTCAATTTATTTGGAGGGCAAACATCAGAATATTTCTCAAAACTTAGGTGGCTGACGACTTTTAGTGGGCTTTAATGGGAATACCAGAGTATCCATAGGTCCATTAGGAAGACCGTCTTAAAAATCTCCACCAGATAAAACCATTCGCTGTTACCAAGACCAGAATATTTTTGGGTAGGAGAGTCTAGTCCTTTGATACAAATTTTTCAACAGTAATCGTAGAATCATTTTTACCATAATCGGCATCAAATTCAGTCCGCAAGATTTTGACTAATATGGGCAGGGATCATAGGAAGACCAGAGGTTTGGAACAAGTCTACTTGTATCACGTACGCCATTATTAAATTTATCAAATCCAAATAAAGGAATAGCATCATCTTCGAATGTGTCCTTTAAAATTTTCATAAGTCATGCACAAAAGTAGGTAGCAAAAAGTTTAAGGAATAGTTTCAAAAATGCGTTCAGAATCAAATCTTTACATTGTAGCCTCCTTGGACCTAAAACCTACTGTCCAGCTTTACCAGGTTAATTCTTCTTACATAGTAACAAAGATGTTGGAGGGCGAAGAATCCTCGCATTGATCAACATTTACAACGTCAGTATTAAGGGACCCAGATAAAGATGAAGAATATATGATATATGAATGTCAGAACAGTCAAGGCCGGCAAACACAAATTGGTAGAAAGTTGTAAAAGTATTGTATACAAAAAAAAACACAAATTCGCATGCAATATTATCGTGCTTACAGAAACCTTGTTAAAGCCGGAGATCTTTAGTTCCGAAGTTTTTCCAGGTAAGTAGTTATTTTTGAGGAATTTAATACCATTGAATTTATTTGTGTAAAGTTATCGCTTCCTGGTAATTCTATATACATAACTTGCTCATATATTCCGCAGTTGTCTGAACTTCCTGATTATTTAAATCACCTTTCCGTTATTAGGTCTGTTGCAAATAAGCTTTCCGATGTGGATCAGTTAGTAGTTCTATGTGATTTTAATAAGCCTGGAGCTACATGGTGCACTGAGGATGGATCAGACATTCGACACTACCTATAGTATCATGCTGCTATTGACGTCCTGCTTGACATTTCCATGTCGAAATTCACTAGGGGTCCTATTTGATTTGTGTTTTGTATCAAATCCTAAAGGTGTGTTTCTGTCCAGAGTAGCACCACTCACGCAACCTGAAGATCCATATCACCCTACAATCGAACTTAATTTTGAAATGGGTAGAGTTATAGAAGAAAAATCAACCAAAAGAATCCATTGTTTTCGCAAGACAGACTTTCTGAGGCTAAATAATTTTATTTCTGACTTTAATTGTGTGGACGAAAGAAGAACACGTGTGTAGATATTAGTTGTCTTTCATTTGTCTTTTTATTTGATGTTCTCTCGTTCACGTTTCGCATTAGACTCACTCCGCTGCGTGTTCGCAGCTTTCAAACCACCCTGTTCTCTTGTTCTCTCTCATCTCCTTTTCCAGAGAGTGAGATAGCTATATATGTTCTAACAGATTGGTTAACATGTATAAGAGAGACAACTATCTTATACATTCTAACGGAACTTAAAAGTAAACTACAACAATATCACCGACATGTGTATATTAATGAGTAATTCTAATATAGCCTGCTATAACTCGGCCATTCTGACACTGGAGATCTCCCGATCTCTCTCTTGTAATTTACATAGTTCAATTATAATACAAGCTAATCTTATCTCTCTACTTATATCTATTATTTTACATATTTGCACTTAAATAATTTACAATTGACATTATATGTCTATCCGTATTTTTAATCAATTTCTTTTCATCCAAATTCTAATATTTTGTGAACTCCAAACGCCCTGATAAGGATTTCGTGTTAGCTGAAAACCTTCAACATCTTTCAGTAAATATCTATCATTTTTCAAAATTTTATCAATTTTATATGGTCCCTTATTTTTTGGTATTAACTTTCTGGAAACTCCTACCGTACTGTTAAAATTTTTCACCATCACATAATCACCTAATTTATATTCAGTCGCTTGTTTTCTTTTTTGATTGTAATACTTTTCGTTACTTCCTTGAATTTCCTTTTGACTTTTTTCTCCTAGTTGCCTAATATCTTCTAAATTTCTTTCCCTAACTGTATCTATATTTACTAAATTTTCTAACTCTTCTCTCAACTCATCTCTAGTCTCATTTCTTTGTATTAATCCAAATAGCATTTCACTCGGACATTGCTTTATACTACGATGTTGTGTATTATTAAGTACAAATTCCACCTTTTCTACAACTACATCCCAATGTAATCCATTTTCAACTTCTGTAAGTTTCGCTAGCATCGGACCTAAGACTCTATTTATTCTTTCCACCTGGCCATTCGCCTGCGGCGAACCAGTGGCAATTTTTATATGTTTAACACCTACCTCATTCATAAATTCTTCAAACTGTATTGATGTGAAACAACTTCCATGATCTGATATTATACATCTCGGAATACTGTATGAACGAAAATATTCTCTTAACGCATTTATTGCTTCTTTTGAATTAGTGGTTTTCGTTGTATATAACCTAACATATTTCGTAAACCCGTCTACTACAGCTAATATATGTTTTTTCGATCTTCCTGCTGCTACTGGCCCGTAATGGTCTATATGAATTATATCAAACGGTTTATTCCCTCTAGGTATACTATGTAAAAGTCCATCCTGTTTACCATTTTTTGGTGCAAAAGCGATGCACTTTAAACAATTTTCAATATGTTTCATAATTTTTTCCTTAGCATTTTTAAACCAATACATTTTTCCAATTGCATTTAGCATCTTATCTCTTCCAATATGACCCAATTAATCATGATATTTATACAAAATGTGTTCTTCCATCTCCTCAGGTACATAGAACAGCAACCTTCCATCATTTGTTTTCCTATAAACCACACCATTTCTCATTTCGAACAATTTATCCTCACCCTTTTCTAACAATATTCTAATATCTTTAATTTTCTGGTCCTTTCCTTGACATATAACTAAATTATCCTCCAATGTGTTTGCTTCCGTTATCAAAATATTCGTACATCGACTTAAGGGGTTATCCGGGTCTTGAAGCACAAAAAAAAGCCTATTTTCGTGAATTTTTTTAAAAGATCAAGACAATTTCACAAATTTCATTTATTGTACATTAATGTTTAAGGTTTGACCAGCATTGTGTAAAAATTTGAACCAAAAATTTTAAAAATTGAGCCGTTGAGGCAGGCTTGAACTTGACCACATAAAAATTGTGTCCTTGCGGTAGGCAAAATATCTCCATCAATTTTTATCTGAAATTAAAAAACCAAAGTTATTCTGATAGTGTATGTGTCTGGCTTGTCCTCTACGAGCCATTTTTTTTTTAAAATAAAAATTAAATTTTTTTAGCGCTTTTCATAAAAAGTGTAATTTTTGACGTCAATCTTGGCCATATTTTAGCTTATAAAATGAGTTTTAATTGAAAATAAAAAAAATCCCTCCGTTAAGGACAAGAAAAACATGTCTAAAAGAAGTGTGCAAAAGCAGAAGTCGATCGGTGCAATAGTTTTTGAGAAAACGTGACTACCGACTTAAAAATAGTGGTTTTGAGAAAATCGCGTTTAAAGAGCCGCATCTGCTCGACGCCAGAGCCCGAATTGCCTGTTGGACTCATTCGTACGCTGGGCTTTATATTTCTCCTATTCCTACAGTTTTGCTTCTATCGACAAGAAATTTTCGGATAACATTCCTGACACTTTGTACTATTATATAAAAAAGTTTGAAAAAAATGAATTTTTTGAAGTGTCAAGACCCGGATAACCCCTTAACGCATCCACATGTTGCATTTTCTTTCCAGCCCTGTGCACTAATTCAAAATCGTAATCTTGCAGTTCTAATGCCCATCTCGCAATTCTTGGGTTAATCTCTACCTTATTTAATGTCAGTGTTAACGAATTACAATCAGTTATAATTCTAAAGTGTTTCCCTTGTACGTAAATCCTAAATCTTCGCAATGCATATATTATAGCTAATGTTTCCAATTCAAAACTATGATATTTTGCTTCAGTTTCTGTGGTTCTTTTCGAAAAATAAAATACTGGATGCCATCTTTGATCATCTTTCTTTTGCAATAATACTGCTCCAAACCCCAATGCGCTTGCATCACAATGCAGTTCAATTTCATCCTTATAATTATAAATTGACAACACCGGTGCTTCCAGTAACTTTTCTTTTAACATTTCAAAACATTCTAATTCTTTTTCTTCAAAACTAAATTTTCTTTTTTTCTTAATAAGTCATATAAAGGTTTCGCTAACGTTGAAAAATCTTTTATAAATCTACGAAAATAAGAACACAGTCCTAAGAAACTTTGAACAACCTGTGTTTTCCCCGGCACTGGAAAATTTCTTACCGCTTCTAACCCCTTATCGTCCGCTCTAACACCGTCTTTCGAAATTAAAAACCCTAAATATTTAATACTCGATTGCAAAAATTCACACTTCTCCAGTCTTAGTTCTCATTTATTTTCTTTAATCCTTGCCAGTACTGTTTTCATAGTCTTAAAATGTTCCTCTAAGCATTTAATTGCAATCATAATATCATCCATATAAATGATTACCGTATTATCACGAATCATATCTGCAAAAACATAATTTACAAATCTTTGGAATACATGTGGAGCATTCTTTAGGCCCATAGGCATTCTTAAAAACTCAAGTTGACCTAACGGGGTTACAAACCATGTATATTTGATCGACTCTTTTTCAACGAAAACATGAAAATATCCGTTTTTTAAGTCCAGTTTCGAAAACACCGTTTTCCCAACAAGTTTATCTAATAGATCATCAATTAAGGGTAATGGATAATTATCCTTAATGGTCATTTTGTTCAACTTTCGGTAATCAATACATAACCGTAATTCTCCTGACTTTTTTTTCACTAATACTATTGGAGATGCGAATTCCGAACAACTATGTCTAATTATTCCTTTTCTTAAATATTCATCTTGCAATTTTTCTTTCTCTGTGTACGATAATCTTCTTGGCGAAGAGCTAAATGGTTTGCCTTTTTCTATTTTAATATTCATTTCCCATTTTATGTCAGGCTCATCCGGCTAATTTGCATTAACATAATTGTCTTCCAGTAATTCAACGAACCGTTTCTTTATATTGTACCCTACTTCGTCACATATATTGTATTCCGATTCTCCATTTTCTACACAATTTATCTCTAACATTTCTCTTTTGAAATTATCTTCTAACGTTGATTTCCTTATTTCCTTTCTAACTATTTCATTTATGTCTTCCTTTTCAACTGTTGTCTTACATTCTTCATTTCTAACTGTTTCTTTTTTTTCTTCATTTCTAACTGTTTCTTTTCTTTCTTCATTTCTAACTGTTTCCTTTCTTTCTTCATTTCTAACTGTTTCCTTTCTTTCTTCATTTCTAACTGTTTCCTTTCTTTCTTCATTTCTAACTGTTTCCTTTCTTTCTTCATTTCTAACTGTTTCCTTTCTATCTTTATTTCTAACTGTTTTTTCTTTCTTATCTAATTCATTTATAACTTCTTGTTTATTTCTAACATATTCATTCATGTTTTCTACTTTTTCCACTGTTACCATTTTCAAAGCGTTTAAATCAATATTTAAATTACATGCATCCATAAAGTCTCGTCCTAACACAACATCAAAGCCCATAGACTCATTATCCACCACATTTAAATAAAAATAAACATTTATTGAGTTCTTTTTAATATACACAAAAGTTTTTCCAAAACAATTTACTACACTCTTGTTTAAACCATAATATACCGTGTTTACCGGCTCTAACTTTACTTCATTGGGAATTTCTTTAAATTTTATGAACGAAATTGGGCTTCCTGAGTCTATGAGGCTTTCTGTAATAATTGATTTTATATTTTGAGTTTGAAAAAATACCCTAAATAATCTTACATATTGGTTGACGTCTCCACTTTTCTTCATTTTGCATTCAGCTACCATGTGGCCCATTTCTCCGCACGCGTAGCATGATCCTGGCACACGCTTCGGCTTCCAGCAAACCTTGGCCCAATGACCCTTGGAGTTACAGTTGTGGCACCGTGAATCCTTGGGTACCACAAACTACGACTTCTCTTTTTCCAATTTAACGCTGCTCATCACTCTCTTTTTGGGCAGTGAGATCTGCGCAAACGCTCGCAGCATCTGAGTTGGACCTTGAAAACATTGCACACGCGCCTGTATGCGCATGCTTTCCATCGGTATTCCTTCAATCAATCCATCAAGCAGCTCCTCCATGTCTATATTTATTTCCCTGGCCAGCATCATTTTGTCATCGTAATAGACAGTGAAACGCTCCTCCAGTTTCCACACACGACTTTCGAAAACTCGGCGTTGTTCTGCTTTTGACATTTTTCCACCAAACGCCAGTGCCAAATCTTCCAATAAAACTCCGACTGGCATACTAATACGGTTGGGATCTGCATGAAGCCACTGCAATGCGTCACCCTTCAATTTAGCGATGCACAACAGATGATGCTGCTTATCGCTGAGCTGGTACATATTCGATACGTTTTCCAGTTGCTTGATCCAGTTATGTACTCCTGCTTGGCCCGAGAATTCGAATACAATTTCCTTCGCAAACGCCAGTGCTGACGAATACCAATCATTTTTATTAACACGAACAGGCTTCTTCTTGTCAATTTGTTCGGTGCACTTTTTGTCTCCGGCGCCACCATTCCTGTCGTCGTTGTTTTTGACGGTAAAACCTCTGCCGATGCCATCACTGTCGCCGCCCTTGCCATCATCGTCGCCACTTTTTCCATCACTGTCATCACTGTCGCCGTCAACGTCATCTCTGCCATCACTGTCGCTTGGAAAAATAATTTTTGTTGGGATATATGAATTTCCAGGTAGGTGCATTTTTCCGAGAAAATCCATTGCTGCTTTCATCTCCGAATCTAACATTCTTAGGAATGTCAAATGCTCGACTTTAAACATTGGAGCCGCTGGTTTCACTATGTTCTGCTCCATTTGTACGATCGCTGATTCGCCCTGTCCTCCGTTGGCTCCATCGACTTCGTCAGATTCGTCCTGTTTGCCTTTGGCTTTTTCGGACTCCTCCGCTTCTATCATCTGCCGCACACTCTCCGGTACTTGCAGCCACCGGGCCCACAACTTCGCTTTAGACCCCGTGGTGACCAAATTTGCTGACGCCAGCCACTTTTTTAATTGCACTACTCTAGCGTTTAAAAATTCAATGTTTTTGTCCATTTTGACGTAGGCTTTTTAACCACTTCTGATTTTGTGGACGAAAGAAGAACACGTGTGTAGATATTAGTTGTCTTTCATTTGTCTTTTTATTTAATGTTCTCTCGTTCACGTTTCGCATTAGACTCACTCCGCTGCGTGTTCGCAGCTTTCAAACCACCCTGTTCTCTTGTTCTCTCTCATCTCCTTTTCCAGAGAGTGAGATAGCTATATATGTTCTAACAGATTATTTAACATGTATAAGAGAGACAACTATCTTATACATTCTAACGGAACTTAAAAGTAAACTACAACAATATCACCGACATGTGTATATTAATGCGTAATTCTAATATAGCCTGCTATAACTCGGCCATTCTGACACTGGAGATCTCCCGATCTCTCTCTTGTAATTTACATAGTTCAATTATAATACAAGCTAATATTATCTCTCTACTTATATCTATTATTTTACATATTTGCACTTAAATAATTTACAATTGACATTATATGTCTATCCGTATTTTTAATCAATTTCTTTTCATCCAAATTCTAATATTTTGTGAACTCCAAACGCCCTGATAAGGATTTCGTGTTAGCTGAAAACCTTCAACATCTTTCAGTAAATATCTATCATTTTTCAAAATTTTATCAATTTTATATGGTCCCTTATTTTTTGGTATTAACTTTCTGGAAACTCCTACCGTACTGTCAAAATTTTTCACCATCACATAATCACCTAATTTATATTCAGTCGCTTGTTTTCTTTTTTGATTGTAATACTTTTCGTTACTTCCTTGAATTTCCTTTTGACTTTTTTCTCCTAGTTGCCTAATATCTTCTAAATTTCTTTCCCTAACTGTATCTATATTTACTAAATTTTCTAACTCTTCTCTCAACTCATCTCTAGTCTCATTTCTTTGTATTAATCCAAATAGCATTTCACTCGGACATTGCTTTATACTACGATGTTGTGTATTATTAAGTACAAATTCCACCTTTTCTACAACTACATCCCAATGTAATCCATTTTCAACTTCTGTACGTTTCGCTAGCATCGGACCTAAGACTCTATTTATTCTTTCCACCTGGCCATTCGCCTGCGGCGAACCAGTGGCAATTTTTATATGTTTAACACCTACCTCATTCATAAATTCTTCAAACTGTATTGATGTGAAACAACTTCCATGATCTGATATTATACATCTCGGAATACTGTATGAACGAAAATATTCTCTTAACGCATTTATTGCTTCTTTTGAATTAGTGGTTTTCGTTGTACATAACCTAACATATATGTTTTTTCGATCTTCCTGCTGCTACTGGCCCGTAATGGTCTATATGAATTATATCAAACGGTTTATTCCCTCTAGGTATACTATGTAAAAGTCCATCCTGTTTACCATTTTTTGGTGCAAAAGCGATGCACTTTAAACAATTTTCAATATGTTTCATAATTTTTTCCTTAGCATTTTTAAACCAATACATTTTTCCAATTGCATTTAGCATCTTATCTCTTCCAATATGACCCAATTAATCATGATATTTATACAAAATGTGTTCTTCCATCTCCTCAGGTACATAGAACAGCAACCTTCCATCATTTGTTTTCCTATAAACCACACCATTTCTCATTTCGAACAATTTATCCTCACCCTTTTCTAACAATATTCTAATATCTTTAATTTTCTGGTCCTTTCCTTGACATATAACTAAATTATCCTCCAATGTGTTTGCTTCCGTTATCAAAATATTCGTACATCGACTTAACGCATCCACATGTTGCATTTTCTTTCCAGCCCTGTTCACTAATTCAAAATCGTAATCTTGCAGTTCTAATGCCCATCTCGCAATTCTTGGGTTAATCTCTACCTTATTTAATGTCAGTGTTAACGAATTACAATCAGTTATAATTCTAAAGTGTTTCCCTTGTACGTAAATCCTAAGTCTTCGCAATGCATATATTATAGCTAATGATTCCAATTCAAAACAAGAGAGAACGCTATAGTCGGGTGCCCCGACTATCAGATACCCGTTACTCAGGTAAAGGGAGTGCGAGGGAGATGGAGATAGAAACTTTGATCACGCATAACTTTTTAACGAATGGTCCGATTTGAAAAATTTCTTCTACATTTCGATAGGTATTGATAAACACAATAAAACTGCATTTTTACTTTTCCGAAATATTTAAATTTTTAAAATCGTATATTAGCGATTGTGGGCGTTAAAGGGGGCGTGGCACCTTTTTGAAACAAACTTGCGCTTCGTAGGAACTCCTAGAATCTGCATGCAAAATGCCAATCTTCTAGCTTTTATAGTTTCCGAGATCTCAGCGTTCATACGGACAGACAGACAGACAGACGGACAGACGGACATGGCTAGATCGACTCGGCTAGTGATCCTGAACAAGAATATATATACTTTATAGGGTCGGAAACGCTTCCTTCTACCTGTTACATACTTTTGCACGAATACAATATACCCTTTTACTCTACGAGTAACGGGTATAACTATGATATTTTGCTTCAGTTTCTGTGGTTCTTTTCGAAAAATAAAATACTGGATGCCATCTTTGATCATCTTTCTTTTGCAATAATACTGCTCCAAACCCCAATGCGCTTGCATCACAATGCAGTTCAATTTCATCCTTATAATTATAAATTGACAACACCGGTGCTTCCAGTAACTTTTCTTTTAACATTTCAAAACATTCTAATTCTTTTTCTTCAAAACTAAATTTTCTTTCTTTTCTTAATAAGTCATATAAAGGTTTCGCTAACGTTGAAAAATCTTTTATAAATCTACGAAAATAAGAACACAGTCCTAAGAAACTTTGAACAACCTGTGTTTTCCCCGGCACTGGAAAATTTCTTACCGCTTCTAACCCCTTATCGTCCGCTCTAACACCGTCTTTCGAAATTAAAAACCCTAAATATTTAATACTCGATTGCAAAAATTCACACTTCTCCAGTCTTAGTTCTCATTTATTTTCTTTAATCCTTGCCAGTACTGTTTTCATAGTCTTAAAATGTTCCTCTAAGCATTTAATTGCAATCATAATATCATCCATATAAATGATTACCGTATTATCACGAATCATATCTGCAAAAACATAATTTACAAATCTTTGGAATACATGTGGAGCATTCTTTAGGCCCATAGGCATTCTTAAAAACTCAAGTTGACCTAACGGGGTTACAAAATATCCGTTTTTTAAGTCCAGTTTCGAAAACACCGTTTTCCCAACAAGTTTATCTAATAGATCATCAATTAAGGGTAATGGATAATTATCCTTAATGGTCATTTTGTTCAACTTTCGGTAATCAATACATAACCGTAATTCTCCTGACTTTTTTTTCACTAATACTATTGGAGATGCGAATTCCGAACAACTATGTCTAATTATTCCTTTTCTTAAATATTCATCTAACATATCTTGCAATTTTTCTTTCTCTGTGTACGATAATCTTCTTGGCGAAGAGCTAAATGGTTTGCCTTTTTCTATTTTAATATTCATTTCCCATTTTATGTCAGGCTCATCCGGCTAATTTGCATTAACATAATTGTCTTCCAGTAATTCAACGAACCGTTTCTTTATATTGTACCCTACTTCGTCACATATATTGTATTCCGATTCTCCATTTTCTACACAATTTATCTCTAACATTTCTCTTTTGAAATTATCTTCTAACGTTGATTTCCTTATTTCCTTTCTAACTATTTCATTTAAGTCTTCCTTTTCAACTGTTGTCTTACATTCTTCATTTCTAACTGTTTCTTTTCTTTCTTCATTTCTAACTGTTTCTTTTCTTTCTTCATTTCTAACTGTTTCCTTTCTTTCTTCATTTCTAACTGTTTCCTTTCTTTCTTCATTTCTAACTGTTTCCTTTCTTTCTTCATTTCTAACTGTTTCCTTTCTATCTTCATTTCTAACTGTTTCTTCTTTCTTATCTAATTCATTTATAACTTCTTGTTTATTTCTAACATATTCATTCATGTTTTCTACTTTTTCCACTGTTACCATTTTCAAAGCGTTTAAATCAATATTTAAATTACATGCATCCATAAAGTCTCGTCCTAACACAACATCAAAGCCCATAGACTCATTATCCACCACATTTAAATAAAAATAAACATTTATTGAGTTCTTTTTAATATACACAAAAGTTTTTCCAAAACAATTTACTACACTCTTGTTTAAACCATAATATACCGTGTTTACCGGCTCTAACTTTACTTCATTGGGAATTTCTTTAAATTTTATGAACGAAATTGGGCTTCCTGAGTCTATGAGGCTTTCTGTAATAATTGATTTTATATTTTGAGTTTGAAAAAATACCCTAAATAATCTTACATATTGGTTGACGTCTCCACTTTTCTTCATTTTGCATTCAGCTACCATGTGGCCCATTTCTCCGCACGCGTAGCATGATCCTGGCACACGCTTCGGCTTCCAGCAAACCTTGGCCCAATGACCCTTGGAGTTACAGTTGTGGCACCGTGAATCCTTGGGTACCACAAACTACGACTTCTCTTTTTCCAATTTAACGCTGCTCATCACTCTCTTTTTTGGGCAGTGAGATCTGCGCAAACGCTCGCAGCATCTGAGTTGGACCTTGAAAACATTGCACACGCGCCTGTATGCGCATGCTTTCCATCGGTATTCCTTCAATCAATCCATCAAGCAGCTCCTCCATGTCTATATTTATTTCCCTGGCCAGCATCATTTTGTCATCGTAATAGACAGTGAAACGCTCCTCCGGTTTCCACACACGACTTTCGAAAACTCGGCGTTGTTCTGCTTTTGACATTTTTCCACCAAACGCCAGTGCCAAATCTTCCAATAAAACTCCGACTGGCATACTAATACGGTTGGGATCTGCATGAAGCCACTGCAATGCGTCACCCTTCAATTTAGCGATGCACAACAGATGATGCTGCTTATCGCTGAGCTGGTACATATTCGATACGTTTTCCAGTTGCTTGATCCAGTTATGTACTCCTGCTTGGCCCGAGAATTCGAATACAATTTCCTTCGCAAACGCCAGTGCTGACGAATACCAATCATTTTTATTAACACGAACAGGCTTCTTCTTGTCAATTTGTTCGGTGCACTTTTTTGTCTCCGGCGCCACCATTCCTGTCGTCGTTGTTTTTGACGGTAAAACCTCTGCCGATGCCATCACTGTCGCCGCCCTTGCCATCATCGTCGCCACCTTTTCCATCACTGTCATCACTGTCGCCGTCAACGTCATCTCTGCCATCACTGTCGCTTGGAAAAATAATTTTTGTTGGGATATATGAATTTCCAGGTAGGTGCATTTTTCCGAGAAAATCCATTGCTGCTTTCATCTCCGAATCTAACATTCTTAGGAATGTCAAATGCTCGACTTTAAACATTGGAGCCGCTGGTTGCACTATGTTCTGCTCCATTTGTACGATCGCTGATTCGCCCTGCCCTCCGTTGGCTCCATCGACTTCGTCAGATTCGTCCTGTTTGCCTTTGGCTTTTTCGGACTCCTCCGCTTCTATCATCTGCCGCACACTCTCCGGTACTTGCAGCCACCGGGCCCACAACTTCGCTTTAGACCCCGTGGTGACCAAATTTGCTGACGCCAGCCACTTTTTTAATTGCACTACTCTAGCGTTTAAAAATTCAATGTTTTTGTCCATTTTGACGTAGGCTTTTTAACCACTTCTGATTTTGTGGACGAAAGAAGAACACGTGTGTAGAAATCATTTAATTGTCCGTGCCGGCTGGCGGATCCTCCGCGGCAGGGGTAGAGCCGGTAGGTGATATATCCGTAGGGGGGTGGCAGTAGGATACTGCCCGCTGATTGATTGTTGGCGGCCACCAAGATTGGCAGCCACAGCGGAGTCGGGTGGTAGCTTCGACTCCTTTGCTTCTTCCGAAGTATACGGTGGGAGATACTTATCTCCGATGTCACGGCCCTTAAGGCACGATAACCAAATTCAATAATCAAAATAATGTAACGGCTAAGGCCGGAGTTTTATGAACGAGCTGGAGCTCTTTATTTCAAATTCAAATTAAAACTGAACTTAAGATTGAACAAAAGCTCATGCATAGCCGGATGCCCTTGGCAGACCGCTGACCTTGCACATTTTGCAGAAGTCATACGATCGTTGTCAGCCAATGAAAAGGAGCCACGGCTCGGAATGGTACAATGTGCTGGCTCAGCTCTAGGGCCAATAAGTCGGACACAATTTAGGGTGGACCATGCATGAGGGAGAAATGTAATAATAATATTGATAATAATAAAAAGTGATTAATACTAGGGAATGACAAACATGATAAATGATTAATATTAATAAGGTAAGTAAGAACTGTCCTGCTCAGCCTAAGCTGGGGGTTGGTTGTTAACTACTCCCCCCTTAAATTGGACGCCGTCCTCGGTGACAGCCAGTTCGTCGATGGACTTTTGTAGCTGGGCTGCCTCTCGTTTGCGCCTGCAGTGTTGTTGGAGCAGGACCAAGCCGCATAGCGTGAGGCTGACGGCAACTCCTGCGGCGAACCAAATCCTCGGGGAACCTCCCTTCGACACGTCATCCCGTAGCTCCTGCATGAAACGCAGGTTATGCTCGTTCATCCGCTGTAGCAATGGTAGGCTTAGTATGTGATTGTGTCCCGTGATGTTAATTAAGGGGGAGGCCGCAATACCCGGGCTCATATTCACTGAGTGGTTGAGGTTCAAATATACGGAGTCGTTGATCACCGCCTTTCTCTCAAAAGTAATGAGGTGGGTCCCTATTATGGTCGTTGTGGGACCGTCATCGATGGTAATCCTCGTCAGTTTCTCATTAATGATAATTACTCCGTCGTCCACAATTGTAAGGGGTTCCAGATTGCTGGGCCGCGTCCGGCATGTAGCCGCCCCGCCTGCATGTAACTGCTTGGCACAGGTGTCTTGGGGCGCTTTTTTGCAAAATGTGGCCAAATTGGTAGAAGTGCAATCTGAGACTGCTAGGATTCCGTCATCACATTCAGCCACGATGTTGTTTTCTATTTGTAGCATAGTATGGTAATGTGCAACAGGGAAGAGCAGGACCTTTTTACAAATACGCTTAACTCTAGGATACTGGACTATAACGTGGACAAGAACATTATTTTGAAGAATTTTAATCTTAGATACATCCATAAGGCTAACTATAGGGACCTCTGTTAGCTGTTCGTCGAAAATAGCCTTTAGGTCATTGTGATTAAAAATGGTAGGATTGATGATATTATTTTTAGCAAGAGTGATGGTGATCATGCAATTCTGGATTTCTGATATTAACATTCTATTCCTGGCAAGGAGTGTTTCATACAAATGGCCTGAGTCGACAAGCCCGTCCTTCTTCTCCCTGAGTATCTTGTTTACTGTGTCTGTGAGTAGGTTGATGTGCTTCTGTGTCTCTGTGTTAATTACAACCTGTCTGTTATTAGCCTCGATAAGCGACGCTTGATTGGTGTTGATCCTACTTAAATCTTCCGCGTCGGGTGTACCCGCTACGACCTTAAGGACTGAGCCCAAAAAATCAAGGCTCCTGGCCATTCTATGGTGTATCTTTAGTTCCTCCAATAGGTTTTGAGCATGCTCAATGTCCACTTCCAGCAGCTTCCTCATATGGGACTGTGGGAATTTAGCAAAGATTGGGTTTTAATATAAGGGCGACTGTGGCGAGTGGAGTGCCTACCTAATGTTGTCCTTATGGACCACCCTCCCCTTAATGAGAACAGATGTTCCCAGATCTGCTTCTACACGCTCTTCTGAATAAAGCGGTGTCAATTTATTCCCTAATCTTTTGTTGTTGCGAAGGTGTACTCTTTCGCCGACTTCGAAGACTCTGTTTTGCCTAGAAGGATTAATCCTATCTAGGTTGGATTGTTGTGCTTTGTCAATCTTGGCTTTAATTGCCAGCTTCATCTCATCGCTGCTTGCGTGGATGACCTCTATCGGCCTAGACTCTGTGACCGAATGTAGCGACCTGTTGTATTCTATAGTAGACCTCAATATTAGTTCCACAGTGTCCTCGATTTTTTTATCAATTTTGAGGCATCTGGCAATTTCCGCCAGGGTACTGTGAAATCTCTCAACTTGGCCATTGGAGCTACTGTGTAGCGGTGGCGCATTGACAACGTCGATGCTGTATTGGTTTTTCAGCAATGACGTGATTGTCTCTGAGTTAAAGGAGGCCTCATTGTCGCAGTATATAGTTTTGGTGTTAGAGTAAAAATTTACTAACTGAAGAATAGGTGCTCGTACATCTATTATTGCCCTGGAAATCAAGGGCTGTACGATAGCGAATTTGGAGAATTTATCCATGCAAGTTAAGAAAATTTTTTTGTCGGTCGAAAAAATGTCGATATGCAACATTTCCCCAACGTATGATGGGATGGGCGTAGTTCCCAATTCCTGTTTCTTGGGATGGCGGTCGTATTTGGCTTTATTGCAGACCTTGCAATTTGCGACCACTTCGCTAGCTAATTTTGACATGTTCGGGAAGTAATAATCCCGGAGAATTTGTTTTGCGTTCTCCTGGGCAGCCCTATGGGCGCGATTGTGCTCGGTGTTAGTGATTTCCAACTGTTCATTAGCGTTGGTTATGTCACTGACAAAGGTTTTACAATGCCAGAACTTTGTCGCAGGAAAATCCTGCCTCAAGGCATGTTGGATGCGAGCCAGGGTAGGTAAATCGCAGTGAATCGCGTTCACAACGTTGGCGTTGATGATCTCTTTAACGGATTCAACAAGCAAGTCCTTGTTATTAAAATTGATGATATGCCGAGTTCTATTTCCAAAGACTATGAAATCTCGCCGAAGCGGTTGGTCCGCTTCTTCCAAAATAATTTGGTTTCTAAAGCAGTTAAGAGGTTTATCTGTGGTATCTATGGTGTACGAGAGTGAAAGCTCACTATGCACCGTAGCCGCGTTAGACTGGGCTTCAGCCTCTAAGTTATTCAGGGGTTGCCTTGATAATGCGTCAGCTACCAGGTTTTGTTTTCCGGGTGTGTAAAATACTTTCCCGTTGTTCTCATCAATGAATGCTTTCCATCGCTTGATTTTAGCGTTGGTATTTTTGTCGGATACCGCATACGTGAGAGGCTGGTGGTCTGTGAAGATCCGTACCTCATTGTTACCGTACAGGTAATTCTGGAGTTTGCCTATTGCCCAGACTATCGCCAATAATTCTCTTTCGTTTGTGGCGTAGTTCAGCTCGCAGTCTTTTAGCGTGCGTGAAATCATAGTAATAGGTCTTTTATTTTGGGACAGTACCGCGCCTATTCCACTCGCTGAGGCGTCAGTGGTTAAGTCAAACGGTGATTTGAAATCAGGGTATGTCAACATGACATCTTCGGATGCCAAAATGTTACGAAGGTGGTCGAATGCATTTCGCTGTGTTTCATTAAACCAGACAGCTACTTTTTTCGACATATTCTTGCTGACCGTCCCGTTTTCCCCTTTGAGGATGGCGGTCAGGGGTCTAGCAATAGATGCAAAGTTTTTTACAAAGCTTCTGTAATAGCTCGCCAGGCCTAGGAAGGACCTAAGGCTAAACAGATTTTTTGGTTCTGGGAACTCCTTTAATTGCCCTAACCTTTTCTGGGTCTGTTTTTGTCCCTCCTCTGGTAACAATGAACCCTAGGAATTCAACGCTCTCTTTAAAGAACTTTGTTTTTTCTCGTGCCACCCTCATGTTGGCATCGAGTAGGCGCTTAAGCACCGTGTCAATATGCTTGACATGTTCCGTTTCGTTTTCGGAAAAGATGTTAACATCGTCAACGTAGACGTAGCATATTTTGCCGATTTCTTCCCGCAGCACATCGTCGATGGCTCTTTGGAAAATTCTCCCTGCGTTTTTTAGGCCGAAGGGTAGTCCGCAGAATTCGTACTTCCCACCATTAACTGAGAACGAGGTTTTCTCTCTGTCCTTTTCAGCCAGGTATATTTGGTGGTACCCTGACTTCAGGTCTAGGGTAGTAAAAAATTTGGCTTTTCCCAAGTTCGCTAGAATCATGGGTATGCTCGGCATGGGATAGCGATCGGCGACTGTTCGCTCGTTCAGCTTCCTGAAATCGATTACTAATCGCTTCTTTCTACTGCCATTATCATCAGTCCCTTTTTTATCAACTACCCAGGCAGGGCTGTTGTATGGGGATCTGGACGGCCTGATTATGCCGTTTTGCAGCAGTTCTTTGATTTCGTTGTTTACAAAGACTGCTGCCCCCATAGGGTAGGGGTATAACTTGGAGTAGACAGGTTCGTCACTCGTAGTTCGAATAGTAGCGATGACAGATGTGTTGAAGGTGAGCGCCTCGTTAGAGGTTGAAAACACCTTAATTCTTTTCAGAATAGTTATTTTGAATTCGGCTTTAGCCGAACTTGGCACCACTATGTCATCGATTTTTGTGAAATTGACATTTTGACAGTCAAAAAATTTGAGCTTTTCAGTGACATTTGCGTATTTTATCACGCTGCTGCCTAGGTCCCATGCTACTCCTGCTCGCGTTAGCGAATCGAAGCCTATTATAGCATCGAACGTGCTCAATGTATCCAAGAGGAAAAATGGGACGTCTAGTCCAAAAATGTGCATTATGCACTTGTATTTGACATCACTGGAGCCGTGAATAGAGCTCACAGTGAAGGGGGTTTCGACCGGCATTACGTTTCTTAGCTCCTTTACGGGCTTCACGTAATTTTTTGCCGCCCCGGTGTCGATGAGAATTTTTATTGATTTGCCAGCCAACTGTCGCTCGACGAACGGCAGTCGGGAACGCTCCCTAAAAAATGGAGGAGGTCGTTAAGCTCGGCGGAGTCGCTATCTCCATCGATGGTGGCAACCTCGGCCTCAGCTGTGGTGGCATAATCCGTCGCCTCCTGTTGGGGTTGGGCTATATTGTTGACGCGTTGGCGTCTTTGGCCTGATTGACGCTGGGACGAGTTCTGCCTTTTGTAGTTGTTGTTACTTTGAGGCTTTTCCCAGCTTGTTTCTTGTCTAAATCTAGCCGTTGAGGGGTCTACCTCCATGGGTTGAACTTTATCCTGGTCTAGTGGCTCAGTATCCCTGTGCTTTGGCCAGGGATTGTTCTCATGAGATTTATTTTGGTTTTGTTTAGGGACAAAGTGCGGATTCTTATCCTCGCCTCTCCATTGCTTTCCCTGACTCTTACTATTGCGCCTGTTGCCCTCATTGCAATGGGACTTGTCTTCTATAGCTTTCGCGTAGGATGCCGCGAACGCACTTCTCTCAATGCTGTTCTCGGCCTCTCGCGCTAACGCTAGTGCAGACGGAAGGTCTTTGGGTTGTGCTGGCAGCACGAGTGACTTGAGTGGTCTTTTAAGCCCTGCAATGAATGCATGAAGGGCATCATCCCTAACCTCCTTATTTAGGATAGTTGCTGTGTCCGAGTTATGTGACATGACTATTTTGTTAGTGACAAGCGTGAGTTTCCTCTCGACCTCGTCATAGTATGCCATAAGATCGGAGTCTCCTTGCCGAACCATTTCTAAATTTTGCCGCAGCACTCTCAAGGACGTTTTGTCCGCATATGTGCAATCTAGTCTGGCTATAATTGCATCGAAGTTTAGCACTGTATTGTGGGACGTGAGTAGTGACCGAGCGGGTCCGCAAATTTTGTTTTTAATTATGACCACGGCCTCGTAGTGTGCCTCGCTGCCGTCGTATTTCTTAAATACCTCATAGGCATCTGATGCAGCTTGCCTCCACGAAACATACTCATCGTGTCTTCCACTGAACGTTGGCAGAGACTTTACTATGTCCAACTTGACATCGCATCTTACTGCAGGGTTTGGTACTACTCTTTTGTAGACCTCCACCTGCGGCGCTTGGACTGATAGCGCGCTAACCTGTGTTCTAACCGCATCTAATTCTGTGGCGAAATCGATTCTTAACCGCTCCTCTTGTTCGCTAAGAGCGGCGCTGACCGCATTTGCGACAATCGCTTGGACCATTTCTGCGTTCATTTCTGGTTGATCTGTGTCCCTAACTTCGGGGCGAAATCTTACTTCTTCGCTACTTTCGCTATCGTCGCTATCAATTTCCTGTTTTACTTCTCTATACTCCCAACTCATTGGCAGTTAAAGGGCGCGAGGTAGATACGAGGATTTGACGATTGGGCTCAAGACAAAAGGTTTCAACGGGCCACTTTGGTGATGTAAAGTCGAAAAATTTAGCGAAAAATAATAGATCGTCACCTAAAACACAAAGATGTTGGATTAATTTGTCCCAAGAACAAAATTAAAATACAGAACGGTGACAACAAGTATAGGTTAATTCGACTGGGTATATTATTAGCACAGACACACTGGATAACTTTGGTACGAAACTCAATATAAGCACAGTAGGTAAATTTGTAACAAACACAAGGAGAACCTTAACAAAGAAATACAATATTCCTTTGCATAATTAAATCGTGTAAATGTCGATCGCCTTGGCACCAGTGTGCGTTATTTGAGACGAATGATTTCTTTTATTATAATGCACTTAAAAAAATCCAGATCGAACAAAATTAAATCAACACGCAGAACATGGGAGTGTATTGTAATTTAATATTTGAATAATTTATTCACATAAAAATTGCCAGTACCAGTGTACGTAACTTGAGTTATATGTATATTTTTTATTTGCCACGCACTCATAAAAATCTGAATTAGAAATCGAAAATCGAATCACTTTTTATACGTAAAAAATTCCTATTGCTGGGCGTAGGAAATTGTATGGCATATGTGTGTTGTGTATGTGTAGACCTTGGCTATTGTCGGCGCTCAGCTACTTACATAATTTACAACTTCAGGGGTGGGATTCGAATATTAGTAATAATATTAATCCGTTGGGCGCCAATCATTTAATTGTCCGTGCCGGCTGGCGGATCCTCCGCGGCAGGGGTAGAGCCGGTAGGTGATATATCCGTAGGGGGGTGGCAGTAGGATACAGCCCGCTGATTGATTGTTGGCGGCCACCAAGATTGGCAGCCACAGCGGAGTCGGGTGGTAGCTTCGACTCCTTTGCTTCTTCCGAAGTATACGGTGGGAGATACTTATCTCCGATGTCACGGCCCTTAAGGCACGATAACCAAATTCAATAATCAAAATAATGTAACGGCTAAGGCCGGAGTTTTATGAACGAGCTGGAGCTCTTTATTTCAAATCCAAATTAAAACTGAACTTAAGATTGAACAAAAGCTCATGCATAGCCGGATGCCCGTGGCAGACCGCTGACCTTGCACATTTTGCAGAAGTCATACGATCGTTGTCAGCCAATGAAAAGGAGCCACGGCTCGGAATGGTACAATGTGCTGGCTCAGCTCTAGGGCCAATAAGCCGGACCCGATTTAGGGTGGACCATGCATGAGGGAGAAATGTAATAATAATATTGATAATAATAAAAAGTGATTAATACTAGGGAATGACAAACATGATAAATGATTAATATTAATAAGGTAAGTAAGAACTGTCCTGCTCAGCCTAAGCTGGGGGTTGGTTGTTAACTTAGATATTAGTTGTCTTTCATTTGTCTTTTTATTAGATGTTCTCTCGTTCACGTTTCGCATTAGACTCACTCCGCTGCGTGTTCGCAGCTTTCAAACCACCCTGTTCTCTTGTTCTCTCTCATCTCCTTTTCCAGAGAGTGAGATAGCTATATATGTTCTAACAGATTGGTTAACATGTATAAGAGAGACAACTATCTTATACATTCTAACGGAACTTAAAAGTAAACTACAACAATATCACCGACATGTGTATATTAATGCGTAATTCTAATATAGCCTGCTATAATTGGTCTGATTTTTACTAATGCAATAATATGTCCGATGCAGTTAATATTTTTTTCACTACAATAAACTCATTTTTTAATTCCTGTGTTCCGAGGTTCTATCCGTCAATTTCCAATAAATCACCTTGGCTTAGCAAAGAGTTGACACACTTAAGAAATGTAAAGTCCAGACTTTTTAGAAAATATAAAAATTCCGGTTATTAATCTGTTTTTACTAGATATTTAAGTGCTCTGTCAAGATTTACCGTGCTTAATGCTCAGTGTTATAATAGTTACTTAAACCGTTGTAAGGTCCAGTTCTCTCACGACCCGAAACAGTTTTATTACTTCGTTATAAATTTATTTATTTAATTTATTTAACGTAGATCCACAATCACTAACCTTCTAGATCTCACTACATTTGTGATAAATGGCTTAAATAGTATTTTTCAAACAGACGTCATTTACACTGACTTTAGTATGAATGACAGGTCACAAAGGGTCCTTTTTAAAAATTCAATTTTTTAAATTCCCCGTGTTACCTCTGGCGTCCCACAAGGGAGTCATCTGGGTCCGTTAATTTTTAATTTTACAATCCGATCTAGATAATTTTTAAACTGGTGCCGAGATAACTTACTCAATTTAAACGGTTCCAAGTGCAAGCTGATGACTTTTTATCGGGTTAATCCGATATACGCGACTTACACGTTAAGTGACAGCTCTTTGGACAGAATAACTCTTGTAAACGATCTTGGCGTTCTCTTGGACCCCAAACTAAAATTTTCTAATCACATTTCGTCCATGGTTAATAAAGCCAGAGGAGTGCTTGGATTTATTAAAAGGTGGTCAAAAGAATTCGATGATCGTTATGTCACTACAACAAATCCACAATACGGAATACATATTGGTCGTATTGAATCAGTACAAAAAAACTTTCTTCGTTTTGCTTTACGGCGGCTAAACTGGGAAGCAAATCTTAACTTACCTTCTTATTCTAATAAACCTTTGTTGATTAATTTACCCTTCCTAGCCAACCGTAGAACGATGCTTGGTACTGTCTTCATTTATAATTTTATACATGGTGATATTGACTGCCCCGACTTTTGTAAGTCGGCTAAACTTTTCTGTGCCAAGTAGATTAACTAGAAATTATATTCCCCTAATATTAAATCATTGTAAGTCCAACTATGCCTTGCAAGAGACTTTCAGAGTATTATGTTCTGACTATAATAAACTTTTTCTTATAACATCAAATCTTGACTCTCTGCCGATATTTAAAAGAGTAATACTAGCTTCACTGGCACAAAATTGACTATTACTTTTTCCTATTACTTATGACTTACTATGACTATGACTTACTATTACTTTTTTCCCCGGACTTTTACCTATATTTTCTTATATGGCGTCTATCTTCTGGCGAATCATGCCGTACGATACACGGCTGCGCGCCTCGGTCGGTTGCACGGGTAAGTGGTCCATGAGACTCCGCGCGAAAAAAAAAAATAATACTTCCAAAAATTCAGAGTTTTCCGTAATAATCGTAACGAACCCGTTGAAAAAATTAAAGATATCTGAAAAAAAACTTTCAAGTATACTTTTTTTTACTACTAGCAAAATTCTAGCTACCGTTGAGCCTACCTTTTTTCTTCTAACATCAGATTTACACTAATAGCCTTGGACTTTTTTATCGTAATTTGAGTTGTACTCAATAAATCCTCGATTGATACAAAAAAGGAGCTGACCTCTGATTATTTGCCGGTTGGTACAACACTGAGTCACTTACCGGTCAAATTCAAGGATACCTAGGACTTAAATAAGTCGGCCAGATAGAGATCTTAATGGAACAAATATATTAAGCTGCGACATTTTCTTCAACAAACCACAGACATTTTTCAAACCAAAGTAGAAGTAACCTGCTTCCACAAAATGATTTAGTTCTCATTCAATTAAAAAGAATAATTCTGCGTGTGCGTCCTGGTGCTCTCCTTCCTTTCCCGGCTACTCTCCCGCTGCCGGCCTTTGCTTGCGATGCTCAACATACTAGCTCGCTATCAAGCCCTCGGCACTCGGGGTTGTGAGCTTGAATTTTGGTGTGGGCAGTTTCCGGAATTTCCTTTCCAGGTCCGTTACCTAGTCGGCGATATCCGGCTCCTCTGCCGTCTGGTCGACGAAGTCTCCCAGAGTCTTCCTCATCGACTCGACTAAGCCCTCGATTTCTACTCCCAGAACTTGGCTTGCCTTGTCGAAATCCTTCTTCCTAAGACTATAAATCCAGGACTTTCCCATCTCGGAACTTTTGTTTCCTTGGTCAGGATAATCACTCTTGGGCGCCAGATGTAACGACCTGATTCTTTATTTCTTGCTCTCTACGTAAACGTGCGGCTAGCTCAGAGAGGTTGTGAGTTCGTTCCACCAAATTTATAATGTGTTATTGCCCGAAGGATGGACGCATGAAAGAATTAGTTTGGTGCTGGTTTATTGTTTCTCGAATTATAGCCTTATTGCTACTGCTTCTGCTGCTCGTTGTCGTTGTTCTCTGCTGCGTCGCTCCTCGCTCTCTGCTGCTGCGTCGCTTCTGGCTTGCTGCTCCGGGTGACTGAGATCGGAACGGCTTCACCGAGTCCCTGGATGTAATTCGAACTTCCCTACCGGGGCTTGCAAGGCGTATCGCCTAGCAGGTGAAAAAATGTTTCGCCTTATCGCCTAGCCACCTTCATCGCAGGCTCCCGGAGTTCAGTCTGGACTTTGTCGGCAATGTGTATCGCCTACCAGGTAGGACTGGGTTCTCCCTTATCACCTAGCCACCTTTATCGCCTGACACCGCGCAAGGACTCCTTAAATTCGGTTTGACCACGACCTAGTACCGTTGGATCTCAGCGTTGTAGCCTCAGCCTTGTAGACTTGTCGTCGTTCGGCGTCTCGACTTTGCGATCTTGTTCCTTGGGCACTTGGGTTTTGACTTAACTCTTATTCTCGCACTCGTACTGTCCCTGAGCTGCGCTTGCGCCATCCTTTTGTAGGCGCTCGCCAAGTTCAAGTCTAAGGACCACTGCAGTACCGTTCATTCACGGTGCGTCCTCTTTGTGGGGATCGGACCGCCAGTTTACCGTTCGACCTTGTTGCCCTTGCCGTATGAGGGTCCAAGGTCCATATATTTCCTGTTTGACCTGGATGCCTCCCTCGCTGTTGCCAAGCCGCAGTGATAAACAGAATTTTGCAATTAGGGTTCATTGAAGAGCCGGAAAACGCGTGGTGCTCTCCTTTCGACATGGTTACTAAACCTGGCAAAGTGAGAATTTATTTAAATTGCCGAAAGGTTATTAGTTTCACCGATAAAGGGGCTTCCAGCTTTGACTTTAACGACGCCTATTGGCAAGATCCAAGTGGCCTCTACCAATTTAAGCTGATGCCGCTTGCGACTTCCCTGATCCGAAAACTGTACGAGGTTTAAAGTTTTATAGGCTTAAGTGGTTGGTACCGAAAATTCTTTCCGAATTTTGCTTCACTCGAATTTCCTTTGACCGATTGAATGATAACCAAACGAAGGTTCAGTTTGATCCTAGAAGCACTGAAAGCCTTTAAAGTGTTAAAGAGTAGTCTTAGTCCGGACTTTTCTAAGCCGAAGTCGCAGCAGTAGATTTGCGAGAAGTTCAGAACATTTTAAGTCCGTTGAATATAAGGATCAAATGACGAAGGTTGAAGCAAACAAAGCCAATTTCTCTGACCTGAAAGCGGAAGGTGGATATGTCTATAGGAAAGCAAAACACTTAACTGTTTACCACCACAAATTGTTGCCGAAGGCGAAGCTTGTTTATTTGAAAAACTAACTTGAAAAATTTCCGCAATACGGTGGCCCAAACTAAAATTTCTGGGCACGATTAAAATATGAGTTAAAAATCATTTTTTTGGAAAATATAGCTAATAAAATGTTCGATCTATACATGAGAGATGAGTCAGAGAGATTAAACATCTGAACGATAACCAGGTCAATTGACTTAACGGGATCTATATTAAAGTACAGATCTCAGAGACCAGCCTGGCGTCGGAGCTTTAATTCGCCGCACTATTTGGGCCAAGCTCTAATTCAACACACCTGCCGCTCAATCGTCTCATCTCTGACAGATTTTTAACCTATTGCTCAAGTCTTCGTTCTGACCTTTGGTGTTTACTGACTATATCATATACATAGCTCCCACTGAAACAATCGAAAAAAAATTTTAAAAAATGTAACAACATGGCCCATGCCACCGTTAACTTACTATATAATTTACTGGGAAACTTGAAATATTTACATATACAAAATATGTATTCGTAAAATTTTTGTTTTAATTTCAATAAGAATATTTTTTAACAATTTATATTCAGGAAGTTATTGTTTTTTTGCATAAAAATTGTATTTTATAATTTAAAAAAAATAAAACACTAGTTTATTAATTAAATTTTGTTCTAATAATTATTACTCAAAAAGCATTTGGTAAACATTTTTCTTCCATTTACTTACAAACATTTTATTATAAACTTTTCCTCACAAAATTAGTAAGGAAATAAATGCGGTTTCTGTTGTGCTTAATAACTTTTGAAAGCAAGTTTTTAGTCACATGTTACATTTCATTAGTTTAGAAATATTGATTAAAAAATTTAATTTAATTTTTAATGAAATTGTAAGGGTCTTGAACTAATTAGTGACATATTGTTTAAATTTTAAAACTTAATAAAGACAGCGTAGTTACCATTACCTTTTTAAAGACAATTTCCAATTGTCTGTATCTTCAATGGTTTAGAATCTATAGGCGCACAAAGTTTGTCTATCTCTGCTAAACTAGCTGGATTTTAAGAGAGTCGTGAAAAAACTTTTTTTCTATCGAACATCTTAACACAATTAAAGTTTTATTTCAAAATGGTTATTTATAAGAACTTTTGAGCATCACAAAGTGGTTTCGCCAATAGACCAAATATCAACAAATTTATTGTCAATGTGTCTTATTGGCAATCCAGATTTTCAGAAATCTTACGGGACATGCAAATCGTGAATACGTGTTAAATTTTGCAGGGCAGTGAAGTTAAGTCACAACAAAATTGCATTTCAAAGTGGTCAAACATTAAAGCTATTCGATTTTAATTATTTTATAAATTTAAACAAAAAAATACTTTTGTGAAATTAATTTGGTTTAATTATTATTTGTAGTGTATTTTTGATTGAGTAAACCTCTTTTATTTATTTTGTGAACGTCTTTTGTATTGTTTAGTTAGAGCTCTATTTGTAAACCCAAGAAATTTCACAACTGGCTTGCGGATCTCTGTCTATGTCTGACTCTTAAGGTGATAATTGTGTTAAAATTAGATGTAAATAATTTTCTGCTTGGCCAGACCATGCAACAGAAACCTGACCAAGATCTCTCTCGTCTTGACAGACCGATAACGAGATTCTCTATGGTTCCCCCAACTACACAGAACGAACTCACCGCAGGGATTTGACCAGTCCATCATCCGATACCGAACTTTTGTGTGGCGACCGACGGACACGCGATACGACTGTTTAAACTTAATTGAAATTAAGCAGCGGGCTTAGTGCTGATATTGAATTTATAAACTCAAAATTCCTTAGGATATTTTTTATTTAGAAATCCGCCGAGACCAATTTTATTTTGGTTACATGATTCGGCTATCAGCATTCCGCTGACCCATGCGAATCTAGAGTCCTTCTGCCCACTATTACTGGTCATCGTACTTTTGACCGCCAATCGTGCCCGCCAAATTATTTTCGGTGAGGGATCTTTTTCAAAAACAACTATATTTTTCTATCACAACTGAAATGGTCAAACCACTAGGTCTTTTGCGAATACTGTCTTACTGATATTGCGCTTTTTTCATGATTGCAAATAAACATGAACTTGGTTGATTTTAACAGATGTCGAAACAAAACTATATGATAAATTGGTCTGGAATTTTGGCAATCATCGTAACAGTCATACATGACGGCATAGGCACTTCGCATCAGTGGATTTATCAGTCGATAAGTCTTTACGTACCCTACCGGTGTACTAGCATTATTTTTAAATATTCATACGATTTTAATTTCAATGGAATGTTTAATTGGTTGATAAGAGTTGTGTGCTAATATAAGAAATGGTCATTCAACAGCGTTTTGTGTGCAAAATATCATGTGCAATCGTTGGTGCGCTGTCCAGGAATACCTCGCAGCTCCTGGTTAATAGTCCGCAGCAGTGGGTGTTTGCCGCAGCCGCAACGGCCTCGGAAGTCGTCTAGGTCAAGGGCCCAGACCATGCCACCACCCAGGCGCAAACTCCTAATGAACTGAGTCTTTCGCCGAATGTCTGACACATCATCGTATGATATCCACTGGTTACCACTGTAAGCGTAAGGTCCAATACGCCCCTTTTTGTCCCTTACCACGCTCCAGCCGCCATTGCCGACCTTTTCACAAACCTCATAGTAGGCCAAAAATCCACCAGCGCGTGTGTAGGTGCCTGCCTGCCCCGGGCCTACGGACTTGTCGTTTAGTGACCATTGTTTTTGGTTAGCCAGCGAAAAGGTCTGGCCGTACATGGGCATTCCCATAAGAATCTTGCCGGCGGGAGCGCCCTGCTTCAGCCAGTAATGGATGCTAAAGTTTCCATTGAAGTGTGGATTGGCGTCCCCCTCTACTTGGTAGAGCGGGGCCACATGACCCGTCTGCTTATCCCAGTGACCGTGGAAGTCGTACGTCATCACAGCAATCCAGTCAAAGTACTGCGATAGCTCGGGCACATCGTATCCTGCGTCGATGACCAGTTTACTAGGCGAGACCGCAGCTGAAAGGAGCAGGCTCTTAGCCTTAAAGGCTTGGGACAGTTCCTTTACCAAAGCAGCGAATCCCTGTTTTTCCGCTGGAGCCCCCATTGTGCAGTCCACCTGCCAGCACACCGGGTATTCCCAGTCCAGGTCCAGACCCTCGAAGCCGTACTTCTCTACGAATCTTAGCACGCTCTTGATAAACCGCTGCCGAGCCTGTGGATCGAGCACTAGGCGCGCGTACTTGCTGCCCAGCGAGTCGTTCCACCCACCAATGGCCACCGTAACGCGAAGACCCTTCTCCTTATACTTGACTACGCGCTCGTAGAATCTGTTGTCGATGTCTGCCCAGGAGTCGTGCGTTTTGATGGTCAGCGAGTTGCTATCGAGGACGGCAAAGCCGTAGACGATGTGCGTACACAGGTTGGCGTCTATGTCCTCGGGCACATATTTTCCCTGGCCCGGTCGATACCAAGCCCAGTTAGTAAAGTAGCAGACTACCTTGTAGGCCTCGCTGCTGCCCAGCTGGGGAGCTGTTGACGGCTTCGGACGTGAGATGGGATTCTTATTAGGCAGGCTCAAAGGCTTGTTTGTTGGTGCCGACGGTGTGGTGCTTGTGGGTTTGGGGCGATGGATTGCTGGTGGCTGTGTAGTCTGATCTGAGCGGCCCGAGCACTTGACATTATTCGGCCAGTCGCAGAAGTTATTGTTCCATTGAAGACCCACAGGGCAGCTGAAAAACATTCACTCAATTAATCAAAAATACATATTTAAGCCCCGAAGAGAGCGGACTTGCTTTGCGCGAGCTCCTGAAAAAGTTGAAGAAAGTGGACGTATTAAAGAAAAATCAAATTTAAAAAACTAAATTGGTGTATTACAAAATAGGCGAAAAGGCGCTAAAACAAAAATAAAAACAAAAAATCAGTGATATGATTAATTCAAGTGCAAAATATTTTATAATAGTGCCACGCTAAAAGTTTAATGACCGACGAACCAAATAAAGAGCGCATAAGCTCGGTGTCCGGAAGAGACGGGTACTTCTCGTATATCTCTACGAGCGATAGCGCAGTGCAAAAAACGTCTACAAAGACCCACCCGGCTCTACTGTCAGTCGATACCCAAAGAGCTCGATCGTTGTACACTCCTTACTACCTTTGCCACATCAGCAACATGCAGTGGTAAAACTTATGCAATCGCACCAAAAGTAACAGAAACAACTACAGCAACGGCAGCAAAACCAACAACTTCTATAGCAACGGCTCTTACCGCGGAATCGACTGCGATGTCGTCGACTGCTGCGCCAAATATAACGTCAACTAAAATTATGACAAAACAAACCCAAGTAAATATTCAACAATCGTGCCCGGCCATACAGACCGGTATGGATCGCTACATCCAAATTAAGCGTAAGCTTAGCCTGCAGAACACCGCGGTGGGTAATAAGCCAAAAATAAGCCGAGTCCCAAGAGACAACGAATTACCCGGGAGATCCAATAACAACAGATTTGCCCTCCTATCTGAATCTCAACCAGAACTGGGTAAAGAGACCCAAACGAAACCAAAGACCCCACCAATTTACATTAGGGAGAAAATCTCGAACGCCGTGGTCAACAAAATTGTTGCGCTGGTCGGGGACGGAAATTTTCATGTTGTTCCGATCACTAAAGGGAATATTCACGAAACCAAACTTCATACCAAATCCGAAGAACATTTCCGAACTGTGTCTAAATCCCTGGAGGAAGCTAAGAAAAACTACTACACGTAGCAACTAAAAAGCACCAAAGGCTTGCAAGTTGTACTAAAAGGGATCGAGCCCGACGTATCCCCCAATGAAGCTATTGATGCCCTCAAAGAAAATGGTTTTTCTGCAAAGAACGTTAGTAACATCATTAACAGGAACAAAAAGCCGCAACCACTTTTTAAAGTAGAGCTGGAGCCAGACAGCAGAGTCTTGAAGAAAAATGAAGTGCACCCCATCTATAACCTGCAATACCTATTGCACCGAAGAATTAAGGTGGAAGAACCACATAAAAGGAACGGCCCAGAGCAATGTACAAACTGTCAGGAGTATGGACCCACCAGAACATACTGCACACTTCGATCAGTATGTGTAGTTTGTGGAGACTTTCACAATTCCGCTAATGGCCCTGCCAACAAGGAAGACCCTCAAAAGAAGAAATGTGGAAACTAAGGAGGAAATCACACGGAAAACTACAGGGGCTGTGTGGTCTATAAGAAGTTAAAAGACCGCATGCGACGAGTGACAACAACGCGCCACCAAAACACTCAAAACGTGAACACTTACTTAAAAACGACGCCGGAAGTATTTTTCGGGACGGCTGCAAGATCCTCATTTGGTCAGCTAAATACACAGAAGGGATTCTCATACGCCGATGCCCTTCGAACAGGAACGGAAAACCCACTACAGTCTGATCTAGAAAACGTTCAGCAGATTCCACGACAGTCACAAAGCCCACTGAAAGCCCACTGGAAGCAATGATGGTTACTATGGAACAAAGTTTGATGGAATTTATGTCCTTCATGAAAACGACCATGCAAACACTGGTTCAAAACCAGAACATGGTGTTACAGTTCCTTGCAGCAAAGCAGTCCAAATAATTGAAGGCAAATCTACTAATAACCCTGTGGAACGCCAATGGCGTTTCCCGGCACAAACATGAAATAACACAGTTCCTTAATGAAAATCATATCGACATTATGCTACTGAAAGAGACGCACCTCACAAACAAATACAATTTCCAAATAAGAGGTTACACCTTCTACCGCACAGATCATCCAGATGGTAAAGCCCACGGCGGAACCGGCATTCTAATCAGGGAACTCCACTTTCACGAAAGTTTTGCAACAATTTACTTGCAAGCCACGTCTGTCAAAGTGCAAAGCGGACCCCTTTCCATAGCCGCTGTCTATTTCCCGCCTCGCTTTACAATTACTGAAGGACAATTCATGGATTTTTACAACCTACTTGGAGATCGCTTCATAGCAGCAGGAGATTATAATGCCAAACATACCCACGACTAGTGACTCCCAAAGGAAGGAAATTATACATTGCAATTATAAAACTGAGCAACAAATTGGAATATGTTTCCCCAGGTATCCCCACATACTGGCTAGCAGTTCCCAGAAAGGTCCCAGACTTAATAGATTTTGCGGTGACAAAAAACATTCTACGCAATATAATAAGCGCCAAAGCGCTTTCGGACCTTTCATCTGTTCATTCGCCAGTGCTAATAATAATGCTTCAAAGCCCAGAAACTACAGATCACCCCCAGAGACTGACGTCGCACAGAACAAACTGGTTAAAATATAAAATTTATGTAAGTTCTCACATCGAACTAACCCCGCAGCTCAACATCGAAGCGGACCTCGAAAGATCCACTGATGCCACTATTTCAACACCACAATCGAAGGACGTGCAAATCAACCATTTCAAAACTAATCTGCAATTGGAACAGCTTGTACTGGAAAAGAGGCGTCTGCGACGTGCTTGGCAAAACAATAGATCGCCATCTTCACATCTCCGAAGCGTTTTCCACGCGAGCCCTGCCACTGGTTCATTTCTCCTCCCACAAATTGAATCGGAAACTATATGCTTACCAACATTGCTTCAGCCAAAAGAGATCGCGAAAGTGATAGGGGATCTGAAACCGACAAAGGCTCCGGGCAGTGACCTAATCACCAAAAATGATAATTGAACTTCCAAACTCGGCTATTGAGGCTATTTGTAAACTCTTCAATGGGATCATACGTCTCGGCTACTATCCGAGCAAATGGAAAAAATCTGCTATCATGATGATACCGAAGCCCGGAAAAGACCACACAATTCCTTCATCCTACAGACCAATAAGTTTACTATCGTGTTTGTCTAAATTGTTCGAAATTTGCCTTCTAACACGCATAATACCATATCTGGAAGGACACAATGTTACCCCGGCACATCAATTTGCGCACTGCCCTTGAGAATCGGAAGTCGAGAGTGGCAACTCCACAGATCGCCATCTGCTAGACAACGCTTAAAACATGCCTCACGTCAACTCACAAAAGCTTTACAGCAAGAAGAAGCACATGTCCACCGACGCTACATAGAGCAATTGTCAACATCTAGTACAAAACACTCACTATGGAGAGCTCACCCAACTCTAAGCTCACCAAAAGTAGCCGTGATGCCTATTAGAAATCCCACAGGCGGCTGGGCGCGAAGCGATGCAGACAGAGCCAGCACCTTAAAAGTGTCTTCCAACCAAATCCTGCCACTAGTGCGTTCACTTTTCCGACTTTACCTTATGAGCCTCAGCTTCAACATGAGTCAATTGAGTTTCGCCCAAATGAAATCGTTAACATCATCAAAAATCAGCTGAATCCGAAAAAATCTATCACTATCACCCAGCTTTTTAATGCCATCGCAAAACTTGGCCACTTTCCAGTGAAATGGAAAAAGTCGATTATAATAATGATAGCAAAGCCGGGAAAAGATCACACAATTCCCTCGTCGTATAGACCTATAAGCCTACTTTCATGCTTATCTAAACTCTTTGAAAAATGCGTATAGACTCGGATAAACAAATACCTAAGAATCCAGGAAGGAATTCCGTCACATCAATTTGGGTTTCGTGAAAAGCTCGGAACAATTGAGCAGATCAACCGGATAACATCAGAAATTCGGCATATTTTTAGATGTCTCTCAAGCAATTGATAGAGTTTGGCTAGAAGGTCTAATGTACAAGATCAAGACAATGCTCCCCTACAACACCCATAAGCTTTTAGAGTCGTACCTCTACGACAGAAAATTTGCTGTGAGATGCAACACTGCTATAACTGACGATTTCACTATTGGAGCTGGAGTTCCTCAAGGTAGCGTGCTTGGGCCAACATTATATGTCCTCTACACAGCAGACATCCCAACAAGTACACGACTAACAACATCTACGTTTGCTGATGATACAGCTATTCTCAGCCGCTCAAAAAGCCCGATGCAAGCAACTGCGCAGCTAGCTCTTCATCTGGTCGATGTTGAGAATTGGCTATCAGATTGGCGAATTAAAGTGAACGAACAAAAATGCAAGCACGTTAAAACTGCCCGCCGCTCATGTTAAACCATACTCTACTCCCGCAAGCAAACGAAGTGACATATCTAGGAATACACCTCGACAGAAGACTCACATGGCGCCGGCACATTGAAGCCAAAAAAACACACCTAAAGCTAAAAGCCAGTAGGCTTTATTGGCTTATCAACGCTCGGTCTCTCCTTAGCCTTGAATATAAGGACCTGCTGTATAACTCGGTACTAAAACCTACGAAAACATACATCGCGACTTAAACATTCTACCAGTCAAAGAAGTGATCGCAGTACAGAAGGAAAAGTACTTTACCAAGCTATCGTTGCACCCTAACCACCTGGCGAGAGGTCTTACAAGGTTGATCAACCAATCACGCCTTCGTTGCAATGACTTACCCACCCAGCGACCGACTTGAGGGACGCGCAACCAGAATGCAGTCTTATTATCCTGTTAGTTAAATTTTAATGTTAAGATTCGTAAACTTAAACTCAAAATTAAGAGAAAGTTAAAAAAAAAAATAAAAAAATTGTATTATTTATTTTGATTATTTTATTTTAATGTTAAGATTCGTAAACTTAAACTCAAAATTAAGAGAGAGTTAAAAAAAAAAATAAAAAAATTGTATTATTTATTTTGATTATTTTATTTGTTGGGCAAGTTAATAGATTTTTATTTGTATATTTTGTTGTTTATAAAAAAAAATGTTAAATCGAAGATTTCTATTTTAATAGACGATTGTCATCATTTTTCCTAGGCAAGTTTTCTGGGTATGGAACAAGGTACAATTACCTAGGTACACCCTACCACTGTAATTAATAAAATATTCGACTCTTAATTGCCAAAAGTGTAGTTATATTTACCTAAACATTTGTACGAACTAAGGGTACTCGAACAATGTGACAAAAAAAGTCAACAAATGATTTAAATATGATTCAACCACGTTACCCAATGTGTTTAAAAGTTGAAAAGCACAGACCTCGTAACATAAATAGCAATTAAATGTTTAATATAATCTATTATTTCAGATTTTTTATAGCAAAGACTAAATAATATTGGAAGTATAAGTATAAGTACGAGACTTGAAAGATCTTTGTATATGCTATTTAACGTTGGAACCTTCTAACAAACCAACAAAAGTTATTCATTTAAAGTATAGGGTACATGCGCACTATGCCAGAATCGCAAATCTAAATTTTAAACTTTATGTTGATTTGCACGAATAAAGTTAATTTATTGAGGCAATTTTAACCCAAGACATGGCAAGTCATCTTATGACTGTAATTTTTTATTAACAATTTTAAAACCTTTAAGAAGTTTAAGTGCGCTACTCTTAGAACAAAATAGATTTGTTCAAATATATTTAGGAACAATTATATTTAGCTAATTTAAAGTTATCATTTGTATGGCAAGCAAAAAAAATATAGAATATTCATTTCTATCTCAAATTGTAGGATTGCCGAACCTTTTATTTAAAAATAATATTGACACGTAGAAAAAGTTTTTCTTAAATTCGTTGCTAGAAAATTGACATTTTAAAGGATGGTCTAACCAAAATGAACTCTCACTTCATAAAAAGGTGTTTTTATTTTGTTGGCCTTGTCATTTTTTATTCTTTAGATAATTTGTTTGTTTGTGGTGAGACCACTAGGGAAATAAAAGACTAAAAAACAGACCCTTTTCTTTCTTTTCGACGAGGCAGTGTTCATAGGAATGAAAAGCCTATTTATTTATATAGATATATTTTATTATTTTTTTGTCTGGATTGCTGTGTGGTTTTTTGTAAACATGGTAAAAATTGGACATATTTTTAAATAAAAGGTATGCCTTTCCTTTTCAATCCCAATTTTCTAGCAATCAACCAAAAACCAACACTCAAACCCAAAGGTAGCACAATTCAGCAATCAACAATCTTCCCTATTGTTGTATTTATCTTTCCGTATATACTTACATATATCTTAAGAAACAACGAAGTTTCATTTTTTATTTATTTTAATAGACGAACGGGTAGACGGTGGCTCGATCGACTTGTCTGGTGATGCTGTTCACTGAAATGTGCCCCTCACAGTTTTGAAAACTTTTGCTTAATATAAAAAGTCCCTCTGAAAAGGTATAACAATTGGTTTGACTTAGTCTTTTAAAAGAAGAAAGGCACTCGAAAGAAAGACAAGTGAATTTTATTTTAAGTATTTTACTTTCATCCCAAGATCCGTTATTGTTGTTAAAAATCTAAATTAAATATATTCTCGGTATTATAGTTATTGTCATATTTTTAAACATTTTCTTTTTAAAAGTCTGTGTGTAAATTAAAACAAAAATTTCTATCTCGTTAAGAGTATGCCTTTGTCAGAGTTGATCCGAGTTACGCTCCAGCTTTCTCTCTTTCGTTTGGTATTACACTCTGTCGCTCTTCCCCGCTGTCCCTCCCAAAGTCCTTGCGCATTATGATTTTTTGTCCACTACATTTGCACAGGACTCCGATTAAACGTGATAATGGCATTCGGTACTCTCAAAAACTACAAGAAAGTAATCTCTGAAGAGCAGAGTATTCAAAAATACGGAACTGCTTGTGACTCTTGAATCGCATGTTATCTCAGCCCAATTTCCTCAATCGTCCGATTTGTTTGCTATGTCCGTTCATAATAAATTAAGAGCCCCAACACTTAATGTTGACTCAACAGCAGATACTTGTAGTGCGGATACTAATTCTAGAGGAGCAAAAAAGGTCGCATGTGTGGTACCAAAACGGTTACATGTGTCGGGTTCCTGAACTAAAACATATATTCGTTTAACGGTTCGCCCTAGAACTATAATCACTGCCTACTGCGGCTAATATCCGTAAATTAGAAAAATGTACCTTTTTTATTCTAGGAAAGTATGATCTTTTAAGAATGGTATTCCTTGAGCCTATTTTGCATCTCTATGCTCCACCAGTCTTTTAACTCACGAGTACAAAACTGAGTTCCAGCAAAACTTACAGAAATTGTTAAAATTCAAAGTTATTAAAGCCATAATATGCGAAAGATGCTAAACCAAATTTTCAAAACAATAAATAAAACTGAATCTAAAAAAAATTGTGACATGATTAAAACAGGTACATAATGTTTTTAAATAATAAGTGCCACGCAAAACAGCTTAATGAGCGACGAACAAAAGAATGAGCGTAGAAGTTCACTAAACCAAAGTAACGGCTTCTTCTCTTACTTCTTACTTCTACCCGGGAGACCGAAGTAGAAAAATTGTCGTTAAAGAGCTACTCGGCTCTACTGACCGTTGATGCCCACAGGGCAAAGTCTTGTTCACCCGCTCTCCTCACTCCCACGTCATGGGGTGTGCAGTGTATAACGCCCTCTCTCCTGGCGTCGACGAATTGCGCACCAACAACCAACAGGGCTACAATTCCCGGAACTGCAGCAAGTCCAAGAGCAACAGCTACAGCAGCGCCCATTATCGCAATGTCAACGACTGCAGCGACTGCAAATAAAACTAATTCGGAAATATTCCAGCGGGCAACAAAACAAAAATAAATCGCGTCCAGAGCATCAATGAAGAACCAGAGAGATTCAATATCAACAGATTTGCTCTCGTGGTGGAGGCAGAGGAAAACAAACCCGTGCAAGATAATCTAAATAAACCCAATCCCCATCCAATCTATAGCATGGAGAAAAGCATCAGCCCCCTGGTAAAGGAAATTGTTGCTCTGGGAATGGAAATTTCCAAGTTGTTCCGCTTATGTAAGGGAAATACTTATGAAACAAATGTGCAAAGCTCAAATATCAATTAACTTGAATTAACACAATTTCTGAACGAAAATCAGCTCCCGGTGGTGGCTTACTAGCCCCAAAAATGTTTGTCGAACATTCAAACTGTACTATTAAGGGATCAATGAGATCATTTCTACTTCCAAAATAAATAAAAAAAAACGATCATCATAAAAATACCGAATCACGGAAAAGTAAACACTATTTCATAATATTATATCTGGAAGCACATAAATTCATCCCGGCACACCAGTTTTAATTCCGAAGAAACCATGGAACATCGAGCAAGCTAACAGAATAACATCAGAAATTCGCTCAGCATTCGAGCATCGAGTTCCTCGAGTCGTAACTCAGCAAAATCGGACGAATGCATGATTGAAGCTGGAGTTCCACAAAGAAGAGCGTTCGGCCCTGGATTATAAACGCTCGATCACCTCTGTGCCTGGAGTACAAGATCCTGCTCAACAACTTTAAGAGTTGGACAACAAAAAGTGTCATACAGAGAAAAGCTATCTGAGCTCGGGGACTTACTCGGGTTTTCAGCAGAATCCGCCTGCGCCGCAACGACCTCCCAACCCAGCAATACTGTTGAGGGCGGCTAACTCAGTGCCAATTAATATGACTTTTATTTAAGTTAATATTATAAGATTTGATACACTTATTGTTATTGTCTCGTAAGAAGAAGAAAAGCAAAATAATAATTAAAAAATAAAAACGCAAATTTTATACAAATACTAAAGGTGGAACAGTTGACGGCTCAGAGTCTAAAATTTAAGTAAATAAATTTTGAGAGAAACCAGCCTATTTTTCAGAAAGGGCACAATTAAAGCTGACGTTTATCAGAAAGAGTGTTTAAAAAAGCGACTGATACCATGTTATCGTTTCTTGACGATTTTAGTGTCAAATTTGTGTCAAAAGAGAAACCACAATTTCGCACAGAGCTTCGCCCCATTAAGAGATATTGGGCCATTGTAAAGCGCAACTTAATAAAGAACAGTCTCCCATGAGACATGAAAGACAGTGGGTGCGTGCAGTAGTATTAGGGGATTTTTGCTACTTGGTCCCCAGTCGAAAACTGGAATATGTTACTTCCTTTAGCGCACCATGACTTCATTGACGGGTTCCTTGACATTGCTCTATCTCAAGTTAACCAACTTAAAAACGCTGTACGACGTTATTTGTCTATTAAGAACGTCACCACTTACGCTACAGGAAAATCCCTATCACTTAACTCTAGAGCTCACTGTAGGTGCAAGATCAGAGTTGAATGAAAAATCGGAAAAGGCTGTGAAACAAATCCTAAGCTTCAGTATGGCTATCTTTCAAAGCTAAAATACTTTTATAGTTTTTTGACTGGTCCAAACTTTATTCATCCACTAACCTGGCTGAGGCCGTTAAAGTCATGTACCATTCATTGAAATCATTCTTTTGTATATGTATCCGCTGTGGTTTCAAAATCACTGAATCCACCTAACCCTCATAGTATACGCAGTCCGGACTACCGGCTCAGGTTTGTTTGGCCAAAATCCCTTTCTGTGGTTTTAGAAATATTTGTTTCTCTTATTCCCCCTGATTAAAAATCATCATCACAGACCCAAATTAGCTTTTTAAAGTCTTTTTATATGGCGTTTTTTGAACGGATAATGGGGTGGAAAAAGAGTTTGAAGTTAAGATTTTTTTGTTCATTTTTAAAGAGCTCGTGGGAGCGAGACTTGCTAGTCGAGTCCCAGCTAGTGTATAATTTTCTATATTATTTTGTTCCTATTGATGTTAAATATACTCACAATCTTATAAAAATGTTTTGCTCTAATAAAAAAAAAGTAAATTATCCAGACAAAAGGAAATATAATTCCCTTCTAGCGATATAAGGGAATTTTTAACAAACTTTCTAAGCTGTCCCATAATAATAATACAATAAAACATACCGTTGCTCAATCTGCATTCCGTGCTGGCAGATGTAGTATTTATTACAGTCTTGTTCGTGGGGCAAGTAGTTTTTGCCGTAGCATTCGAAGGCTGATACCATCTGTGTATGGTTCTTTATATATTCCTCCTGTGTATTAGGAGCAAGAAATGGATGTGCGTTTACGGTGGGCTTGATGGACGGCTTGCCACTTGCAACTAGGGATCGGTTTGGATTATATAAAAACAAGAAAGGAAAGCTAACTTCGGGCGGAGCCGAAGTTGATATACCCTTGCAGAATATTCTGTAAATTATATTCTCCAAAATTATATTATTATTATTATATGATGCATTCTTAATACTCGTAAAAAATCCCAACTTCCTAACTTTAAAAACACCTAAGTTATGGCATTTTCAATCGTTCAGTTAAATAGCAGCTGTATGATATAATTGGCCGATCCTTATGAAATTTGGTAGGTCGAATTGATTGGCCAAAAATAAAACCCATAGAAAATCCCATTTTCCTAACTTTAAAAACACCAAAGTTCCGACTTATATACTGCGTGCAAAGAAAAGAAGGGTCTGTGCAAAGTTTCAATTCGAAATCGTTAAAACTGAGAGACTAGTTTGCGTAGAAACAGCCAGACGGACATGCTTATATCAACTCAGGGCGCGATCCTGATCAAGAATATATATACTTTATAGGGTCGGAGATGTCTCCTTCACTGCGTTGCACACTTTTGACTAAAATTATAATACCCTCTGCAAGGGTATAAAAACGGGTCATTACTAATAAGTACTTACTCATTGTCTTCTCGCTTTTTTCAAGTAAACACTTTGGATGTGGACCTCCAAAACCTTTCAGCACACGATTAATGGTTTTCAGCAGGGGATAGGACTCACATCCGCAGTCATTTTTGAAGTCGTCCAGATCTAGAGCCCAGATCATGGCTCCGGCAAGACCCATTGCCTTGATGTACTCGCTTTTATGTCGAATCATGGGTGCATCGTCAAAGGATACCCACTGATCTCCGAAATAAGCAAATGGTCCCATCCGACCCTTGGCATCCCTTACTACGTTCCAACTGCGCTGGCGGATGTACGTGCAGATCTCATAGTACGCTAGAAATCCTCTTGCCCTTGTGGCCTCACCCGCCTCACCACCACCGTAGGTGGGCGCATTTAGCTGATGCTCACTAGGCGCAGCCAGCGAGAACGACTGACCATACATGGGTATTCCCATTACCAATTTCCGCCGGTCAGCTCCCTTTGATATCCAGTAGTTTATAGAGAAATTGGCGTTGAAGTTAGCTGTTCCTTCGGGGTGATCGTACATGGGCGCTACGTGACCCGTCTGCTTGTCCCACTGTCCGTGGTAGTCATAGGCCATAACTGAGATCCAGTCAAAATAACGGGATAGATCAGGAATATCGTAACCGGCATCGATTACCTTTTTGTTGGGAGACACTGCGGCAGAGAGGATTAAGCCCTTGGGCCGGAATGATTGCGACAGCTCCCGCACCAGGGCAGTGAATCCATTCTTTTCATCGTCCGTACCTTTCTTACAATCCACTTGCCAGCACACTGGGTACTCCCAGTCAAGGTCCAGCCCGTCAAAGTTATATTTCTCGATAAATTCTAGGACGTGCCGAATGAAACGTGCTCGTGCCTCTGCGCTTCTTACCAGTCGGGCATACTTATCGCCAGCAGAGTCGTTCCAACCTCCAATGGCAACAGTTACCTTAGCGCCCTTCTTGCGGTGGGCCACAACTCGTTCATAGAATTTGTTATCTAGGTCCGCCCAGGAGTCATGAGGCTGTATCGTCAGCTTTTCCCGGTTCAGTACAGCGAAGCCATACACTATATGGGTGCAGAGATCGGCGTCAATATCTTCTGGCAAGAACTTTCCACCACCTTGGCGATACCAAGCCCAGTTCGTAAAGTAGCAGATGACCTTAAATTTCATGGACAATGGGTCGTTGTATTCCATTTCAAAGTCTTCCTCCTCAAAGTCCACATTTTGTTCCACTTCGTTTTCTTCTAAAGCCTCTAAGGATTCTCCCTCATTGCTGACCTCTGCCTCCACTTCAATAGGCTGCATCGGAACAGCTTCAGCCACGCCCTCTGCTTCATCGACTGACTCTTCCGACTCTACACCAGATTCGCTCGCAACCGAAGAAGTTTCTGCTTCTTCTGAAACGGATTGCTCCTCCACAGACTCTAGTCCGACGGGAGCTAAGACAGCTACAGAAATCAGATTAATTATTAGTCCAATTGTGTAGAGCTAAACTTACGCGCTGCTTGTAAAAAACTCGGTGGATCTTTAAGCACATCGTGAATCTCACGTAGCAAAGGATATACGCCATTTCCACACCGATTGCGAAAGTCATCGAGGTCGAGGGCCCAAACCATGCCTCCGCCCAGGTCCAATGATCTCACCAACTGTGACTTTTTCCGAATCATGGCTGGATCGTCATAGGACACCCACTGGGTTCCTTTGCGGGCATACGGACCCATGCGGCCAAATTCATCCTGGACTACCTCCCAGCCCTGGTGGTTAACCCGTTCGCAAATCTGTGTAGAAAATGTTCACTTGTTCATTATATTTGTGATGCTAAATGCTCGCTATACTTAATTGTATTTTCAAGCAATGACTTATGTCTTTTGTTTCTGGAAATTAACTTAAATAATTTATTCTAATTCACATTACATAAGCAATGACTTATGTCTTTTGTTTCTGGAAATTAAATTAAATAATTTATTCTAATTCACATTACGTTTCGTACGAGTAGTTTTTATGGAAACTGTAAAACAGTTACGCAACGCCTAGAACAGAATCTACTATATTAATCAGGAAGAGCAATTTTTTTTACCACCCTGATGTCACAAAACAAAAATCGCAAGCAATCAATTATTAGTAAAATCTAGTACTCGGTTTATCTTTCAGGTTCGTCGCTATGAACAATATTATTTGGCATTTTAAATCAAATAAAAACAAATGCCTTAGAATTAAACAATTAACACAATTTTGCTAAAGACATTTGTTGAAGTATATATATTAGCTCCAATATCTTAACGCGGCTGATAATTTATTTTTAATAACACTTCTTAAACTAATTACAAAGTTTACTAATGGCTTTTTGAACCACTGTAAGTTCTGTCAAACTTCGAACAAATTTATCTTTTTTGTTTTTAATGTAAACACAAAAAAAAAATGCTAGAAATTCGGATCTTTGGAAATGAGGTCACCCACTTGTTTTTGACTCGCAGCAGAGACATTCTTCTTTTTTCCGTTTACTTTGGTAACAGGATATCGGGTTTTTTTTCATTTTATATAGTTTGTACTTTATTGTATTTTAATATGTTATTTTTTTTCTTAATACATTATTAATATTTGTTATCTGTTAATCTAAATATCCATCTCAAAAGAAAAAAAATCTGATTGTAAATTTTTTCGTATTAAAAAAGTATGGCAATAAATTTAATATCCATTCTTTTTTGAAAAACCTCATTTCTGATTCGAAAATGTGGAGAATGTTGTGGAACCACTGTTGTTGTAAATGTTTTTGATGCAAATAGGTCAGGTCCGACTTTTAAAAATATAGAGCCCTTGGGAACGATGGCTTCGAGTACTTTCATCATCATTTGATCAAAGATATGAATTTTGGCTGGAAGACTTTAAAAACAATTGCTTAAAAATACTTTGGGATTCGTTTCTTGTGCATCATATTTTTATATTATGTTTTAGGTGCCGGTAATACTGCGTAATCTAATTTAAATCAATTAAATACTTTAAATATCAAACTTTATTTTGTAGGTAAACCTTAGACTAGATTGATTTTTATATACAAATTTTTTTTAATCCGCCGGTCCTTTTCAGAATTTTGATCGAATGACAGAATGGCGCAACAAAATTTGTTTTCTTGGAATCAGTTGTAGTTAAAAATCAACTTATGTAGGTCCAACATTTGGTTTCTTTTGCCGCAAAAACTCAGACAAAGCGTTGGTGTTTATCAAGAGCTGGACTAAATTGAAGTCTTATAAAAAAACCTTACCATACAAAAATTTTGTACTTTTAAAGGAAACTCCGATCGCGGTCTTCCAAGTCAAAACTGGCCTGTACCTTTAATGCAAATAATATCTTTAAATTAGCTGAATATATTTGAGCAAATCTTTGTTGTTTTGAATATTTTGTTGTTTTTTATCATTGCAAAAGATTAAAACTGAAACGTATTGCGTAAGGTGTCTTTGACTTTCAAAGTGAACGGTCGTGTTTTTTTTCTGCGCAAAAGTGTTTTGTTTCGTTTAATCCCCTCGGTGGGTTCTTCATATCAGCTATTTAAATATACATTTAAATTCCGTTCGGTTCGCGAGTAAACTAAAAATTTTTGTGCACAAAATAATAATCAAAAATTGTTTTAATTTCGTAATTCTGTACTGTGTTTTCTTTTCTTCTAACCCCGTCGTTTTCTTTTGTGCGTGGTTTGTCGTAAGTCGTAGTGCTGTTTTTAGTGTTGCTTTTGCATGCACTTGAACCAAATTACGCTCCCGCTCTCTTTGTTTTGAAAGTTTTTAGCGTATAAATTTCAATTCGTTTTCTTGGTACAAAGGTTCCATAGGTAAAATGAGTAATAATAATTCAGTCTGCTTCTGCAAAAAATGCAGCATCGTAATAAGGGCTGACCAATCTTATATGACTTTCTGGCTGTGTGAAAACATGGCGCCGGTGTTACTGGCCGGACTAGTGATGACCTGTCAAAGGGCATAGAGTAAGAAAATATATAGAGGTTTCATTTGCTCTACCCGCGCTCTCGAGTGACTTTGCTAGTGATGCCAAGTAGGGGAAAAACGGAAAAAAAGATAGTTTTTCATTTGTTCGAATCGAGCTTCATTCGAGACCCATGGTGAATTCTTATTGCTGCACTGGTCGCTTTTATTCCTAAGGATTGGTCCGAAAACTCCCCATACTATTGCTTGTGCTTGGCACATGTTAGGGGTGCTGAGAAACAGAAGCTAGAAGAAGTTTGCTTCGAACATGGCTCTCAGCAGAGCTTTGGCAGAGGCCCGGGCAGAGCAAATGAAACCTCTATATAGTTTCTTACTCTATGATGATGCTTGTGGCGAGGTTGCGAACGAGATGAAATCGTTTATGCGCCAAACTAAAGGCGGCTTGATAGGCCTGATTAGCTGTTTCGGAGTTGCTAGAGATAGTTTTCGCCGAGCTGATGATCTCCTATCTGCGCTGGACTTGCAGTTTAATAGTCTTAACCTATTAGAAGAGTCCCCCAAGCACAAAAAAAACCTCTGGTGGTAAGGAGCAAAAGGTGAACAGCCCGCAACCGCAATGGGACAACCCGATCAAGTTGGTTTTGCAGACACAATGTCTGTTTCACCAAAATCCCCTTTTCACTAAAGAAACAAATTTTCGTTTTCTCAGCTTTTCCCTGATCAAACATCTTCTGATGTATTGCCTTATATACAAGACAAAACTAAAGACGATAGTAATAGTGTAAAGGTGGAAAAGCTTAAGTCTTTTTATGCTAGAGAATTTTCATCTTTCATCACCTTTCCGTTATTAGTTATATTGCAAATAAGCTTTCCGATAGGGATCAGTTAGTAGTTTTAGGTGATTTTAATAAGCCTGGAGCTACATGGTGCACTAAGGATGGATCAGACATTCGATACTACCTATAGCACAGCATGATTTTATTGACGGCCTGCTTGACATATCTTTATCTCAAGTAAACCATGTTCGAAATTCACTAGGTCGCCTATTTGATTTGTGTTTTGTATCAAATCCTAAAGATGTGTTTCTGTCCAGGGTAGCACCACTCACGCAACCTGAAGATCCATATCATCCTACAATCGAACTTACAATTGACACGGGTAGAGTTATAGAAGAAAAATCAGAAAAATTAACCAAACGAATACATTGTTTTCGCAAGGCAGAATTTCTGAGGCTAAATAATTATATTTCTGGCTTTAATTATCTTTAATAAACTCATTTTTTAATTCCTGTGATCCGTGGTACTTTCCGTTAATCTCCAATAAATCACCTTGGTTTAGCAAAGAGTTGACACACTAAAGAAATTTAAAGTCCAGACTTTTAAGGAAATATAAAAATACCGGTTCTCAATCTGTTTTTGCTAGATATTTACGAGTAAGTGCTCGGTAATGATTAACCGTGCTTAATGCTCAGTGTTATAATAGTTACTTAAACCGTTGTAAGGTCCAGTTCCGAAACAGTTTCATAATTTCGTTAACACCAAGCGTAAATCCAATTCTTTTCCTTCCTCGCTGTCGTTCGAAAACATGACGGCAACCACAGATCAGGCAATAGCCGATTTATTTGCCAATTTTTTCAAACGACTTACTCTACTTTAGATTATATATCACAGCCTTATTCTTACACCATAACCAAGTCAAACCTCATATTCTGTCCCACTTTAACAAAAAGCTCTCTTCTTTTGGATCTTCTTTGTATTAAGCCTGTTTATTCGCCAGGGCCCGATAGTATTCCTGGAATTATTTCTGGGTGCGTGCTTAGGTATTGCGCTAAGGCCGTGTGCAAACCTCTTCACAAGTTGTTTACCTTATCTCTAGAAACTTCCCAATTCCCAAATATTTGGATGGAATCATTTGTTATTCATCTTTTCAAAAAAGGTAACAAGTTAGAAGCCAGTAACTACAGAGGTATTTCTAAATTTTCAGCTATTCCTAAGCTTTTTGATATATAACTTTCAAAAATGGTGCCGAGATAATTTACCAAATTTAAACGATTCGAAGTGCAAGCTAATGACTTTTTATCGGGTCAATCCGATATACGCGACTTACACGTTAAATGGCAGCTCTTTGGATGGAATAACTCTTGTTAACTATCTTGGCGTTCTTTTTGACCCTAAACTAAAAATTTCTTATCAGATTTCCTCCATGGTTAATAAAGCCAGAGGAGTGCTTGATTTTATTAAAAGGTGGTCAAAAGAATTCGATGATCCTTATGTCACTAAAACTTTATTTAACTTTACATACCAGAGAATGTCCGATTCTGGAGAATGGGTCTCCCGTCTGGATGCCACAATACGAAATACATATTGGTCGTATTGAATCAGTAGAAAAAAGCCAACCTTAGAACAATGGTTGGTACTGTCTTCATTCAAAAACTACATGGTGAGATTGACAGCCCCGACTTGGTACGTCGGCTAAACTTTTCGGTGCCAAGTAGATTAACCTAATATTAATACATTGCAGATCCAACTATGCCTTGCATGATCCTTTCAGAGTATTATGTTCTGACTATAATAGACTTTTTTTTGTAATCTCAAATCTTGACTCTCTGCCGCTCCTAAAACGTGTAATACTTGCTTCATTGGCACAAGATTGATCTTACTATTACTTTTTTCCACGGACTTTTACATATATTTTCTTATCTCGCGTCTATCTTCTCACGAATCGTGCCGTACGATACACGGCTGCGCGCCTCGGTCGGTTGGGCGGGTAAGTTGGCCGTAGGTCTCCGCGCGACAATTAAAAAAAAAAAATTTCCTGCGAAGTTTTGCAGCTTTGGAAATTGTTTGAGGTCTGTCCTAAACTTCTTTAACAAACGTATGTAATGAACAAGCACTAACTTAAGCGTTAGACGGTATCCACATTTTTACCGAAATTCGCGCCCATTAGATGATCGGTTTTGGTTTCTAAAATGTAACTCTCCAAGAAACTAACTTTATTTGTTTAAAAACACAAATCTACGTTAATTTCTTAGTATAGCTGTTTTTAAACCTTTCAACATTACTCTGATTCTCTCATTCTTATTGCGAAACTCGAACCAAGTTTCCTTACAATGTTTTTCTAAGCATGTCCTCATATGTCTTATAAGCAACTTTTAACTTGAGCACACAGAGAGATTTTCGACGTTCTTAAATTAAGTATTTAAATTAAATTATTATTTTAAATTAGGAAATATACATATAGTAATAGCGGTACTAACCTACCTAGAGACCACCCCGTCACAAAAATGGAGTAAATTATAATTTGAATTCTAATGTTAATATTAATTAAGGATCAACAATGAATAAATAAAATAAAACAAATAAAACAAGCAAAGTTTTACACTAGGGGTGGGGTAAGAAGAGTAGGAAATGATCGCGGCTTCCATTTTTTCTCTCGGTATTGTTCGGGACGATCACACGCTTGCTTGAAATTAAGGTCTCTGAAAAGATCCACGTCAAAGCAAATTGAGTAAATAGAAAGATTATTTTCTCTGTTTTTGCGATCGGTGCAGCAATGCAATCAAATCGGAAATTTATTCTTCAGTGCTTTTTTATATTGGGTTTTCTTGTCATACAAAAAACACACTTTATCTGTGAAACCTATGCCTAATTATTAATTTCATCTCCCCTCTTGGCCATCCTAACTCTCGTTTAACCTATAACGGAACTCTCCAGATTAGTGCACTATGGGGAATTTGCCCGATTTTTTGGAATAAATTAATAACTCGCGAACTATGTAACATATTTCAGTGAGGTTTTTTTTATAGTGTTCTACATACCTATACACACCTGTTGGAAAAGTAAAAATATACCCCCCCCACCCATTTTGTTATTATACCCGTTACTCGTATAGTAAAAGGGTATATTGTATTCGTGCAAAAGTATGTAACAGGTAGAAGGAAGCGTTTCCGACCCTATAAAGTATATATATTCTTGTTCAGGATCACTAGCCGAGTCGATCTAGCCATGTCCGTCTGTCCGTCTGTCCGTCTGTCCGTATGAACGCTGAGATCTCGGAAACTATAAAAGCTAGAAGATTGGCATTTTGCATGCAGATTCTAGGAGTTCCTACGCAGCGCAAGTTTGTTTGTGCCACGCCCCCTTTAACGCCCACAATCGCTAATATACGATTTTAAAAATTTAAATAAAAAAAAAATTTCGGAAAAGTAAAAATGCAGTTTTATTGTGTTTATCAATACCTATCGAAATGTAGAAGAAATTTTTCAAATCGGACCATTCGTTAAAAAGTTATGCGTGATCAAAGTTTCTTTCTCCATCTCCCTCGCACTCCCTTTACCTGAGTAACGGGTATCTGATAGTCTGGGCACCCGACTATAGCGTTCTCTCTTGTTTTTTTTATAACAAATTCAGCTCTATATGCTCTTCATTTTCAATTTCAATGTTGTACAAAAAATCATAGTCGTTTTCTTCTTCATAATTATCAACAGCGCACGATAAGACAATATGTTCTGAATTCGCAATTAATGACTCTACAACATGGATATAGACTCTCACTGAACAAAGTTAAACATTTTTTTAAAACTCTATTGAAAGTTGAACTTTCTTTCCAAAACCTAAACGAAAACATCACCTACTACATTTACAAATTGTAAGAATTGGACGCACATATTAAGCAACATATAAGTATTTTCACAAATAACTTACCTGGAGAATTGGTAATCATTTCAAATTTGACTGTTTTACGTCATTTTGTTGCAGAGATAATGATTTGAAAGTGAGCTTCAAAGTTAAGCAAAATGTAAACAAACCATATGCGGTTGCAACAGCAGACTTTAACAGTTGGTATTTAAATACTAGACTTTTAAGTTAACATTTGCGGTATGTTACCAAACAGCTTGATGTTTTCTTAATACATTAAAAAAAAAAAAAGAAAATCGGCATACTTTTAAAAAATACATTTATTCAAAAAAATCGGGCAAATTCCCCATAGTGCAGTGTTTTGGTGATTTACAAGTTTCTTGTAAAGGACACTTGGTCTAGAACTGTACCCCACTACATATGTAAGCTTTAATGAAAAATTATGTATAATAGTTTTTATAAAAAAAATACAAAAAAAGCAAGTATTGTAAATTATTCACAATTAGTGTTGCAAAAAAAAGTATTGATAGAGAAAGTTCCCTAAACAGAGCACGTACAATTTGTACACTAAATTATATAACAAAAAAAATTTTTAATTTTATTTTATATCATAAATTAATTATATTTTATATCATAAATTAAAATCATCATATATAAATAAAATTAGCATTAAAAATGTTTTCTAAAACAACACAAAAATATACTTATATTTCTGCATATCATGACAACCCTTAACTAGTCCATGTCAATTTGGCCCAATTTGAAGGAAATACATGGGCGGCGGACTTTCAAAACTTTTAAGACCTGTTTCTGAGGTGCAAGCAGAAAATTAATAAATCAAATAAGTAATTTTTATCAAAGCTGACAACGCATCAAGAATATTAAAAAAAATTCACAAGAAAAGTATTTTTTCGTCTAAATCTTCTAAATCGACGTGTTTACCAAAAGTGGCTCCGATTTTACTAAAAAAATTGAATTAGCTTAAGAATACCAGATTCACGCACTTCTGTAACTGGTTGACAGTCTTCCTTTATCAAAGATTTATATTTTTCTATGGTCTTAGTCTTGTCCAAGACTGATAGGGATTTTAAAGGTAAAGTCTGCTTTATTCATTTACACCAGCAGTGTCTGTACAATTAATTGTTTGCCTTGCAGTATTCTTCGAAATTTTTGAGCAAGTGCGTCAGAATTAGAATTGTCTGCTTTACAATTTCTGCCAAGATATTCCATATGAAACATTGTCCTTTAATGGCTTTCTGTTCACTGCAAAACTGCGAAAAGTTGACACAGCAAAGTATTCCTTGCCTCACATGCGAAAAATTTGATCATGCCAATGGCATCGATAAGAGTGCAAAAATCAGTTTTGCAAAATAAATCCTCGACTACCGGAAAAAAATTGAATCTGCTTGTGACGCATAAATCGCGGCTCACTAGCTAGTAAGATAGCTGAGCCTAAATCCTTAAACAGCAAAAAGGTAGTGTTCGCTGGGCAGTCCATGGCTAGCTTGCGAAGTACAACAACACAGCTGTCGATCTTCTTTAGAACCAAAAAATAGGTTACAAAATAGGTACCAAAAACGGTTAGATGCATTCGGTTGCTTGAACGGAAACATATATTTAATTCACAGCTCGGCCCTGACCTTTCATCACAAGATATTACAGCTTATATCCTTAAGCCTAGTACTCAGATCGACGAAAACTGTACGCCAGTCATGAGAGAGAGCGAGAGACAGCTGGCATTCACTTTTCGTCAGGCCTTTTTTTCAGATCGACGAAAAAAAATACCAGAAAATTTTATAGCGTTGCCGGTCTGCTGAAATTAACTTTGGGTGAACCCTAGCGAAAAGAATCAAAAATTTAATCTTTTGGCGTGCGCTTCTCACTGAACATTTTAAAAAATCAAGGGAAAAAATCAAAAAACCCGCAAAAGTTGATTGCAGGAGTTTAAATGGGAGGACAAAATAACGTTAATACCATCTGGGGTGCAGATACTTGTTTGTCGACCTGAGTACTAGGCTTTAGCAAAGATCATGTTGATGATCTAAAAACTATCGGCATTTAAGGTTGGTATTCCTTTTGCGCATTTTGCAACTCTGTAGCTCAGTTTTAGGCTCTAAAGCATATCTTTAAAGAGTGCACAGTGGTCGCTGCCATAGGCCAAAAATCAAAAAATTTATTTTGAGATAGTCCAGCGAAAACCGGTTCTACGATCAGCTAATTGTCCAAGCTTTACGACACAATAGTTTTTTTTTGGAATTTCTAACGGGACTTTCCAAAACTGGAATGAAAAGAGCGTGGACGTGCTTACTTACTTGCAATTTCTCAACAGTGCAGTGCAACGCAGTAAATTTAAAAAATTCTAATAAAAAATTATAAAGCACGGTTTAACCCCATTCGAATATAATAGATATTGTTCATAACGGTATATATTTTGTTTATACAGATACATGAATTAATAACTTATGCTGTGTTTTGTGTAAATAAGTGCTAAAACGTACAATGTTTAGGTAAAGTTTTAAGTGCCTTCCCCCGGTTTCCCCTCAATAATGTTTATATTCTGTTATTTATTAATATTTCAAGATTATAAAAATTTTTTCTTTAGCTGCCGAAACTTGCCAATGCACTTGTGCCGGTAAAAAATGCAACCTAACCTCATGTATTTTAGCAGGGGTATCTAGGAGGAAGCATGGTTGCAAAACAAAATCGAACAATTGAAATCGAACACTCTTTGCAGCTGACCATGGTTGACGGTAAAGTTTGTAATGCTTTAAGTGATACAACATTCACAAAATGCTATATATGTAATGCCAAGCCTACAGAAATGAATAATTAAAAAAAAAAAAAATTAAGTTCATGAAAAGCGTTTTGATTTTAACCTTTCGCCACTTCATGCGTATATTCGATTTTTTAAGTATTTTATTCACTTATCGTACAGATTGGACACACTCGAGTGTGGAGCTAAGAAAAGTCCAATTGAAGAGCTAATCCCAATACACTCTAATTCTTTTGCAAGCTAGTATCCCCCTTTTTTCTTTCCTAACTGAATACGGGAGGCTTATTTAGTGACATAAAATTCCTACGTGTATAAGTATAACTTCCCGGTAGTTTTATTTATATTATTTGTTCATATATAGTGCGACTTGTTCCCCTGACGATAACTCAATAATTGTACTCCCTTTGGAGCACCATGACTTTAAAGACAGCTTGCTTGACATTGCGGTATCTCAAATAAACAATTTTCAGAATTTTTTGGACGTTTACCAGACTTGTTTCAAATCCAGAAGGCGTTTGTCTATTAAGATCGGAAAGATCGATGTCACCCTTGAAATCTTTATTTTATATGTGTGCTCCGTGAGGGGTTGTCAATCCTAAAAAAAGTTATGTTATCCCTTTATAATACATTTAAAACGTGCGGATCACAATCTGTCTTTTCCACATTCATTGGTCTTATTGTTGTTTGGTCCAGTTTTCACAAAAATCCAAAAAATGTTTATAATTTTATTAGAACTAAATGTAAATCCGCCTTTTACCCAGTATCGCTATTATTTGAAAACAGGAATATAAAATCAATACAAGCGATTCCATTGGTACATTCAAGTTGTCAGCAATCCCACAGCTCTTGGAGCTAATGTCATTTTTAAAAATATGGCTTCAGGAACAGGAGTCTCGTAGTAAGTACGAAGAAGCCGATTTTAAAAAGAATCCAGGTATGACGTTCGAAAAGACGAACTCAGCTCTTTTGCCACCTAGCTTGAGTTCAAAGTGGATACCAGAATACCAAAAAGGAGTTCGCCATCTTGGTGAGCATTAAGACGTTCATGCAGACGGTGTTGAACTGACACGCTACTTTGCATGATCTGTGTCCCGAGTTCATAGCCTTCCCGTTACTCGCGACGCTCAATCAACCTCACGTATTTTCGGACAAGACACGTAGATGAACAACGGTCAATTGGTGATTGCACTGACAAAAGCCATTTTATGCAATACTCATCGAATTCACTTCTGCTGGGATTGAGGCCGCGTAGGATTGCTGATCAATTGACCCCTCCAGACTAGCCTGCGCCTATATAATAGGGTTGTTGATAATATATCAAAATGTCAATATATCGATATTTTTTTCCAAAGCGACATCGAGTGAACGAATTCAAGCGCGAAATAAAAAAATGAGTGTAAAATCAAACTATAAGGATATAAAAAACGACAAAGCAAAGTGCAAACAGTGAAAAAAGTGATTAAAACAAGCGGGAATACAAGCAACCTGTCTTCGCACTTGAAAAACAACCCTAAACATTGCATACTGGTCATAAAATATATATAATAAAAATACTATTATTATACCCTTGCAGAGTCGGCCGATCCCTATGAAATTTGGTAGGTCGGATTGATTGGCCAAATATAAAACCCATAGGAAATCCCATTTTCCTAACTTAAGAAACACCAAAGTTATGGCATTTCCGATCAATCAGTTATATGACAGCAATAGGATATAGTCGGCCGATCCCGGCCGTTCCGACTTATATACTGCGTGCAAAGGAAAGCAGTTGTTTTGTTTAAAATACTGATAATTATTTGCTAATTAAAAATGAACGCCAGCTGTTTGCCTCTCGCTCTCTCTCATGACTGGCGTACAGTTTTCGCCGATCTGAATACTAGGCTTTACGGAGCATAAGCTGGAATGTAAATAAAATACTTTCTTATTCTAGCAGACTACTATTAATTAATTTACCCTTCCTAGCCAACCTTAGATCGATGCTTGGTACTGTCTTCATTTATAACCTAATGCGTAATTATTTATTAATTTTTTAAAAGTGCGAGGCACTTTTACCTTCATTTTCAAATCTCGCGTCTATCTTCGCTCAGTTGGGCGGGTGGTAGGGCGTGGGACTCCGCGATAATATAATATATACTATTTAGGGTAACAAGAAAGAAAGCTAACTTCGGGCGGAGCCGAAGTTGATATACCCATGCAGAATATTCTGAAAATTATATTCTCCAAAACTATATATATGATGCATTCTAAATGCTCATAAAAATACCAACTTGCTAACTTTAAAAACACGAAAGTTATGGCATTTTCAATCGTTCAGTTATATGGCAGCTATAGGATATAGTCGTCTTATGAAATTTGGTTGGTCGGATTGATTGGCCAAATATAAAACCCATAGAAATTCCCAACTTCCTAACTTAACAAACACCAAAGTTATGGCATTTCCGATCAATCTGTTATATGGCGGCTATAGGATATAGTCGGCCGATCCCGGCCGTTCCGACTTATATACTGCGTGCAATAGAAAGAACGGTGTGTGCAATGTTTCAATTCGATATCATTAAAACTGAGAGACTAGTTTGCGTAGAAACAGACAGACGGACAGAGGGGCATGCTTATATCACCTCAGGAGGTGATCCTGATCAAGAATATATATACTTTATAGGGTCGGAGATGTCTCCTTCACTGCGTTGCACAATTTTGACCAAAATTATAATACCCTCTGCAAGGGTATAAAAAGATAACCTTTTAATTATATTTGCAAGCGCGTCATTAAAATCCAAATATCTATCACCTTGAGATTCAGATGGTGGAACATTTCAACATAAAACATACATAATAATTAAGTTCGTAGCTTACGATTACTATAAAAGAATTAATGCACCACCAGAGTTATGGGTGTTACTTGAGATTATTTCCTTGCTTATTTTCTTAGCCTAAGCAAATTACAATATTTTCCCGTTTTTAAGTTTCTGCCATTGAAAAATGTCTAGCAACAATGGTTTTTGTTTAATATAGACAGCAATAATGTTCCGTTATAAGGGAAAACATATAATCGGCTATATAGTTTTTTTTGTTTTGAACTGTCAAATCGTACCAGCATCGAAATTTCATTTCAAGTATTTTTGCAATCGACAAAATAATTTTCGAAATTCCAAGTAATAACAAAACATTAATGATAACATAAATCTTTCAAAACTATTTACCTCATAGTAAGCAAGAAATCCGGCGGCTCTGGTGAATTCTCCAGCTTGGCCAGGTCCAGGAGCCTTGGCATATAAGCCATTGTTGCTAGCATTTTCTAGAGTAAAGGATTGTCCGTATAGCGGCATACCCATAACGATTTTCCGTGAAGGGGCTCCCTTTTCGATCCAAAAGTTAAGTGAGAAATTCTGGGTGATTAAAGGAGTTAATACACACAATATTTCGAAGTCCCAACATTTTGTACACTTACTGCGTTGAAATACTCAAAATCATCATCGGGATGATAGTACAGAGGTGCCACATGACCAGTCTTTTTGTCCCATTGTCCATGGAAGTCGTACGTCATCACAGCGATCCAATCAAATAGTTGAGACAGCAGGGGTACGTCGTATCCTGCATCAACAATTTTCTTGCTTGGCGAGACTGCAGTAGACAACAAAAGTCCTCGAGGGCGAAACGCTTCGGAAAGTTCCCGAACCCAGGCGGTGAAACCTGCTTTCTCTTCAGCGAATCCCTTATTGCACTCCGTTTGCCAGCACACTGGGTACTCCCAGTCTAGATCAAGGCCCTCGAAGCCATATTTCTCAATAAACTCCAGGGCATGACGAACAAAGCGTTCCCGAGCTGAAGGACTCCGTACTAGACGACTATACTTATCTCCTTGCGAATCGTTCCATCCGCCAAGCGCCAAGCTTACTTTGATACCCTTGCTTTTAAGGCTGCTGACCCTCGTGTAAAAGTTGTTGTCAATGTCGGCCCAGGAATCATGTGTGCGCAAGATCAATTCGGAGTAGTCCAGCACTGCAAACCCATAAACAACGTGAGTGCACAGATCTGTGTTAATGTCGTCGGGAGTAAAACGACCAAGGCCCTTGCGATACCAAGCCCAGTTGGTAAAATAGCACACGATTTTGTAATGCCCGTCAAGGGGCTTGAGTAGAGGCTTTTCTGTGGCGTATGTTGGTCGCGGGGTGTTGGGCTTTTGGGTAGTGGGCGCTGGCTTGGCTAGTGCCGGTGGCTTTGGTTTAGCGCTTGACTCTGCTCCACCGCTGCCATTTCCAGCATTTTGAATGCACTTGGCTGCCTCTGGCCAGTCGCAGTTCCCGATTGCCTCGTTGTAGTGCAGCTCCGGTGGACAGTCAGCCGCCTGTAGGCGGTTCCATAAGCAAAAGAGATACTTGGAACAGTTATTTGGATAAGGTACTCGCTCTTCGCCCTTACAAGGATCCTCCTCGTTGTCGCGACTGGCCTGAATGATTTTCATGTATTTTTTGCTTGTCACGCACTGCACGTTCTCTGGCCAGTCGCAGATCTTTTGGATTGCGTCCCAGTGCAACTCTCCTCCACACTCACTGGGTACCAATGCTCCATTCACGCAGATATAGTATTTTCCGCAGTTCCTGTGGGTGTAGTACTCCCCCTCGTTGCAAGTGGCTGATGGATGTGGCGAAAATTGTGGTCGGCGGGAAGTGACTTGATGATGGGCGGCAGGCTTTGTTGGATTCATAATGGGCTTTGAAGTTGTTGTGGTCTTTTTGGGCTTTTTAGATACTGTAGCCGGTTTTGGGAGAACTGTGCTTGATTCCTGCTCACGGTTCACTATACACTGAGCGGATGACGGCCAGTCACAACCCTTTGCCTCGTTGTTCCAATGAAGACCACCGGGACAGAACTGCTGTCGCAACTCTCCTGGAATAATGCAGTGGTAGTAAGCGTTACAATTCTTCAAATCGGCGTAGAATTTGCCGCTCTCACAGTTGATGGCCTGTACCACCGGGTAAATCACTGCTGGCACGGGGATCGTTGTGTAAGTCGGTCTGGTGGTTGTACTAGTCGGACGTCTTGTAGTCGAGCTCCACCAGGATATGGTGCTGATGGCAGGGATGGTATTACTTGTAGTTAAAGGTCTTGGCCTTTTCGTAGTGCTGAGGGTGGCGGTAGTGCTTGTACTCAAACTTGGCGAATATGTTGTGTGGTCGTGATTCGGTTGTGATCCTGCAGAGCCGTCGCTACTGACCGTTGTCATTTGGGGAGGCACGGGAGTGACGACTGAAGGTGGACGTTCACAGTTCGTTCGAGTGGGCGGTTCGGAGTTCAATCGTCCCAACCCCCGATTAATAGCCTTAAGTAGCGGGTAAGACTCGCTGCAGCAGCGGTTTTGAAAGTCGTCAAGGTCGACGGTCCACGCTGCCACTCCACCAAAGTTATTTTTGGCCGCGTATCGGGCTTTGGCTTCGACACTGGCCTGATCTTCATACCCCACCCATTGATCCTTAAACATGGCAAAAGGACCAGATCTCCGGTTTGGATCCTGACCAGTCAACCACTTGGACTCTCTTACGCGCTGGCAGATCTCGTAGAAAGCCAGCATTCCCGGCTGCTTCGTTAATTCGCCTGCCTCTCCAGGTCCGGTGGCTAGAATGTCCGTTCTCGTTAGCTTTAGGGACCTTTGCTCTAATGTGAAACTTTGGCCATAGAATGGAATGCTCAATATAAGTTTTTCTTTCTGCGCTCCCATTTTTAACAGCAGTTTCATGGTATAGTCCGTATTGTACTGCGGATACTTGTCGGATGTAGATCCGTAAAGCGGACTCACATGACCAGTTTGGCGCTCCCAAGCCCCGTGGTAGTCGTAAGTCATTACTGTTAAGTAGTCTACTATACCTGACAAAGCGGGAAGCTCGTAGGCTTCTGTTATAATCTCTTTATAGCCTGAGATAGCAACTCCCACCTGAAATTTAGGATTAACACGCTGGAACTCCGTACGCAGCTCACGGAGAAGCTTGGTCAGGTTGGGCCTGTCACTTACAGGTCCCTTTGAGCAATCGCTTTGCCAACACTTCGGGTAGTTCCAGTCTAGGTGCAGACCGCTGAAGCCATGACGCTGCAGGAAGCTGGCCGCGTTGGATGCGAAAACCCGTCTTTTAATATCGTCACTGGCCAGGCGTGAGTACTTGGAGCCGTTAGAATCCGTCCAGCCACCCAAAGCAATAAGTACAGGCACTCCCAGTGAAGTCACTCGTCGATAGTATTGGTTATCCAAGTCTACCCAAGGATCGAACTCTCGAATGGTCAGGTGGTCAGGGTCCAGGGAGGCGAACGAATAGATAATAACGTTGCATAGCTTTGAGTCAATCTGCTCAGGAACAAAATTACCTTCACCCTTCCGGTAGAATGCCCAGTTTGACATATAACAAAGTACTTTGGTAGCCATGTTCAAATGCTGTCTCTTTATCTCTGCTAGAGCTCCATAGGAGGAATGCGGACTTTCCAGACTATCCTGCCCCAATGCGCCGTTGGACTGCTGTTCGACACTCACCGTCTTAAACAACTGCTGATGTGGGGAGCCGGCTCGGTATGGCTTCGGATGGAAGTCGTCCGATTTTTCTGGAGCAATAAAAGCGGCGTACTTGTCGGAAACGATGTTAAAATTTGGTTGTACTAATGGTGTTAACTTTTCAAGCTTCGGTTCCGCATCAATTTTCTTGACATAACTCTCAAAGTTGGTAATAAAATCCATGTTCTCAACATTTTCTTCATCACTAGGCGCTGACTCTACGGAATCGCGCACAAAAGAACGTATGCCGAATGACTTCGTCAGCTTAGCAACGATTTTCTGATTTAGCGTGGGAACACTCTCCACGGCGCTACGCAGTGGCAGGAAAACGTCCCCAAACTCGGGTCGCGCACTGTAACGGATTAGGTGACCGTCGTCATCATTTAAGGGCATGCTCTCTACCGCGGAACGAACGAATATCGGAGTGTAGTTGGACACCAAATGAATCTCCTGCGTCTCGACGCGAATGTGGGCTTCAACTGCCAAAGCTGCTAGCGTGGCTAAGAGTACCTGAAGCGATAAAGCGAAGGTTGATGAAAAGGATTTATAGGTCACAGGAATTTACTCACGTGAAGCCTACACCGCGCATTGCCACGCATTTTTCTACCTATTATCCTGTAAGAAAAATAGTGCGTTAGAGTTTAGTAAATCAATATTGTATTCATAAAAATGTCTGTCAAAAAAGTATCGCGAATATGGCAGATACATTTTTTAATGAGAAGAGAAATAATCTGCCTATTTGCTTAAAAATGAATAATTTATTAATGTCAGTTTTACAATACATTTTTTTGAATGTTCTTATTGGCTATATGGAACAATCGTTAAATTTTGTATACCCTTTCAGAGAACATTATTATAAATTTGGTCAGAAGTTTCTAACACAATGAAGACGAAATTTTCGAATTTAATGTGAATATATGTTCTTGAAGGGCATAACAATACTGGTTGATAGAGCTATGTCCAAGTGCGAGATACGTTTTAAGATAGAGACTTGAAACTTTCCCAATCGTCTTTTCATATGTTTACCAAGATTAAGTTTGAATCAATTTTCGAATTTTTTTTTAATATAATGATTTTATGCATATATACCCTTCTCTACCTTTACTTGAAGTGAAAAAATTTGTTTTTACAAAGGCAAGCTCAAAGATACTTTCATACAATTTAAAATAATAAAAATTAAATTTAGAGCTCGATAAAAAATTTGTTTGTGTCAAATGCTCTAGGACTGCTTGAAAAATTCTATTTTTTCATTGTCAAAACGCTTTGTTGACATACATAAATAGCCGTCAGATACGGCTCGTTTCGACGAATATATTACCTTTAATAGAAATAAGTTTTTTTCTCCGGGATTAATAACAAGCTACATAAAATAAGCCAATAAAAATAATAATTTCTAAAGATATATACCGAATTACATAAAGCGATCTGTTAAGATTTTTTAGAACACATCGGCAGAGTTCATTAAAGTGGATTCGCTTTAAAAGTTTTAAGTACAAACAGTTTTTCATTTTTGTACAAAGCAGGTATGGTAAGGGGTATGTATTTTTAGGTGTTCCTTACAGTGGTATTCATTTGTTAACTAAGTAATACTTAAAAAATCCGTCAAAATTAAAATCTCATCGATAATCATCGATAAATCGTCAAATAAATTCTACTGTAAATATTTGAAACCGAACAGCATACCCTTTTTTTGTTCTACAACGGCTAATGGATCGATCGATTTACTAGCTCGAGACTTTTCAAGAAGACGACACGAAATTGATCATTTATTTAGAATACTTGATCCATGAAAGACATATAAGATACCGCAGTAATTGTAGTTACCCAACATGTTAAAAGAAAAAATCTTGAAAAACAATATTTGTATGTCCGGCATCATACAGAAAAGCAAGGGCAAAGTTATAACCTATACCTCATGACCCTAAATGCGATCATATGTAAGCTTCGACTCAGAATCCTCTCCTTGCAATATCAGAGTAATAATACTGTCTTTTTCATTCGTTGATTCTGAGTCGAAGCTTACATACGATCGCACTTAAGGATTTTCACTACAGATAGTTTCGACAAAGTCGTAAACCTTTCGCTTAGCCGAATTGGAGACAGTAGGGTGGATTGTGGGAGGAAAGCTGGAAGATTTAAGTCAATCAGACTTAGTATCGCACTCCCTTACTTGCAATGTAACACAGACGGTGGATCCTAGCGATGGATATAAGCACTTAAAGATAGTCAGAACGTCACATTCAAGACGACCTCGAACCTTTTATTGAATGGCATTTTGAGGCCTGGCTTAGCCGTGCAACAAAAGCTCGATCTAACTCTGCAGTTGTTGACATTATTAAAATGTACAGGCACCCTTTGCCACTTACGGGTTTGCAAGTACACCGTTTTTTGCATGGGAAATTCAGTTTTCGGCAGAAACGTATAAGGCTGAGTTTCTAATTAGATTTTAAGCAGAGCAAAGCGATATGTATGTGGCCTTTATTCTGAGCGGAATCTAATGTTTATAATAGTTATTACTTTCATAAAAAAATCTCTGAAGCCAAAAAAATGTTTGCTAGGACTCTAGGGCTCAAAATGGAATTTCAAAGTGCGGGAATACAAGAACATCGTACCGGCATAGATGCTAATGAAGTTTCAAATGCTCTAGGATTGTAGTGAAAGCCAAAAAGCGACAGATCATATCAATGATTGCAAGACTATATGACCTTCTCGTTCTTTTCAGCCTTGTAATCGTCTAATGCAAGAGTGCTGAGCAAAATCGTTTGAAATGGGACGAACAACGTACGCCAAACTTGTAGGAAAATTTGCGTTTAATTGCGCCCGATCTTTACAAGCAAGACCAAAACTCATTATAAAAGACGAAATCATAAATCTGATATAATTTTAACCTAATTTGGTTTAGCAAATCAAAATATGCACGGAAAACACCTCCTAACTTCCGTGGCGCTCACTGATAATTTGCATATTGTATTCGTTGTTTTTATTTGATTCGAAATAAATATAAATTTTTTAGTTATACTATAAAAGTATTTTATTATTTCTTGGCTCCAAATCAAATTTTTCTGGGCAAATCTCGCAACTTTTTTGGTTGAACAAATCTGACAGTGCGGTGAAATGCAATTAGCTGTTAAACAATATTTCTTTATTGGAAGTCGTTTTTTGGGAAGTCGTTGTCTTTTAAAATCTGTCTTATTTCATCTTTGGTTTCTTCATGAAAAATGTTATCCGAAATGGCTAGCATCCGTTGCATACAACCTACTGCTGTACTAATAATCATTGTTTTAGGGTGTCTGGAGTTAAAGTTAATGATTCGTCCTGATGCTTTTGGTTTTTTAAACCCTCTTTAGTTTTAATATTACCCTGTCTATCAACAATTAAGTCCAAATATGCCAGTCCTCCATCTTCTTCCTGTTCCAGTGTGAATTTTATATTTTTATTGAAAGAGTTTAAAGCGTCAAGTTTGTTTTGTATTTCGTCGTCTTTTACTATTGCGAATAAATCATCCACATACTTCGTCAAAACTCTTGGTTTATGTCCTATATATATGCGCTCTTCACAGTGAACGGTCGTGTTTTTGTTTTGCGCTCCGAATTTTCATTTTTCTTGTTGAAACCACCGGGGTTTACTTAAATCTTTTTTTACGTTTCTACACATTTAAGCGTATTTAACAAATTTCCGTTCGCTTCGCGAGTGCATTGTAATTAATTTGTGTTTAGAAAATAAAAAGTTTTTATCATTAATTCGGTGCTGGCTTGATGTTATTGTCAGTGCTGCCAATTTGGATTTTTCCCGTCAAAACTGGCTTTTTTGAAGACTAACTGCGGGAAAAATTTGTGAAATGCGGGAATTGTGAAAAGCGGGAATTCTGGCTTTTTAAGAAATTAAGTTGGCTTTTTCCCGACTCTTTTTTGTTTTGTTAACTCTTAAGTACAAAATATGAAAAAGTGGCAGATTTACGATTGTCACTTACAAACAAACCATAAAATGTAATGGCGTATCGATTGTTTTTCTCGATATACGCTAATGTCATCACTCGCTTAGTGTTTCATTACTACATAAAAAGTGCGCGTAAATCGTAGCAAGTTGTGAAATGCCGAAGGAATATAAACAAAAATGCCGCGATGTCTGGCTTAAAAGTGATGAGCTCAAGGCATTCGCAGGGATGTCACAGACCTGCAGAGGCTTTATTGCAACTATTGCAAGACCACTATTACAGCTAAACTAAGTGATCTACGAGCTCACGCAAAAATTACATTAATAAATTGTTATTTATTTGATATTTTTTCGTTTTTTATACATTTTTTTAAGCTTTTTATTGGATTTTTTGATCAATTTTTTTAGCTTTTTTCTGAATTCTTTCCGTCAAAAACAGCTTTTTTGCTGGGCAAAAGTTGGCAGCACTGGTTATTGTTTTCTATTGCCTCCTTTTCAGTCTTTCTCTTCGTCGTTGGGCGCTGTTGGAATATAATATCTCTCTGAGGTGAGTTACCGGAGTTAATCGGTTAATAATCCCGCTCTCTCTCTCTTTTTGTTTCTATCTCGTTTCGTGGTGCCTAACATCAAAGTTAATTCGGTGTTTAGCTCCCGCTCTGTCGCTCTCCTTTCTCTCTCATCAAAAAGTTCTTGAGCGCTTTCGATTTTTTGTCCGCTATAGTGCACAGTGGTCCGTGGTCAGTGATAATGGCTTTCTGTTCATTGAAAAATTGCAAGAAAGTTATCTCGGCTGGACAGCAAAGTATTCCCTGCCATACATGTGATAAAATTTATCACGCAAAGTGTCTTGGCTATTCTGGCCTGGTTCGCGATGCCATCGATAAGAGGAGTGGCCTACGCTACTACTGCGATGAATGCATCGTATATGAGAACCAGGCAATAATCAGTGTTACCGAACTAATCCGGAACTGCCGTAAAAATACGGACCTGCTCGTGGCGCTTGAATCGCAGCTCACTAGTCGCATGCTAGCTGAGCCCGATTCCCCAAAGCGCGAAAAAGTCGCGGTCAGTGGGCATTCCATGCCCGCGATTCGATTCCAGCTCAGCTGCCAATCCTAGGCGCCACTCAAATGGTACTAAGATCAGGGGCAAAAAGTGATTTGGTACCCGAAGTTGCTGGAACCAATGTTGCGCCGCTAGGAACTTCCGCTCTGTCCGATCAAAATAAAGTAGGGGCCCCAACACCTCATGTGGACTTAACGTCCGGATTACCGGCCGATACTTTTAGTACAGATACAAATTCTGTAGTACCAAAAAGAGTTGCACGTGTTGTACCAAAAACGGTTTCTTGTGTTCGGGTGCCCCAGCTAAAACATGAATTTGTTTCACGGCTCTCCCCAGACCTCTCATTACTGGATATTAAGGCTTATATCCGTAACAAAATTCAAGTTGATGAATTGAAAATCGAACAATTAAAATTTTCTTATGCTAGGAAAGTGTCATCATTTTAGATTGGTATTCCTTATACTCTTAATGCAATTGTATGCTCCGCAAGTTTCTGGCCCGAGGGCATATTTGTAAAAGAGTACGAAGCTGAGAGAAAAATAATAGTTCAGGGTAAACGGAAAATACCATCCAAAGAACCATCCCAAGCGGCCTCCACATCCTCTTCTGTCCCAAAAAACTAGCCTCCTCTTTTCTTCTTTCGTATCAGAATACAAGAGGCTTACTTAACAAGCTGACTAAATTGTACTCAGATAGTTTTTTATTCTCATATAATATTATGGTATATATATATGGTATATAGACCTGGTTAAGGCCGGATATTCTTAGCTCCGAAATTCTCCCAGGTAAGTACACAATTTACAGGCTTGATCGTCAGTCCAGTTTTATGACATCGAATTCCTGGGTATAAAATTATCGTTTCCCGGTAGCTTTGAATATATTACTTTTTCATATATCCCACCATCATCTAAGTTCCTTATTTACGCAAATCACCTTTCCGTTATTCAGTCCATTTCCCAAAAACTGTCATGATCGAGATCCGTTAATAGTATTAGGTGAATTTAATATACCTAGTGCGACATGGTCCCCTGACAAAAACACTAATATTTTACTTTCTTAAGCGCATCATGTATTTGTTGACGGCTTGCTTGACATTGCGCTATCCCAAGTGAACCATGTTAAAAACTCCTTAGGACGTTTATTGAACTTGTGTTTTGTTTCAAATTCAGAAGGCGTTTGTCTATTAAGAACATCACCACTTACACAACCGGAAGATCCTTATCATCCACCTCTAGAGCTGACCGTATATGCGAAAACAGAGCTCAATAAAAAATACGAAAAGTACGTTATACGAATCCGCTGCTTTCGTAAGGGAAATTTTCATCTTTTAAATACTTTTATATCCGGCTATGACTGGTCCGAATTTTATTCATGCACTAACATGGCTGAGGCCCTTAATATCTTTTATAATGCATTAAACTCCTTCTTTTATCTGTGTGTTCCGTTATACTATCCGTCAATTTCAAATAAACCTCCATGGTTTAATAAGGAGTTGTCACACCAAAAACAATATATTGCCATAATGAGCCTTCTATAAAATCCGAAACAATTAAGTCCCTTTTAAGTAACCGCCACTTCATATTACATCGAACGGACAAGTGGAAAGATTCCTCATTACACTAACCGAAATTGCACGGTGCTTAAAAATTGAAAGAAGTATAAGACACTGTTGAATTAATACTTCTCGCGGCTATAGAATACAAAAAAACTATTTACTCAGTAACAAATAAAAGACCCATTGACATAATACACTCAGCGACCATTGAGCTTAACACAGAAATTAGTGATAAAGTCTTAAATGCGCAGAACATTCAACTACAAAGATTGAACAAAACAAGACAAGACAGAAATTTTCAGGTAGGAGACAAGTTCTCGTGAAATCAAATAAGAGGTTGGGAAACAAACTTTCAGATTTGTACACCGAGGAAGCCGTCGAAGTAGACTTGAGGACCACAGTCTTAATAAAAGGGAGGGTGGTTCATAAGGGCCATTTGAGGTAATTCAAATAAATCTTAATTTTCTTTTTAATTTTATCTTCGACACACTAGGATTTAGATTATACTACTTCTCGCCGTATTAATAGCAGCTAAAATGACCGACTATACGACCTCAAATACATATCAATCATAGACGGGAATGTGACTATTTGGAGAGACTTCCAATACCTCAAACACTCAACCAACCTAACCATGTACTCGGAAATAGTTAAAGAAACAGAAGAAATGAGAAACCATTTCCCTTGAAGACATTGAGAAAATTAAATTTAAGCAGAAAGAACTCATAGAATCAGAAAATAGACAAATAAATATTAACACAAAGACACAGGAACAAATAAACATCCTAACGAAAACAGTAAACATTTTAGTAAAAAATGCAAAAGCAAAACAGATAAATACAGAAAATTTATATGAGAACTTGCTATCAAGAAATAGAATTATTATTTCCGAACTCAAAGCCTTGGTGTTGTCGGTTACACTTGCAAAAATTGGAATAATCAACCCCGCGATTTTAGACTCAAATGACTTACAAAATGTAATCAATGAACATTCTGACTGCGGAGACTGCCCTTACGAAAACATTCTGCAGAGAAATGCCCTACGCAACATGCGCACAACAACTCCACTCAGGAGTCAACGCAGACTGTTCGATTCGCACCAGCCACCTCGAGCCACTAACAATCATCGATGACGGCGTCATTATTCTGAATGTCGGAACAACTACGGTCAATGGACAACTGGTAACTGGAACGTTCCTCGTTACATTCGACGAGGAGGTAAAAGTAAACAACACCTTATACCGAACACCGAACAGCACCCACTGCATCAACGGTCCTTACCATTAAAGACCACCAGGAAATACTGAGTTTACCATACTGGCAGAAATTAAACATGGGAAACATAATATACATTTGCGAAATGGAAAAGAGACTGGTAAACCGGCCTATAATATCTGGAGTTGCCGCGATCGCTATCTTCGCCATCTGCTTTATCATTTTCGAGGTCTACCAAAGACGCCAGCAAGTTCGTCGCCAGCATGACCTTCAAGTTATTATTAACGGTTTCAAGAAGTCCGAGGACGTCCTTCATTTAAGCGGGGGAGGAGTTAACACGGTCAACCGGCAACAGAGAAGTTGCCAAGCTGATCATGCGCAGCCGGCATAAGAATAATGCAAGGTCAGCGACACCTGCGGATATTGAACAACGACGGTGCCAAAAGTCTTTGGCTTCGGTCAGCGCAATTAGCGGGCACTGCGACGCAAGCAACGGCTACCCAACACCAGACACGAGGCGCCGGGTCAGCACTTTCAGGGCATAGGGCTAGCTTTCTTTATAAGAATTTATGTACTTAGTATTTAGTTGAATTTTGGAAATAAATCGCGACGGTCATCGCCTCTCGAACCCCAAGCCTTCTCATTCGCGCAGTACCGCGCGTCTAAAATAAATCCCAAATAAGGAATTAATTAATTTACATACTTTATAGGGTCGGAAATGTCTTCTTCTCTGCGTTGGAAACTTTTGACTGAAATTATAATACCCTCTGGAAGGGTATACAAAAATAGGGCCGAACAGGCTAAGCCAAAATATAAAAACTAACACTAATACTATTACTCATTTTAAGATCGTTCTAAGATACAATTGATTATTTCAAGATTATCAACATGTGGACATTGCATAATACTCTAAAAGGTTTGTGCAAATAATAGTTCGACCTACAATGATTCAAAATAAGAGGCACTAAGAAGAGCAGGCGACCCAGAAACTCGTGACTCTCCACATCCCCGTGAATTCGAATTACGAATAAAAGAAGAACCAAGCATCGTGTTAAGGTTGGATAAGGACGGTAAATGATTTCGAAGAAGTCTACTAGGGTAGGATGTATAATATTAGGTTCGGTTCTCAAATATGATCAGAAAAGATGATACAGGATTTTTAATACGACAACCATTAAATATTCCATAAAACGAAAACAAAAATAAAATAAATAAAGATATGTGTGTCAGCCGAAAGAAATTGTCCATTATTGGTATAGAAGTAAAATGTATTTTCCTATTCATTTTCAAAAAATTTCTTTGACAACTATATAATAGTCGTTTGGTTCTTATAACATTAAAACTAAATTTGAAAAAATGTATCGAAGCTATAACTTTTTCATGTACTTTTCCGATTCTTCCTATGGTACCTTACCATATCATTACTTTGTCATACCACTTATAATATGGTCAACCGACTTAAGCCAATTTAAACGGAATTTCTGAAAATTTCAAAACTTATTATAATTTTCTCGGAATAAAAAAGTATATTCTAAATTTTTAGAACAATCAGAAAAAATAAATGAAAAAAATATAACTTCGTATTTTTTTAGCTTATGCCGATGTACTCCGAAATACAATTTTTAATATCACTTATTTAATTTTATGCAACTTTGACAACTATGTAAAATAGCTGAAATAGGAATGGTAGAAAAGTTTCTCAAGTTTCTGAAGCTGTGTCTTCATTGCATAAACGAATAAAAATCAAAATGTAGAATATTTTTTATTTGTAACTGCTGAAATATTTTTTTATTTAATTTTATGCGAATTTGACGTGGGTGGCTAGATTTGGATATAAACTTTTAAAACGGGTGAGGAAAGTTTTCTGTGGCTTGTTGTTATTCTTTGTTAAGTAGGTTAATTTTTATTGATTTCAGCACATATTTTGGAATGGTCTAGGAAAAAAGTTTATAACTGAATTTTATATAGCTTAATTTTTTAAATTTAATAATAAACGCTTTTTATACCCTTGCAGAGGGTATTATAATTTCAGTCAAAAGTTTGCAACGCAGTGAAGGAGACATTTCCGACCCTATATAGTATATATATTCTTGATCAGCATCACGAGGAGAGTCTATCTAGCCATGTCCGTCTGTCCGTCCGTCTGTCCGTCCGTCCGTCCGTCCGTCTGTCCGTCCGTCCGTCCGTCCGTCCGTCCGTTTCTACGCAAACTAGTCCCTCAGTTTTAAAGCTATCTGCTTGAAACTTTCCCAAAAGTTGTCTTTCTATTGCAGGTAGTATATAAGTCGGAACGAGCCGGATCGGCCGACTATATCCTATAGCTGTCATATAACTGAACGATCGGAAAGGCCATTACTTTGGTGTTTTTAAAGTTAGGAAATTGGGATTTTCTATGGGTTTTATTTTTGGCCAATCAATCCGACCTACCAAATTTTATAAGGATCGGCCGCCTATATCCAATAGCTGCCATATAACTGATTGATCGGAAATGCCATAACTTTGGTGGTTGTTAAGTTAGGAAGTTGGGATTTCCTATGGCCAATCAATCCGACCTCCAAAATTTCATAAGGATCGGCCGACAATATCCTATAGCTGCCATATAACTGAACCATTAGAAATGCCATAAATTTGGTGTTTTTAAAGTTAGGAAGTTGGGATTTTTTATGAGTGTTAAGAGTGCATCATATAAATAATTTTGGAGAATATAATTTACAGAATATTCTTCAAGGGTATTTCAACTTCGGCTCCGCCCGAAGTTAGTTTTCTTTTCTTGTTTTTACATGCTTTATAGTAAATTTTTTTAGTTATTCGATAAAAAAACAAGAGAGAACGCTATAGTCGGGTGCCCAGACTATCAGATACCCGTTACTCAGGTAAAGGGAGTGCGAGGGAGATGGAGATAGAAACTTTGATCACGCATAACTTTTTAACGAATGGTCCGATTTGAAAAATTTCTTCTACATTTCGATAGGTATTGATAAACACAATAAAACTGCATTTTTACTTTTCCGAAATATTTAAATTTTTAAAATCGTATATTAGCGATTGTGGGCGTTAAAGGGGGCGTGGCACAAACAAACTTGCGCTGCGTAGGAACTCCTAGCTTTTATAGTTTCCGAGATCTCAGCGTTCATACGGACAGACGGACAGACGGACATGGCTAGATCGACTCGGCTAGTGATCCTGAACAAGAATATATATACTTTATAGGGTCGGAAACGCTTCCTTCTACCTGTTACATACTTTTGCACGAATACAATATACCCTTTTACTCTACGAGTAACGGGTATAATAAATACAGCAAGTCACAAATATTTAAATAAACATGAAAAGCACAGGCTAATATGTATTTTTAAGTGTAATTAATACAAATAGCTATATCTCAAGTAATATGCATGGCTAATTTATTTAAAATATAGTAGTCTGATTTTTACAAAACTAAATTTAATTAATCCTATTCTTCTTTATGGAATTTCAATAATATAGCCTGCGCTGAAGAAGACAACAAACACAAAACAACAAAATAATGTTAAACGATTGGAATTCACATGCGTAAGTAGCACCATTTACAGCACCCTTAAAATGTACATTTCAAATATTTTTAAAAATTTGAGTTAATTTTGTAAAATACATTTTGTTATATTAAGGAAATACTTTTAATAGGACTATATTCCTACATTTCTAGTAAGGTGTGAAAAAATGTTTATACCGTTTTTCCTAAAATTAAGTTCATTATAAAATTCTTAAAATAGAATGCACATAACTTAATATTCGGTCGCTACAACCAGTCCTTAGATTGAATTTATGAATTTAAAATAGTTTTTAAAATGTAATAAATGATTAAAGCAATAAATGTCTGATTCAACTAATCTTATTTACCTTGACTTGAGATAGAAAGTTCCTTAAAAATTCTGAAAATAGGTCGCAAACGAGGCCCATCGAAATCGGTCAAAAAACGTCTGAATTACTTGAAATTAACAGTACCGAGGGCCTATATGTATTATTTTTTCAAGTGCTAGAAAAGAATACTGTTGTGCTATTCAAGAAAATGTTCTATTGACGGAGTTAGATAAAGTTCGTTTGTGTGTCCTCTTATACATATATGTACATGCACATTGAACGATTGGGAATGTGATGAACATACAAATTAGTTTTTTCGTTGCGGTTGGCTCGACTCATCAGATTGTACGTTCTTTAATGACAAATTGGGAAAAATAGTTTTAAGCATTTGTCAAAATTGGCCCCGACAACTTTTTAATGTTCTATTAATGTTTTAAACCTTTATGTGTCCACTGTCCATCAAACATTTTTGTTTACACTTCGAGATTTTCTTTATGGTTTAATTAAACATGAAAGAATTTTATATCAGTGTTACAAAGAATGTTATTCTCTATCAGTTAAATTTTTTTCTAGACAAACGTCAGTTAATTTTTTAGTGTCAGAGTGGTTGATTTTCAAATGATGCTCGGGCAGATGAGTATATAAATAAATAAATTCTAAGGGGAAAATGGTTCCCTCTAAAACTAAAAAGAAATCTAAGATAGCTTTTTCCCTGAGGTCTGAGTGGTCTTACTTTTCTATTTAGTTAGAATTTTATTAATATTTATATAGACCAATTTGATTTCGTTAGTTAATTATAGTATCACCTAAAATCATTTGTTTACTGTCGTTAAGCTTTCCCTTTCCTTTTTTCCATAAAAATATTTTGTTTCGCCAATTTTGTGATCTCTTTTTGCAAATACTTAAATCGGTATAGAATTGGGTTAAGAACTAACGGTATGAACCGGTTTCGGCGTTGGTATGAAATTATTTTTGTTTTTTTTTGTATTTCAGACAGAAACGTAGCAACTCCGGGGGTATTTTATTTAAAACAAGAAAGGAAAGCTAACTTCGGGCGGAGCCGAAGTTGATATACCCTTGCAGAATACTCTGTAAATTATATTCTCCAAAATTATTCATATGATGCATTCTTAATACTCATAAAAAATCCCAACTTCCTAACTTTAAAAACACCAAAGTTATGGCATTTCCAATCGTTCAGTTATATGGCAGATATAAGATATAGTCGGCCGATCCTTATGAAATTTGGTAGGTCTAATTGATTGGCCAAATATAAAACCCATAGAAAAATACTCATAAAAAATCCCAACTTCCTAACTTTACAAACACGAAAGTTATGGCATTTCCGATCAATCAGTTATATGGCAGCTATAGGATATAGTCGGCCGATCCCGGCCGTTCCGACTTATATACTGCGTGCAAAGGAAAGAAGGGTGTGTGCAAAGTTTTAATTCGATAGCTTTAAAACTGAGAGACTAGTTTGCGTAGAAACAGACAGACGGACAGACGGACATACTTATATCAACTCAGGAGGTGATCCTGATCAAGAATATATATACTTTGTAGGGTCGGAGATGTCTCCTTCACTGCGTTGCACACTTTTGACCAAAATTATAATACCCTCTGCAAGGGTATAAATATGTAACCTAAGGGAGAGTCCAAATATGCAAAAAGACGTTGGACAAGTTTTGAGATAATCAACGGGGGGATTGGGACGCACTGGCACAGAATCAAGTCGGGGCTTGGCTGCTTGTGTGAGTTCATTGAACGCCAAGAACTCTGCATGGTGTTCTGATCCTCATTGGTTTAACGATGTGGCACATGAGACTCTTCAAAATTCATCCCGTTTTGTTTCTGGCTTAGAAAAAGTTGGGCCGCCTTGCTTTAGGCGGAGACTTGCACTTTGTTAAAGATCACTTCAAGATACTTCACTTCTAATCGGCTTGGCTCAATATATTTCTCATTCGGTACACGTACGCATACAAAACCTCGAACCATCAGGGTTAACATTCGGCCATTGTGCATTCGTTCACTTACTTCATGTCTCTGAACTTGCGTCACACTTCTTGAATGAAAGTGCCCATGATTTAATTCACTTTGCTCACACTCACTCAGTTGCTTAGCAGTAAATCCAATAACTTGCTGTAGACACTAACTTCGCGTACACTTCATGCGTGCGGCATCGAATCAAAACTGTTGCCGGCTGAGCTGAGGACGCTCCTATTTATACTTAAACGTGTCGCAAAACATAAATAACGAGAGAACACTGGGTTCAAGAGAACTACCTGTTTGAGGTCATCTATAATCAAATTGGTCATACATACTAAAATAAAAAAAAAATGTTGTGTTTACTAGTTTTGAAAATGTAATAAATTCGTTTTTTTTTTGTAAAATCGAGTACATTTTGTAACTTAAATTATTTTTTCTCTTGTTCCATAACTATTTTAGATATAACAAAAAATAAAACAATTTACTCTTTAATTTTAAAATAAAGTCAAGCGTATTCAAAATTTTACAACGAGAATTTGTTTGTATCTAAGAAATAATGAGTCATTCAACAAAACAATATTATTCGATGAAATGTTGTTGTAACTCCAAAAGTTTTAAAACAAATTTTTTATTGCACACTTTCTTAGCGTAACCATATTTTTAATTTTTAATGAGAAATACTTTATCTGAAATACAAGGTGCGTTTCAAAGTAAATAGGACTTCTTAAAAAAAAACTAAACACATGTTTTTTTCGGCGAAATCAATTTATTCAATTCAAAACAGTCTCCTTCTGCTTCAATACACCTTTTTGCCGGTATGGCCGTCAGTAGGGGCGCCAGTATGCCGGTGCAAGCCTTTTGAATGGCCTCAACGTCTGCATAATGCTTTCCTTTCATGGGCAAATGTATTTTTCCGAAAAGGAAGGGAGTTGTTAATGGTTAAAATGAGGTTTTTGGTCAAATAATCGGTCATAAGCGTCGATCGATGAGACGACGCATTACCGAGCTAACTTTAATCTTCGCGATATTCGGACCGAACACTTAGAATACGGCGCTCCAAACGCTTCGAAACTCTTCCACCGCATTAACGTATTGGGCGGGTGGGACAAATTCTTTGTGGACAATACCCTTGGAATCATAAAAACAAATCAGCATTATATTCACTTTTGACTTCTCCATGCGCGATTTTTTGGGTTTCGGCTCGTCCGGTGACTTTCATTCAGCACTCTGGCGTTTCGTTTCGGGATCATATTGGAAACACCACGTATCGTCACCAGTCACAATATTGTCAATGAAGTTTTTGTCCTTTTTGACCTCTTTAATGATGTCCTTCGAATGGTTGAAGCAATTTTTGGTCATCAGTAAATTTGTGCGGAACAAACCGTGCACACACCTTTCGTAAGCCCAAATGTTCGGTTAACACGAGATAAATCGATGTTTTGGAGATGTTCAATTCCATTTCCATGAATTTCAATGATGATATCGGCTGATTTTTGATGAAATCACGCACAGTTTCAATGGAATTTTCGGTGATCACCAATTTTTAATGGCCCACATGTTGATCGAATTTTTAATTTTAAGAAATGGAGGAAAAAAAACCAAAAAACCCGCAAAAGTCGATTTCCGGAGCCTACTTGTGAGGACAAAATAACATTAATACGATCTGTGGAGTCCCGCCCGAAAATGTGGGATTTGTCACTTAAAAAGCATTTTAACGCAAACATTATAAAAAGAGAGTGGGAGGAAATAGCCTGTGAAATGGATAAAGATAGTAAGTCATATAATATATTTGTTAACGTGGACACATACAATATTTATGTTAAGATAATAGTTGCATGCTGGAGTGGAAGTTGCTGCGGGACAGCTATAAATATTGTACCACCTAAAATGCAAGCGACCAAAGAGTGGAAGTGCTGGAGGAGTCCAACTGGAAAAGCCAACGGCTGTTGCAGAGTGGGATTTCGCCCCCTACATGCCCTTCCTGCCGGACTTATCCACGCAGAGGCAGTAGGTTCTGGCCAAGAATTTAGTAACGTTATACTTAATACTTTATAACAGAACAAACCGATCTTGCTTTTCTAAAAGCGAAGGAGCAAATGCAATGGTGTACTCCATTGACGAATCGCTAGACACGAAGTTAGCTATTTGGAGGCGGAAACGGAGCTGGAGGTCGGGCTGTCTGAGCTACGCGAGGAATTGTATTCCTACGTAAGTTGCCCAATTTCTATTAAATAACAACTCACTGGAACAACAACAAATCGCTCCTCTTCCCACTCCTCCAAGGCCAATATTTGCATACTGGGAATCAATACTGAATACTTTTTCTACGGAAGATGTTGCTGAAGTCAAGCAGAAGATGACGAAGCTTGTGTGGGAGGAGAAAGCTGCTAGCAAATAATCAGTTAATTAAAGAACAACATTTTATCTTGGCAATATAACTATTATTCTTTTTTAATTTATTAGTACACCGGCAGACGCGTCTTGCTAAGGTACTTGAGAATATCCTTTAAAGGCTTTTTCCCGCAAATGAGATTTTTGAATTTTAACTGGTTGTTAACCAGTGTTTCCAAGATCAAAAAAGGACGGAAGCTGCCAATAAAAAAAACAGAAAAATCTACTGCAAAAACATATGGCAGCTTTGATCTCTAAATTACCAAATAATTATAAGTAATAAAAAAAAACAACTTTAAATTTAAATTATAATGTTTTCTTATTTCTTTGTATATCGGCTTTAAAGGCTCTTACGGGGTATACTCGTGGGCATTGTAACTCGCCAGTTTTTGAGACACTGCTAATTCTCGTAATGGTAATAAACAATTGATACAAAAAATGGAACCTACAAATACGGAGTGTTTTTTTTACTTTACTTCAAAAATTACCGCTATCATGCAATGAAGACATTTCGCTCTTTCTGCTTGACACTGACTTTATTGACCTTGCCTTAAAAACAGATTTTCTTATTTGTATACCCCTGCAAGTGGTATTTTTTATAATGGTTGAAAATGTATTGTGTGTCAATTGACATTAAACAATTAAATATATACCGGCCAACAATTTTTTAACACTGCAAGGGTATACAGTGGCTCACAGCTTATTTCGTGCAGATGTAAGCTTGAAACTCAAAATCATTTATCTGGCAAACTATATGGACTATGAAAAAGATTTAAATGCAGTTATGTTTGGTAGTATTTTGACATTTATTAAGGCACTTCATTATTTTAAAGCTACACTAGATAACATTTAAAACTAAGAAAAACTAAAAATACTGACTTTTTTATGTCACAGCTTATTTCGTGCAAGGAACTTCATGTTAAATATATTGACTATTAAATAACTTAATATTAATTACCATTCATCACATTTTCATCAGTAATTCATCCCATTTTCATCAGTAATTCATCACTTTTTCATTGCTTTTTCATCGTTTTTTCACCTCTTTGTCATTATATTTTCATCAGTAATTCATCGCTTTTGTACCCGCATTTTCATCAGTAAATAAACACATCATTTTATGAATATTTCCATTTATTTAATTATAATATTTTCTTACATTTAATGGTTATTATCAATTATTATAATTCTAAGTATTAATCTTAATTCAATTTATGTTTTCAGTTGTCTCGGAGGTGTTGAGGATTTTGTGCTCTTGGGCACCTTTTATTGACTTCGTGCTTTATGTGCTGGCTCTTCCTGACCAAGCATATCTAAAATACAAAAATTATTATAAAATATATAAAAACTTATGGCGTTTCTTGTTTTGCCGCCGGCCAAGTCCAGCTTAGTTTATGTTGGCCTAACAGTTTTATTATAAGCTTCACCTTAAATAATGAATAAATATATTAACAGTATATTTAGGTTCAGTTTAATATAATTAAATAAATAACACTCACCTCAATTTCTGATAAATTTAGTTATAACATTTCACAAAAAATCTCAGCTTCGATCTGTTCTCTCCGTTTTCTCAAGTGCAAGTGCATGTAAAAACCGTGAAAACAACTTCGGTTGAGAACAAGGGCACCGGTAATCCTATTGATCTTTCCTTTAGCCTAGTACTCAGATCGACAAACGAGTACGCTAGCGTAAAAACTTTAATCTTTCCTGTGTGACTGCATTTTCGAGAGTTTATCAGAATTAAGCGTGCTACGGTCGTACTGTCAATCAGTTGGGTTTGTTGACAAGCAGTTAAAATTCAAATATCGTATTTGCGGGAAAGAGCCTTTAAAAGATATTATCAAATACCTTGGCAAGACAAGTCTGCCGCTGTACAAAGAAATTAAAAAACAATACAATTTAAATTTAACAGTTGTTTTTTTTAATTTACTGATAATTATTTGCTAATTTAAAGTTCATAGCTGCACTTTTATTGTGTTTTTTCGTACATTCTGGACCTACAAAATATTTTGCTCTGACAAGAGGCACCCCAGATAGTATTAATGTTATTTTGTCCTCACATGTAAACACCTGCAATCGACTTTTGTGAGTTTTTTGAGTTTTTCCCTCCATTTCTTATAATGTTCAGTGAGAAGCGCACGCCAAAAGATTAAATTTTTTAATCTTTTCGCTAGGGTTCACCCAAAGACAGACTGGCAACGCTATGGAATTTTCTGGTATTTTTTTTGTCGATCAGGGGACCGACGTGAAAAAAAGGCCCGACGAAAAGTGAACGCCAGCTGTTTGCCTCTCGCTCTCTCTCATGACTGGCGTACGGTTTTCATCGATCTCGATACTAGGCTTTAATCTTTTGGCGTGCGCCTCTTACTGAACATTATAAGAAATGGAGGGTTACACTCAAAAAACTCACAAAAGTCGATTGCAGGTGTTTACATGTGAGGACAAAATAACATTAATACTATCTGGGGTGCCTCTTGTCAGAGCAAAATGTTTTTTGGGTCCAGAATCTACGAAAAAACACAATAAAAGTGCAGCTATGAACTTTAAATTAGCAAATAATTATCAGTAAATAAAAAAAACAACTGTTAAATGAAATTGTATTGTTTATTAATTTCTTTGTACAGCGGCAGACTTGTCTTGCCAAGGTAGTTGATAATATCTTTTAAAGGCTCTTTCCCGCAAATACGATATTTGAATTTTAACTGCTTGTCAACAAACTCAGCTGATTGATAGTACGACCGTAGCACGCTTAATTCTGATGAACATTCGAAATTTTGGTCACACTGGAAAGATTGAAGTTTTTACGCCAGCGTACTCGTTTGTCGATCTGAGTACTAGGCTTGAGGCTTCTATTTTTCGAAAAACATATTTAATGCCCTCTTCCCACAGAGTCCATCCGTTCGAAACGGTTGGGATTTTTGACAAATGTGAAACTCCGATTCCCACAGACCACATCCACCATCCACCATCCAATAACAGCTGATCTGAACAGCTGTGGCTCATCATTTTAGCCCGTTGCACTCTACACAACATTTTAAAAGAGGACAACAGCGTTATAAATGATACTTGGTAACAGATTGCAAGTGATCTACGCGAACAACCAAATCGAACTAATCTGTCTGCAGATTTTTGCCAGCCTTCAGAAAAAATATGAACCGCTTTTGCCTAATATTGTCTAATTGGTAACAAATCAAGTTCATTATATATAAATGTTTGTTTTTTGATTTATAATAATTATATATTTTATTTCATTTTTAATGTTCTGATCCATGTTGAGAGTACGGTATGCGCCTAGGAAAGAGTGGAGCAACACCTAATGCCGCCCCACGGATAAATCAGAAATTAATTAATTATTGCAAGTAAAAACAGCATTTTTTGAATTGGCGCCTTCCTTTTCCTAAAGTTACCCGCCATAAATTTTTTAAATTTTCGTAGTGAATGTTTCAATTTTCACTGTCTAGAAGAAGAACTCAGAGTTACACCGAAAAAACATCGCCTAACTATCGCATAAAAAAGTCCGTCAAATTTGGATGGGGAACTAACTGGGAATTTTCGGAACGGCAAAACCTTATGGACCATCCGTTCAACGGATGGTGGATGGTGGATGGATCTCTGTGGGAAGAGGGCATAATAATTGGGCAGCTATTTCGAGGACTCGAGTTTGCCAAGTGTAAACGTTTTTTTTTCTCAGTTATCGGTAGAAAAGTATTTCATGGCCTTTTTCCATCACTAAAATAATTGAGTTTTCCTTTTGTGTCTACATAAGTTTCTCTATTTTTGTCGCACCAATAGCGTTTAAACGCTCAGCGATTTTAAGCGGCAGTGAAAACAGATTTATAATTATTTATTGAGCGCGAGGAAAAACATCCTGTGTGAGATTTAAATTGTGTATACAAACCGGTGCACATCAACAATGCGACACCAATGCCATTCCGCGCTCAGAAACCTTGTGCGTCAATGCAATTCTACAAAAATTAAACACTTGCCCTATGGCCAACTTTTGGGAACTCATCTGCTGAACCTGCCGTCCTCCTCTACTGCCGCCACCTGCACCACTTCTTCCAGCCACTACTCTAAGTTTAGCACCCACCTGTCCACTGAGCGGGCCATGGAGCTTTTATGCAACCTAGACGAGGAGGAGCGTAGCAACCTGCGCTCTGCCCTCGGCAAAATAGATGCCGACAAGGAGAAGAAGTTATACGAGAGTGAGTTCTTTTCGGAATACCTTTATTTTACTTGACTCTCAATTGACCGAATTTAAGGGTATGTGCGTTTCTAGGAAATGGTCATTGCGTGTCCATGTCGAGGGTTGCCAAACTACGTAAGTCCGTTTTTGATGGCCGTGCTCCTAAAACAGGCACCGTTGTATTCGGCAGTCTCGCAGGGATAATGCGGCACACTAATGGCAACCGACGTTTTCGCTGGTTACGAGGGCCATCTTCATCTTTGCTGGATAGTTTACCGTGTACTGTTTGACTATCTCTCGCCCACCTCCGGGTCAAGCTTGCCGTTAGCAGCAAGCAGCTCAATGCTCTAATCGCACAGGCATAGGAAGTGGTGGGCGTTGGGCCCAAGGCTAAACTGCACACCAGGGTCAAGGAGGATTGATTTCACAACAGTGATTTGGGAACACTAACTCAAACAAGAAAGAAAGCAACGTTTATATACCTTTGCAGTTATTACATAACGAAGCTATGTATGTCGAATTTGGGCTGCACTTTGCCATCGTTTCTATGGCAGCTATATAAAATTGTTGATTTTGATAAAATTAAAAGCGTAATTCTGATATAGAATATAATTACTATATGTCGAAGGAATATTTTGATAAATAGAAAAACAGCAATATATTTTGTTTATTCATTTTTTTTCATGTTTTGGTTTTTCTATGGGAGCTATATGATATATCTGTCCCATTTTAAATTAATTAAAACCGTAATTCCGTAGTATTTAAATATTACCAAATCCGAAAGAATAACAAAAAAAAATTAAAACAACAAAGTTATACTTTTTTACATTTTTTCCGAATGTTCCTATGGTACCTATGTATATGATTTAGTCGCCCGATCCGGCTCGTTCCTGCAATAGAAAGACAACTTTTTCATAGCTTTTAAACTAACAGACTAGTTTTCGTAGAAAGGGACGGACAAACGGACGGACAGACAGGCATGGCTAGATCAACTCTCCTGATGATCAAGAATATATATACTTTTTAGGGTCGTAAATGTCTCCTTCACCGAGTTGCAAACTGAAATTATAATACCCTCTGCAAGGGTATAAAAAGTTGGGTCGACTAAAATTGAATTTTTGAAATTGTGAAGGCCATATTTTCTCATCTCCATGTTTGAACTTGGTAAAAACATTGTAAAACATTGTAAAAACAAGGAAGTTTTTTCAACCAATCGTTCTGTTGGCATCCAGAAAGTTTACTTGTAAATGTGTAATTCGGCTGTTATATCTTCCCTAAAATAATTTTCTAAAATAAAAACTGGTAGCGTTTTATTATAGCTAAAAACGAAAAAAATGTAAAAAAGTTTTAAGTCGAATGCTTAATCATTTTTCGTCACAACATTTGTGTCTAGAAGGTGAAAACATAACTTTTTTTTTTCAGGAAAACTTTTTTAACACATTTTTTATAAATATTTTGTCAAATTAGTATTTTAGTATTTTGTATTTATCGCAATGAACTATTTTTATGGGGTGGGTAAACGCCTTTTTGTTGAGGAATTCATATACATAGATATATACAAAAGCTTTTATGTGCATCGAATATAAAAATTTGAAAAATTTTTTTAGTGTTGATGGATTTTGAGTGTTTCGTTATTTGTGGGCGTTTCTATGGACGTGGCAACAATTTGGAAAAAACTTGCGCTGCGTAAGAAAACTTAAAATCTTCATGGTAAATCCCAAAGCTCTATCTCTTGTAGTTTCCAAAGCCGAAAGACAACTTTGCTATTGATCCTGATCAAGAATATATACATATATATATACATTATAGGATCGGAAAGGCTTCCTTCCAGCCCTACTTTCCAACGAATACAATATACCCTCTTACTCTACGAGAAATGGGTAAAAAAAACCATCAGTTTTTGATAATAGCCTTCTTTTCCGCGAAATTTTCGTTGCCAGAGTTACGATGCTTTCGTTTTCAGAGCTACCAACTTTAGTTTCTTACTTCTATAAACTTGTGCAAAATACAGAGTTATACAGTATTGTAGAGCTCGTTTTCCTTAACAATTTGGTCAAATTTTCATGAAAAAAGGCCATTCCTTTTTGGACGTCCTTTCGTGCTATAGTTGGCCATTTTCGCTTACTATTATTAATTTACTCCCCATTGGAAAACTAGCTTTAAAAAAATTAGATGAAAGTTTCACGAAAGTTTTTTCGAGAAAATCGCTTCTACTTTTTGGCGAGTTTCATTGAAAGAGTTACAAACTCTTCAGCTCCTTTTGTTGTCATTTCCATTTTCTTCATTTAATTTTATCAATTTGTGGAATATATTAGGTTATACAGCATAATGAAACAAGAAAGAAAGAAAACGTTTATATACCCTTGCAGCTGTAATAAAAATAAAATAGTCTATAGTTCGATTTTAATGCTTAACAAGAGAGAACGCTATAGTCGGGTGCCCCGACTATCAGATACCCGTTACTCAGGTAAAGGGAGTGCGAGGGAGATGGAGATAGAAACTTTGATCACGCATAACTTTTTAACGAATGGTCCGATTTGGAAAATTTCTTCTACATTTCGATAGGTATTGATAAACACAATAAAACTGCAGTTTTACTTTTCCGAAATATTTAAATTTTTAAAATCGTATATATGCGATTGTGGGCGTTAAAGGGGGCGTGGCACCCTTTTGAAATAAACTTGCGCTGCGTAGGAACTCCTAGAATCTACATGCAAAATGCCAATCTTCTAGCTTTTATAGTTTCCGAGATCTCAGCGTTCATACGGACAGACAGACAGACGGACAGACGGACAGACGGACATGGCTAGATCGACTCGGCTAGTGATCCTGAACAAGAATATATATACTTTATAGGGTCGGAAACGCTTCCTTCTACCTGTTACATACTTTTGCACGAATACAATATACCCTTTTACTCTACGAGTAACGGGTATAAAAACAAGGAATCTAAATTGATTGTTCGATCGTTCATATGACAGCTTTGGTTTATAGTCGTCAGATTTTCGGAATACACATCACCAATTCATTGGGGATACATGGACGCATTTCGTTTAAAAGTTAAATTGAAGTTCCTCCCCAAATTGGCAGATCACTCCTAGTTTCATAAAAATCAAGGCAAAATTTTGTCACCATTCCTATATTTCACCCTTTGAAACGCTTCAAAACTTTATAACAATTTATTAATTTTTAAGTACTGTATTAAAACACAGCCCCCTGCTATTTGCCAGAAAGTCTAGATTCAGATTTTCGAAGACGATGCCAGCAATTCCATCTTGCTTAATCCGTATTTGGAATATAGTCTTCAAGAAAAAAATGTAATGAAGAATTTTGTTTGGGTAGCATTTCTTAGTTCTCTTAGTTCACCTAGGTGTCATCGTCCTAAAATGTACTTTTTTTTTTTTTTTGTAATATATGCTTTTATTTATTGAATCTTCTCTATGTGAGACTAACAATAAGTATATCAAATCTTAAGAATATGACTTAACTTACAGTCATGTAGACTGAATTTAGACTAACGGGCCCTAATATTTATTGCTGGGCTGGTAGATCGTTACGATGCAGACGAGTTCTGTTCGAAACCCGTCTTAGGTTCCTTGCAAGATTATTTGGGTGCAGTGTAAGCTTGTTATGGTAGGCCGCTTTCTGCTTTGCTATTTCATCTTTGACCGGTGGTATCCCCAGATCCCAGTGGATGTTTTCGTTCCGAACATACCATGGTGCCCCAGTGATTGTTCGCAGGATTTTTGATTGTGAGCGCTGTATGATGTCAATGTTGCTGTTGCTCGCGTTCCCCCAAAGCTGGGAGCCGTAGGTCCAAATGGGCTTAAGTGTGGAGTTGTAGAGAAGAACTTTAAAGTCCAGACACAGGGGTGATCGAGAATTTATAATCCAGTGTAGGCTGCTAGCTTTAAGTCTGAGATGTACTTTCTTGCATTCAATGTGCTTCCGCCAGGTTAGGCGTCTGTCGAGGTGGACGCCGAGATATGTTGCATCGCTGGCTTGGGGAATCTGCGTACTATTTAGAGTTAGCGGGGGGCACGATTGTCTGTTAAGGGTAAACGTTATATGTTTACACTTTTGTTCATTAATTTTGATTCGCCAGTCTGATAGCCACTTCTCAACTACCACCAAATGATCAGCCAGTTGAGCTGTTGCTCTAGTTGGGCATCTCGAGCGGCTCAGGATTGCGGTGTCGTCAGCAAATGTAGAGGTAGTCAGCCTCTCGTTCGTAGGGATGTCTGCTGTGTATAGGACAAACAGGGTAGGGCCCAGTGCGCTACCTTGTGGGACTCCGGCTTCAATGTTATACTCGTTGGATGTCGTTGTATTGCATCTAACCTCAAAGACTCTGTGGTAGAGGTACGACTTAAGTAACTTATGAGTGTTTTCTGGCAGTAATGTTATGATTTTATGCATAAGGCCTTCAAGCCACACTCGGTCGAATGCCTGAGAGACGTCGAGGAATATCGCACTACAATATTCCCGATGTTCGAAGGCTGTACGAATTTCTGAAGTTATCCGGTTGACTTGCTCGATGGTTCCGTGGCTTTCACGAAACCCGAATTGATGTGCCGGGATTAAGTTTTGTTCTCTTAAATATGGTGTAATGCGCGTGAGCAGGCATTATTCCGGTAATTTGGACAGGAACGATAGTAAGCTTATTGGCCTGTACGATGAGGGAATTGTTTGGTCTTTCCCAGGCTTCGGTATCATTATAACCACGGACTTTTTCCATTTTTTGGGGTAGTAGCCAAGTTTTGTGATCCCGTTAAATAGCTTGCATATAACATCCACTGCGCAGTTTGGAAGTTCAATTATCATTTTTGGGGTTATTAGGTCGCCCCTGGAGCCTTTTTCGGTTTTATTTGCTTCCTAATGACGTTAGTAATTTCAGGTGCTTGAAACAAAATCGGGTTGATTGCAATTTCAGAGCTAAGCGCCGGTAGTTGAAAAGAGTTTGTGGCGGCGTTCGGCTGAAATACATTTCGTAGGTGTAAAGCAAATGTTTCGGCTCTGTCTTCGTCACTGCGGGCCCAAGTACCCGAGGAGTTTCTAATCGGAGTGACTGATTCTATCGGAGAGCTTAAATTTGGGTGAGCTCTCCACAAAGGATGCTTTGTACTGGTCGCCGACAGTTTCTCGATGTACCGGCGCTGCGCAAGCTCCTCTTCTTGCTTGAGTGTTTTGGTGAGTCTGCGGGTGGCATCATTATAGAGTTGCTTCGAATGGGGCGATCTGCAGGATTGCCAAGCGCGTCGTAGACGTCGTTTTTCCCGAACCAGTTGTTCGATTTGCAGATTAGTTTTGTATTGGTTGCTACGCACGATTGTCTCTTCTGGTGTTGAGATTTTGGCTGCTGCGACGAGTACTGACTCCAGGGCATCAGCACAGAAGTCGATGTCGTTCTCTATGTTTAACTGTGGTGTTAGTTCAATGTGGGAACTTACGTACTTTTTGTACTTTAGCCAGTTAGTTCTAGTCGAGGTCAGCCTGAAGGGGTGCTCGATTACTTTCGGGCTTTGAAGGAGAGTTATTAAAACAGGCGAGTGGTCCGATGATAAGTCCGATAGCGATTTGGCGCTTACTAGATTTCTTGGGATGTTCTTGGTCACAGCGAAGTCAATTAAGTCCGGGAGTTTTCTGGGGTCAGCTGGCCAATATGTGGGGCTGCCAGGGGAGACATAGTCGAGTTTGTTGCTCAAATTTATGATTGCTTTATACAGTTGTCTTCCTTTGGGCGTCACGAGTCTTGATCCCCAGTGCGTGTGCTTGGCGTTGTAGTCTCCTCCTGCTATAAAGCGATCTCCGAGTGAATTGTAGAAGTCCAAGAATTGCTCTTCAGTTATTGTAAAACGCGGTGGGCAATAGACAGCGGCTATAGTGATACTGCCGTTGCCTGCTTGTAGTTTTATAGATGTAGCCTGCAAATAATTTGTTGCAAACCTCTGGTGAAAGTGGTGCTTAATGCGTTCCCTGATTAGGATTCCAGTTCCTCCGTGAGCCTTACCGTCCGGGTGATCTGTGCAGTATGAAGTATAACCTCTTATTTGGAAGTTGTATTTACTTGTGAGATGCGTTTCTGCCAGCAATATTACATCTATTTGGTTTTTATTTAGGAATTGAGTTATTTCAAGTTTGTGCCGTGAAACGCCATTGGCATTCCACATGGATATTCGAAGACAAGACATCGATTATTTAGATTGTTGGGATGTGAGCAAATTTATTAAAATGTTTTGATTTTGCATAAGGTTTGTCATTGTTGTTTTCATGAAGGACATAAATTCCATCATACCCTGTTGTAAAGTCAGCATCATGGTTTCCATGCTGTTTGGTATTTGTCCTATTGCTTGCTGAGGTGTTATTATATTTTGCTCAGAGCATTGAGCTTGTGGGAGTCCACAAATGAAGATCTGGCTGCTTTCGCAGCCACGTGGCTTGGGATTGCACGTACGCATTTCGTGCATTCTGGGAGCGTGCTTGTTTTGCTTGTTGAAACTGACTCTTCAGCTCTTTATAGACCGGGCAGCCTCTGTAGTTTGCGGTATGGTTATCTCCACAGTTAGCGCATTTCTTTGTCTTTGGGTCTTCTTTGCTTGCAGGGCAAGGTTCGGATTTGTGGAAGCCACCACAAGCTACGCAGACTGAACGAAGCCCGCAGTTGTTTCTGGTGTGTCCATACTCTTGGCAGTTTGTGGATTGCAGCGGGCCATTCCGCTTGTGCGGTTCTTCAACAGTAATCCTTCTATGCAACAGGAATTGCAGTTTGTAGATCGGGTGCACTTCATTTTTCTTCAAGGCCCTGCTTTCTGGCTCCAGTTCGACCTTAAAGAGTGGTTGCGGCTTTTTATTTTTGTTGATAATATTAATAATATTTTTGGGGAAGAAACCTTTTTCTTTCAGTGCCTCTTTTATCTCATTGGTGGATACGTCGGGCTCTATGCCCTTTAGCACTACTTGCAAGCCCTTGCTACTTTTGAGCTGGTACGTGTAGTAGGGTTTCCTAGCCTCGTCTAGGTAATTAGTTACAGCTCTGAATTGATCTTCAGTTTTAGCTTGAAGCTTTGTTTCGTGAATATTCCCTTTAACAAGAGGAGTAACATAAAAGTTGTCATTCCCGACCAGCACAACAATTTTCTTTACTAGGGCATTTGAATTCTGTTCCCTTATGTAAATTGGTGGGGGCTTTGGTTTCTTTTGAACAGCCTGTCCAGATTCGGATTGATTATTATCAATTTCCGACAATAGGGCGAATCTGTTGTTACTAGATGCCCCTGGTTGTTCGCTGCCTTTATTTGGGCAATTTTGTTTTGGTTTATTTCCAACCATTTTATTTTGCGGGCTTAGCTTCCGTTTGATTTGGATGTAACGATCCATGCCAGTCTGTATAGCCGGACCCACTTGTTGTTGTTTGATATTGCCGATATTGGCACTCGTACTTACAATTGGCTTTGTAGTTTTATTGTACTTGCCGTCATTATTTTTTCAATCATTTGCCATTAACAATAAGCCTTTAACTTTTGTTTTCCATTTTTCTTCTAAGTCATACATACATACATACAGTATATATTTCTTTTGATTTGCTCATTCATAAAGGGAAGTTAGTCTATCATAAGAGCCATTTTGGACTCCGTTATCTGAGTGTTTTGTAACTGCTCCACTTCATCGACGCATTACTTTTGAGATAATTGAATAATTTATATGACATATGGTTCAATGGTTCAAGCTATAATACTAAAGCCTAGTACTCAGATCGAAAAACGAGTTCGCTAGCGTAAAAACTTTAATCTTTCCAGTGTGTCTGCATTTTCGAGAGTTTATCAGAATTAAGCGTGCCACGGACGTACTGTTAATCAGCTGGGTTTGTTGACAAGCAGCTAAAATTAAAAAATCGTATTTTCGGGAAAGATCCTTTAAAGGATATTATCAACTACCTTTGCAAAACAAGTCTGCCGCTATACAAAGAAATTAAAAAACAATTTAATACAATTTAAGTTTAGCAGTTGTTTATTTTTATTTACCGATAAGAATTTGCTAATTTAAAGTTCATAGCTGCACTTAGTTATAACAGGCGATTTTTCTAAGTTTTTTATTGTGTTTTTTCGTACATTTTTAAACTAAGAAACACTTTGCTCTGACAAGAGGCACCCCAAAAGATTAACACCCTCACAAGAAAACTCCTGCAATCGATTTTTACGGGCTATTGATTTTTTCCTTCCATTTTTTTAAATGTTCAGTGAGTGAGATGCGCACGCAAAAAGACTAAATTTTGCATTCTTTTCGCTGGGTTTCACCCAAAGTTAATTTCAGCAGTCTGGCAACGCTATGAAATTTTTTGGTTTTTTTTCGTCGATCTGAGTACCGAGGTGAGAAAAAAGCCTGACGAAGAGTGAACGTCAGCTGTTTGCCTCTCACTCTCTCTCATGACTGGCGGATAGTTTTCGTCGATTTATAATGGCTTTTAGGCTTTTCAGGCTTTATAATTTGTTAAGGGTCCATTCTGGTTAGTTGTGTCAAAAAATAGACAATCTTCAGGAATTTTTTTTGGACAAAGAAAAAAACATAGGTACTTCAAACTTTTCAGGTATATTTCTGATATTTTAAAGATGATTTTGTAAAAATTTTAAAAGTTTTGATGCATTTCCGGAAGCAGGACACAGGGCGACGTAGGCCAATGGAACCCCGCTGGAACCCCGCTACAGGTGAAAAGATCGTCGAAAACAATGGACAACTTTTATCGAAATTGAATAAAAAATAACAAAAAATTTAGTGTCGTTTTTCTGAACATTTTCCTCACTTTTTTGTCGATAAAAAATCCAATGTATAAGCTTTCTGTAATTGTAGTCCATTCCGTAGACAATTTAATTACGCGTTTTTAAAAAAAATTTAGTGTCGTTTTTCTGAACATTTTCCTCACTTTTTTGTCGATAAAAAATCCAATGTATAAGCTTTCTGTAATTGTAGTCCATTCCGTAGACAATTTAATTACGCGTTTTTAAAAAAAACATTAAGATTCTTTAAAAATAGACTAAGATATGACAGTCGCCAGCTCGAAAAATGTAGTTTTCAGAAAACGCGTTTAAAGTTTTATGTACGCTCCCTACCTGCTTGAGTCGGTCGGCTCGGAAGCTCATAACCTTTAAACTATTTCGTTTTTGGATTTGCACTTTAGTTTTATATTCTAGACACTTGTAGCTATCGAAAAATTCCATAACAAAAATATTGATTTTTTTGACAAAACTAACTAGAATGGACCCTTAGGCCTAGTACTCAGATCCAGAAAAAGTGTTCATGAGAGAGAGCGAGAGTCAAAACAGCTGGCGTATCTTTTTCCTCAGGCTTTTTTTCACCTCGGTACACAGATCGACGAAAAATACCAGAAAATTACATCATTACACATTACATTATGCCAATCACCTGAAATGAACTTTTGGTAAACCCTAGCGAAAAGAATAAAAATGTAATATTTTGGCGTGCGCTTCCCACTGAACATTTTAATGGAGGGAAAAAATAAAAAACCCCGCAAAAGCCGATTGCAGGAGTTTTCTTGTGAGGGTGTTAATCTTTTGGGGTGCCTCTTTTCATGGCAAAGTGTTTCTTACGTCAAAAATGTACAAAAAAACACAATAAAAAACTTAGAAAAAGGAACATGACACCATGGCAGGTTCGACGATCCTTCAGTAGAGGAAGTCTATCCACGTAAGATGGTAGGTGACGATATGTTTCCCAGTTTAAACCACGTAAAGCAAACAAAAAGAACTGTTTCTGTACCGATTCGATAAGGTCCTGATAATTGGTATATTGAGGAGACCAAACACACGATCAGTATTCAAGAATTGGACGAACCAAGAAAATGTATAAGTGTTGCGTGGTAAAGGGATCCTCAAATTCTTTAGACCAACGTTTAACAAAGGCAAATATTCCTTTAGCTTTACTAACTAATAATAATAAGAAGCTTAAGTTGTGGTTGAATAACACTCCAAGGTCTGTTACGGAATTTATGCGTTTTAGATCATTCGACCCAATAGAATATGACGTGAAGAGAAGCCTCTTCCGATAAAAGGACATAAATTTACATTTCGAGTTGTTTAAAAACAGCAAATTCTGGATGCACCAAGAATGAAGGTTGTTCAGATCGGCTTGCAAGAGTTCATGGGAATTGGGGTTCGATAATGGCAAACAAAGTTTTACCTCGTCAGCATACATCATAACATGAGAAGAGAATCTACTTGAGGCAAGTCATTTATGAAAATTCCAAAACAGTAGGGGTCCTAGGTGGCTCCCTTGCGGAACACCAGAGTTCACGTGAACAGAGTTTTAGATTGTGCTTTTAAAAGCTACTCTCCGAGTCCAGTTCGAAAGGTATGTTGAAATCCACTTAGTCAACGTGATCGGGAATCCTAGTAATGTTAGTTTTTTCAATAATAACTGATGGTTCACGGAATCAAAAGCCTTACTGAAGTAAATTCCAGAAGAATTGTAGTCGTTGACATTCGCTTCATATAACCATGCTGAGTTGGGGACATTACTGAGCTACATTGGTGCTGTAGCTGAGCGGTAATAAGCTGTTTAAAAATCTTGGGGATCGCGCTCAGTTTTGCAATACCGCGGTAGCTTTTAATGTCCGATTTGCTTCCCTTTTTATGAAGTGCAATGATAAAAGATTCCTTTCAAACTTCAGGGAAATACGAATGTAGGAGGGATATCTGAAACGGTTTAGATAAAGGTTTGCACAAAGCATCCGCACATTTTATTATTATTATTATTACTTGGTACAAGATCAGGGCCCGCAGCTCTTCGAAAACAGCGAAAAGATGCTGGTTCGATTTCGGGACATGACAGTAATAGAGCTGATGCTTCTAAAGTAACCTCAAGTGTAGGATGGTAAGCGTCTTCAGGATTGGAGAGAGGGCTAATTCGAGTTACGAATGCATTGGCGAACTCCGGAACAAAAATAAGGTCTAAAACTTTCTGGATTAGTTCAAGACTGAGTTCAGTTGTCCTAATGAAAGATCAATAAGACCGTGAACAAACTCATGGGCCGTGGTGGGAACGAGAGCAATTGAATCAGTTGATGTCATCGAGGAAATAAGGAAATAAGATGATCGTTATAGCCGAGGGTTGAATGAATATTCTGTATTTGAGCCAAATGCTGAAGGTAGAGGCTTATATCAGAACGAGGGGGAATTTACGAGCATGATATAAAAACAAAATAATCATGAAGCTTTATCCGAACTGCAACAAACTCTACCAATTATCGGAATACGTTGAGAGATCGGACTTGACGGCAATAAGAACACCACCGCCAAGACGCATTGAGCGGTCACATCTATATATAACATAACTTCCAGCAAATATTTCGCAGTCAGACACAGTGGAATTAAGCCACGTTTCGGTAAAAGCAATCACATTGGCATCGAAGGAGACACTGTTATCGTGCAGTTAACTAAGTTTGCCCAATAAGCTGTGAACGTTCTGGTAGTGTATGGTAAAAAAATTATTTAGTTTTTTGGAACGTTGGTTGAAGGAATCTGAGGCTCGTGGACCCGAGGATTAGTCATGTTTTAACATGTTTAGGCCATTTAGAAACATCGAGGGCCTTATTAAGATGTTCCTCAGGAAGTCCAATTTTAAAAGAAGATATTTCACGCCTCTGTTTAAACTTGAACTTCAAGACGGTTAGTTGTTTGCTGCTCAGGTAGTTTTTGACGTCATCTTCAGAAGCACCAGGATTAAGGCGAAAGACAAAAATGAGCTTTTTTTGTGCAACGCCCGATAAGGACTTAGGTTCCATATGAGCGACTCCAGATAAGGTTGACTGCAATGGTCCCGTGTTCGTATTAGAAGACGTCAAAATTATACCAGAGCCAACTGTAGCAGCACGCGGCGTAAATGCCAGGTCATTGTTGACGAGCTGCAGATCAGAAGGTGGGACTCGATCGGGCGGTCCAGAATAGGCAGCTGCAGGAGTAGGTCCAGAGGAAGCGTCTGCCGTGCAGCCGTCAGCAATATATGATGGCAACTGGGGCAGGTCCAATCCAGGTTAGAATTAGATTTAGTCCGGTCTGCAATTAGGCTAGCACAGTGCCCAAGGTCGGCACATTTAGGGTGAGCAACGTTGTCACACAGCCAGCAACCAATTGTGGGTTTCAGATAATATAATAATGCGAAATACGTATAAGTCACTGTTTTTTATGTTCAAAACTTTTCTTTATAATAAAGCTCACCGAAAACTAGTCAAAATAACCAAGATCGGCTTTAAACGGCGTAGTTTGCACGGGTAAAATATGATCAGATGGAGGAGCGCTAAAATACACGTCCGACAACGACTATGTTTAGGCTTAGTTTATGTATTTCGATTTTCCCTTTTAGTATGACACTTCTAGACACTTGAAGCTATCGAAAAATGCAAAAAAAAAATTCGATTTTTTTGACAAAACTAACTAGAATGGACCCTGAAAGTCAAAAATTTCAAAAAATATTGGGTGTACAAGTAGAAAACCGCCGTTTTTTTCATAATTTTAGGCTTTATTGCATATATATAGCTACAGACCAGTTATTCAAAATATTTTCCATCGCTGGCCACAACTTTTTCCCATCTTTCCAGCAGCATGTAAATCCCACGTCGAAAAAATTGTTCATCTTTGGACGCGATCCATTGATCTAGCCAATTTTTGACCTGTTCGTATGACCGGAAGTGCTGTTCAGCGAGGTCATGTGTCATTGATCGGAACAAGTGGAAATCCGAAGGAGCGATGTCTGGAGAGTAGAGCGGGTGGGGCAGAACGTCCCATTTCTGCGTTTCCAAGCAAGTTTTCACGACCTTGGCAACATGAGGCCGGGCGTTGTCGTGCAGGAGTATCACTTTATCGTGCCTTTTCTTGTAATGTGTCCGTTTTTCCTTCAGCGCTCGGCTTATGCGTATCAACTGGGTCTGGTAGAGTGCTCCGGTGATCGTTCTTGTTGTGTCTGACAAGAATCTTCATCCAGCAGAGCCTCCAAATCCGCGTCTTCAAACTTTTTCACAGGACCCGGTCGATCCTTGTCTTCCACGTCATACTCGCCATTTTTAAACTTTGCAAACCATTCTCGACACGTTCTTTCACTTATACACGACTCATCATAAGTTTTTACGATCATTCGACGCGATTCAGCTGCCGATTTTTTCGAATTGAACGCGAAAAGCAAAATCTCCCGCAAATGACGCTTATTCGGTTCGAATTTCGACATTTTCGTGCACCAACAAAATGATAGACAATAAGAATACACGAACGAGACAATGTAGAGTTGTTGACCGATACTTTAGCTCGCCATTTGGCGTTCCCGATCAAAATTTCTCACCGTTTTGTCAAGATGGCACCGCCTAGTCGAAAACGGCTGTTTTCTACTTGTACAAAAGAAATTATTTTATACTAATATTTATGATTAACTAAAATTACTAAAACACAAAAAAACATTCGATTATTGCCACATATTGTTTGAATAAGAGAATCGGAAGATACTGCCAACATGTTGGAAATATCCTCATTTTGAATTTTTCTGGATGCTTTAAACGGGCTCGGCAATTGATGGTTTTTATACCCTTGCAGAGGGTATTATAATTTTGGTCAAAAGTGTGCAACGCAGTGAAGGAGACATCTCCGACCCTATAAAGTATATATATTCTTGATCAGGATCACCTCCTGAGTTGATATAAGCATGTCCGTCTGTCTGTTTCTACGCGAACTAGTCTCTCAGTTTTAAAGATATCGAATTGAATCTTTGCACACACCCTTCTTTCCTTTGCACGCAGTATATAAGTGGGAACGGACGGGATCGGCCGACTATATCCTATAGCTGCCATAAAACTAATTGATCGGAAATGCCATAACTTTGGTGTTTGTAAAGTTAGGAAGTTAGGATTTTCTATGGGTTTTATATTTGGCCAATCAATCTGACCTACCAAATTTCATAAGGATCGGCCGACTATATCCTATAGCCGCCATATAACTGATTGATCGGAAATGCCATAACTTTGGTGTTTGTAAAGTTAGGAAGTTGGGATTTTCTATGGGATTTATATTTGGCCAATCAATCTGACCTCCAAAATTGCATAAGGATCAGCCGACAATATCCTATAGCTGTCATTTAACTGAACTATTGGAAATGCCACAACTTTGGTGTTTTTTAAGTTAGAAAGTTGGAATTTTTTATGAGTGTTACAATGCATCATATGAATAATTTTGGAGAATATAATTTACAGAATATTCTGCAAGGGTATATCAACTTCGGCTCCGCCCGAAGTTAGCTTTCCTTTCTTGTTTAAAATTTAAATTGATCATATGCTTCTTGTGAAAGTTTTCCTATTGGCAAAGATTAGTATTAGATGTTATCTTTTCCATGCGCTAATATCCAAACCTCCGATTCTTTTCGTGCAAGAAATACCTATAAAATCTCTAGGAAAACATAATGACCCCACTTTGGACGGCTCACTTTGCATGTGCCTTGCGAAATAGATAGTTTACAAAATAAAAAATTCGTTTATTTTGAAACAGAGGAAAATAACTAAATATAACTAATAAAAATAGAAATATCTTTATATTTTATTATTTTAGCTTAGAGATTTATCCAAAAAATATAAACTTTCTTTTTATTAAGCATCAAATTGTCGCATATAACAGTAAGAGACTTGGTTCATAGTTACTTGTCGATAGCTTAAATAAGCCCCCTTGATCTTTAATTTTTAGCTACATCAGTAGGCTTTAAGTTGCCTTTGATTTTCTGAAACTTATCTTGTGTTTTAAAAGAATTTAAAACTAAATCTCTTTCAGACAATATTCTGTCCTGTTTTCTAGCAGATTGCCGATTGAATGCTATCGTTCGTATAAGACGTATTAGATGGACGAAGCTGTACTTTCTGATTCTGTTTCAATACCTTTTTATACCCTTGCAAAGGGTATTATAATTTCAGTCAAAAGTTGCCATTTTGCGTTTCCGACCCTATAAAATATATATATATTTTTGATCAGCATCACCAGGAGTCAGTTTAAAACTTTCCCAAAAATGTTCTTTCTATTGCAAGTCGGAACGAGCCGGATCGGGCGACCATATCATAAAGCTTCCATAAGAACAATAGGAAAAAAAAGCTGTATGGTGCCGTTTTTCTATTTATCAAAATATTCATTTGAGATATAGTAATTTTTTTCTATATTAGAATTACGCTTTTAGTTTTGTCAAAATCGGGCAACAACAAGAGAAACGATGGCAAAATCGCTCCTTTTTATACCCGTTACTCGTAGAGTAAAAGGGTATATTGTATTCGTGCAAAAGTATGTAACAGGTAGAAGGAAGCGTTTCCGACCCTATAAAGTATATATATTCTTGTTCAGGATCACTAGCCGAGTCGATCTAGCCATGTCCGTCTGTCCGTCTGTCCGTCTGTCTGTCTGTCCGTATGAACGCTGAGATCTCGGAAACTATAAAAGCTAGAAGATTGGCATTTTGCATGCAGATTCTAGGAGTTCCTACGCAGCGCAAGTTTGTTTCAAAAAGGTGCCACGCCCCTTTAACGCCCACAATCGCTTATATACGATTTCGGAAAGTAAAAATGCAGTTTTATTGTGTTTATCAATACCTATCGAAATGTAGAAGAAATTTTTTAAATCGGACCATTCGTTAAAAAGTTATGCGTGATCAAAGTTTCTATCTCCATCTCCCTCCCCCTTTACCTGTGTAACGGGTATCTGATAGTCGGGGCACCCGACTATAGCGTTCTCTCTTGTTTTTTAGTTAAATAGGCATAGAAATCGAAATCTAGTCGTTTTGTAATAACTGCGAAGGTATATATGTAAACATCGGCCTGCCGAAGTTTGATTCCTTTCTTGTTTATTGTTATTTTTCCGTGGGCCGCCCATATTTTGACTGCAAAGCTCTATTTTTCTTCTGTTGGCAAAACATTTTCGATTTTTTAAAACTATTCTTAAAGTTTGCCTGCGACAGTGATTTGAATTTGTGTTTCTTTCTTCTTTCCCTCTTTCGTATACGCTCATGCCGATTTCTCTCTAAAACCATTTATCATTTCTGACGACCATTTTTTTTGTATTTTACCCTTTTTCCGTTTTTGTTCAACATTTTTAATATATAATTTTTAATTTAACTTGATTCTTAAATTTGTTTCACCACCTGTTGTAATTATCGCTCATCTATATATGTAAATATAATACAAAACTATGTGTGCTCTCACCCATTAAAGTGAACAAAAAAATTATTTTTCGAAAACGATGTTGCTCGGGGCCAACGTTATTCTTGGTCCTTTTTTTATACTCTTCCAGAGGGTATTATAATTTTGGTCAAAAGTGTGCAACGCAGTGATGGATCGCGTCCTGAGTTGATATAAGCATGTCTGTCTGTCCTTCTGTCTGTCCGTCTGTCTGTTTCTACGCGAACTAGTCTCTCAGTTTTAAAGATATCGAATTGAAACTTTGCACACACCCTTCTTTGCTTTGCACGCAGTATATAAGTCGGAACGGCCGGGAGCGGCCAACTATATCCTATAGCTGCCGTATAACTGAACGATCGGAAATGCCATAACTTTGGTGTTTTCAAAGTTAGGAAGTTGGGATTTTTTTATGAGTATTAAGAATGCAATATATGAATAATTTTGAAGAATATAATTTACCAAATATTCTGCAAGGGTATATCAACTTCGACTCTGCCCGAAGTTAGCTTTCCTTTCTTGTTAAAAATTGTTTTTGTTTTATTTCTAAACAACTGCTCTCGTAGTAATATTTAAAATCAAATGCAGTTGAAAAAATAATATACAATCTACAAAAGTGTGACGCTTTGTGCGATGAAAAATTGGACAAATCTCTTAATATTTGTTGCATTATTTATTTAACATTTTTGTATTGCTCACCTTCGGCCAACAGCATACGAGAGAACAGTTCTTGACTACAGTAGTACTTATAATACAACGCATTAGGAAAGATGAAGTTTTCCATAGTCCGTCTGGTCAAAGGAAACATTTAAATGTGAAGAGAACTACATGGTACTTTCAATTAAGTTAAATTTGTAGCTAAATCAACTAAACACTTGCAAGTTGTACTAAACAGTATTGAGTCTAATGTAACACCTGCACAAGTATTCGAAGCGTAGAACCACGTAATCGTTATTTATATCACAAATGAAGGCAGGAGGCCACAGGAATCAGACCAGGCCTTAAAAAAAATTAAGTGCATTCATTTTACAAATTACACAACTTACAAAAAAAAAACACAAACACAAAACACTGCAGAAAACCGCATAAATGGAACGGTCCAGTTCAGTGTAGAAATTTCAATGAATATGACATTACAAGTTCCTAACGTTCATTCAGTATGTGTAGCTTATACCTTTACCAATAAATCCCACATCGTCTGTTTATAATACAGAACGGAACATTGCGCTGCTGAAATTCCTATACGCCAGTCACAAAGTCGCGTACATACAGTGTACAAAATGCAACATCTTTTGAATATTATGACTTTTATGCAACAATATATATTATTATTATAATAAATATATTATTTATATATTGGCCAACGGATTCGAGAAAACTGCACGACCTGATTAATTTCGCATTTACAAAAATATACCAAGAGGTCTAAGCAGCCTTGAAACTCTCTTAGACTTATCTTCCAGAATTTGAAGAGCAATAATAGCTGAAGTTCAAAAGCTATTATGCAGGGTTGCTCTTTGGCTTCTGGAATATAAATCCAGTTGAGTTCTGGAAGATAAATCCAGTAGAGTTTTAAAGCTTCTTATGTGATAACGTGACGAATGATAAAATTCGACTGCCATTGAAACTTATCCAATTTCAACCGATCATCTGCATATGCACTTGCATAATAGCCATGATATATATGCTGCAAAGAAAGGAAGTCGTTACATCTCCTGGAAAATTCTTCTGGTCATTGTAGCCGTGTAGTCTTATGGGTGTTGATCCCTAGCCTGTGGATGAAAAAAATTTTCCTGTTTTGGGGATGAAGATTACTTTCGTGTTCTTTAAGACTTCTGGTTGTTTTCCTTCCAGCTATATATTACCACCAACCATACAACATACAGACTGGTCATTTCATACAACGAAAATGAACAGGGCGCTTAGCGCCCTAAAATTCAATCGTCGGTAGGGTATGCAGGCACCATCCGCTCGCAGAACAATAACCAAAGCTGATTTGGTTTGAAGTTTTCTCAACCACTAAGCGCAGACACCGACTGCGACATGCCCTGTTCCTATCTCAGTAGATTGATTTTAATTAATTAGAAGACATACATATATGCCAAACATTTTACTGCTACCACTGATTTGAATTCGTAAACCGAAATGAAATTTATGCTGAAATATTAAAAAATATTATTTTTTTATCATTAACCCAATAGTGAATACGCCCATATTAATTTCGGACGTTGATGCACTATGATCAGCGCAAACAAGTGGCCTTACGACACCAAGCAGTGCTTGTTACGCGCGGAGCCTAATAGGCGTAAAAACGAGGTCGCGAGAAGTTAAAAAGGACAATGTAGAAGCGGACAGACTAAGATTAGAAATACGTACGAGACTAATACTCATACTAATGTTGTGCTAAGTAAGATTAAATTAATGCTTTTAGGCTTGGCAAAGAGTCTGTAGTAGAAATAATATGGTATAGTCTGTTATAGTCGTTACACAGTACTCTAAGCGGCATATCAAAGTTAGATCTACAAATATTTAAAGTAAGAGGAACATAGTTCCTGGTAATTCTATTAGGCACGGAGAAGCTTATGCGACCCAGTAACTCGGGACTCTCCACATCCCCGTGAATAAGTTTATAGATAAAAGTTGTGCCAAGCATCGTTCTACGGTTTACTAAGGATGGTAGATTAATTAGGAGAAGTCTACTAGAGTAGGATGGTAAAATAAGGCTTGCATTCCAGTTAAGGCCCCGTAGATCAAATAATAAAAAGTTATTTTGCACAGACTCTATCCGGTCTATATGTACACCATACTGAGGACTCCAAACTGCTGAACAGTACTCCAGGATTGGACGGACTAGTGAAATGAACAGAGTCTTTGTAACATAAGGATCATCGAATTCCTTTGACCACCTTTTAATAAATCCAAGTACTCCCCTGGCTTTATTCACCATAGAAGTAATATGGTCACAAAACTTAAGTTTTGGGTCAAGAAGGACGCCAAGGTCATCAACATGCGTGATTCTAGACAACGCACAACCACCCAGCGTATACGTTGCATATTGTGGGTTCACCCGAAAAAATGTCATTACTTTGCACTTAGCGCTATTTAAATCCAAAAGATTTTCACAACACCATGTTTGAAAAGCGTTTAGGTCAGATTGTAAGTCTGAACTGCTAGAAATTTCGTTATATTGCAGGCATAACTTAACGTCATCTGCGTACATAAGGACACGCGACTTTGTGAAGACTAGAGGGAGATCGTTTATAAATAAAGTAAAAAGAAATGGGCCAAGGTGGCTTCCTTTTGGGATGCCTGAAGTAACTCGGATCAAATCAGAGACCGAGTTTTTAAAGAGGACTCGTTGAGTCCTACCACTTAGATAACTTGAGATCCATGTTAGAAGATCACATGGAAACCCTAATAAGTCTAGCTTTAATACAAGAAGCGAGTGATTTACTGAATCAAACGCTTTACTAAAATCAGTGTAAACTACGTCAGTCTGCATGTTCTTTCTAAAGCCATTTATTACAAAAGACGTTAGCTCCAAGATGTTTGTCGTCGTAGATCTTCGCCTTATAAATCCATGTTGACATGGAGATATAATCGATCTACAAAGATGTTGCAAATGGGGTGTAATAGTTTGGATATGCCTCTGTAATTACTTGTATTGCATTTATTTCCTTTCTTATGAAGGGGAATGACAAATGACTCCTTCCAAATAAGTGGGAAATGAGATGTTTTTAAAGACAAGGTAAACAATTTGTACAGAGGTCTACACAGAGTTTCAGCACAGTATTTGAGCACGCAGCTTGGAACTCCGTCCGGACCCGGTGAATAACTTATGGAGATCCAAAAGAAGGGAGCTCTCGCTTTACAAAAAATCAAGTTCGACTTGGATAAGGCATTTGAATAAGACGGATTTGTACGGTATGAAACAGAATATGTTGTCTAGAAAAACTGGGCAAATAGATCGGCAATTGCCTGATCAGAATTTGCCGTAGAGTTTTCGAATGATAATGATGCAGGGTAACAGGCTGATTTACGCTTAGTGTTAACAAAACTATAAAACTGTTTTGGATCTTGTGAAAATTGGACCCTACAACGAGTCAGATAGCTTTTATAACACCAGGCGTTAAGCACGGTAAAATTTGACCGAGCCCTTAGGTACCGAGAGAAGGCAGATTGTGAACCGCACATTTTAAATTTATTGAAAAGTCTGGACTTAATATTTTTTAGGTGTGACAACTCTTTATTAAACCACGGAGGTTTATTTGAAATTGACGAATAGTATAACGGAACACACAGATAAAAGAAGGAATTCAATGCATTATAAAAGATATTACCGGCCTCAGCCACGTTAGTGCATGAATAAAATTCGGACCAGTCATAGCCGGATATAAAAGTATTTTAAAGATGAAAGTTTGTCTTACGAAAGCAGCGGATTCGTTTAACCGACTTTTCGGATTTTTTATTCAGCTCTGTTCTTGCGTCTACAGTCAGCTCTAGAGTTTGATGATAAGGATCTTCCGGTTGTGTAAGTGGTGATGTTCTTGATAGGCAAACGCCTTCTGAATTTGAAACAAACCACAAGTCCATTAAACGTTCTAAGGAGTTCTTAACATGGTTCACTTGGAATAGCGCAATGTCAAGCAAGCCGTCAATAAAGTCATGCTGCGCTAAAGGAAGTAAAATGTTAGAGTTTTCGTCAGGGGACCATGTCGCACTGGGTATATTAAAATCACCCAATACTATTAACTGATCTCGATCTGACAATTTTTGAAAAATGGACTGAATAACGGAAAGGTGTTTTGCGTAAATAGGGAACTCAGATGATGGTGGGATATATGAACAAGTAATATATACAAAACTACCGGGAAACGATAATTTTATACCTAGGAAATCTTCGAAAGTTAGTAATTCAGACGAAAAGGTGGAGTCGACAGCAATCAGGACTCCACCTCCCCGTCTGGACTGACGATCAAGCCTATAAATTGTGTACTTACCCGGGAGAATTTCGGAGCTAAGAATATCCGGCCTTAACCAGGTCTCTGTACATACCATAATATTATATGGGAATGAAAAACTATCCGAATACAATTTAGTCAGCTTACTAAGTAAGCCTCTTGTATTCTGATAGCAAAGAATAAAAGAGGAGGCTAGTTTTTTGGGACAGAAGAGGATGTGGAGGGCGCTGGTGATGGTTCTTTAATGGTATTTTCCATTTCCCCTGAACTATTATTTTTTCTCTTAGCTTCGTACTCTTTTACAAATATGCCCTCGGGCCGTAAACTGGTGAAACACACAGATGCAAAAAGAGCACAAGGAATACCAATCTTAAATGATGATACTTTCCTAGCATAAGAAAATTTAAATTGTTCGACCTTCAAATCATCAACTTGGATTTTGTTACGGATATAAGCCGTAATATCCAGTGATGTGAGGTCTGGGGCGAGCCGTGAAACAAATACATGTTTTAGCTGGGGCACCCGAACACAAGTAACCGTTTTTGGTACAACACATGCAACCCTTTTTGGTACTACAGAATTTGTATCTGTACTACCAGTATCGGCAGGTAATCCGGACGTTAAGTCTACATGAGGTGTTGGGGCCACTACTTTATTTTGATCGGACATAGCGGAAGTATCTAGCGGCGCCACATCGGTTCCAGCAACTTCTGGTACCGAATCACTTTTTGCCCCGATCTTAGTACCATTTGAGTGGCGCCTAAGATTGACAGCTGAGCTGGAATCGAATCGCGGGCAGCAGGTTGCACGGCACCTGCCATAGAATGCCCACCGGCCGCGACTTTTTTGCGCTTTGGGGAATCGGGATCAGCTAGCATGCGACTAGTGAGCTGCGATTCAAGCGCCACGAGCAGGTCCGTATTTTTACGGCAGTTCCGGATTAATTCCGTAACACTGCTTTTTGTGAGCCGCCTAATAGATATTGCCTGGTTTTCGTATACGATGCATTCATCGCAGTAGTAGCGTAGGCCACTCCTCTTATCGATGGCATCGCGAACCAGGCCAGAATAGCCAAGACACTTTGCGTGATAAATTTTATCACATGTATGGCAGGGAATACTTTGCTGTCCAGCCGAGATAACTTTCTTGCAATTTTTTAAAGAACAGAAAGCTATTATCCCTGACCACGGACCACTGTGCACTATAGCGGACAAACAAATCGAAAGCGCTCAAGAAACTTTTTAATGAGAGAACAAAGGGAGCGACAGAGTGGGAGCGAAACACCGAATAACTTTGTTGTTAGGCACCACGAAACGAGATAGAAACGAAAAGGGAGAGAGAGCGGGATTATTAACCGATTAACTGCAGTATAAAACACCTCAGAGAGATATTACCGTTGGAATGCGTGCCGTTCCAACAGCGCTCAACGACGAAGAGAAAGACTGAAAAGAGGGGCAAATTATGATAAAAACTTTTTATTTTCTAAACACAAGTTAATCACGATGCACTCGCGAAGCGAACGGAAAGTTGTTAAAAGACACTTAAAGGTGTAGAAACGTTAAAAAGAAAAATGAAAATTCGGAGCGCAAAACAAAAACACGACCGTTCACTGTGAAGACGCAGCAGATTGTTAGGGTACACATTATGAAAAGTAGCAAAAGACAAAATATTCTTGCCGCATCGAATTGAAATAAACGCACACATGCACCCCTGTATGAGAATGCATGAACACGCTTATATATAAAGACCAAAGCGCAGGCGCAACCTTCTTTAAAATGCACGTCTTTGCGACTGAACGACCGAACTCGTGCAATGAGTGCGCGAGCATCGAAATAGGAATAAAAATGAGAGCGCAAAAAACCCGAACGAACACGAAGTGTCCGGGGCCTGCCGCTAAGAGCCCTGGGGCCTGTCGCTACAAAATTTTTGTGTCCATTTTCGTTGATGAAATGACCAGTTGTATGGTGATATTACTCTATATCTTCCATACCTACTTAAATACAATAGGCAGGACAACATGCGTTATTTCATGTAATACATTTGCCTTTATTTTGACTTTGACTTTAATAAAACAATATTTATTTATTTCATATTCTTCTTGATTTCCATCTTCGATTTATTCCTAATCGACCCTACACTTACGACAAACAACACTGGAACAAAAACATTCAACTGTCTCGTCTACACCACCCTCACACATCAATCTATCTTTGGGTTTGCAGGCCAGCTGGCCGTTGGCAGTTGGCGCACTCGATTCGGACGACTCTCCAATAAAGCGGCATTGGGTCAGGTCATTGCAGGCACTTTTTGTGCAGTGCCAGATGATTGGCTGCGAAAAAAAATGGGTAATGACTAAATCAGCAACTAACTCAGTGACGTGTGCAGAAAAATTGAAACGCACTTGGACTAACACCACATCTATTAAGCGTTTCTACATATATTCCTTTTTCTATCTAATTCTCAGTTGAATCAGCAGCGCCACCCACCGCAGGCCAATTGTACAGTAGTAAGTAAGGAGTCAAATACTTTGACTTAATAACCAATAAATTGCCATTTATTTATAGTTTTTTTTGTAAATGCCGTGCCGTTTATCGCCTTCGGATTTCTTGACAACTTTATCATGATCATGGCGGTAAGATAAATTAATTATCACATTAACTATTCTAGCAAATACAATTGCAGGGCGAATATATTGAATATTATTTGGGCCACTTTATAACATTATCTACGATGGCAGCCGCTGGCCTTGGCAACACCATAAGCGATATTCTAGGGATCACTATGGCCACCTATGTGGAGAATGGGTGCCAGATATTGGGTCTAAAGCAGCCCAAGTTAAGTCCAGCGCAATTCGAACTGAAGTCTAGCAAGCGGTCATCCAGTTATGTAGGCTTTAAAGGTCACCCCTAAAATGGATAATTGATCATTACAAAAGTTTATCATTCTAGGGGCGAATTGTTGGCATCACTGTAGGCTGTCTACTTGGAATGTGCCCCCTGTGGTTGATGGATGAAAAAGCAGATAAAGTAGACGTGGCTGACTAATGGCACAACAGCTTGCCTAGCTTTTTAACTAGATGATCGTATTTAATATGTTTATTTTATTGTTACCATTTGACCGGAATTTATTATTTTATTTTCGAAGCAACAAAGTAACTAATTAAGTCATTATTGAATTTCCTTAAACGAAAAGTTCGCATTTTTATTGAATTCAAAACTTGATGTCATCCTTAAAATCGTCTAATCGATGAATATTTCAAATAAGAGGTTAATGGGTTTTAATCAAGTAATACCATTGTTATACCCTTGAAAAGGATATTATAATTTCAGTCAAAAGTTAGCAACGCAGTGAAAAAGACATTTTCGACCCTATAAAGTACGTATATTCTTGATCAGCATCACCAGGAGAGTTGATCTAGCCATGACTGTCTGTCCGTACGCCTTTCCGTCCGTTTATACGCAGACTAGTCCCTCAGTTTTAAAGCCATCTGCTTTCTATTACAGGTAGTATATAAGTCGGAATGAGCCGGATCGGGTCTATAACATAGAAAATTACGGTTTTAATTAAATTAAAATCGGCTAGCTATATCATATGGCTCGCATAAAAAAAATTATTTATTTTTAAATTGAGCCGGATCGGGCGACTATATCATAAAGTTCCCATAGGAAATAATTAATTAATTAATTAATTAAATTAAAATCGGCTAAATGAAAAAAAAATTATTTATTTTTTAATTTATTTTGCTGTTTTTCTATTAATCAGATAGATAGATATATCGATACAGATATATAAATATATATATATTAAATATCGTAATTATTTACTATATTAGAATTACGCTTTTAGTTTTGTCAAGTCGGACAACAATATCATATAGTTGTCGTAGAAACGATGGCAAAATGCAGCTCAAAATCGACTTAGCTTCATTGTTTTTAGTAATATTGGCATAGAAATCGTAATGTAGTCGTTTTGTAATAACTGCAAGGGTAAATAAAATTCGGTCTGTCAGAAACCCATTACACTGCTCCCCCTCTCTCTCAACTCTCCATCTCTTATAATTCCGGAGATCACCATCTTCATACGGACTATCCGCCAGATCGACTCGGCTATTTCGAACATTTTTCTTTCGGTAGCATGTCAATGAGACGGCCCTGTCTAGGAATTGCTATCGTATATCTCTATGAGTTTTAATAGATTCCAAAAATAACAATGTTTTCCATTTAAGGGGGACATCTGAATAACTGGAAAAAAAAGCGAATTTTCTGGAATTAAAGTAAAGTAGGTTTTATATTAGATACGAATAAATCGAAAACAAAATGGCGGCTGCGCAGCATTTCTTGGTAGGCCCTTTTTTGTTGAAGGGGGTCCACAGCTAACGTCCTTAATTTTTGATCTAGAACAAAAAATCAAGTTTGGTTAGTTTCTATACATCAACAGCTATCGACACACGTTGGATTTTTGCGATATATTGATTTTTTGCAAAATGGTGAGTGATTGAAAAAAATTTAAAATTTTCACGAATAAACCCGTCACAAAATGGTTGATAAAAAAAAAGGAAGCAATATAAAAAAAAATCCTATGTGTGTCGATAGCTGTTGATGTATAGAAAATTTCAGATCGATCGGTTAAGATTTGTTCGAGTTATGTGTCACTCAGTCTCAAAAAAAGGTGGTTTCGTATAAAATGTTCATGTACCTTTAATCTGCGATGCCTGCAGAATGGAAAATTTCGACACTTAAACACTTTTGCCGGACTCTATCTTATGGTATGTTATTTTTAACACCCTAAAGAATTTTTTAAGCGAAAAAAAAATTTTCTATTTTTTCAAAATTTTACTCAGATGTCTCCCCTTAAGATATATTTTTAGGAGTTTTGAAATATCGATGAAATTGTGTTGTTGTGACATATTGGTTATATCGCGGAACTTGTAGGTAAACGAATATAAGTTTGTATTGTATTTTTACTCAGAAACACCCAAATTTTGAATTTTGCCATTCTTTTCTTTATCCTATGGACATCTGGTAACAGACTTATCCAAAATTATAAATTAATGATTTTTTCTTGGAAAAAAGCCCTAAAAATATATTATAGAATCGAAGGAAAGTAAAAAATTAAAGAAAACTTTTATGAAATTATCAACAATTTCTATACTGCCATAGTTTGACCTCTGAAGAAAAATAATTAAGATAAATATTAATGCCCTGTTTGGCAAATTCTATTAGTAAAAAAACGTGTATTGAGTCCGAATGTGTTTAAGTACACTTTACGTTGTATGTAAACCGTTAACTTATTGGCGATGGCATAATATTTACTTTTGTTTTGACAGAGATTTAAGCAACGCCTTTTAGGAATCTTGTCTTAAAATTAACTATTATGCAGGAACAACTTATTTTTCATTTATAAAAAACAGAAAAAATCAGTTTAATGTTTAATTTCCTTCAAATCACACTAAAATGTGCCTATAAACATGCTTAAAAACTGTCGCCCTGGCTTCAGGGCTAAACTTTTTCATTGGCATTTAAATATATAGAAATCGAATTATTAACTGAGAAAATTGTAGCGAGCTTATAAAAAATGTATCGAATTCCTTTAGCCTTAAATATATGCGTTGGAATAAATTATAAAAGACACAAGTAATTCTGTGTTGTTTTCTTAGTAGCACCCCGCAGAAATATGAGGCATAAGAGTACCCTAGAGCTGACGGACTTAGGACAATGTACAATGTACGATAATGACGCATCTATCTGCCGACATAAGCTCATCGTATCTGGGCGTATTTCTCGGTAAGCCTCTTCCCTCTCCTCTTGTTAAGCTTCATCCCTTTCCTACAAAACTAGAATAAATATTAATTATTAAATAGTAATTGTGCCTTTCGCCTATCATTAGTCCACACTGTCTCACAAGCTTAGTGATCGCTTGATCGTAATACGATCGGACGGTGTCTACAAATCATCCCCTTCACACGTGTTCGTCTGCCAAATGGATCCACAATTTCGAAGTTGTTTATTATGTTGGCGGTGTTTCCGGTCGTTTCACCCATAAACTGTTCCTACATTTTCAAGAAACTTGTGTTTACAGTAAAACATTTTGTTGCCGTGTAATAACCGACACCTTTACAAGCTAAAACTATACATAATATTAATTTTTAAGATTTTAAGCTCCTCACGCCGGTCTGCATTGGACGCCTTGTTGCTATAACTAACTACTAAGGCAGACCAGGGCGTGGTTAATGCTGCTCAGGTCTTGTTATTCCTCTTTCTTTGCATTAAATACCCCTTTATTCTTTCCCATGGTGTTACCTATCACGTACAGCGAGTTCTTTTCGTTTTGTTGAGTATTAAAAATAATTCGTCGAATATTCTGGCACCCCGGACCGTTAAAAAGGTTTACTTTAACCCTTTCGACCCCAACTTTTTCCCTGTAGAATTAAAAATCAAGTGTACTTAAAATTACCATTGTTCGGCACTGCACTCTTGTAGGTTTTAAGTTACATATCGTTATTTATAGCTCTATTTTGATTTACATATTGACATGAACAGAGCTCGTAAAGTATTAAATTTATGGCAATTAGTGTTCTTCTTGAACATGTTATTTAGAGTGTGTTCAGAGTGTCTGAACATTCTGCAAAAGGCCAATAAAGGTTACGCTATATGGTACCTTCAAATTTTTTAATTTTCTTATTGTTCGTTTTTCTTTAAGTAATTATGCCTTCCGGTATGACAATGCCGTTTTACATTTTTATACCCGTTACTCGTAGAGTAAAAGGTATATTGTATTCGTGCAAAAGTATGTAACAGGTAGAAGGAAGCGTTTCCGACCCTATAAAGTATATATATTCTTGTTCAGGATCACTAGCCGAGTCGATCTAGCCTTGTCCGTCTGTCCGTCTGTCCGTCCGTCCGTCTGTCCGTCTGTCTGTCCGTATGAACGCCGAGATCTCGGAAACTATAAAAGTTAGAAGATTGGCATTTTGCATGTAGATTTTAGGAGTTCCTACGCAGCGCAAGTTTGTTTCAAAATGGTGCCACGCCCCCTCTGACGCCCACAAGTCACAAGCTGTGGCCACAGTTTTGATGCTATTATGAAAATTTTAATTGATATGTATTTGTTTCGTCAATACCTATCGGTTGGCCTAATAAAAATTTGCCACGCCCACTCTAACGCCCAAAAACTCATTAAACGCTTAAGCCTGCTAGCGCCTACATTTCCGCCTTTCATGGCCCGTGGTACCAATGTCTTGGGGTAGATGGCGCAATACAATAGCGCCATCTAACGGGTGACTTTGGAACAGCTGGCCAAGGTGCTCAACAGAGTCAACGTTAATTCTCGATAAGGATTTCTATTAAAGGAAATTGCGATGGTTTTCATTTGTCAATACCGAACTGTATTCCAAGAACTATGCAAATCAAATCAAGTTAGCTAAATTGGAGGTCTGAGTCAAACAATGGCGTATGTGTGTATGCTGGTGCAGGACAAAAGCTGCCTGCGCTAAAGCAGCGCTGGTGCTGATGCTCGTGCTGTAAAGCTGCCAGCTCTAAGAGATCGCCTAATTCAAATTCATAATTTGAACTTTTTGTCCTTTTTTTCCTGTGGTTACTCTAATTCACATTATGTTAATGCAAAATCTAAAGTTGTTTAGCTGAGTAACGGGTATCTAATAGTCGAGGCACTCGACTATAGCGTTCTCTCTTGTTTTTTTTTTTTAAATATACAAATAGAATTACAATCATTATTACTAAAATTAAAGATGTGTGTCCGGACAGTTGGTGGAATTGTAGTTCTTTTAATTCAAGCTTGTGAGTTTTCAGATAATTTAGTTCATTTTTTAAGCGATTTATTTCGTCAGTATGATTAATAATTGGTGAGTCTAATTGGTTCCAAACAATCTTGGGTATTTCGCTAATGTCTCCTAAATATGACAAAGACAACGTTCCCTGATTTCCTGTTTCTATACTGTGGTGAGCAATTAGGATCTTATCATTAACTCGAGCAGTGCAGTCCGACCTTATTGTTAAAATCTCTTGTTCCGGCAAATCTTCTATTTCTAAGCTTATGGTGCCGCATTGTACTCTAGCCTTTGTATTATCCCCAACTTTAAAGAGCCAACTACTTTTTCTTTTTAACTCTATCTAACACGACTTGCTCTCGAAAATTGATTTGAATATGCAATTTGATGCTCTATTTGGTTTAAGAGGCTTTAATTCACAGCTGCCATCGCTAGCACTACTCCAAGGCCAACTTCCTTTACAAACTCTTTTATTAGGTTGCCACCTTTGGCACTTATTGAGGGTAGATTCTTTCATAAGGAGATATGCATCTATCTCGAAGTTATAAACTAAATATTGAACATCGACGTGTACCATTATCATGCTCTCTTCAATTCTAACAGGTATTGGAACAACTCTAAATAATGATGATGCATGTCTACCAAACAAAGGTATCTTTGCATTTATTATAAGCTTTTTATCTACAAATAAGCCCCTAGCTGTTAGTAGAGTATAAACTTCTTTAAGTTCTGTGCCAGTTCTTTTCCCAAAAAAACGTAAAACGTAATTTTCTGATAAACTGTCTTTTATTTCATTTTTTAACTGACTGGGCTTCAAAATGTTAGTATTAAGTCGACCATGATTAATGTCTATTAGTAAGCTTATGATTTTAGATTGCATTCATCTATTATGTTAGTAAATTGTTTGGTTATCATAAAGAAGTTGATAGACTCCTTGTACACATAATATGATTCTTGTAGTGTAGCCGACATATTTTCAATTTTCGTTTGCATTCCCTTAAAATTAACATTGACCTCATCAGTTGTTCTTTTTAAAATGTTTGCTGTAGAATAGACTAATGCAGTTTGTTTCTTACCTAGCTCATTCAGACTGTGCTGATTGCTTAATTGTAATTAATAATTAATTAATTAATTGCTAATTGTCTTTCATTTGAATCCTTTATCTTTATCCATAATTCTAAATAAAATATGGTCCCATAAATCCAAATGAAGCTCGCTTTTTTTAGCCCTACTTTGAGCCATAACAAGTTTGTTATTTTCTTCCAACATTTTCTTTTCTGTATTATCTAAAACTAAAAGGCATTGGTCTTCGAAAATATGGAGCTTCTCGCAAATTAATTTCATTTTCGGTACCAAATCTTTATCCTTTTTAAGCATCTAAAAATAGGTGTCGACATTATAAAAAATAATTAGGTTCCAAGAAGAGGCAACTATTTCAACGTCTCCCATTGGTTCTAAATATATTTCCGAACTCTTATTTATTTTTTCTATTGAATATTTCGGTTTGTCCACTTTGGGTAATAAAAAAACAACATGGCTATTATAAATCCGAGTTTTGATATCCTAGATAAATTTCTTGTCTGCCTTTTCTGTTGAATTTCTTTAGGGTCAGATTCAGTTTTGTCGACTGATTTAATTCCGCCTAAGGGACAAATTTTACTTATGGGTCTAGTGATAAATCCATCCTGCAATTTTACCTTTACGACTCTGACCTTTTCATTTTTGCCTATGAATTTTTTCTACCTTTCCTAGGGGCCATCTGGCTGGATGACAATTTTCATCTTTTAAAAGGACTATTTGTCCTTCTAGATTGGGACTTCCATTTGTGCCTCTGCTGAAGAGTATGCAAATACTCCTCTCTCCACTTCACCCAGAAATCCCCTTTTATCTATTGAATTAGCTTCCAACTATCTAGATTTCCAATTTTTTCATCTGTCTAATAATCAAAAAATGACCTGGAGTATGAACTTTTTGTTGATCAATACTATCGTCCGCAGTATATAAAGTTCTTGAGTTCAAACATGCCTCTATTTGACACAAGAGCGTCGACATTTCTTCATATTTTAGGCTGTTGTCCCCGATAAACGTTTTAAGATGGTATTTTATAGATTTTACACCGGCTTCCCAGATACCTCCGAAGTGAGGTCCTGCCGGGGGAATAAAATGCCAATCAATTTTATCTTTTTCAAGTTGCGCAGCAATCATAATATTTTCCTGGATTGCTTTAACTACATCTTGATCCAACTTTCTTGAAGCTCCTACAAAATTTGTTCCGTTATCAGAATATATGTTGGCACATTTACCTAGTCTAGCAATAAATCTTCTAAGTGCTGCTGAAAATGCATCAGAAGTTATATCACTGACCATTTCTAAATGTATGGCTTTGGTAGCCATACAAACAAATACAGCTATATATCCTTTGTAGGTCTTTTGCCCACGAGTTTTGAAGCATTTGACGTAATAACCTGCATAATCTATTCCAGTGTTCAAGAAAGGATATGTCATCGTGACTCTATATTGAGGCAGACTGCCCATTATTTATTGAGCTGTTTTTTGTCTGTACCTTGCGCACTTGACGCATCCTCTTAAATATTTCTTTAATAAATTTCTGAGCCCGAAAATTCAATACTTTCTTTGGATATAATTACGCATCAAGCTTATGCCTCCATGAATTGATTCCTTATGAGTTAATTTTATTTATTTTAAAAATTTAAGTATGGTAACTTATAAAACAGTTTTTATTGTTGTTGCAGCAAAGGTGGACTTTACATTTATAAATACCACCCAATGTTCCAATTTATCGTAAGGCAGAGAAGTTATAGGATCGGGCTGAAACCTATATTTTTTGGGTTGATTCGAAGACACACTGCTTGATGGAAACCCCAAGGATATGACTGAGCTTTTGATGGCCGACCTCTCTTTTTTCGAACAAAGTAGAGTCAGTACATTGTAGCAGCTCATGAGCAACTTCCATTTGAAATTTTATAAGCGCCATCTACTTTTGGTTCGGTTTTATCAATTGAAAATGCTTTATGTACAGTAGCCATGCATTTGTCATTGATGTTCCCAAGCCCCAATAAAAAATTCTCATGTACCACTTTCTGGAACGGGGGTTGACTTTGTACAACTCCATGAGCATGTCTGCTAAATCGACTCCTCCCTTACCCTTATTATACAAAGCTACAACAGCAGGCCTTGCTAAATCAATGTAAGCTTTATCTTTTGGACTCCATCGTTTGCATATCCCAACTGGTTGATGGTCTTCACACGAAGATAGAAGTTCAACTGACTTATTGTCAAGCCATTTTACACATGAAAGATTTTTGTTAACTTCATATTTTGTATCAAAAATCCTCTTCCATTTTTTTCAATTCTGCATCTGAAAGAAGTTGGCAATTGCTTATGCGATTTTTGCGGATAGTTCCAGTTGCAAATATGCCCATTTCCTTCAATGCAATCAAAGGACTGACTGACATAAACCAATTGTCAAAATAAAGCTTGAAAGGTTTGCCTTCGGGAAGCCCTTTTGCTAAATATAATACTACATCCGAAGATATTCCCAATCCAAAACAAGGGCAGGTGCCTTCACCAACATACAGCGTAAGGTTGTAAACTAATCCAGATGTTCCAGCACGAGAAAACATTTTCAGATCCCATTTGTGAGGCTTAGCTGGATTGTATTGCTTATATGACGATTGACCTAGAAACAAAATTTAAATTGAAGATATATTTTCTAATAAAATTTAAATTTGAATACCTTTGTACGCAATGAGTTGCTCATCAAAGCTTTGATGCTCTTCTTGGGTTAGTTTAGAGAATGTCTAGTAAAGGGCGTATCTTGTACAGCTTATCATAGTTCACAGTAAGCTTTAACTCTTTTTGACCAAGCCATTTTCAGTTGCGGAACATTTATTAATCCCAAGTATAACAAAATTCCAATATATCGCTTGATAAGATCTCCGGTGCATTGAAGCTCTATGCCGTGCTCTTGCAACCCATACAAATTCGTTTGATTTGTTATCAAGTCAATTACTTTGATATCAAAAAAGGTGCAGAAATATTCTAAAGGTGTCATCACGCTACCGACTTGGAGTTTATCGTCTGCTTCCCAAATACTTTTTGGAGCTTCAAATGGCCTTGTTCTCCATTACTCAACTTTTTCAAAGCAACTCTTAGCCACAGCACTAGGTTCCTGGTTACATTGTTCTTTGATAAAGTTGTCAATATATTCAATCTCTATTGATTCTCCTTTGTCCACAATATCTTTTAAATTCTTCTCCAGCACTGCAGAGATATCTTCCATTTCATCACCACTTTCTTCGTCAGTGGAGGCATCCCAATCGAAGTTGATAATCCTCTCAATGTCATCATTTGATAAACCTTTCTCTTTCGGTCTCATACTATGGTGTATATATATTGTGTATTGCAATGGCCCAAAGTTGCCCACAAGCAACTTTACAACTTTGAATATTTGTCACCTCGTCTAGTGCACATTATAAGTACACACATACAAGCACCGTTATGTCGAAGAATGAGCAGACAATAATAGAAGAAACGATTACCGTTAGCCGTTAAACATTAAACATTTAAGGAATTTAACGACCCCGGCGACCTGGCGGCTGCATGGCCAAACAAATTTGAAGAAGTGGTCTAAGCAAAAAAAGATGTCAGACTTTCCAGCTTTGATCTGGGGATATGGTCCCATCAAGTCGATAAAGAACTAGTCCATCTGCATCCGCCACCCACAACCAATCCCAGATATGTCTCCTGGAGTCGGCCTAATATTGATTCGTTTTGGTTGTCCGGATATTAAATTTACATTATTCGCATTATTCGTGGAAAAATAAATGCTTTAGATCTTGGAAACCAAAAGTAACCAAAAGTTGTATATGTATATTTCCACGCTTGCAAATTATATATTTGGTCGACTACGCGAATATACACAAGATGAACAAAAGAAACTTTACTTAAACTGGTTTGATCGCATTTAAAAATGTTCACTGGAAAAAGAAACATGCAAAGTGCTGGAAATGCCAACATAAAATATTCCAGTTATAGCAATATATGTACACTAAAACATTTATATTATACACTTTTCCAATAAAAATTGTGAAGTTTTTCTTTATGGGGGTATGGTTAGTTCGGTCAAAAAAGGCCTATTTTCATGAATTTTTTCACACAATTCGGTTAATGTCAGATCAATAATTTTGAAGGCGTATTAAAGTACAACATTTAAACTATGTTTTCACAAATTTTCATCGAAAAAAAAAATAAATGAGCCGTTCGCAGCCAAGCTCCGTAGGGGTCTCCAAGAAAAAAGGTTTTGCGGCGAACAGCATAACTCGTTACAGGATCACCAGAAAAAAAGTATAAAACAAGAGAGAACGCTATAGTCGAGTGCAGGGACTATTAGATACCCGTTACTCAGCTAAACAACTTAATATAAATATGTCTTCTTGTATTATCTTTGCCGGGCAATTGCAACTGTGTACAATATAATTACCCTGCAGTTCCGAAATTCATCACTACAAAAATTCATCACCGTTTAATCAGCAGCGGACTGCGACGCCGGCAGAGCTAAAGGCAAAGTCGGCAGAGCCGAGTGCGACGCAGGCAGAGCCCAAACTCTCAGTCGCCGATCGTAGGAAACGCAGAAAAATTTCCATCTCCCTCTCTTACTCTGTTTTTCTCCCCATAAAATGAGCAGAGGGGTGGAGGACAATGTATTAAAATCACATCGACCTTTATACACCCTTGAAATTAAATTAGCATAATTTTTGTATTGTAGTCGTTGATTCTTATTAATTATATTATTTTATGGAAATACTTTCTAAAAATAAAACGATTATGATCGTTTTGAAAGGTATGGATTCCTTTTTTAAGTTAATTTAAGTTATGTGAATATTTAGCAAAGTCGGACATGCTTTTATATACCCTGCTTTGACGCTAAGCGAAACATGTAAAGACAAATTAGGCAAAGGAAAGAACAATAGGATTAACGGTGCCCTTGTTTTCAACCAAAGTTGTTTTCGCGGTTTTTACATGCACTTGCATTTGAGAGAACGGAGAGAACAGATCGAAGCTGAAATTTTTTGTGAAATGTTATAACTAAATTTATCAGAAATTTAATTAAATGTTATTTTATTATTATTATTTTGAACTGTACCTACATATACTGTTAATATATTTGTTCATTATTTAAGGCGAAGTTTATAATAAAACTGTTGGGCCAGCATAAACTAAGCTGGACTTGGCCGGCGGCAAAACAAGAAACGCAGTAAGTTTTTATACATATACAGTCAGCACAAAATTTATTCGGACACTGTCTATTATCTAGTTTAACAGTTTATTTGCCGGAATTTTCGTAACTTTAGCAGGTTTTTTTGTACGTATCATAGAAACAGTGATTTTCAGAAGACATTACAGAAAAAAAATGTAATTTTTTATATTAGCCTTAAAAATATTGAAAGAAAAGCAAAAAAATTTCTAAAATGTTGCACAAAAATTATTCGTACATTTCTCATTTATTGTGTTTATTTCTGAACTCAACGGTAATCGGCGATTCTTTTTAAAGTAGTTTAGTTGAAATTACTTCGGAGTAATTTTCGGCTGTTTTTTTTGTTTTTTGTTAATTTTTATGTTTTTTTTTTTTATACGATTGGTCAAAATGGAAGGAGTTCAAGATTTGTCACTAGATTTGCGAAAATCTATCCTAAATTTATTTTTGAAAATCGTAGCTATCGCGAAATTGGTCGTATTAATGGAAAATCATCTTCCACAATACATAGTGTAATCCAAAAATACTTAAATCGGAATCATGAGCTGCAAATCACAAGAAAGCTAGAAGGTCTAAGATTCTGTATTCAAGTGAGGGACGGAAATTTATGTCTACAGTCCTGAAAAATCCGAAAACAACATCTACAACAATTCGGAAGAATGTAGAGCAAGCGAAAAAAAAAAGTTTGGGCCCAAACCATCCGAAACTACCTGTACAAGGCTGGTTTACATGGTAGGGTTGTTCGTCGAAAGCAATTCATTTCTGCCATCAACAAAAAAAGCGTTTGGAGTTTGGAAAACTGCATATAAACCAGCCGGAATCGTTTTGGGAGAACGTAGTTTTTAGCGACGAATCCAAATTTTACATATTTGGACACTATTGGCCCTCGAAAGTGTGGAGGAAACCAAATGAAGCCATGAATGAGAAGAACTTAATTCCAACTGTTAAGCATGGTGGCGGGAATGTAATGATTTGGGGGTGTGTATCGGCAGGATGAGTCGATCGAATGGTCTTTATTGACGACAAAATTAATAAGAATATGTACAAAAACACTTTAAGTGAAAATTTGATTTCCAGTGATATAAAACTTGGTCTAGATCCGAAGACATTGTTTTTTCAACAAGACAACATTCTTCTTCTTTGGTGCAAGAGTGGCTTTTATATCACTGCAAGCAGCTGAAAACACCTCACCAGTCACCTGATTTAAGTCTCAAAGAACATATGTGAGATATTCTTGAGAAAAGGATTCGGAAGCCATCATTTCGTCCAGGGAGTCCTTGAAAACTGAATTGATGGCTAAATGGGGTCAAATTAGCGCTAATGAGACAAGCATCTTGGTAAAAAGCATGGGTCGACGCTTACAAGCTGTCATTGATGCTAGGGAGGACCTACCAAATATTAAAAAATATTAAAACATCAAGAAATATGTTTTTCTTTTAATATTATATGAAGTGTACGAATAATTTCTGTGCGTAAAATTATGACTTTTCAAGTTCATTTAAGAAAATATCTAATTTTACTGTTGAAAGTTCCTTATTTTTTTGTTAAAATATATTCTAAGAATGTTAACCTTTACGATGAAATATAATTGTTTGTTTTCGTTATGTTTTTGTTGAGTTATTAATGAATCAAGTTGAAAATCACGGGTGTCCGAATAAATATTGTGTTGACTGTATGTATATAGATATTTTATAATAATTTTTCTATTTTAGATATACTTGGTCAGGATGAGCCAGTACATAAAGCACGAAGTCAAAAAAAGAGCACCGAAACCGAAACGTCCTCAACACCTCCGAGACAACTGAAAACGTACATATGTAGATTAAATTAATTTAAATTAATTAGTTATATGTAATGAAATAAAAGAAATAATAATGAAATAATGTAATAAAATAAAAATAAATTTATATGAAAATTTACTGAATGAATTTTACTGATGAAAAAAAACGATGAAAAAGGGATGAAAATGCGATGAAAATGCGATGAAAAAGCGATTAACAAGTGATGAATTACTGATTAAAGAGAGCATGTAAAAACCGCGAAAACAACTTTGGTTGAAAACAAGGGCACCGTTAATCAGTAACGGATCCACGGGGGGGGAAATTAGGTAAATTTCCCCCCCTTGGAACCGCAGAACCTGAAAATTTCACTTGTTTGCTAGAAAAATATTCTCTGCAATAAAAAAATGAAAATACAACATTTGATAGTGTCAGTATCAACGATGATAGTGTTGCGCTCATGGCTCATGGTAAGCGGTTTCTTGGTGACAGAGAACCACTGTGTTTTCCGTGGTGACCTTGACATTGCCGGAATCACCGCGATTTCGAGTTTTCGTCTTTACCGCTTCTAAGGGCTACTGCACATTAGCGCTCTCTGTTCTTCTTACTACTTTACTTCTCACTCAAGAAAAAGGAGTGAGAAAGAAAGAGACGGCTCTAGATGCGCAGTAGCAGTTTGCTCAAGTCCAGTCTCTCCCCTTCACAACATTGCTTCCATCAGGCGCGTATACCCCCACCAAGCGAGTGGAGCATGCTCTTTATACACATTCTTGTAGTAACTATAAGTTGCCCAAGTTATCCATTTCATTTTCTGTCAGTTAGTGCCCAATTTTGAATATCTAAAATGGTAAGTATCGATGTTGTTTCGATTTTACTGTTCATTTTTGTGCGTGGTGAAATTTCACTGACGTTATTCAAACGAGTGTTTACATAAAAATTGAGGTTAGGTTTGCTTGATCAACAATAGTAGTAGCCAATTTTGCATATAGAACCCATATATTTTAAATATAGAACCCATATATTTTAAATATTTTGTAATTTTAGAATATTTTAATAATTTTCAATTTTTCTCAAATGCTGAATTTCACAAAATTGTTGAAAATTTCAAACTCGACATTATTTTCGACGTCATTTTCTTTATTTTTAAAATCTATACGTTTCATAATTCATTTTTCTTCTTATAAACTTATCAGTATAATGTATTTTTCTAAAATTTTATTGTTTTAATATTTTTTCTCTAAAAATTCTTTCACTACCGTGAGCTTTCATGATTTTATTAATATTTCGAAAATTTGGAACATTTTTCAATTTTTGAAGATTTTATCATTCGAGAATTTTTCCATTTCACCAAATATTCGAAGGAACATTTACAAAGTGTACATTTTACTTATTTTTAATCATTATTACTCCACAAACTTTAAAAAACTGTAAAAAATTTATTAATTAATTGATTAATTAATTAATTAATCATTACTATTCCACAAAATATAGAAAACTGCAATTAATTAATTAAAGACTGTAAAATTATAAAATTTCTATGTAATAAAAGATACTGAAATTATAAATGCCGATGACTGATAAAAATTTCCGGACCAATGTTTGGTGAGTGCCGATAAGGTAAATATCGCAAAACAGTAACGAGCTTCCAGAAGGGAAAAATCGACTTTCTCAAAAAACTGCACAAAAAACGCCAAAATACTGATGGGGGTAGTAAAATTAATGAAAATGCTTTTAATGTCATTCATAATCTCATTAACAGCTTCTAAGGCCGTTTTTTGGGCCCGCAATAGTTCACGACTCCCTAGATCGCCAACTCTCGCGAGCATTTCGTTAGGGGTAGTATTTCGTATAATTTTTTAGTATTTTCTAAAATATAATTCAATATTCAGTAAAATATAAAACAAAAAGTTCAATATTTTTTCTATCAAAAATCAGTGAGTGGAAGAACAGAGAAACAGCAGGCAACGCAACAATTCTCATATCGGCTTTGTGCAAGTTCGAATTTATCGTCGGGCTCTTCTGTCTCAGCGACATTCTATCGCTCACCCATTCGCTCAGCGTAGTTCTTCAGAAGGAAGCAATTGATTTGGCGAAGGCATCAAAAATGATTGGGACGTTGCTTGCCACGTTGGAAAAAAAGAGGGAAAAAGTTGATGAAATATTCCGACTGATTTATTCAGATGCCAAGAAAATGGCGGAAAAAATCGATGTTGACGAAGCGAAACCGAGAACATGTGGTCGACAAACGAAACGCGAAAATTACGACGTGAAAACTTGCGAAGATTACTACAGGGTCTCGGTCTACATACCTCTGCTGGATACCATCAAAGAAGATTTGGAAGCTCGTTTTTCACGAGAAGTTTTGGATGGTTACCAATTGAGTGTGTTGCTCCCAGAAAAAGCAAGTCTTTTAAAAGAAAACGAAATCGATGATCTAATCGGATGCTTGATAGAAAGATTCGGGAATCTTGTGGATGATGACAAAAGCGTACAAAAATTGAAATTCAAAGGTGAATTGAGCTACTGGCAATGTCACTGGCAGCAGCAACAAAAAATTGAAGGCAGCGAAATTCCAACTTCTGCACTGGAAACATTAAGAAAATGTGATGTCGACATATTCCCAACAATCCACACCTATCTCCGAGTATTCTGTACACTTCCCGTAACAAACGCGAGCTCTGAACGTTCTTTCTCTTATCTTCGCCGCATCAAAACATGGCTTAGGACGACCATGCTTCAAGAAAGACTAGTTGGATTAGCGTTGCTTCATACGCATCATAACATCGAAATCACCGCCGAAGAAGTCATCGAAAGATTCGCAAAACTTGGCAGCCATCGTTTTGCGTTATGAAACACGCAATGTAAAAGCATTGTTCTGTTTGAATTTCTAATAATATGAACCACTCTGTAATGCATGCATATGGTTAACTTTTCGAATATAACCCGAATATAATATATTTCTCCCGTTATAATAAGTTTGAACCCCAAATCGAAGGATAAATTCGATTTCCCCCCCCAAGAATCGTCTCTGGATCCGCCACTGCCGTTAATCCGATTGTTCTTTCCTTTGCCTAATTTGTCTTTACATGTTTCGCTTAGCGTCAAAGCATGGTATATAAAAGCATGTCCGACTTTGCTAAATATTCACATAACTTAAATTAACTTAAAAAAGGAATCCATACCTTTCAAAACGATCATAATCGTTTTATTTTTAGAAAGTATTTCCATAAAATAATATAATTAATAAGAATCAACGACTACAATACAAAAATTATGCTAATTTAATTTCAAGGGTGTATAAAGGTCGATGTGATTTTAATACATTGTCCTCCACCCCTCAGCTCATTTTATGGGGAGAAAAACAGAGTAAGAGAGGGAGATGGAAATTTTTCTGCGTTTCCTACGATCGGCGACTGAGAGTTTGGGCTCTGCCTGCGTCGCACTCGGCTCTGCCGACTTTGCCTTTAGCTCTGCCGGCGTCGCAGTATGCTGCTGATTAAACGGTGATGAATTTTTGTAGTGATGAATTTCGGAACTGCAGGGTATGTACAGATGTACAGTGGATCGCAGCTTATTTCGTGCAGTTACCTAAAAAAAGTTCAAGTCATTATTCCTGCTAAACTAAGAAAGATAACAGAAAAATTTAAATGCAGTGTTTTAAAAGGGAATATTAACATGTTTATTAAATTAAAACGATTTCCTTAATCATAAAAACAAAACACTTATTAAATAAAAACAAAATGTGTAGGCTTTTTCATGCCGCAGCTTATTTCGTGCAGTTCATTCTACCTAACTTATTATTTGTAATTTAAGAGCTAATATTTTTGATGTCCTCCTTTCTGGTTCAGGACAGCTTCGAGATGATTTTCCATGGAGGAAACTAACTTTTTAGTGGTTTCCACTGGAATTTTGGCCATTCTTCCATAAGAACACTTTTCAGGTCGTTTTTGTTCGAAATCTTCCTCTTCCTTATACCGATGTCCAAAATTTCTCATAAATTTTTAATCACATTTAAATCTGGCGACTACGCTGGCGTTATGACGACATGAGGGCAGTTCCAGACAAGCCAAGCCTTCACAATTCCTGCTGAATGCTTCGGATCGTTGTCCTGGTAAAATCGAAATCGATCGCGTATGCCCAGCTTTTCAGCAGTTTGGAGTGGGTTTTCCTTTAAAACCTGTAGGTACATCTTGGCCATCCATGATAACTTCAAAAAAAAAACGAGGTTGCCCTGCCAGAAGCTGCCATACAGGCCCAAACTATAACATGACCCCCGCCATGCTTGACTGTAGCTTATAGGTGTTTGCTTTTCAGTTTTGTATTAGGGACAAGGGAGCACATTCTTCTTCCGATTTTGTTTTGGTATAACGTGCTATTTGCATACGAGTCAAAATGTAACTTTTTTTTGTTAAATATGTTTGGCGGGAACCTAATACAGAGCTCGATAACAAACACCTAAAAGCTACGGTCAAGAATGGCGGGGGTCATGTTATGGTTTGGGCCTGTATGGCAGCTTCTGGCAGGGCAACCTCGTTTTTTTGAAGTTATCATGGATGGCCAAGATGTACCTACAGGTTTTAAAGGAAAACCCACTCCAAACTGCTGAAAAGCTGGGCATACGCGATCGATTTCGATTTTACCAGGACAACGATCCGAAGCATTCAGCAGGAATTGTGAAGGCTTGGCTTGTCTGGAACTGCCCTCATGTCGTCATAACGCCAGCGTAGTCGCCAGATTTAAATGTGATTAAAAATTTATGAGAAATTTTGGACATCGGTATAAGGAAGAGGAAGATTTCGAACAAAAACGACCTGAAAAGTGTTCTTATGGAAGAATGGCCAAAATTCCAGTGGAAACCACTAAAAGTTAGTTTCCTCCATGGAAAATCATCTCGAAGCTGTCCTGAACCAGAAAGGAGGACATCAAAAATATTAGCTCTTAAATTACAAATAATAAGTTAGGTAGAATGAACTGCACGAAATAAGCTGCGGCATGAAAAAAGCCTACACATTTTGTTTTTATTTATTAAGTGTTTTGTTTTTATGATTAAGGAAATCGTTTTAATTTAATAAACATGTTAATATTCCCTTTTAAAACACTGCATTTAAATTTTTCTGTTATCTTTCTTAGTTTAGCAGGAATAATGACTTGAACTTTTTTTTAGGTAACTGCACGAAATAAGCTGCGATCCACTGTATGTGCTTACATACATACACACATACGCCATTGTTTGACTCAGACCTCCATTTGGCTAACTTGATTTGATTTGCATAGTTCTTGGGATATAGTTCGGAATTGACAAATGAAAACCATCGCAATTTCCTTTAATATAAATCCTTATCGAGAATTAACGTTGACTATGTTGAGCACCTTAGCCAGCTGTTCCAAAGTCATCCGTTAGATGGCGCTATTGGTACCACGGGCCATGAAAGGCGGAAATGTAGGCGCTAGCCAGGCCTAAGCGTTTAATGGGTTTTTGGGCGTGGCAAACTTTTATTAGGCCAATCGATAGGTATTGACGAAACAAATACATATCGATTAAAATTTTCATAATAGCATCAAAACTGTGGCCACAGCTTGTGGCTTGTGGGCGTGGCACCATTTTGAAACAAACTTGCGCTGCGTAGGAACTCCTAAAATCTACATGCAAAATGTCAATCTTCTAGCTTTTATAGTTTCCGAGATCTCAGCGTTCATACGGACAGACAGACAGACAGACAGACAGACAGACAGAAGGACAGACAGACGGACAGACGGACATGGCTAGATCGACTCGGCTAGTGATCCTGAACAAGAATATATATACTTTATAGGGTCGGAAACGCTTCCTTCTACCTGTTACATACTTTTGCACGAATACAATATACCCTTTTACTCTACGAGTAACGGGTATAAAAATTGTATATTAGTTAAGATGTTTCTAAAGGTAACTACGTTGAGTTTTTTTTATACCCTTGCAGAGGTTATTAAAATTTTGGTCAAAAGGGTTTAACGCAGTGAAGGAGCCTTCTCCGTTCCTATAAAGTATATATATTCTTGATCAGGATCGCGTCATGACTTGATATAAGCATGTCCGTCTGTCCGTCGGTCTGTCTGTCTGTCCGTCTGTCTGTTTCTACGCGAAATAGTCTCTCAGTTTTAAAGATATCGAATTGAAACTTTGCACACACCCTTCGTTCCTTTGCACGCAGTATAAAAGTCGGAACGGCCAGGATCGGCCTACTGTATCCTATAGCCGCCATATAGCTGATTGATCGGAAATGCCATAACTTTGGTGTTTGTAAAGTTAGGAAGTAGGGATTTTTTATAGGTTTTATATTTGGCCAATCAATCCGACCTACCAAATTTCATATCCTATAGCCGCCATATAACTGATTGATCGGAAATGCCATAACTTAGGTGTTTTTAAAGTTATGAAGTTGGAATTTTTTATGTGTTTTATATTTGGCCAATCAATCCGAGCTACCAAATTTTATAAGGATCAGCCGACTATATCCTGTATCCGCCATATAAGTGATTGATCGGAAATGCCATAACTTTGGTGTTTTAAAAGTTAGGAAGTTAGGATTTTTCATGGGTTGCAACTAACTGATTTTGTTGCATGCTCGCTACGAGTATCGTGCGGCTAGCTCAGAAGATGTGTGTAGTTCGTCCCACCAAATTTATATAAACGTGACCGCCCGATTGTCTAGTGAGAACGCACAGAATGTTGGGATGTATTAACTATGATCTTTATTCGCCAACTTGGCCCTCGGCCCGGGACTAATGGTGACAAATTGGTGTCTCAACGCCTTCTCCGAAGAGTTGTGGTTGCTCCACCGTCGCTCTCCGCTGCCTCGTTGCTTGCTGCTCCGAAACGCCTCCGTTGTCTTTGGCTTCGGGGCTGTGGGGGTCTAGGGATGACTAGGGTGAACAAACCAAATTTCATAAGGATCGGCCGCCTATATTCTATAGCCGCCATATAACTGATTGATCGGAAATGCCATAACTTTGGTGTTTTTAAAGTTAGGAAGTTGGGATATTTATATTTGGCCAATCAATCCGACCTACCAAATTTCAAAAGGATCGGCCGACTATATCCTATAGCTGCCATACAACTGAACGATTGGAAATGCCATAACTTTGGTGTTTTTGAAGTTAAAAAGTTGGGATTTTTTATGAGTGTTAAAATGCATCATATGAATAATTTTGGAGAATATAATTTACAGAATATTCTGCAAGGGTTATCAACTTCGGCTCCGCCCGAAGTTAGCTTTCCTTTCTTCTTTTTAATAATTTTACTAACGTTCTTTGCAGAAAAACCTTTTTCTTTGAGGGCATCGATAACTTTATTAGGGGTTACGTCGTGCTCGATTCCTTTTAGTACAACTTGCAACCCATTGCTGCTTTTTAGTTGGTACGTGTAGTAGTTCTTCTAAGCTTCCTCCAGGTATTTGGACACAGCTCGGAAATGTACTTCAGATTTGGAATGAATTTTGGTTTCGTGGATATTTTCCTTTTAGTCAGCGTAACAACATGAAAACGTTCCATCCCCGAACAGCGCAACAATTTTGATAACCACGACGGTCGAGCTTTTCTTCCTAATGTAAATTGAAGGGGCTTTGGTTTCGGTTGGTTCTCTTCACCCATTTCTGGTTGAATTTCAGCTAGGAGGGCAAATCTGGTGTTGTTAAAGCTCCCGGGTAATTCGTTGTCTTTTTGGACACGGTTTATTTTTGGCTAAAGCTTACGCTTAATTTTGATTTAGTGATCCATTCCGGTCTGTGTGGGTCCGCTTGTTGAATATTCTTTTGATTTGTTTTTGTTGTCATAGTTTTTGTTGCCGTTGTATTTGGCGCTGCAGTCGACGACGTCGATTTTGCGAAAAGAGACGCTGCTACGGTTGTTGTTGGTTTTGCTGCCGTTGCTGTAGTTTTTGCTGTTACTCTTGGTTCCAATGTAGAATTTATACCGCAGCATGTGGTTGTGCCAAGGGTCGAATCTGATGGTGGGGGGGTATTACACTGAGAACTCCACGCCGTAGGAGTAGGAGTAAGAGTAAGTAGTGTAGGTGAGCAAGACCGTGCTCTTTGAGTATCGACTGTCGGTAAAGCAGGGCTACTCTTTGTAGACGTTTTTTGCACTTCGCTATCGCCCGCAGAGATATACGAGAAATGCCCGTCTCTTCGGCTAACGGAGCTTCTGTGCCCTTTATATTGTTCGTCGGTGATTGAATTTTTAGCGTGGCACTATTATAAAACAAGAGAGAACGCTATAGTCGAGTGCCTCGACTATTAGATACCCGTTACTCAGCTAAACAACTTAATATAAATATGCCTTCTTGTATGTTTTTCGCCGCTCGAATTAGCTGGCAGCTTTACAGCACGAGCATCAGCACCAGCGCTGCTTTAGCGCAGGCAGCTTTTGTCCTGGACCAGCAGCTGTGTTTATGTTTATGTTTTTGAGTGCAATAAATTGACTAGAAATATTAAACATACATACTTATATTGGCTAAACACATACATTCTTAAATAGTATTATGTATATTAAAGTCTAAATGTTTGCACAAAACGAGTAACGGGTATAGCGAATAGCTTTCTTTGAAAGGAGTTATCTTTGCCGGGCAATTGCAACTGTGTACAATGTAAATACAAACATATGTATATGCTTACATACATACACACATACACGGGCCATAAAAGGCGGAAGTGTAGGCGCTAGCCAGGCTTAAGCGTTTAATGGGTTTTTGGGCGTTAGAGTGGGCGTGGCAAACTTTTATTAAGCCAATCGATAGGTATTGACGAAACAAATACATATCAATTAAAATTTTCATAATAGCATCAAAACTGTGGCCACAGTTTACGCTAAAAAAAATTACGTTTTAAACTTTATATTTCTTACTCACTACTATTTATTTTTAATCTTTGTATTTTACCATCAACTAAGTCTATTAATACAATAATCTTCCCCTTTTTAGACCCTAGGTCTTCAACGCTCCACTGGAGCCACACAGCAGAGTCTTGATTAAATATTTTTAATTCCTGCAATACCTGTTGCACCGAAGAATTAAGATGAAAGGGCCACATAAAAAGAACGGCCCAGTGCAATGTACAAACTTCGTGGAGACTTTCACAATTCCGCTAATTGCTTTGCCAACAAGGAAGACGATGGCCTTCAAACAGGAACGGACAGCCCACTCCAGTCTAATCTAGGAAACGTTCAGCGGTCCTAGGACAGTCTCAAAGCACACTGGAAGCTATGATGGTAACTAGCAAAGAAGTATGATGGAATTTATGTCCTTCATGAAAACGACCATGCAAACACTGGTTCAAAACCAGAACAAGGTGTTACAGTTGCTTGCAGCTAAGCAGTCCAACTACTCGATGGCAAATCTACGAATAACCATGTGGAACGCCAATGGCGTTTCCCGGCACAAACTTGAAATAACACAGTTCCTGAATGAAAATCATATCGACATTATGCTACTGAAAGAGACGTACCTCGCAAACAAATACAATTTCAAAATAAGAGGCTACACCTTATATCGCACAGATCATCCAGACGGTAAAACCCACGGCGAAACCGGCATCCTAATCAGGGAACGCATCAAACACCACATTCACCAAAGGTTTGCAACTAATTACTTGCAAGCAGCTTTCCATAGCCGCTGTTTACTGCCCGCCTCGCTTTACAATCTTTACAACTTACTTGGAGATCGCTTTATAGCAGCAGGAGATTATAATGCTAAATAGCGGCCTATCCCTTGAAGACAAGGTGCACGGCCTGTGATTCGTCACTAAAAAGGGTGCAAACGTGCATTACAAAGGCTCTCAGGAGGATGCTGGGGGTGAAGTGGCACCATCGGAGACGATTTGTAAATCCTCAAGTCGATACCGGGAACGTTTGCAAACTGTCTGGCTAGACATCTTGCAACACCACTGGGACACGGCGTCTCCGCAGACGACACACGGTCGTCTTCTGTAACAACACATCCTGATTAACTTTTGACCAGCTATGACCACACCTGATTTGCCCAAGAATGGAGCACCCACTACTCGCTTTTTTTGGGATCTTTAGAAATAATTTGTCAATACACGAAAACAAGGTGGCGTGTTCAACAACCTATAAAAAAAAAAAAGCTTCTTCGCTGAACGACAATGTCTCGCGATTTAGTTGGATCGACAACAATAATTGTAGCAACATCATTAACGGTGGGTGCATTGATGGGGTACAATCCGCTCTTATGACAAATTTGTGCGTTTCCGATGGCATTCATTCCAATGCTGTTTTGAATATATCATACTAACCACAGCACTATTGCTAATGCTTGCAACTGTTCAATAATTCGTCTCTTTAACTGTTGTGTTCCCTTTATATTGCACCGCACATTCAGCTGATCCACCATCGACGAAATGAAATATATTTGCAGAAATTAATGCTGTTCATCTGGTGTTGGCACCATTGACCCCATGCAAATGATATATTTGTCCTTGTATCTGTAATTGCAAACAGTCATTTGTTGAAGAATACGGTGTAACTTCTGATCGTGTGATGGTGTAGTGGGTGGTGAATATGTTGTTATGTGTTGCAATTCATTGTATCTTTTACTTTGCAAGTCGGCATGAAGCCGCCTTCTCGAATGATATTAGCCCCAAAGGAAGTCATGCGAAAGCAGTTATTGTATTCAAGGATGTGTTGAAGAAAATGGCTGGAATCGGGATCACTTCCATCGAACAATGGTTTCAGTGGCTGTGGTGGTGTAAGTAATGGATCCAGTTTGACTTTTCCAGCCGTTTTTTAATATCTAAATTTTCATCATCACTGTAGTTCGCAGTGGGATCATATTGGAATGCCAAGCGATTGTAGGATGCCAAAGATCTTCGTGTCCTCACGCGTTGTACCAATCGGCATTTTTCCTTATTATATTTTGTCTTTCTTCGCTGAAGTTCTGTAAATACACTTGTTGCTGGCTTCCATGTCTTGTGCGGCGGCCGGTGTTCGCACGTCGTCCTCTAGGCATTTTGGGCATTTTGGAGTGGTGAATTTAACCTCAAATGCACGATCCACATAATTTACACAGTTCAACTTACCACCTTAAAGACAAATGCCTGCTGTTGAAATTGAAGAAAAATTTTCACAATACACGTGATTGATTTGATGGTTTTCAATTTAAATGTAAGGAAGCGAATACCTTTTTTTTTACATTTTTTTTTCACAATTTCACAGTAAACTTAATACCGGTTTGTCACATTAAATTAACTAAGCAGATAACAATAAGTGGCTGTCAAACAATGTATCACGCACCGGCGCCATTTACTTAAAATATTGGTTTGTAGTACATGCTATGTATCAGAGATGGCGCTGTATGTAAAAACAGATTTTCCCGCTTTACTGTGATATAAACCTTACGGAACCCGAGACCTTTCCAACGAATGCAAAACCGTGGAAATCGGTTCGTGCGTTCTGGAGTTATAGCGTCAGGAAGGAAAACCCAACTTATTTTTATATAATAGATTAAGGAACTTACCAATTAAAGGGGTACGGAGATGCGAAGCCAAGTATTCTGTTCGGAGTGGAAAATTGTCATTTAACCAAAACGCTTTGAAGTGTTTATTTGGAAAACAGTTTATTTTTTTTTTTATTTCGTGCAATAGCGACATTCGTACTCATTAAGAATCTATCATTGGTTTATTTTTCAGATGGGCATGGCGACGAGGAGACGGTCTCTTTTTCCCAACTCTTCTTCAAAGACGAATAACTCAAAAAAAATTGAAATTTATTTTATGTACTCTTCTTAGTTTAACAAACAAATAATACAAAAATGGATAGTAACAATATCTAGTGTTTTATTTTATTAATTGTTAAAAAAATCTCGAAATGCGAGCCTCTAGACTAGAAGACCCCCGCAACCGAAATTAATGCAAGCTCTGATCAAGCGCGGGCAATTACCCCCAACTTGACCGAACTCTTAAACTCTCGCTACCATCGACGTCTCTGCAGCCAAAGAGCGCTGAATGTGCTCCAATGCAGGTATGCAATCATCTAAGCTCATCAGCAGTAACTAGCACTGCAATTTCTTTAACAACGTCAACTGTAACTACAACAACAACCGCAACTGTATCGACTGCGCGGTTAATGACATCATCATCTAGCAGCGCATCATCGTAGCAATACGTTTGCCGCTGCGCTGCCCGGAAATAACCCCATAAAGAAATAGTTCCTGCTGCACCGCAGAATTACAGTTGAGGAACCGGACAAAAGCAATGGCCCGGTACAATGTGCGAACTGCCAAGAATATGGCCATACAAGGTCATACTGTAAACTGCGTCCGGTGTGTGTAGTTTTTGAAGAGCTTCATGACTCGGCACACTGCCCAGCGAGCAAAGATGACTGCAACTCAAAAAAGTGCAGCAACTGCGGTGGCAATCACACGCTAACTACAGAGGCTGCACAGTTTACAAGGAGCTGAAAAGTCGCATCCACCAGAGAGTAACTACTGCCCGTACCCAAAATAAACCGATGACAGCTTCCAGATCAAACTCTTCTTCTCGACTGCAGGCAAAACCTCACTATGACCCATAACTCTGACAAAAATATGACATATATGACTTTAAAATCAGAACTGCCTAACCCTGTCTCAAAAAGTTCATTTCTGCAATCAGCATACCAAGAACCGAACACGGCTCAGCAGCAACAATCGCCGGAGCAGCCAAAAAACAACTTTGAAGCTATAATATGCAGCCTGCATATGTCGTTTATCCGCACAACTTTGCAAGATTTAATGTGAAACCAAAATCTCTTGATTCAAATGCTGGCTTCACAACAATCCAAATAATGACTTCCCTAAGGATATCTACGTGGAACGTTAACGGCGTTTCACAGCATAAAGTCAAGTTAGCTCAATTCCTACTCTACAATCATATCGACGTAATGCTGTTTTCAGAAACACATCTTACAAACAAATACAATGTTCAACTACGAGGCTATTCATTCGGAACAAACCATCCAGATGGTAAAGCACCAGTGGGACCAGTCTAATCAGAAGCCGTATAAGCACCACTATCATAACTGTTGAGAAATAGATCGGTCATTTAATATCTGTATCTAATAGCACCTAGTTAAACGCTCATCATTGTTTTGTTTTCTACATAAAAGTTTTAAGCTCACACGCAGATCCGAAAATGCAGTAGATCTGCATTAGAATTGAAATATCACGCGGTTTTCTGCATTCTCTTTTTTCTGCTCGTTTTTTCGCATTCATAAAGTTGACTTCACCGCAACCGCTCGCTAATCGCAAAACACATTGTAAAACCGCTTAATATTAATAAAAATCTCAAAATCAATATACAGATTAATTCAGTCCACTTTATTCAGAAACAACAAATTTGCTAATAACTACCTAGAGGCCACATCTATAAATATACAAATAAATACTGGCAACCAACTTACACTAGCCGCCGTATACTGCCCCCTCGCTTCACTATAGCTGAAGATGAGTTTATGCAGTTTTTTAACTCAACTCACTTCAGACCACTTCATAGCAGCAGGAGACTACAATGCCCAGCACACACACTGGGGATCACGTCTCGTGACTCCAAAAGGAAAGCAGCTCTATAATGCAATTGTAAAAGCCAAGAACAAGCTCGACTATGTGTCTTCTGGCAGATCAACATACTGGCCGGCAGACCCATAGAAACTACCCGATTTAATAGACTTTGCGATTACCAAAAACATTCCTATAAATCTGATAAGCGCCGAATGCCTTTCGGATCTTTCATCTGATCGCCTATCTTTTTTATTCTACTCTCACATCCAGGAACATTGGAACAATCGTTTAAATTGACTTAAACCTCATATCTCCCAAAATGATCATTGAGCTCCCATATTGCGCCGTTTGCTCTATCACCCAGCTTTTTAATGTCATCGCAAAACTTGGCTACTTTCCAGTGAGATGGAAAAAGTCGATTATAATAATGATAGCAAAGCCGGGAAAAGACCACACAATCCCCACGTGGTATAGACCTATAAGCCTACTTGCATGCTTATCTAAACTCTTTGAAAAATGGTATTGACTCAGATAAACACATAACTAAGAATCCAGGAATTCCGTCACATCAATTTGGTTTTCGTGAAAAGCACGGTACAATTGAGCAGGTCAACCGGATAACATCAGAAATTCGGAACGCGTTCGAAAAACGAGAGTACTGTACTACCGTACTTTTAGATGTCTCTCAAGCATTTGATAGAGTTTTGCTAGAAGGTCTAACGTAAAAGATCAAGACAATGATTCCCTACAACACCCACAAGCTTTTAGAGTATTTGCTGTGAAATGCAACACTGCTATAACTGACGATTTCACTATTGGAGCTGAAGTTCCTCAGGGTAGCGTGCTTGGCCCAACATTATATATCCTCTACACAGCAGACATTCCGACAAGCACACGACTAACAACATCTACGTTTGCTGATGATACAGCTATTCTAAGCCGCTCAAAATGCCCGATGCAATCAACTGCGCAGCTAGCTCTTCATCTGGTCGATGTTGATCAGATTGGCGAATTAAAGTGAACAAAAATGCAAGCACGTTTCGTTCACCCTGAACAGGCTCATGTTAAACCACACTCTATTCCAGCAAGCAAACGAAGTGACATATCTGGGAGTACAATTCGTCAGAAGACTCACATGTCGCCGGCACATTGAAGCCAAAAGAACACACCTAAAGCTTAAAGCCAGTAGCCTTTATTGGCTTATCAACGCTCGGTCTCCTATCGATGCACCCTAACCACCTGGCGAGAGTTCTTACAAGGTTGAGTAACCAATCACGCTTATTAATAACTCGAGTAAATAAATAGATATTTCAATGAAACTTTGTAAATCTTCTAAATTACATCGTGATACGTTAGTTATTTCTCACAGCCCCCATACAAATGTTAAAAAAATTCATATACATACAGTGTAAATGAGTGAGTTTTTTTAAATTGGTAAGTTTCACTTATATTTTTTTTAGTTTTTGAATCAGAAAAATCAGAATCATTATTAATTTTTGGAAAATTAATTAGCAGTTATCAAAATGAATACTTCGCCGACTTTGTAGACGTTTTAGATAATGATGTAATTAGTGGATCGGAAGATACCAGCAAGGCGTGCATGACATCTTCCATTGTATTACATCTATTATTTTTTCGAGAATGATTCTCCCATATATGCAACACTGCTATAACTGACGATTTCACTATTGGAGCTGAAGTTCCTCAAGGTAGCGTGCTTGGCCCAACATTATATATCCTCTACACAGCAGACATTCCGACAAGCACACGACTAACAACATCTACGTTTGCTGATGATACAGCTATTCTTAGCCGCTCAAAATGCCCGATGCAATCAACTGCGCAGCTAGCTCTTCATCTGGTCGATGTTGATCAGATTGGCGAATTAAAGTGAACAAAAATGCAAGCACGTTTCGTTCACCCTGAACAGGTTCATGTTAAACCACACTCTACTCCCGCACGCAAACGAAGTGACATATCTGGGAGTACAGTTCGTCAGAAGACTCACATGTCGCCGGCACATTGAAGCCAAAAGAACACACCTAAAGCTTAAAGCCAGTAGCCTTTATTGGCTCAACGCTCGGTCTCCTATCGATGCACCCTAACCACCTGGCGAGAGTTCTTACAAGGTTGGGTAACCAATCACGCTTATTAATAACTCGAGTAAATGAATAGATATTTCAATGAAACTTTGTAAATCTTCTAACTTCCATCGTGATACGTTAGTTATTTCTCACAGCCCCCATACAAATGTTAAAAAAAATTCATATACATACAGTGTAAATGAGTGATTTTTTTTAAATTGGTAAGTTTCACTTATATTTTTTTTAGTTTTTGAATCAGAACAATCAGAATCATTATTAATTTTTGGAAAATTAATTAGCAGTTATAAAAATGAATACTTCGCCGACTTTGTAGACGTTTTAGATAATGATGTAATTAGTGGATCGGAAGATACCAGCAAGGCGTGCATGACATCTTCCTCACGATATCTCTATAAAAACTATTATATTGGCGTATATGCCTTCTAGGCGGGTTCGTCACAAGATCAAAATAAGACAAGATAAGATAAAATATATCACCATCAAAATGTCGAACTAATGGTAAGCGAAATACGTCGCAAGTTCTGGGTGATGAGTATACGTACAGTTGTCAAACGAGCCAAATCGTCCTGTCAGTACTGCAGAAACAAAAACGTAAAGCCAGTGCCCACGCTTATGGGGCAATTGCCTAAAGATAGTGTTACGCCGTACAATCGACCGTTTACTTACACAGGGCTTGACTACTTTGGCCTCCTATTTGTAACAATAGGGCTTCGTCACGAAAAGCGTTGGGTTGCCTTGTTTACATGTTTAACAGTCAGAGCTATACACCTAGAACTTACCGAGGACTTATCATCTCATGCATCACGCTTTTCGTGACGACGCCCTATTGTAGTCATCTGAAATTTCGTGAATAGATGAGGCGTTTCCAGCACTATTCGCTCTGATATGGGCACAAACTTTGTTGGTGTTGACAATATTCTAAGGAAAACTTACGACATCTTCGACTGGGAGTATATAAAGGCAACGCTGGCGACCAAGGACATCAAATGGGAGTTTAACTGTCCAGCTAATCCTAGTTCCGGAGGATGTTGGGAAAGATTGGTTAATCAACAAAGCGTGTCCTAGCAGTAACTCTAAAGAAGCAAGCACCAAGAGTATAAACGCTACGTTGTCTATTGATAGAGGTCGAAAATATTATTAACAGTAGACCTCTAACAAATGTACCTGTTACTATAGACGATCCTGAACCACTCACCCCAAATCACTTTCTGCTAGAAATCGTAAACTCGTAAATACACATATTGATAATTACTGCTAAAGGATGTATTTTGGGGACGTTGGATTTTTTTTTTTATAGATTGTTGAACACGCCACACAAGGATGGACCTTGTTTTCGTGTATTGACGAATTATTTCTAAAGATTCCAAAAAAAGCGGGTAGCGGGTTCTCCATTCTTGAGCAAATCAGGTGTGGTCATAGCCCGTCAAAAGTTAATCAAGATGTGTTATTACAGAAGACGACCGTGTCTGCCACGGCCGAGAATCCATAAGTCTGCCGGGTGTCGTCTGCGAAGACGCCGTCGACCCAGTGGTGTTGCAAGATGTCTTGCCAGACAGTTTGCATGTGTGAGCAAACGTTCCCGGTATCGACTTGAGGATTTACAAATCGTCTCCGTTACCGTCGGCACTCCCGTGTCCTGGAACATAACTCGGTTTTCTACATAATGGTGCCACTTCACCCCTATCATCCTCCTGAGAGCCTTTGTAATGCACGTTTGCACCCTTTTTAGTGACGAATCACAGGCCGTGCCCCAGCAAGTGATTCCCAAGTTTAAAGTTGGAAGGACAATGGCCTTAAAAAGCCTTGGCTTCAAGGGATAGGCCGCTACCTGGACGAAGGAGCCAGTCCATTTTGCCAAGTTTTGTTCTTGCTGATCCACAAACTCGATCAACTTGTCCCTTCCAACAAAGGCGACGGTCAAAGGTAACTCCGAGGTACGTCACCTTATCTTCGTGCTTGAGCCTATTCCCATCAATGTAAAGGCTACGCGAACGGCCAGGGCGGAGAGCAAAAGTAGATGCTGCGTTTTGTCAACATTAAGCGCAATGTTCCATCGAGAGGCCCAGCACTCAAATTCGTCTAACACGAATATGTGGCCAGGAGTGTACCACGAGCAACTGGGTTTGGAAGATCCGAAGTGTAAATTGTATACAGGACCGGACCAAGGACGCTTCCCTGCGGGACACCAGCTCGAATTGGGCGAAGTCCAGAACGGTGTCCACGAATGTCTACAGCAAACTCCCTATTATCTAAGAACGAAACAATGAGATTCCAGAGCCTTTCAGGCAAAAGCGGCATTAGCTTGTAGAACAGTCCTTCGTGCCAAACCCTGTCAAAGGCCTGTCGAACGTCGAGAAAAACGGCTGAGCAGTATTTGTGGTCTTCGAAAGCCCCCAGAACATGGTTAATTACTCTGTGCACTTGCTCGATAGCATTATGGCGACTACGGAAACCAAACTGGTGGTTCGGAAGTGCGTCTTTAAAGGCGTTAATAGCTAGAAGTCTACCAAGTATTATCCGCTCAAAAATCTTGGAGAAAGTGGACAGCAAACTAATCGGCCTATAAGATTCCGGGCAACATGGGTCTTTTCCTTTTTTTGCCACCATTGTGACTAATGCTCGTTTCCAAGGTGATGGAAAATAACCAAGGTCCAGGCAAGCATTAAAGAGGAGACAGAGCTGTGCAATGACAGAGCTAGGCAGAGCCTTTGCTACTTTGCCATCAATCGCGTCCATGCCAGGAGCTTTAGTAGTAACCAGTCGCTTTATATGACCAGGTACCTCACCTTCGTCTACTGGACGGACAATAACAGGAGGGCCAAATGAAAGTCCTAACCTAGAGATTGTTGTCTGGACTTCTTCGATTGTTGCAAATTCAAATGGAGTAAAGCGATTTTCAAGATCATCAGCAAATACTTCAGCAATCTCGGAATCACTGGGGGCCCAAGTCCCATCACCACGCAAAAATATATCAGGAGCGGAATATGATCAGAGGAAAGTCCCGGGCACTCTGAGATTGTAAGGTGGTTGCACGGATGCCTTTGTACACAGCAAAATCAATGGCCGTCGGGAGGTGGTCATTGATCCAAGGAAAATGAGTGGGTCCAAAATCTGCATATTTGAGTCAGCAATAACTGACATCAGGGTGTTTCCCCGCAGGCATGATCGCCTGCACCCCCAGAACTGTGGTGCGCATTCCAATCCCCTCCAATGAGAAAGCGTCTACCTACAGAGCCAAACAGACGCAGATATTCCTCAGTCGTCCAAGAAAGGCGGTGACCAGGTGGACAGTAGACAGCACCAAATGAAATTCTGCCAACCCCAGTGACCAAACTTATGGCAACTGCTTGCATTTGACGATTACAGCAGCACCACCAAGATGTCGATCATCAGGGTGGTTGGCAGAGTGAACAGCATATTCATTAATGTGGAAGAATGAACGGCTGGTAAAATGTGTCTCTGAGATCAATAAAATGTCAATGTTGCGTTCCTGGAGGAGGTGCTCAATCTTTGCCAACTAAGTTGTTGGCGTTCCAAATAACGAAATTTATACCGTAATTAGTCATCGCATTGCGTTGACCCTGATAGATTGGCGTGCCTAAATATCACGCTCTGTAACATTTTTAGTGTGGTCGTCATTACTGACATCATTTGATCAACACGTAACAACAACTTATCAATTGCAGCCGCTTGGGCTATCGCAGCAGCCTCTTGTTGCTTCCTTAATCCATTAATAAATTCCAGAAGCCTGTCCTGAGTAGGTTGTTCAAGTCTGACTTGAGGATGCAGAAAGACGCGTAAAAAACCAAGCATTTTGAGCCGGGGGCATGGCAGGCTTAAAAGTACGTTTTTGAGTGGGTTTACGCTCTACAGAACCAGTGGGCTTACGTCTTTCAATAGCCTCGAAATAGGCAGGACATCGACGGGAAGACGCACTATGATTAGAACCACAGTTAATGCACTTGAGTTGTTCCTCATTTAGGGCCAAGCACCTCTCCTTGTCTTTTATCTCATGGTCACCAGCACATCTGGCACAGTTTGGCAAGAGTGAGCTAAAATTTTTAGAATGTCAAAATTCTTGACATCGGAAACACCTTAAAGGACCCTTTCTCTGAAGCTGCGGTTCCACATTAACCACCAATTATCTGGATATCATACTCATTTTTGTTGTTTCTAGCTGGTTCCAGCTCAACAAAGAATATATCCCGGTTCGCCTTCCCATTTTCACCGGGGGGTTTAATACATTCCGAGGATTGTGTCCCAGAGCTTTAAGTTTTGCAGTAGTTTCGGCTATTTCAGTGGAAGCGTGAAGTCCCTTGATGACGACTCGAAAGGCTCGTTCATTTTTAAACTGAAAAGTGCTGACAGGAATTCCATTATCCTTGAAAAGCTTCTGGACTATACGGTAAACATTGCCGTCATCCACAGTAACCCTACAGGAAGATTTACCAGTTGTATTGAGGGGAAAACCATTGGCCACAGAAGATAGTAAGGAAATTAGTTGCCTAAAATCAGCGATTCCCCTCAAAAGGATGGGTGGCGGACGGGGAACACGTTTCTTGGTTTTAGCTTGAGAAGAGGCATTGCGTGGGGACACCAAATGCAAGTTAGCTTCAACAGGCTCAGACAATCCATGACCAAGTTTAGAGGTGCTGATTGATTCATTAATATGAGTGGAAGTCAGACAAAATAGCAAAGCTATTGTTCTTTCCTAAGTAGGCAGAGTCTTCTTGACTTGAAGAATGTGATTGTATGGTCATGTCAGAGGCTGGAGTTTGAGTCGTTTATGGTCGCCAACAGGGTTTGGCAGCGATGATTTGTTGATATTACTACTTTCGAGTATGTCAATATTTCTTCTTTTCCTTAGGTTATTTACCTGAGTAAAGCGTTCTTCATCGGCAGCATTCTTACTAATCCACTTGGGGGTAAAAATGGTCATAGTCGGGACAGATGAGGTGTCTGAATAATTGGAATCATCAAATTCATCAGATGTATCAGAGAGGCACCTATTGGCATCAAAGGCAGTCGCCTTGGCATTCCTAGAGGCATTCACAACAGCTACTTTAGCAGCATCGTCTGTATTGACTGGTGGTCGCGTAACTTGGTCCTGAGCAAAGACCGAGTGCTTAGCCAGATGAGAGTCATGATTGGTTTCACGACAACCTTTCGTCGAGATGGCTGGTAACTGGAAGACATCTTTTTTGCGAACTATACCAGCAAATGTTTTGTTAAGAAAGTCAAAAGAAAAATCGCAGACACAGAAAAACAGAATTTTGTATAATTTTTTTTTTTTTTTTTTTACGGGAGCTCTGAAATAAACACACCCGGTTAGCCTGACACATAAGTCGAGACTAAGGAGACGTTGGATAAGAGAGTACCTTCCTACATTAACAAAGCGTACCAAATGGCTTGCACCTACCAACCCATTTCAAATCGGGGATCTAGTCTTGATCTGCGACGAAAACAACCCAAAAGAGGCTGGAAGAAGGGCCTTGTTACACAAACGTTTAAGGCAAAATATGGTCAAATCCGAATTGCGGAAGTGCAGACATCAACTGGTTCACTTAAACGTTCTATATCTAAGCTAGAGGTTCTTGACATTTTAGGTAAAACGACTAAAGCGTTTTACGGCGAGGGAAATGGTGCTGGTGAAAATAAAATTTTGAAATTAACAATTTTACAATCGAATTACCCTGTGTTCCAATTTCAGCTCCTCTTATAAATACGTTGTCTAACACTTATAATTATCATTCCGTCATTGTCGCTATAATCGTTGATGTGAGCAGAAATACAATTAAATAAACCGCAGGCTAGGAAATAAATGCAGCGCAATCTGTTGAGAACAATTTTATAATAAATACATGTAGTCGCCGATCGCAAACAGAAGTGTTTTATTAAAGTATTTAAAGTCTTACAGGTAACAGATTTGGTCATCGTTAACTACGAGAAACAGAAACATGTATTTACAACCACATCTACAAACAACCATCTGCTAGCCACACTCGAAAATCACAGCTCATACACCTTTTGTCTACGCATTGTCGCATGGATGTCATCTAAGGTCCAACACTCAGTCCAGAAGAATTATAGCATGCATCAAAATGCATAACTTGGAATCTGCAAAATCACTCGTTTCCGGAAAAACTTCGATACCTCAGGAAAAAAACAAGTAATTTAAGGTCCTCTAAAGTATCTTCCTCCTTTTGTAGTCACCTCCACTGGATTCGAAGTCATAAAGGTTGGAGCACGACTCGACTATTCCGATCTTCCTGAGACTGAAAACCACCCACTACTACTTCCCAGCAAATCCTCAATGGTGGTTAAATATGTCCGCCACCTTCACACTCGAAACTTTCATGCCGGACCAAAGGCGCTGGTGGAACTACTTTACCGCCGTATTTGTCGAGCCTGTACCCACTGCATTCGATATTAATCCGTCCTACGGCAGCAGTTTCGCAACTTTTTTTCAGGAACAACCTTTTCCCAGTTATAAGTCATTTGTTATTAATTGGATGGTGTTAAATTATGCCTGCTGTATAAAGCCTAGTACTCAGATCGACAAACGAGTACGCTAGCGTAAAAACTTTATTCTTTCCAGTGTGACCAAAATTTCGAGAGTTCATCAGAATTAAGCATGCTACGGTCGTACTGTCAATCAGCTGGGTTTGTTGACAAGCAGTTAAAATTCAAATATCGTATTCCCCTGATATTTAATAATTGTAGATCTAACTTTGACTTATTATTATTATTATAATCTCTATAATTAGCACAAAATTAGTAAAAACGAGGACGGAAGCTAGCTTCGGCAAGCCGAAGTTCTAATACTCTTGCAGGCTTGGGAAAATGTATGTCAAAAGCTTATGCACTGCGCAAAATAATAATATAAATTTTATGTAATTATATAAAAAAAAAAGATTACTTATAAGTAACCAATTTAATTTGTAAATGGCAGCTGACGTATATATGTAGTTGTCTGATTGGCAAGTACTTTTACCCTTATCAAGGTATGCATAAAAAAATAAGATTTGGAATAATTCATGTCAATAGCATATATACTGCGCGAAATATCCTGAAAAGTAAAAAAATTTAAAGCGAATTCACCCTATTGTTTCTATGGGAGCTACAAGATAAAGACGTCCGATCGGTGCTGATCGTGCCATGCCACTAATAGCTGTAACTTATCTTTAAATTCTTTCATTCAAGTTTCGTGTAAGATGTACTGGGGCATACAAAAACAACGGCCAAACTGTTGTATCTTACCTTCTTTTTTATATCTGTTTACCAGGAATTTGTTAGGAACGAAATTTTATAGATGCAACCAATGCAACAAATTCTATCCTCTATCTTTTATTTAAGGGGACCCCCATTCTCGATTTCAAATTTTGACGATTTTCAATGGGCTTGTAAATGTACATACATACATATATTATTTTTTAGGCTTGTAACTTTGCATCCATTTATGTATTTGAAGTCTTAAAAAAAGAAGAAACAAATTTTAAGTCATTTTTTGTTGTTGTTTTTCGACATTAAACAAAAGCCCTTCTTTTCGGCGGCGCATGTGATTTCCGCTCACATCTGAAACCAAAAATTCCAACGGGATTAGGAAGAGTACTTGTTTGGCTCTGGCATAAACTAGGATTATTAATTTCGCACAAAAATTAACAAAATGGCGTACCTTTGAACCACTTTTTTTTAAATCGCCTCTTTTTCAGCCACAATTCAAGTTAAAAAGTAATGAAGATCTTCACCAGAGATATCATCGTCCAAACAAAGTAAAACTTTTTTAAATTAGTTTGAAAAAAATATAAAAAATTTATAAGCAGGACCAAGGCAATGTTTAGATTGACCGTTTTTATCAACATTTTAAGGTACCCTCCTAGATCTGCCCAACATAGATCAAAGTTTAGGATACGAAGGACTTTGGTAGGGATACTCACCCAAAAGCCAGCAAAAAGGCCATACATGATGCTCTATACAAACGACTTGGATTAAGCGGAAAATTGTGGTCAAATCGATAAAGTTTTAACAAAATAGTTTATTAAAACCCATGGGAAACTTTTACCATTTCTTGGTTTTTATAGTTAATCAATTATTTAGAAAAGATAAAGTAATGAAGTCACATGTATTTTTCATTATTTTACTATCTAAAAGTATATAGTCTTAAAATAAATATATGTTCAAAATGTTTGCTGTGCCAATAACTAAGTTCGACACTGTATATATGTATGTACATACTCTCGTATACATATTTTTATTCGATCATTTAAGGTCATTGAGACACTGGCATGCTACTGTTTGATCATAGTTAAATAACACTATTAAAACCTCTTTTACCATTAAATTCTAATAAGATATTTATGGTGGAAAAAAGACGAACTTCTTGAAAAAATTCGAAGCTGATAACCGTTTAACCAATAGATTTGTTTTTTTCGGCAAAACTATTTCAAGAAAAATGTAATATTTGTATAATCTTGTTAAAATCTACAACGTTAGACTATGACAACAAAAATAGTGCAGATTTTTTTGGCAAATTTTACAACTTCATCTGCGTATATGAGATGCAAATGGTAGGGGGCGGTAATGTCTCTTTCAATACGATACAAATTCTGAAAAAAATGAATTATCAAGAATAAAACAAAAATTTAATTTAAGAAAATATTACAGGGTTTGTGGTTTAATGAAATCTAGAAAAAAACAAGAATTTCGTGTTTTTAAACCCGTAAGCGAATAACAATTTATTTTAAATGAACTTTGGCCACATTTCTTGCCATCGAATCAAAAATGATTGCTTCATTGCCTCGGTGATAAGTTGCAAAAAAACGGAACCATTTTGATTATGCTTCGAGTGGTTTTCCGATTGTATTTTGAGAAGGGTTATCCAGTAGTTTGGATGGTCTTGGTAGTCGCTGTACTGTGATTTGATGTTAAGCCAGTTTCGAGGGCCATCCAGCGAAAGGAACAATTCAAGTTTCGGATTGGGTACAGATTTAACTAAGCGGCGCGAATACTTAATTTCATTCAGTCTTGCCTCAACGCAGTATTGCTGCTCAAGTTTCTGCAGTTCCAGTTTTGCGTCCAACGCAGCGCAACTTTTGTTTAATGGCAATGCGGAGACTTCGTGATCAATAATAGGAGGTCCTTGCGGTGTGGATACTGATGTTGCATGTTTCAATGCGCCTAATTGTGCTTCTGGGGCGGTATCTACTCGTCGATGCCACAGCGTGCCAGGAACTTGGCTGGCTATAAAAAAAGCACCCGCCAAGGTTATTACACTCGCGGCATAGCTCAGCGCCAGTACGGACACACTGTTGACCAGAAATTTTGTCCACGCAAAGCTGGGCAGCAAATGCACTAGCTCACTGTACGTAAGCCAGCCTCTCCGCAATCCCTGCCGTTCGGCCAGAGTTCCTTCAACACTGATTAATTTATCAAAGAATTGCTCGTTGGATATGTATATATTCCAGTCCTACAACGAAAATGTTTTATAACCGTGGCCTACACTTAAGCACATTTTACCATAGCGGAAAGAAACTCTAGCTCCATCTCCTTCAGTTTTTCTTCCGTCATATTGCCTTCATTGGCCCAGTCTTCCAAATAAAACCGTTCGTCATGGCCGGCATAAAACTTTGTGGAAATCATCTGAAAGGAAAAACATTCAAATTGCCGAATAAGAAAACCACGAAAATTCCAGTCAACGCTATGCATATCCAACATAATTCTTTGTCTTTCATTACTGCCCACATGGTAAAGTGTTCGCGTGCCAGTACAGTGGTTTCCTGGGGTGCTTCTGTGTTGGGTCTTAATTCAGGCCGATCAACAGGTGACCATGGCGACTCACCAGAGACACAACGAACAATTCCTGAGGAGTGATTCGACAGCTATACCCCGGGTCTATAGCACTTATGCGGTCCAGATAGATAAGTGCCATAATTAGAGAACAAGGCGTGGCCTGCACTTTTGCAGCAGCAACGCAACTTAAGCGATGCAAAGAGTGACCCCGATGAGGCTCCGAAAACATCTCTGCCGCGTACTCCGCCAACGGCAGGGAGACTTCCATGTCTGTATCCGCTGTTCCCACACCATAGTAAAGGGTTTTACGGATCCGATTTATAAACAAGTCGTGCTGCACAACCTGATAAATGAACAAATTTTTTAACAACTCTTTACACCAACTTGATTCCTACCTTTTTTGTTGGAGAAACCAGCTTACTGCGCCCCATTAGTATTAAAGGTTCACAGAAGAGCTGAATTCTTTCCTAAAATAATGAAATTTAAGTGAATTTAACACCTATCAAAGTTTTTGGTTGAGCTGTCAAAATATTGATGGCACTATCTATACTGCCGATGGATAGGCAACAGTTGCAGCTTATCAATTTGAAAATATATCGAAATAATATTGCCACCACTACCCTCCAAGTGTTTCCTCGGTGTTCGTCAAAATAGCGACGGTCAGTTAGCGACGGCGGGGAACAGAAATAGTTTTTATATTAAATATTTTATAATATTAGAATAATTTCTCCAACAAATTTTTTTGAAATATATATCTGATTGTAAGCATATATGTACGAGTTATAGCACAAGATTGAAGACCCAAAATAAAAAGTTAAAAATTTCTTACGATTTAGAGACAGGACAAATATCGAGCGTATAATTTAATTGGGGTTCACACAGCCAACATGCCTATAAAAACGACTATGTCTTCTTCTTTCGAGAGCTGAGAACAAATTGTGATAGTTTCTTTATCAGGACTTATGTAAATAATTAAGGTTAAACATATTTAATTTTTAATTTCTGTATTTTCCTTCATTGGCCATAACTTGATTCAAAATAAAAATTAATTCTTTGATGGTTAAATTATTAAATTGTTTCAAAGCATTTTTTCAGCCGTTCCACGGATAATACTCCGCGTCTCGCTATGGTGCTCTCGGGTCTGTTTCTGCTGTTATATCTGCATTGTATTTCTCTAGAACGCCAGAACGATCAGCCCAATCTTCTGCTCTTCCCAATTTTTTTAACTTCTATCCTTGACCTAGGAGAATCAAGGGACAAAGAGATAATCATAATTTAAGAGAGTCCGACAACTGCGTGATGCAAGATCTTAATTCAAGTATGAAATTCAATTTGGAATTTGTTTGAAAATCTGGTTTGATTGACAAAAATTGGATTTCTTTTAAAGCCTAGTATCCAGATCGACGAAAACCGAACGCCAGTCATGAGAGAGAGCGAGAGGCAAACAGCTGGCGTTCACTTTTCGTCGGGCCTTTTTTCACGTCGGTCTCCTGATCGACGAAAAAAATACCAAAAAATTCCATAGCGTTGCCAGTCTGTCTTTGGGTGAACCCTAGCGAAAAGATTAAAAAATTTAATCTTTTGGCGTGCGCTTCTCACTGAACATTATAAGAAATGGAGGGAAAAACTCCAAAAACTCACAAAAGTCGATTGCAGGTGTTTACATGTGAGGACAAAATAACATTAATACTATCTGTGGTGCCTCTTGTCAGAGCAAAATGTTTTTTAGGTCCAGAATGTACGAAAAAACACAATAAAAGTGCAGCTATGAACTTTAAATTGGCAAATAATTATCAGTAAATTAAAAAAAACAACTGTTAAATTTAAATTGTATTGATTTTTAATATCTTTGTACAGCGGCAGACTTGTCTTGCCAAGGTATTTGGTAATATCATTTAAAGGCTCTTTCCCGCAAATACGATATTTGAATTTTAACTGCTTGTCAACAAACCCAGCTGATTGACAGTACGACCGTAGCACGCTTAAATCTGATGAACTCTCGAAACTTTGGTCACACTGGAAAGATTAAAGTTTTTACGCTAGCATAATCGTTTGTCGATCTCGATACTAGGCTTAAGGGACAAACAGCTGGCGAACACTTTTCGTCAGGCCAATTTTTCACCTTCACAAAATCACATCGCGTGACCAACAACCTGAAATGAACTCGTAAAGCCTAGTACTCAGATCGACGAAAACTGTACGCCAGTCTTGAGAGAGAGCGAGAGGCTTTTTTTCACCTCTGTACTCAGATCGACGAAAAAAATACCAGAAAATTTCAAAGCGTTGCCAGTCTGCTGAAATGAACTTTGGGTGAACCCTAGCGAAAAGAATAAAAAATTGAATCTTTTGGCGTGCGCTTCTCACTGAACATTTTAGAAAATGCAGGGGAAAAATTTAAAAACCTGCAAAAGTCGATTACAGGAATTTACATGTGAGGACAAAATAAAATGAATACTATCTGGGGTGCCTCTTGTCAGAGCAAAATGTTTCTTAGGTCAAAAATGTACGAAAAAACACAATAAAAGTGCAGCTATGTACTTTAAATTAGCAAATAATTATCAGTAAATTAAAAAAAACAACTGTTAAATTTAAATTGTATTGTTTTTTAATTTCTTTGTACAGCGGCAGACTTGTCTTGTTCAGGTAGTTGATAATATCTTTTAAAGGCTCTTTCCCGCAAATACGATATTTGAATTTTAACTGTTTGTCAACAAACCCAGCGATTGACAGTACGACCGTAGCACGCTTAATTCTGATGAACTCTCGAAATTTTGGTCACACTGGAAAGAATAAAGTTTTACGCTAGCGTACTCGTTTGTCGAAAAGAATAAAAAATTTAATCTTAGGAACATTTTAAGATATGGAGGGACAAAATAAAAAAACCTGCAAAAGTCGATTGCTGTAGATTACTTGTGAGGACAAAATAACATCAATACGATCTGTGGAGTCCCGCCCAGAATTGTGGAATTTGTCAAATAAAAAAGCCAACGGTTATTAATCTTTTGGGGTGCCCCTTGTCAGAGCAAGGTGTTTCTTAGGTCAAAAATGTACGAAAAAACACTATAAAAAACTTGGAAAAATCGCATGTTAGAACTTAGTGCAGCTATGAACTTTAAATTAGCAAACAACTATCAGTAAATTTTTAAAAAACAACTGTTAAATTTAAGTTGTATTTTTTTTTTAATTTCTTTGTACAGCGGCAGACTTGTCTTGTCGAGCTAGTTGATAATATCTTTTAAAGGCTCTTTCCCGCAAATAAGATTTTTGAATTTTAATTGCTTGTCAACAAACCCAGCTGATTGACAGTACGACCGTAGCAAGCTTAATTCTGATGAACTCTCAAAAATGCAGCCACACTGTAAAGATTAAAGTTTTTCCGCTAGCGGATCTAAGTACTAGGCTTAAGCTGGTTAAATGCTTTTCTAGCTAATTTATCTAATTGTATAAAAATATGGTGGATATTTTTATTAACTTTGACGTTATAAGAATTTTGAGAGAGCAATATTCGATAATATTTTACCGAATATTTTTTGGTAATGGATATTATGATATTGTGGTTATTTTCTTTGGTGTATATTGATTACATTATAAGCAAACGACATTTCTTGGTTACATTGTTAACCAAGAAAGTTTGTTTCTTATGTAAAAAATTAACATTTTGCAAGTCATATTTTCATATTTGCTTTCTGTAAAATATTTATAATATGTTTAAGATCAGTGTAATGTTGCTCGATTGAATTCAAGTAAATTATAATATCGTTCATATAGACGTGACAGGATTTTTCAATATGTAAAAAATCAAATTGTTACTGGTGAATCTGTTTTTTCGATATCCGATTTTTTCATTAAAATTTGAGGTCTTATTAAATTTTCTTTTAACATTCTATCGACTTCTTTATTTACGAAATCTGAGACTGAGGTTTGGTTTTTCAATACTTGTGTTAATTTCGCCTAGAATGTCAGTTTCAACTGGAATCCCTAAATCTATATCAAAATCTCTTAATTAATTAGAGCTTAAAATATTAATATTAATTTTGTTGATTTCCAAATATATATATTTTGTTTTTATTATTTAAGACGTTTTTGGCGACGAGTGCACTTCGAAGGGATGCCACGGACATGGTGCAGGACATGTTAAATAGGTTTGAAGCGTGGGCGTTGAGATGTAATATCGCTGTTAATCCTGCGAAGTCTTAGCATGTCAGTTTTTCGCTGAACAGGCTGAACACATATCGCCTTAAACTGGACGGGGTTCCCATCAAGCACTCTGCCACGGTTAGGTAACTTGGGCTTACCTCAGACAGGCGACTTACCTAGAAACAGCATACTGGGACTGTGCTCGAGACTTTTAAAGGCTATTTTGACGCCTACCCTTTCTTGGTAAATCCGAAGTAATAGTGATGAAAGTGGTGATTTTCCCCACCTTGATGTGAAGACTATTTGAATTCCCCGCCTGACTTGTGTAAAAGATGTTCGCCAGACAGTTCCCCGAAGGACTTAACCTCTCCCCAGACTGTTTTCTCATAAAACTTTTCTCATACAGCTCCTTGAAAGACTAGAACTTTCCCACGACTGTTTCCCCAAGTACTTTTCGTTCCAGGCCCTCCGGATCGTGGCCGTGCTGCTTCCCGTCGTGGTCCTGCTGCTGCGACGATGGCGACGGTGGCGGTAGTGGCGGTGTTTTTGCTGTCCGTGTTGCCGGCGACGGCGACGGCCACCATGGCAGCGATTAAGGCGGCGCACAATGGTCGATTTATCTGTTTTAGCTTAAGATTAAGCAAATTTTGAACTGTTAAAAATAATAGAAGTTTTGTTTTCTACCGATAGTAAAATAGTCATGTATCGAAAAAAAAATACTAACACTGAAAAATTCGATAAACAAGATCAGCTGTTAGCCCTCAAAGGTAACATATGGTAGCACTAAACTTCTCAAAGCGTATAGCTTGATTGATGCACTTATTTTTATATTTGCGACATTTTGTTGTTCGTTTTCCTAAAGTTCAAGGTATGTAGTAAAATAAAATGAATGTTTTGTGCCCTGTGAGTAGATGTTGTATTCGTAGTTTTAGTTCAAATCCATCAATGTTTGTAGCCCACTTTTTGAAAGAAATCTTCAGCTTCTGTAGACTAAAACTTTGTGAAGCCCGTCCCGGCCCGCAAAAAGTGAATATCTGTGTTAAACTATGGTTCGTCCAGTGTGTAAATTATTCAAGATCAGCTGCCCTTACGTGCCCCTGCTAAAGTTTGGGATATTTTCAGCAATCATGTCGGTCTGCAAACAAGCACTTTTTGCAGTATGGCATGGGGAAACAGACGCCACGAAGAAGAATACTGCACTAGTTGAGCATATTTTTGAGAATTTTCTAGACAAATTTAAATGTTATAAGCGGATTTGAATTTTATACATTGCGGCGACTGTGGCGGCGGTGGTGACTGTGGTGGCTGTGGTGGCGGCACCCAAGGCTACTGCTGCAATGCTGGCTGCACCCACAGCAAGGCCTCTTCCGCCTCGGCCTGATCCAGCCACTCTTTGGCCGCGGCGGCCGCCCGTACCACTGCGCGCTGCGCGAACACCAGCCGCACGACGTTCGCCCTTGCCGAATGAATTTTCCGCAGCTTCCCGGCCTCCCCGAAGGCGCCACGTCTCCCAGCCGGTTTTTTCCGAACCCGGCTGCGGCTCTCCTAATCCTTCCGATCCGGAAGACCATCCGGGCATTCGCTGCCTGACGTGGCTTGTTGTTCTCGTCCGCCAACACCTCCGTGCTCACCGTTTCCGTCCCGGGATCCGCCTCGCCGGTATCCTCCTCCTCTGATGACATGGCGATCACCTCCTCCTATGCCTGCTCTGCCGGCAGGACGCCAGACTTGTCCTTCGACCGCAGAAGATTTCCTTCAGCTTCTGTGCGTTTTCGGACGGAGTTTGTGTTTGCCTTCCGGTTCCGGTTGTTTCTTCGTCGTACAGTGCGTTGGGTAACCTGGGTTCCCTTCCTTGGGTGATGAAAGCCGTCGAAAATTTTCGGAAGTTGATGCACTATGATCAGCGCAAACAAGTGGCCCTTACGACACCAAGCAGTGGTTGTTACGCGCGGAGCCTAATAGGCGTAAAAACGAGATGGTGAGAAGTTAAAAAGGACAATGTAGAAGCGGACAGACTAAGATTAGAAATACGTACGAGACTAATACTAATACTAATTTTGTGCTAAGTAAGATAAAATTAATGCTTTTAGGCTTGGCAAAGAGTCGGTAATATGGTATAGTCTGTTATAGTCGTTACACAGTACTCTAAACGGTTCATGCATATCAAAGTTAGATCTACAAATATTTAAAGTAAGAGGAACATAGTTCCTGGTAATTCTATTAGGCACGGAGAAGCTTATGCGACCCAGTAACTCGGGACTCTCCACATCCCCGTGAATAAGTTTATAGATAAAAGTTGTGCCAAGCATCGTTCTACGGTTTACTAAGGATGGTAGATTAATTAGGAGAAGTCTACTAGAGTAGGATGGTAAAATAAGGCTTGCATTCCAGTTAAGGCCCCGTAGATCAAATAATAAAAAGTTATTTTGCACAGACTCTATCCGGTCTATATGTACACCATACTGAGGACTCCAAACTGCTGAACAGTACTCCAGGATTGGACGGACTAGTGAAATGAACAGAGTCTTTGTAACATTAGGATCATCGAATTCCTTTGACCACCTTTTAATAAATCCAAGTACTCCCCTGGCTTTATTCACCATAGAAGTAATATGGTCACAAAACTTAAGTTTTGGGTCAAGAAGGACGCCAAGGTCATCAACATGCGTAATTCTAGACAACGCACAACCACCCAGCGTATACGTTGCATATTGTGGGTTCACCCGAAAAAATGTCATTACTTTGCACTTAGCGCTATTTAAATCCAAAAGATTTTCACAACACCATGTTTAAAAAGCATTTAGGTCAGATTGTAAGTCTGAACTGCTAGAAATTTCGTATATTGCAGGCATAACTTAACGTCATCTGCGTACATAAGGACACGCGACTTTGTCAAGACTAGAGGGAGATCGTTTATAAATAAAGTAAAAAGAAGTGGGCCAAGGTGGCTTCCTTGTGGGACGCCTGAAGTAACTCGAATGAAATCAGAGACCGAGTTTTTAAAAAGGACTCGTTGAGTCCTACCACTTAGATAACTTGAGATCCATGTTAGAAGATCACATGGAAACCCTAATAAGTCTAGCTTTAATACAAGAAGCGAGTGATTTACTGAATCAAACGCTTTACTAAAATCAGTGTAAACTACGTCAGTCTGCATGTTCTTTCTAAAGCCATTTATTACAAAAGACGTTAGCTCCAAGAGGTTTGTCGTCGTAGATCTTCGCCTTATAAATCCATGTTGACATGGAGATATAATCGATCTACAAAGATGTTGCAAATGGGGTGTAATAGTGTTTTCGAAAAGCTTTGGGATGACGGATAATTTGGATATGCCTCTGTAATTACTTGTATTGCATTTATTTCCTTTCTTATGAAGGGGAATAACAAATGACTCCTTCCAAATAAGTGGGAAATGAGATGTTTTTAAAGACAAGGTAAACAATTTGTACAGAGGTCTACTCAGAGTTTCAGAACAGTATTTAAGCACGCAGCCTGAAACTCCGTCCGGACCCGGTGAATAGACTGGCTTAACTTTATGGAGATCCAAAAGAAGGGAGCTTTCGCTTAACCTCGGACAAAAAATCAAGTTCGACTTGGATAGGGAATTTGAATAAGACGGATTTGGACGGGATGAACCAGAATATGTTGTCTGGAAAAACTGGGCAAATAGATCGGCAATTGCCTGATCAGAATTTGCCGTAGAGTTTTCGAATGATAATGATGCAGATTGTGAACCGCACATTTTAAATTTATTGAAAAGTCTGGACTTAATATTTTTTAGGTGTGACAACTCTTTATTAAACCTCGGAGGTTTATTTGAAATTGACGGATAGTATAACGGAACACACAGATAAAAGAAGGAATTCAATGCATTATAAAGGATATTAACGGCCTCAGCCACGTTAGTGCATGAATAAAATTCGGACCAGTCATAGCCGGATATAAAAGTATTTAAAAGATGAAAGTTTGCCTTACGAAAGCAGCGGATTCGTTTAACCGACTTTTCGGATTTTTTATTCAGCTCTGTTTTTGCGTCTACAGTCAGCTCTAGAGTTGGATGATAAGGATCTTCCGGTTGTGTAAGTGGTGATGTTCTTGATAGGCAAACGCCTTCTGAATTTGAAACAAAACACAAGTCCAGTAAACGTCCTAAGGAGTTCTTAACATGGTTCACTAGGGATAGCGCAATGTCAAGCAAGCCGTCAATAAAGTCATGCTGTGCTAAAGGAAGTAAAATGTTAGAGTTTTCGTCAGGAGACCATGTCGCACCAGGTATATTAAAATCACCCAATACTATTAACTGATCTCGATCTGACAGTTTTTTGAAAATGGACTGAATAACGGAAAGGTGATTTGCGTAAATAGGGAACTCAGATGATGGTGGGATATATGAACAAGTAATATATACAAAACTACCGGGAAACGATCATTTTATACCTAGGAATTCGATGTCATAAAATTCTTCGAAAGTTAGTAATTCAGATTCAATCAGAACTCCACCTCCCCGTCTGGACTGACGATCAAGCCTATAAATTGTGTACGTACCCGGGAGAATTTCGGAGCTAAGAATATCCGGCCTTAACCAGGTCTCTGTACATACCATAATATGAAAAACTATCCGAATACAATTTAGTCAACTTACTAAGTAAGCCTCTTGTATTCTGATAGCAAAGAAGAAAAGAGGTGGCTAGTTTTTTGGGACAGAAGAGGATGTGGAGGGCGCTGGGGATGGTTTTTTAATGGTATTTTCCATTTCCTCTTAACTATTCTTTTTTCTCTTAGCTTCGTACTCTTTTACAAATATGCCCTCGGGCCAGAAACTGGTGGAACACACAGATGCAAAAAGAGCACAAGGAATACCAATCTTAAATGATGATACTTTCCTAGCATAAGAAAATTTAATTTGTTCGACCTTCAAATCATCAACTTGGATTTTGGTACGGATATAAGCCGTAATATCCAGTGATGAGAGGTCTGGGGCGAGCCGTGAAACAAATACATGTTTTAGCTGGGGCACCCGAACACAAGTAACCGTTTTTGGTACAACACATGCAACCCTTTTTGGTACTACAGAATTTGTATCTGTACTACCAGTATCGGCCGGTAATCTGGACGTTAAGTCTACATGAGGTGTTGGGGCCACTACTTTATTTTGATCGGACAGAGCGGAAGTACCTAGCGGCGCCACATCGGTTCCAGCAACTTCGGGTACCGAATCACTTTTTGCCCCCGATCTTAGTACCATTTGAGTGGCGCCTAAGATTGGCAGCTGAGCTGGAATCGAATCGCGGGCAACAGGTTGCACGGCACCTGCCATAGAATGCCCACCGACCGCGACTTTGGTAAATCGGGCTCAGCTAGCATGCGACTAGTGAGCTGCGATTCAAGCGCCACGAGCAGGTCCGTATTTTTACGACAGTTCCGGATTGATTCCGTAACACTGCTTTTTGTGAGCCGCCTAATAGATATTGCCTGGTTCTCGTATACGATACATTCATCGCAGTAGTAGCGTAAGCCACTCCTCTTATCGATGGCATCGCGAACCAGGCCAGAATAGCCAAGACACTTTGCGTGATAAATTTTATCACATGTATGGCAGGGAATACTTTGCTGTCCAGCCGAGATAACTTTCTTGCAATTTTTTAAAGAACAGAAAGCCATTATTACTGACCACGGACCACTGTGCACTATAGTGGACAAAAAAAAATCAAACGCGCTCAAGAACTTTTTAATAAGAGAACAAAGGAAGCGACAGAGCGGGAGCGAAACACCGAATAACTTTGATGTTAGGCACCACGAAACGAGATAGAAACGAAAAGAGAGAGAGAGCGGGATTATTAACCGATTAACTCCTGTATAAAACACCTCTGAGAGATATTACCAACAATAGAAAACAATAACAACAAACCAGCACCGAATTAAATTATGATAAAAACTTTTTATTTTCTAAACACACGTTAATCACGATGCACTCGCGAAGCGAACGGAAAGTTGTTAGAAGACACTTAAAGGTGTAGAAACGTTAAACAGATTTAAATAAACGCCGGTGGTTTCAATAAGAAAAATGAAAATTCGGAGCGCAAAACAAAAACAGGGCCAACGGCAGGGAGACTTCCATGTCTGTATCCGCTGTTCCCACACCATAGTAAAGGGTTTTACGGATCCGATTTATAAACAAGTCGTGCTGCACAACCTGATAAATGAACAAATTTTTTAACAACTCTTTACACCAACTTGATTCCTACCTTTTTTGTTGGAGAAACCAGCTTACTGCGCCCCATTAGTATTAAAGGTTCACAGAAGAGCTGAATTCTTTCCTAAAATAATGAAATTTAAGTGAATTTAACACCTATCAAAGTTTTTGGTTGAGCTGTCAAAATATTGATGGCACTATCTATACTGCCGATGGATAGGCAACAGTTGCAGCTTATCAATTTGAAAATATATCGAAATAATATTGCCACCACTACCCTCCAAGTGTTTCCTCGGTGTTCGTCAAAATAGCGACGGTCAGTTAGCGACGGCGGGGAACAGAAATAGTTTTTATATTAAATATTTTATAATATTAGAATAATTTCTCCAACAAATTTTTTTGAAATATATATCTGATTGTAAGCATATATGTACGAGTTATAGCACAAGATTGAAGACCCAAAATAAAAAGTTAAAAATTTCTTACGATTTAGAGACAGGACAAATATCGAGCGTATAATTTAATTGGGGTTCACACAGCCAACATGCCTATAAAAACGACTATGTCTTCTTCTTTCGAGAGCTGAGAACAAATTGTGATAGTTTCTTTATCAGGACTTATGTAAATAATTAAGGTTAAACATATTTAATTTTTAATTTCTGTATTTTCCTTCATTGGCCATAACTTGATTCAAAATAAAAATTAATTCTTTGATGGTTAAATTATTAAATTGTTTCAAAGCATTTTTTCAGCCGTTCCACGGATAATACTCCGCGTCTCGCTATGGTGCTCTCGGGTCTGTTTCTGCTGTTATATCTGCATTGTATTTCTCCAGAACGCCAGAACGATCAGCCCAATCTTCTGCTCTTCCCAATTTTTTTAACTTCTATCCTTGACCTAGGAGAATCAAGGGACAAAGAGATAATCATAATTTAAGAGAGTCCGACAACTGCGTGATGCAAGATCTTAATTCAAGTATGAAATTCAATTTGGAATTTGTTTGAAAATCTGGTTTGATTGACAAAAATTGGATTTCTTTTAAAGCCTAGTATCCAGATCGACGAAAACCGAACGCCAGTCATGAGAGAGAGCGAGAGGCAAACAGCTGGCGTTCACTTTTCGTCGGGCCTTTTTTCACGTCGGTCTCCTGATCGACGAAAAAAATACCAAAAAATTCCATAGCGTTGCCAGTCTGTCTTTGGGTGAACCCTAGCGAAAAGATTAAAAAATTTAATCTTTTGGCGTGCGCTTCTCACTGAACATTATAAGAAATGGAGGGAAAAACTCCAAAAACTCACAAAAGTCGATTGCAGGTGTTTACATGTGAGGACAAAATAACATTAATACTATCTGTGGTGCCTCTTGTCAGAGCAAAATGTTTTTTAGGTCCAGAATGTACGAAAAAACACAATAAAAGTGCAGCTATGAACTTTAAATTGGCAAATAATTATCAGTAAATTAAAAAAAACAACTGTTAAATTTAAATTGTATTGATTTTTAATATCTTTGTACAGCGGCAGACTTGTCTTGCCAAGGTATTTGGTAATATCATTTAAAGGCTCTTTCCCGCAAATACGATATTTGAATTTTAACTGCTTGTCAACAAACCCAGCTGATTGACAGTACGACCGTAGCACGCTTAAATCTGATGAACTCTCGAAACTTTGGTCACACTGGAAAGATTAAAGTTTTTACGCTAGCATAATCGTTTGTCGATCTCGATACTAGGCTTAAGGGACAAACAGCTGGCGAACACTTTTCGTCAGGCCAATTTTTCACCTTCACAAAATCACATCGCGTGACCAACAACCTGAAATGAACTCGTAAAGCCTAGTACTCAGATCGACGAAAACTGTACGCCAGTCTTGAGAGGCTTTTTTTCACCTCTGTACTCAGATCGACGAAAAAAATACCAGAAAATTTCAAAGCGTTGCCAGTCTGCTGAAATGAACTTTGGGTGAACCCTAGCGAAAAGAATAAAAAATTGAATCTTTTGGCGTGCGCTTCTCACTGAACATTTTAGAAAATGCAGGGGAAAAATTTAAAAACCTGCAAAAGTCGATTACAGGAATTTACATGTGAGGACAAAATAAAATGAATACTATCTGGGGTGCCTCTTGTCAGAGCAAAATGTTTCTTAGGTCAAAAATGTACGAAAAAACACAATAAAAGTGCAGCTATGTACTTTAAATTAGCAAATAATTATCAGTAAATTAAAAAAACAACTGTTAAATTTAAATTGTATTGTTTTTTAATTTCTTTGTACAGCGGCAGACTTGTCTTGTTCAGGTAGTTGATAATATCTTTTAAAGGCTCTTTCCCGCAAATACGATATTTGAATTTTAACTGTTTGTCAACAAACCCAGCGATTGAAAGTACGACCGTAGCACGCTTAATTCTGATGAACTCTCGAAATTTTGGTCACACTGGAAAGAATAAAGTTTTACGCTAGCGTACTCGTTTGTCGAAAAGAATAAAAAATTTAATCTTAGGAACATTTTAAGATATGGAGGGAAAAAATAAAAAAACCTGCAAAAGTCGATTGCTGTAGATTACTTGTGAGGACAAAATAACATCAATACGATCTGTGGAGTCCCGCCCAGAATTGTGGAATTTGTCAAATAAAAAAGCCAACGGTTATTAATCTTATGGGGTGCCCCTTGTCAGAGCAAGGTGTTTCTTAGGTCAAAAATGTACGAAAAAACACTATAAAAAACTTGGAAAAATCGCATGTTAGAACTTAGTGCAGCTATGAACTTTAAATTAGCAAATAACTATCAGTAAATTTTTAAAAAACAACTGTTAAATTTAAGTTGTATTTTTTTTAATTTCTTTGTACAGCGGCAGACTTGTCTTGTCGAGCTAGTTGATAATATCTTTTAAAGGCTCTTTCCCGCAAATAAGATTTTTGAATTTTAATTGCTTGTCAACAAACCCAGCTGATTGACAGTACGACCGTAGCAAGCTTAATTCTGATGAACTCTCAAAAATGCAGCCACACTGTAAAGATTAAAGTTTTTCCGCTAGCGGATCTAAGTACTAGGCTTAAGCTGGTTAAATGCTTTTCTAGCTAATTTATCTAATTGTATAAAAATATGGTGGATATTTTTATTAACTTTGACGTTATAAGAATTTTGAGAGAGCAATATTCGATAATATTTTACCGAATATTTTTTGGTAATGGATATTATGATATTGTGGTTATTTTCTTTGGTGTATATTGATTACATTATAAGCAAACGACATTTCTTGGTTACATTGTTAACCAAGAAAGTTTGTTTCTTATGTAAAAAATTAACATTTTGCAAGTCATATTTTCATATTTGCTTTCTGTAAAATATTTATAATATGTTTAAGATCAGTGTAATGTTGCTCGATTGAATTCAAGTAAATTATAATATCGTTCATATAGACGTGACAGGATTTTTCAATATGTAAAAAATCAAATTGTTACTGGTGAATCTGTTTTTTCGATATCCGATTTTTTCATTAAAATTTGAGGTCTTAAGCCTAGTATCCAGATCGACGAAAACCGAACGCCAGTCATGAGAGAGAGCGAGAGGCAAACAGCTGGCGTTCACTTTTCGTCGGGCCTTTTTTTCACGTCAGTCCCCTGATCGACGAAAAAAATACCAGAAAATTCCATAGCGTTGCCAGTCTGTCTTTGGGTGAACCCTAGCGAAAAGATTAAAAAATTTAATCTTTTGGCGTGCGCTTCTCACTGAACATTATAAGAAATGGAGGGAAAAACTCAAAAAACTCACAAAAGTCGATTGCAGGTGTTTACATGTGAGGACAAAATAACATTAATACTATCTGGGGTGCCTCTTGTCAGAACAAAATGTTTTTTAGGTCCAGAATGTACGAAAAAACACAATAAAAGTGCAGCTATGAACTTTAAATTGGCAAATAATTATCAGTAAATTAAAAAAAACAACTGTTAAATTTAAATTGTATTGATTTTTAATATCTTTGTACAGCGGCAGACTTGTCTTGCCAAGGTATTTGGTAATATCATTTAAAGGCTCTTTCCCGCAAATACGATATTTGAATTTTAACTGCTTGTCAACAAACCCAGCTGATTGACAGTACGACCGAAGCACGCTTAAATCTGATGAACTCTCGAAACTTTGGTCACACTGGAAAGATTAAAGTTTTTACGCTAGCGTAATCGTTTGTCGATCTGGATACTAGGCTTTATTAAATTTTCTTTTAACATTCTATCGACTTCTTTATTTACGAAATCTGAGACTGAGGTTTGGTTTTTCAATACTTGTGTTAATTTCGCCTAGAATGTCAGTTTCAACTGGAATCCCTAAATCTATATCAAAATCTCTTAATTAATTAGAGCTTAAAATATTAATATTAATTTTGTTGATTTCCAAATATATATATTTTGTTTTTATTATTTAAGACGTTTTTGGCGACGAGTGCACTTCGAAGGGATGCCACGGACATGGTGCAGGACATGTTAAATAGGTTTGAAGCGTGGGCGTTGAGATGTAATATCGCTGTTAATCCTGCGAAGTCTTAGCATGTCAGTTTTTCGCTGAACAGGCTGAACACATATCGCCTTAAACTGGACGGGGTTCCCATCAAGCACTCTGCCACGATTAGGTAACTTGGGCTTACCTCAGACAGGCGACTTACCTAGAAACAGCATACTGGGACTGTGCTCGAGACTTTTAAAGGCTATTTTGACGCCTACCCTTTCTTGGTAAATCCGAAGTAATAGTGATGAAAGTGGTGATTTTCCCCACCTTGATGTGAAGACTATTTGAATTCCCCGCCTGACTTGTGTAAAAGATGTTCGCCAGACAGTTCCCCGAAGGACTTAACCTCTCCCCAGACTGTTTTCTCATAAAACTTTTCTCTTACAGCTCCTTGAAAGACTAGAACTTTCCCACGACTGTTTCCCCAAGTACTTTTCGTTCCAGGCCCTCCGGATCGTGGCCGTGCTGCTTCCCGTCGTGGTCCTGCTGCTGCGACGATGGCGACGGTGGCGGTAGTGGCGGTGTTTTTGCTGTCCGTGTTGCCGGCGACGGCGACGGCCACCATGGCAGCGATTAAGGCGGCGCACAATGGTCGATTTATCTGTTTTAGCTTAAGATTAAGCAAATTTTGAACTGTTAAAAATAGTAGAAGTTTTGTTTTCTACCGATAGTAAAATAGTCATGTATCGAAAAAAAAATACTAACACTGAAAAATTCGATAAACAAGATCAGCTGTTAGCCCTCAAAGGTAACATATGGTAGCACTAAACTTCTCAAAGCGTATAGCTTGATTGATGCACTTATTTTTATATTTGCGACATTTTGTTGTTCGTTTTCCTAAAGTTCAAGGTATGTAGTAAAATAAAATGAATGTTTTGTGCCCTGTGAGTAGATGTTGTATTCGTAGTTTTAGTTCAAATCCATCAATGTTTGTAGCCCACTTTTTGAAAGAAATCTTCAGCTTCTGTAGACTAAAACTTTGTGAAGCCCGACCCGGCCCGCAAAAAGTGAATATCTGTGGTAAACTATAGTTCGTCCAGTGTGTAAATTATTCAAGATCAGCTGCCCTTACGTGCCCCTGCTAAAGTTTGGGATATTTTCAGCAATCATGTCGGTCTGCAAACAAGAACTTTTTGCAGTATGGCATGGGGAAACAGACGCCACGAAGAAGAATACTGCACTAGTTGAGCATATTTTTGAGAATATTCTAGACAAATTTAAATGTTATAAGCGGATTTGAATTTTATACATTGCGGCGACTGTGGCGGCGGTGGTGACTGTGGTGGCTGTGGTGGCGGCACCCAAGGCTACTGCTGCAATGCTGGCTGCACCCACAGCAAGGCCTCTTCCGCCTCGGCCTGATCCAGCCACTCTTTGGCCGCGGCGGCCGCCCGTACCACTGCGCGCTGCGCGAACACCAGCCGCACGACGTTCGCCCTTGCCGAATGAATTTTCCGCAGCTTCCCGGCCTCCCCGAAGGCGCCACGTCTCCCAGCCGGTTTTTTCCGAACCCGGCTGCGGCTCTCCTAATCCTTCCGATCCGGAAGACCATCCGGGCATTCGCTGCCTGACGTGGCTTGTTGTTCTCGTCCGCCAACACCTCCGTGCTCACCGTTTCCGTCCCGGGATCCGCCTCGCCGGTATCCTCCTCCTCTGATGACATGGCGATCACCTCCTCCTATGCCTGCTCTGCCGGCAGGACGCCAGACTTGTCCTTCGACCGCAGAAGATTTCCTTCAGCTTCTGTGCGTTTTCGGACGGAGTTTGTGTTTGCCTTCCGGTTCCGGTTGTTTCTTCGTCGTACAGTGCGTTGGGTAACCTGGGTTCCCTTCCTTGGGTGATGAAAGCCGTCGAAAATTTTCGGAAGTTGATGCACTATGATCAGCGCAAACAAGTGGCCCTTACGACACCAAGCAGTGGTTGTTACGCGCGGAGCCTAATAGGCGTAAAAACGAGATGGTGAGAAGTTAAAAAGGACAATGTAGAAGCGGACAGACTAAGATTAGAAATACGTACGAGACTAATACTAATACTAATTTTGTGCTAAGTAAGATAAAATTAATGCTTTTAGGCTTGGCAAAGAGTCGGTAATATGGTATAGTCTGTTATAGTCGTTACACAGTACTCTAAACGGTTCATGCATATCAAAGTTAGATCTACAAATATTTAAAGTAAGAGGAACATAGTTCCTGGTAATTCTATTAGGCACGGAGAAGCTTATGCGACCCAGTAACTCGGGACTCTCCACATCCCCGTGAATAAGTTTATAGATAAAAGTTGTGCCAAGCATCGTTCTACGGTTTACTAAGGATGGTAGATTAATAAGGAGAAGTCTACTAGTGTAGGATGGTAAAATAAGGCTTGCATTCCAGTTAAGGCCCCGTAGAGCAAATAAAAAAAGTTATTTTGCACAGACTCTATCCGGTCTATATGTACACCATACTGAGGACTCCAAACTGCTGAACAGTACTCCAGGATTGGACGGACTAGTGAAATGAACAGAGTCTTTGTAACATTAGGATCATCGAATTCCTTTGACCACCTTTTAATAAATCCAAGTACTCCCCTGGCTTTATTCACCATAGAAGTAATATGGTCACAAAACTTAAGTTTTGGGTCAAGAAGGACGCCAAGGTCATCAACATGCGTAATTCTAGACAACGCACAACCACCCAGCGTATACGTTGCATATTGTGGGTTCACCCGAAAAAATGTCATTACTTTGCACTTAGCGCTATTTAAATCCAAAAGATTTTCACAACACCATGTTTAAAAAGCATTTAGGTCAGATTGTAAGTCTGAACTGCTAGAAATTTCGTATATTGCAGGCATAACTTAACGTCATCTGCGTACATAAGGACACGCGACTTTGTCAAGACTAGAGGGAGATCGTTTATAAATAAAGTAAAAAGAAGTGGGCCAAGGTGGCTTCCTTGTGGGACGCCTGAAGTAACTCGAATGAAATCAGAGACCGAGTTTTTAAAAAGGACTCGTTGAGTCCTACCACTTAGATAACTTGAGATCCATGTTAGAAGATCACATGGAAACCCTAATAAGTCTAGCTTTAATACAAGAAGCGAGTGATTTACTGAATCAAACGCTTTACTAAAATCAGTGTAAACTACGTCAGTCTGCATGTTCTTTCTAAAGCCATTTATTACAAAAGACGTTAGCTCCAAGAGGTTTGTCGTCGTAGATCTTCGCCTTATAAATCCATGTTGACATGGAGATATAATCGATCTACAAAGATGTTGCAAATGGGGTGTAATAGTGTTTTCGAAAAGCTTTGGGATGACGGATAATTTGGATATGCCTCTGTAATTACTTGTATTGCATTTATTTCCTTTCTTATGAAGGGGAATAACAAATGACTCCTTCCAAATAAGTGGGAAATGAGATGTTTTTAAAGACAAGGTAAACAATTTGTACAGAGGTCTACTCAGAGTTTCAGAACAGTATTTAAGCACGCAGCCTGAAACTCCGTCCGGACCCGGTGAATAGACTGGCTTAACTTTATGGAGATCCAAAAGAAGGGAGCTTTCGCTTAACCTCGGACAAAAAATCAAGTTCGACTTGGATAGGGAATTTGAATAAGACGGATTTGGACGGGATGAACCAGAATATGTTGTCTGGAAAAACTGGGCAAATAGATCGGCAATTGCCTGATCAGAATTTGCCGTAGAGTTTTCGAATGATAATGATGCAGATTGTGAACCGCACATTTTAAATTTATTGAAAAGTCTGGACTTAATATTTTTTAGGTGTGACAACTCTTTATTAAACCTCGGAGGTTTATTTGAAATTGACGGATAGTATAACGGAACACACAGATAAAAGAAGGAATTCAATGCATTATAAAGGATATTAACGGCCTCAGCCACGTTAGTGCATGAATAAAATTCGGACCAGTCATAGCCGGATATAAAAGTATTTAAAAGATGAAAGTTTACCTTACGAAAGCAGCGGATTCGTTTAACCGACTTTTCGGATTTTTTATTCAGCTCTGTTTTTGCGTCTACAGTCAGCTCTAGAGTTGGATGATAAGGATCTTCCGGTTGTGTAAGTGGTGATGTTCTTGATAGGCAAACGCCTTCTGAATTTGAAACAAAACACAAGTCCAGTAAACGTCCTAAGGAGTTCTTAACATGGTTCACTAGGGATAGCGCAATGTCAAGCAAGCCGTCAATAAAGTCATGCTGTGCTAAAGGAAGTAAAATGTTAGAGTTTTCGTCAGGAGACCATGTCGCACCAGGTATATTAAAATCACCCAATACTATTAACTGATCTCGATCTGACAGTTTTTTGAAAATGGACTGAATAACGGAAAGGTGATTTGCGTAAATAGGGAACTCAGATGATGGTGGGATATATGAACAAGTAATATATACAAAACTACCGGGAAACGATCATTTTATACCTAGGAATTCGATGTCATAAAATTCTTCGAAAGTTAGTAATTCAGATTCAATCAGAACTCCACCTCCCCGTCTGGACTGACGATCAAGCCTATAAATTGTGTACGTACCCGGGAGAATTTCGGAGCTAAGAATATCCGGCCTTAACCAGGTCTCTGTACATACCATAATATGAAAAACTATCCGAATACAATTTAGTCAACTTACTAAGTAAGCCTCTTGTATTCTGATAGCAAAGAAGAAAAGAGGTGGCTAGTTTTTTGGGACAGAAGAGGATGTGGAGGGCGCTGGGGATGGTTTTTTAATGGTATTTTCCATTTCCTCTTAACTATTCTTTTTTCTCTTAGCTTCGTACTCTTTTACAAATATGCCCTCGGGCCAGAAACTGGTGGAACACACAGATGCAAAAAGAGCACAAGGAATACCAATCTTAAATGATGATACTTTCCTAGCATAAGAAAATTTAAATTGTTCGACCTTCAAATCATCAACTTGGATTTTGGTACGGATATAAGCCGTAATATCCAGTGATGAGAGGTCTGGGGCGAGCCGTGAAACAAATACATGTTTTAGCTGGGGCACCCGAACACAAGTAACCGTTTTTGGTACAACACATGCAACCCTTTTTGGTACTACAGAATTTGTATCTGTACTACCAGTATCGGCCGGTAATCTGGACGTTAAGTCTACATGAGGTGTTGGGGCCACTACTTTATTTTGATCGGACAGAGCGGAAGTACCTAGCGGCGCCACATCGGTTCCAGCAACTTCGGGTACCGAATCACTTTTTGCCCCCGATCTTAGTACCATTTGAGTGGCGCCTAAGATTGGCAGCTGAGCTGGAATCGAATCGCGGGCAACAGGTTGCACGGCACCTGCCATAGAATGCCCACCGACCGCGACTTTGGTAAATCGGGCTCAGCTAGCATGCGACTAGTGAGCTGCGATTCAAGCGCCACGAGCAGGTCCGTATTTTTACGACAGTTCCGGATTGATTCCGTAACACTGCTTTTTGTGAGCCGCCTAATAGATATTGCCTGGTTCTCGTATACGATGCATTCATCGCAGTAGTAGCGTAAGCCACTCCTCTTATCGATGGCATCGCGAACCAGGCCAGAATAGCCAAGACACTTTGCGTGATAAATTTTATCACATGTATGGCAGGGAATACTTTGCTGTCCAGCCGAGATAACTTTCTTGCAATTTTTTAAAGAACAGAAAGCCATTATTACTGACCACGGACCACTGTGCACTATAGTGGACAAAAAAAAATCAAACGCGCTCAAGAACTTTTTAATAAGAGAACAAAGGAAGCGACAGAGCGGGAGCGAAACACCGAATAACTTTGATGTTAGGCACCACGAAACGAGATAGAAACGAAAAGAGAGAGAGAGCGGGATTATTAACCGATTAACTCCTGTATAAAACACCTCTGAGAGATATTACCGTTGGAGTGCGTGCCGTTCCAACAGCCCTCAACGACGAAGAGAAAGACTGAAAAGAGGGGCAATAGAAAACAATAACAACAAACCAGCACCGAATTAAATTATGATAAAAACTTTTTATTTTCTAAACACACGTTAATCACGATGCACTCGCGAAGCGAACGGAAAGTTGTTAGAAGACACTTAAAGGTGTAGAAACGTTAAACAGATTTAAATAAACGCCGGTGGTTTCAATAAGAAAAATGAAAATTCGGAGCGCAAAACAAAAACAGGACCGTTCACTGTGAAGACGTTCGAATTCATATACCGTGGTTGCCACGCTCGTGTTCACGGCCAACTGCAACTCCGGCCATTTTTCGTCCCAGGTCCTCTGGTCTGCCCCGTATAGGGCCTGGCGTGTATAGGGCCGTAAACTGGTGTCGGACACCTAACTCACCCAGGAATTTTTTAAACGCTGTAACGAACTGATTTTACGGTCTGCTCGCTACGAGTATCGTGCGGCTGGGTCAGAAGATGTGTGTTGTTCGTCCCACCAAATTTATATGAACGTGATCGCCCGATTGTCTAGAACGCTCTATCTTTATTCGCCGACTTGGCCCTCGGCCCGGGACTAATGGGGACAAGCTGGTATCTCAACGGCTTCTCCGATGAGTCGTGGTTGCTCCACCGTCGCTCTCCGCTGCCTCGTTTCTCGCTGGTCCGGAACGCCTCCGTTGTCTTTGGCCTCGGGGCTGTGGGGGTCTAGGGATGCGTTACCGTTCCCAGACTAGGGTGAACAGGCACTGGGCTCTCAAGGCATACGCCTTTCGCAGCCACAGCCTCCTGTCCCTGGATCTGTCCCGGCCGGTCACACCAGACGCCTACACAGTTTCTACTTGACGGTTCAGGCGTACGCCGGAAAGCCGCCAATGCAGTCCCTGTGGCAGGACGCTAGGTTCACGACGAACGCTTCCGCCTTCGCCTATTAGCCGTAGACTCGATACGTTTGAATATGGCTTGGTTGCTGCTGGGCCTGCGATGACTGCTCGTCGTTTCTTGTGTTCTTGATGTCCTTGCTCACGGCGCGATATCCTGGCTCTGCTGTCTGCGTGTCCTTGCAGGACTAGGTGCAGCGGGTCTTTGGCTCTCGGGATTCGGTCAGCTGCTTTTCTAGGACTCTGGCGGTGAACTGCTGTGCTCTCGACGCATACGCCTCTCGAGACACCCGTGATTCAGACGCGCGTCCTTCGTGGCTAGTCGCACCAGGGCCTGCACAATTCTCGCCTGTCGGTTCAGGCGTACGCCGGAATTCGACAAGGCAATTGCTTTCGCACGGCCGTTAGTTCTGGACAACTTCTCTTTCGAGCCCACGGTTCCTTGTCGGAGGACTCTTTCTATTCACTTCTGTCGGACTCGCCGAGCAATACGCCAAGCTCACGTCGCGACAAGAATTAGAACAAAGCGCCTGGATTTAGCCGCGTGATGCCTCAAGGACCTCAGCTACCTGTTTCTCAGCTCGGAGACTTCAACTCTAAGTCCCGAACGTCTTGATGTAGCGATCTTGCTCCTGTTGACTCAACGCGGCTCTGCTTCCTCCTGATGTTGACTTGACTTGTGTTGTTCACTGATGTGCTGCTTGTCTACTGATCTTGCTGGATTGACTCCTTGTGATCGACTGATCCCGCTTCCTGCACTCGGCCTGCTTATATAGGCCGGCGTATCCCGTTAGTTCTTGGCTTCTCCTTTTTCGGATTTGCGCACAGCACCATACTAGGGTCCAAAGTCCGCCGTGTTTTACCGTTACTCCTTCTCTCCAAACTCTCTCTTTTTCCTCGTTCTCTCCAAACTCTCTCCAGCCGTATTCTCCAAACTCTCTTCTCGTTTCTCTCCAAACTCTCTCCAGCTGCATTCTCCAAACTCTCTCCAGCTGTACTCTCCAAACTCTCTCCAGTTGTAATCTCCAAACTCTCATTTATTTGTGATCAGTTATTTAACTCCTCACATTCTCCCCTTTCTTCGGGAACGAAATGAGACTTGCACCTCTTCTCCGGCTGTTATCTTGGAGTTCTCTCTAGATCCGCTGTTCCGGATCGCTGATGTTGGTCCTCCTTCCCTCGACGTCGCTCCTTCTCGTTTTATGTATTTCCCGCCCCAAGATGTTTCCCCCATAGACTTGATCTTCTTCTCTCCGGCTGTTTTCCTTGTAAATCCTTGTGGCCTTCGAGTCCTCTTGCTCCTTCAAATGGTTCCCTCGACGCTCACAGCTCGTACCTGAGTTCCACAGCGCCGATGCTCCATTCCTTTTCCCGCCCAAGATGTTTCCCCCATAGACTTCTCGCGTTCTTCGTATCTCCTTTGAATGTCCCGCCCAAGATGTTTCCCCCTTGTGCTTCGCGTTCTAAGCATCTCCTTTCCTTCGTTGTCTGGTCACACTACCGTCTTCCCGATCGGTTTTCCAGCCGATCTCGATGATTTGAATTATCGCAGCGTTGCCATCCGGTGGTGGCGATATTTTTTTTTGTGTGACCCTTCCTGTGCCGCCATCTCCAGTGTTCTGTGCCCATCGATCGACACTTTCGTCCAGTGCCAATCGACCGCTTATTTATCAAAGCGCCCCCATCCCTTTATGAGCGACATGACAAAAAGGTTTCAAAGGTAAGTTTTTTCCTTTCTTTCTCCACTTTCACCCTTCTCACTTTTTTACTCTCTCTTTTAGCCTTTTGCCCTCCAGTCGCCCTTGGCCGTAGGGCCTCGATGTCGTATACGGGAGGACCGATGCCGCTTGTTTTATTTTGTGTTATTTGTTTGCTTGTATTGTGCGCGTTTGTTATGTTTTCTGTGCCCGTGTTTTCTGTGTTTCCTGTGCCAGGGTTTTCTGTGTTTATATATTTTCTTATTTATTATTTTTATTTATTTTTTTTTTTTAATTACTCGCATCGTACGGTGCAGCTCTGCTGTGCCGTCTCTCCCCTTTCTTCGGCAGCCAGTAGCTTCAGCCTGATCTACTCCGTATAGAGTCTACTGACGCTACGGGTTTGGCGTTGCTGCTCATGCTTTATAAGCCTATTCCACGCGGCTTATAGGCGGATGACTCGGGCGTATGCCCGACGCCAAATCCGACTGCCTCGTTGGGATTTTTATGCAACCTTTCTTTTCCTTAGGTATCCTATTTACGCGGCGTATAGGCGGATGACTCGGGCGTATGCTCGACGTTGAATCCGACTGCCTCGTTGAATGGGTCCCCCTTTTTTTTGTTACACCTTATCTATGCGGCGTATCGATTGATAACTCGGGCGTATGCCTGACGCTGAATCCGTCTGCCTCGTAGTCGGGGTCCCTAGCGTCCTTTTCCATTTATATTCAGTGTCTTATCCTTGTTATTGTCCTTTCTGCGTAGCGTATGGATGACTCTTGTTTCGGCCTGACGCCTAATCCTGTTGCCTCGCAGTCTGTATCAATGTGAAATCCTTGTCCTAGTCCTCCGATGTGTCCGCCGTCTGCTCTTGTGCCGTTTCTGTTTGCTGCTGCTTAAGCTCGCCAATGTGAATCGTCCGCTCTTTCTTCGAATGTGTGTGGCGTATTTTGCAGATTACCGGCGAGACGAAATCTACAACCTGGTAAGGACCATCGTACCTCGGGGCTAGTTTTGCAGCAAACCCTTCGGCGGCTTTGGATAGGTGGTGTTCTTTGGCCCACACTATGCTGCCCACCTCTGGTGTCCACTGCCTCCTCCTCAGATTGTAATGTCTGGCTTGGTCCTGGGATGCTTTTTCCATATTTCGCCCTACTATTTCGAAGATTTCTTTCAACTTGGCGGCCTTCTCATCTGGCGTCTCTGTGTTTCTCCCAGAGCCTAACGTTTCTTTGTCATATAATGCGTTTGGCAGACGGGGTTCCCGGCCTTGTGTGAGAAACGCTGGGAAGTATCCAGTTGATTCAGATATGCTTGAGTTCACTGCTAGCATAATCTCTGGCCAGTTCTCGTCCCAAATTCTGTGATCTTTTCCTGCGAATTGAGCTATCATCGTCTTCACCGTACGGTTAGCCCGTTCTGTTGGGTTTTCCTGCGGTGTGTAGGGTGCCGTGAATTGTTGTTTTATTCCCATTTCGCTAAGAAATCTTTTAAAGGATCGACTGGTGAACTGTACTCCGTTGTCGGTTATCACTATCTTTGGAGCCCCGAACCTTGATATTATGCGTTCTCTGAACGCCTTCTGTAGGGTCTCTGCCGTTGCTGTTCGTAGTGGTACAATTTCCGTCCATTTAGAAAACCGATCAACTAACACCAATATCATTTGATTTCCATGCTTTGATCTAGGCAGTCGCCCGACGAAGTCCGCACATACTGTTGCCCATGGTTCCTCTGGTACCTGAGCTAGCATTTTCCATGCAGCCTGCAGCTGATTGGGCTTGTATTTTAGGCAAACTTCACACTTGCGTACGTGGATCCTGGCGTCTCTGTGCATTCCTGGCCAGTAGTATCGGGTTGCCAGGCGTGCTATTGTTCTTCTACTCCCAACATGGCCAGCGGATGGGGAGTCATTGTTGTCTTCTAGGACGGCTTGTCTTAGACCCTGCGGAACGCACAGCTTCCAAGCCACGACATCTTCATAGCCCGCTCTGTGAGGAATGTGCCTATATAGTGACTCGCCTTCCATTACATAATCTGGATATTTTTGTGGTTGTGCTCTTATTTTCTCCAACATACTCCTGATCCAGCTGCAGCTATTGGTAGGTTCTGATGCGTCTTTTATGGCCCTAAGTGTCTCCGGCAACGGTTGTCGGGATAAGGCGTCTGCTACTACGTTCAGTTGTCCTTTCCTGTACGCTACCTCGAAGTCGTACTGCTGTAATTCCAGGGCCCATCTTGCTATCGTTCCGGACGGGCTTTCTATGCTGTTTAACCACTTTAAAGCCATGTGGTCTGTAACCACTTTAAAATGGTAGCCCTCCAAGTACGGCTTCAGCTTCCTGATTGCCCACACGATTGCCAAGCACTCTTTTTCAGTAGTGGAGTAATTTTTCTCCGCGCCGTTCAGTGTCCGGCTTGAGTAAGAGATGACCCTTTCGCCGTCCTCTGTCTCTTGAGTCAGGATTGCACCTAACCCATAGTCGCTGGCGTCCGTCTGAAGGATGAACCTTTTCTCAAAATCTGGGCACGCCAGCACTGGATCGGCTACTAATCGTGCCTTTACCTCTTCGAAGGCCTGTTGGTGTTCCGGCGTCCATGTCCACTTTGTGCCTTTGCGTAGAAGATCGTTCAGTGGTCTAACTATACGCGCAAAGTCTGGCACAAATCGTCGATACCATGAGGCTACGCCTAGGTATTGCCGTAGTTCGCGTACTGTCGACGGTGGCTCTAGTTCGGCTATGGCTGCTACCTTTTCGGGATCTGTGCCTATCCCTTCGCTAGTAACGCGGTGTCCTAGGTAAAGCAATTCTTGCTTGAAGAATTTGCATTTATCGGCGTTTATTCTCAAATTTGCTTCCTTTAGGCGCCTGAACACTTCTTTTAGGTTCTCCACGTGTTCTTTCAGTGTGCGTCCGATCACAATGATGTCATCTTGGTATGCAAACGCGTATGGTGACATCTCCGGGCCGATTACCTGATCCAGAGCCCTTTGGAACGTGGCCGATGCTGAATGTAGTCCGAAAGGCACTACTTTCCATTGGAACAAGCCTTTGGCGGGTACTGTAAACGCCGTGAATAGCCTACTATTTATCTTTAGAGGGATTTGCTAATATCCGTCTTTCAAGTCTAGACTGCTTATGTTTCGGGTAGGTATCTTTTATAGACTATGCGTTTATTTGTCTGAAATCAACGCATAGTCTCCACTTGCCCGTTTTCTTTTTCACCATTACGATGGGCGAGCTGTATGGACTTCTTGAATGTTCTATGAAGCCCATTTGCAACAGCTCGTCCTCCTTTGCGTTGATCTCTCCTTGGACTCTTGGGTTCTTAGGATAATACCTCTGACTTGTCGTCTTTCATGATGATTTGGTGCTCGGCCACTGTAGATGTTCCTGACATGGTGCTGAAATCTGCTAGCTGTTTGTCGAGGAATTTCTCAATGTCCTCTTCATCACTTAAGTGTGAATCTACAGCCACCGACAGCCTTTCTTCCAGACATCCATTGTGCCGTTTTCTTGCAGTTATTCGCAATTCATGCCCGGCACATTTTATTTTCGCCCTGGAAGGGTCTTCATCTCCAATTGTTTGTTTCCGAATTCCACTGAGATCTCGAGTTGTGAGCTTATTCTGCTGCATCTGCTGTCTGCCAACCTAACTTGCCGTCTTGTCCTTGTGATCCTTCCTGTGTCAGCCAGTGTATCCGCCAGCTCCTCGTTAATGAAGCTTGTCATGGCTCCCGTGTCAATTGTGGCCTTGTATGCGACACCTCCAATTTCAACGGACGCGGATAGCTGCTGCTCTTCCTCGATCAGTTTGCCAGTTAGTTTGGAGAGGAGGCACTTTGCGACCCCTGTGCGCCTCTCTGCGACTGGGATCGCTGCCCATTTACCGCTTTGTGGCAGCACTCTACGCTCGTGACGCCAACTTTGCCCCAGAAAGGTAATCTTTGGCTTCTGCATCCACGTGCCCAGTGTTCGTGTCCTCCACAACGGCGACATGCCTCCTATGGGTTCATTATGTGGGTCTGTGCATTGGTGGCTCTTGGCATTGAGTTGTGTGTCATCTGAGTGGTGTTTGGTGGCCTCCATAATGTGTTCATTGGTTGTCTTTGTTGTGTTACATTGGCCGGTGTCCACTGGGCATAGGACGGTGTTTGGTTTACCGTGCTGTCTTCACATCTCCTGCATGTAGTTTGTGGTGATGGTGCCGTTTTGTTTCGTGAAAACTTGTCGCTCTTTGTCCAGTTCTTCGTACTCGTCAGCCAGGATCATTAATGTGTCCAGATCATCCACCCTGTACGTTCTTAATGAAATTCTCAGGTCTGGTGTGCAGTTGTCCTTGATTATCTCTGGGGTTTCTTTTGGCGAGTACCCGAGTGGCCACATCAAAGTCTGCATGTCCACCATGTAATCTTTGAACGGTTCCCTGAACCCCTGTTTCCGCTGTTTTACCTTGTCTGCCAACTTCGAGAAGAACCCTCTCGTCAGAAAGTATGTCTGGAAACTTTCCCTGAACTCTCCCCATGTCTACCATGTAATCTTTGAACGGTTCCCTGAAACCCTGTTTCCGCTGTTTTACCTTGTCTGCCAACTTAGAGAAGAACCCTCTCGGCAGAAAGTATGTCTGGAAACTTTCGCTGAACTCTCCCCATGTTCTCCAGTGTTTATTGTTTGAAATAGAGCATTTCAGTGCTTTGCCTTGCAATAGCTCTGGCATTGCACGTGGGATCATGTTCAGGTTCAGACCAAAGACCAATATAATCTCTAAGATGCGTAACGCCATACGATTTTTTTGCACATAAATTTTTTGTGCTGGCTTTTCAACTGGCTTATCGCTCTCTTGCCCAAAAGCCAGCTCTAGAGCCAGCCGCTCTCTTGCACGCATACTGTGACAGCCGACGACTGTATGTGTGCAAGTTATCCAACCCGTGAAACGGTTCCACTTATGGAACTAATAAACAAATTTTTAAATTCAATTATCAAACGGTTCCACTTATGGGATTAATAAACAAATTTTTAAATTCAATCTGAGCTACATTGCCTTTGCCTTTATTTATGATTCTGCCTTCGCCTTTTTCATTAACTTCGAAGGCCGCGCTTGACCGTTCTGCTAAGATAAATAAACCTATAGTAAAGTAAACAACAGCTTCCGTTCGAAGCCAAACTCTCACGTTCAAAGACAAAAGTATTGCGTTCCAATTTTTTAATCAAAATTGCATCGGTCAGCATAATTGAATTTCACAACGAGATGCGACAGTTTCAGCATAAGCTTTTATTTTAAACAAAAATCAAAGTTCTAGAAGCTTAAAAAAGAAAAGCTTCTGGCCGAGGTTCGTTGGAGAAGATTTTAGAATTAAGGAGTCAGTCTTATTCGGATTGAAACCGGGATCGGTCATAAGAAATAATAATAAGTGAAAGTGTCTTGATGTAATAAAGAGTTAGTGAATTAAGGTCTGCACCAATAAAGTGAAATTAAAAAATAAATTTTATATTTTTTTAATCAACCAATACGATCAAATTTAATTGGCGCCCAACGTGGGGCTGTGTCATTAAAAAGTTCCAAAAATAAAAATTTAATGAAAAACAAAGTTAAATTAACAACGGAACTCGCGCAGCCAAGAACTCAAATTTTTATTGGAAAAATTAAAACATCCAACACCAAACAGTGATCGTGTAATGGAAATCAATAAATGAAATAATCCATTAAGTTGATTAGTTGGTGGACTGAAGATCTAAATCTCAAACATCAAGAACACTATAAAAATAAAATAAATCGGAAAACCGCTAAAACCGCTAAAACAAATAAGACTACAAAACCAACCAAAAACAACAAGCAAATAATTAGACAACATATAACCAACCAAAGACAAATTGAAGGAAGGGCTGTAGGGCAATCCCTCGCCAACACTGGAAAAAATTTTTTAATCTCTGTCGACAACAAGAAGAACATCGCATAAATTGAAGGAAGACCCAATCGGACAGTATCGTGAGGATAAATATAATTTTACTTTAATTAAGGAGTTTGAAAAGAAAATTAATTTAAGACAAGCAAATTTTTTAAGAAATAACAGTGAGAATAAAAAAGAACAATCTGGAAAATTTAATAGATAGTTTCGGTGAATTAAATTTAAAAATGGCAACTGGAAGTTCAACTAATTTTTCTGCAGGTGGTTTAGCCACAGCCAGTAACCTAACTGTGGAATTAATTAACAGATTAATTAATGTTCAATTGAGCGAAGTAAGCAAAAAAATAGATGGTTTGGAAGAAAAGTTAGCAACAGACACAAACATAGTAGAGGACTATAAAATTCAAGAAGTTGACCCAAATATAAAATGTGAAACCACTCTTGAAGTAATTAAATCATTACCGAAGTTCACCGGGGAACCAACACAATACATAGGTTGGAGAGAAGCTGCAGAAACTGCAATGAGCCTTTATAAAATTCAAAGTCAGCAGTATTTTATCGCGTTAACAATTTTACGAAATAAAATCATGGGATCAGCCCATGACGCTCTTACCAATCATGGCACTGTTCTAAATTTTCAAGGAATTTTATCTAGATTGGATTTTATATATAGTGATAAACGACCAATCCATATTCTTGAGTCCGAATTAAGTATCCTTAGACAAGGTAGAATGACAGTTACTGAATACTATAATGAAGTTAATAAAAAAATGACTTTACTAATAAACAAAACTATAATGACATACGGAAAAGATAACATAATTACCAAAGAAACAAACAAAACAATAAGGAGCAATGCTCTACGAATTTTTATCTCTGGATTAAATGGTCCGATAGCAGAAACCCTTTTCTCATTAAATCCACCGGACTTGCCCAATGCGTTGGCAAAGGTCCAGGAATTAGAGTCAAACAATTTCCGAGCTCAATTTGCAAACAGATACTATGGCTTTAAAAATGAAAATAAAAATCAGGGAAATAATTTAAGATTTAATTCTAAACAAAACACTAATACTAAAGGGAACGGAAATAATTGGAATTATAATCAAAATAATAATCAGAATACCAATCAAAAAGAACAACCTGTCGAGCCAATGGATGTAGATTTATCGCTCCAATTTCAAAATAAGCCCAGAAATAATTGGCAGTCAAATAATAATCGAGGTAGATATAATAATTATTATCAAAATAATAATCGCACAAACTATTATCGTCCAAATCAAACCAAAGAGCAAACTCAAGCTCAAAAAAGGGAACTAGAAGGAACAGTTAATCAGCCTGCTAATAAGGTAACAAGATTAAATAATATCAATGAAGATCATTTTTTAGATCAGACCCCTACAGGGGAATGCCTTATCTAAAAAGAGTGGACAGAAAAACTAAGAAAGAGTTAAATATTTTAATAGACACGGGAGCAACGGCTTGCTATATAAAGAAGGGAATTTTTGAGAATAAAAATGAATTATCTATTTACAAAAAAGTATCTACAGTTCATGGGTATTCAATTATTAAATATTACCATTATATAAATATATTTGGAACAAGACATTTGTTCTATGAAATAGAAGGATTGGAATCTGACCTATTAATTGGGTTTAATTTATTAAGAAAAATCGGAGCAATTATAAATATTGAAAAGAGAGTGTTGGAGTATAAAGGGCATACAGAAAAGTTATTATATTACGATAGTGAGGAAAAAAATGAAACAAGTTTAATGGAAGTCAATAATACTCTTCCATTAAAAGAATTTATTTTAAAAAAATATTTTGATTATATAAGTTTCGAAAACACAGATTCTATATTTGTGGAAAGAAGCGAGAAAAGTTTGGGATCAACAAATCCTGAACCCGCCGACGATGAAATTTCCGTCAACAAAAAATTAAATAGTTTGGGATCAAAAAATCCTGAGCACGCCGACGATGTAGTTTCCGTCAACAAAAAATTAAATAGTTTGGGATTAACAAATCCTGAACACGCCGACGATGTAGTTTCCGTCAACAAAAAAATTATTGGTTTAGGATCTAAAAATCCTAAACACCCCGACGTCGATTTTTCCGTCAACAAAAGAATAAAAAAGCGAAATAAAATGAACAATATTAATATGACCAGTACAAATCGAATAGAAGTACTGGAGAAGAAAATAATTGACATAATCGAGGAGGAACACTCAAAAATAAATTTACAAATTCCATTTCGTACCGATATTCGGAGTGAAATAAACACCGAAAATGACAGGGCAATTTATAGTAAACAATATCCATATGCCTTATCAGTATCAGATTTCGTTAATACGGAAATCAATAAAATGCTTAAGGAAAATATTATAAGACCTAGTAGAAGTCCTTATAATTCTCCAGTGTTAGTGGTACCCAAAAAAGGTCAAAATGAAGATGGCAGTCTCAAACATAGATTAGTAATAGATTACAAAAAACTGAACGAAAACACTATACCGGACAGATACCCGATGCAAGACCCGTCTGTAATATTAGCTAATTTAGGAAAGGCTAAATACTTCTCAACAATTGATTTGGAATCTGGATTCCACCAAATTTTAATGAAAGATTCAGATATTGAAAAAACAGCATTTTCTATTAATAACGGAAAATTTGAATTTTTACGAATGCCTTTCGGGTTAACAAACGCACCCAGAATTTTTCAAAGAGCTATGGATGATATCTTAAGAGAACAAGTAGGAAAAACTTGCCATGTTTATATGGACGATATAATTATTTTTTCAAACACTATTGAACAACACTATGCTGATTTAATTAAAATAATTAATATTTTACAAAGAGCAAATATGAAAATTTCTCTCGAAAAATCTAAATTCTTTAAATTAGAAACCACATTTCTAGGGTACATTGTTTCTCATAATGTAATTAAAACGGATCCCGAAAAAATTGCCACAATTAAAAAATATCCGATTCCACGTAATATTAGAGAACTCCGAAGTTTTCTAGGTTTAACAGGGTATTACAGAAAATTTGTCCGTAACTATGCAAAAATTGCTAAACCATTAACAAAATATCTAGGAGGGGAAAATGGAAAGGTTTCTAAAAGAATGTCTACTAAAGTTTCAATACAGTTTGACGAATCAGCTGTACAAGCTTTCAACGAGCTAAAAGAGAATCTAATAGCACAACTCGAATTAATTCAGCCAGATTATAGTAAGAAATTCGTTTTAACTACAGACGCATCAGACGTAGCTATCGGGGCAGTACTTACACAAGATAATAAACCAATTACGTTTATTTCAAAAACATTAAATAAAACGGAACAACTTTATGCCACAAATAAAAAAGAATTGTTAGCTATAGTATGGGCTTTAAAAAATCTTCGGAATTATTTATATGGAGTAATTGGCATAGAAATACAAACGGATCATCAATCCTTATCGTTCACAATTTCGGATAAAAATCCAAACGTAGAGATGAAAAGATGGTATTCTTTCATTGAAAGTTTTACCCCAAAAATTATATACAAACCCGGAACAACAAATGTTGTAGCCGATGCATTATCACGAATACAAATAAATAATATTACAAACAGCGACATAGAAGTTTCTGAACAGTCAAACTCAGACCAAGACACACAGCATTCAGCTGAAAGTAGTTTTGAAAATGTAATACAAGAGACCCGTAAACCGTTAAATCAATTTAAACAACAATTGTTATTAACAACGGGGAGGTATACAATACATGAGTCACTGGACATTTTTGACAAGACAAGACACATAATCGAATATGATACAGTTGAGAATTTAATAAGCATATTAAGAGAGTATCTTCCACCTAACATAACGGTTGGAATTCATTGTAGTTTAGAAGATTTATATCATATTCAAGTATCTTTAAGAAATAGTTTTACTAACAAATTTCTTTTTACGCGATTATTTTTACAAGACGTAGAAAACGCCGAAGATAGAGCTATAATAATAGAGGAAACACACAATCGAGCTCATAGGGGACTAGACGAAAATCATAAACAAATCAGTAGATTATATTATTGGCCCAATCTATTTGTAAAACTAAAAGAATATATAAAAAATTGTAAAATTTGCAATGAGAACAAATATAACAGACACCCTATTAAAATTCCAATTGGGGAAGCCCCAGTCCCAACTAAAGAAGGCGAAAATTTACACATTGATATATATTATGCGCAAAGTTTAACTTTTTTAACTTGTATTGACGCGTACTCTAAATTCCTAGTAGTTAAAGAAATTCAGAATAAATTAAATATCGAAAATAAAGTAATGGAACTACTTCAACATTTTCCCCTAGCCAAAGTAATTATGACCGATAACGAACCGAGCTTTACCTCAGCTCAATTTAAATCTTTTGCACAAAGATGCGGAGTAACTCTACATTACGCAGACCCGAGGCACAGTACCTCAAACGGACAAGTGGAAAGGGCACATTCGACATTAACAGAATTAGCTCGCTGCATAAAAGAACAATTTAATTTAACTGACTATTCCGAAATCGTAATAAGAGCCGCTCAGGAATATAATCAGAGTATTCATTCCACAACAAACCAAAAACCTATTGACATTCTTTATAATAAAATCGAACACGATAATATTCCACAATTATTAAAAAATACACAGGAAAAAATGTTAGAAACACATAATGAAAACAGAAAAGAAAAACAATATCACGTAGGGCAAGTTGTTTATGAGAAGAAATATGGAGAAAGAAATAAACTTAAACCAAGATATAAGAAGCAAATAGTTAAAGATGTTATGCCTAATAAAATAATAATCAACAGTAGAAACAGAATTATTCACAAAGATAATATTAAGCATTAATAAATTATTTTTTTAACTTACAGAAAATGTATTCTTTAATACATATTTTATCAATTATAATATTGGCCAGTTCAGAAATAATTGATTACTCGAACCATGAATTTTTTCTGTTCAAAGACAACAAGGATGTACTTACGTATGAATCTTACAACGATTTATTCCACGTAACTAATTTAAGTTTTTATAAGGAAATAATTAATATAGAATCAGATAATATAAAAAAGGATTTAAATAAAAGGTCACAATGGGAAATAAAGTACGACTTAGAAGTAATCGAATTAATCTTATCCCAGTTAATATCAGCTAGAACAAAAAGAGGAATAAATGAGTTAGGCACCGTGTGGAAATGGTTAGCTGGAACTCCGGACCATGATGATTTCATTAAAGTACAAAATAAAATCAATGACTTAATTGAAAATAATAATAAACAGTCTATTATTAATTCCAAATTGTTCAAAGAAATAGAATCTCTCTCTGAAGATTTTAAAAATGTTTTTATTGATCAAGATTTACCACTAAGAAAACATCGCTTACGATTGATAACATTTGATCTACAAAATTTAATTGATACTATCACCCTTGCAAAAATTGACGTTTTCAACACTAAAATTTTAAATAATGAAGATATAAAAGAAATATTAAAACACGAGCAAAAGCCAGTAATTATCGCTGACTTAATGGACATCTCTGTGTTCAAAATCGCATTACATAAAGAACTTTTAATAATTTATATAAAATACCCAATAATAAATAATAGATGCGAATTATATTACACTCGACCCATTTCCCAAATCGATGGAAAATTATTATTAAGTAATCAAGTCGCAAAATGCGAAAATACATATTATGAAATGTCTACATTTAAGAAAGAACTCTTTAATAACTATTGCACTCTAAGTTTAGAAAAAACATGTTTTACCCGACTATTAAACGGTGAACAATCAATTTGTAAAAAAATAAGAAAAAAATAAAAAAATAGACATTATCCAAGATGGTGCCATTTTAATAAATGGTAACAACATCGTCAACAACTCCGAATTAGGTGGTTCATTCTTAATAACATTTAACGGTACAACCACAATAAATAACGTTTCATATACCAATTTAGACAACAAAATTCTTAACTATATTACTACAAACCACTTCAAAAATTATGAAATATCCGATTATATATTTTCAAATAACTCGGAACTCTCTTTAGATAATATAAATATTTTAAATCCATTCATTAAAATTAATAATACCAAAATATCTATATCCTTTATGTTATTAATTTTAATCATTATATATTTGATTTCTCTACCTATTATTAAATACAGACATATATTTGTAACCAAAAAACAACGGCCAGAATTAGAAAAACCTATTAACGAAGAAATATTTTTAACAGAATTAAGAGATAGTTTAAACGAAATCCATAATGAATCGGGACGATCCATTTTAGAAGGGGGAGAGTTATCCAACCCGTGAAACGGTTCCACTTATGGAACTAATAAACAAATTTTTAAATTCAATTATCAAACGGTTCCACTTATGGGATTAATAAACAAATTTTTAAATTCAATCTGAGCTACATTGCCTTTGCCTTTATTTATGATTCTGCCTTCGCCTTTTTCATTAACTTCGAAGGCCGCGCTTGACCGTTCTGCTAAGATAAATAAACCTATAGTAAAGTAAACAACAGCTTCCGTTCGAAGCCAAACTCTCACGTTCAAAGACAAAAGTATTGCGTTCCAATTTTTTAATCAAAATTGCATCGGTCAGCATAATTGAATTTCACAACGAGATGCGACAGTTTCAGCATAAGCTTTTATTTTAAACAAAAATCAAAGTTCTAGAAGCTTAAAAAAGAAAAGCTTCTGGCCGAGGTTCGTTGGAGAAGATTTTAGAATTAAGGAGTCAGTCTTATTCGGATTGAAACCGGGATCGGTCATAAGAAATAATAATAAGTGAAAGTGTCTTGATGTAATAAAGAGTTAGTGAATTAAGGTCTGCACCAATAAAGTGAAATTAAAAAATAAATTTTATATTTTTTTTAATCAACCAATACGATCAAATTTAATTTGCACATGTATTCACAAGCGAAGAAATACACTCTTTATTTTAAAATTCTAACATTATTAAAAAGAATTATTTTGTATTTCCTTAATATGATAATTATTCAAATGTATTATAGTTTTTAGTAATGACCAAATATATATACGTATATAAAGATACATAACTTATTTCATACATGACTTCACATTGGAATAATTGTCATAAGGGTATTCAGCGTGCGACGTGTGAACGATTTTTAGGGGCCTCAGAAATTTTTCGATTGAACAGGATGAATAATTTTACATTTATTGTATTTTAAATATATGGATTTAAAAATATGTGGTATTTTTATATTATACGTATTATAATAACATTATATAAAATTATTATCATAATATAAATTAAATTTATATAAGTATTTGTATAATTAGAAAAAATATATAAAAAACAAGAGAGAACGCTATAGTCGGGTGCCCCGACTATCAGATACCCGTTACCCGGTAAAGGGAGTGCGAGGGAGATGGAGATAGAAACTTTGATCACGCATAACTTTTTAACGATTGGTCCGATTTAAAAAATTTCTTCTACATTTCGATAGGTATTGATAAACACAATAAAACTGCATTTTTACTTTTCCGAAATATTTAAATTTTTAAAATCGTATATAAGCGATTGTGGGCGTTAAAGGGGGCGTGGCACCTTTTTGAAATAAACTTGCGCTGCGTAGGAACTCCTAGAATCTGCATGCAAAATGCCAATCTTCTAGCTTTTATATTTTCCGAGATCTCAGCGTTCATACGGACAGACAGACAGACAGACGGACAGACAGACGGACAGACGGACAGACGGACAGACGGACATGGCTAGATCGACTCGGCTAGTGATCCTGAACAAGAATATATATACTTTATAGGGTCGGAAACGCTTCCTTCTACCTGTTACATACTTTTGCACGAATACAATATACCCTTTTACTCTACGAGTAACGGGTAAAAAAGTATATATAAAATAGTATAATTTTTTATTAAATAATAATATCAGCTTTAAATATTTATTAGGTTTAAAAAAAAAACGATGGATAAATACAAATTAATAACTGCACATTAAATTAAATGTTTCGTTTTATATATTGTATTTAAATTAAATATAAAAACCCAACACACATAAAACTGCTTGATTAAATATGGAAATATTTAAATGCAGGTTGATAATATTAGATATGATGTTATTCGTATTTACTTTAAATATTTTAAGTCATTAAATCAAAGTTTAATATATTTGAATTAAAATTAAATTTAATAATTCCATAAATTATTAAATCAAAGTTAAGTATATTTGAATACAAATTAAATTTAATATTTTCATTTTAAAGTTAATAAAAACAGCCACAGATAAAAAATAAAGCGAAATATATTTAATGAAATATCCTTTAAATATATTCAATTTAAATAAACTTCGCTTGTTTTTGTTTAACAATCATAGTTCATAATCATATTCAAAAATATTAAACTTTATTGAAATATTTTTAAATTTAATCAAGCAGTTTTATATGTTTTGTATTAAAAGTTAAGTTTTTAGCTTTAATTTAAATATGTAAAAGGAAACTATGAATTAAATATGCAGATATTCGTTTTTAAGGTATATATAAAAGTTTTACATCAAGCTTCATTGCCATATATACATTTATGCAATTTAAATAAACATCATGTTCAATCATAGAAGTTCTTTTGACACACAATTAGTTTCTTAGTCCAGAAATGATTTCTGGCCGAAAATCGTCTTCCTAAACAAATACGCACTCATACGTACTTGCTTATTCGTGCAATTCTATTTTTAGATTTTTACGCTCTCAACTTTGTGAGATTATAGTATATTGGTCTTTGGTAGCGCTGTATGACTGGTTAGGCGTCCTTAATGGTGATCCTGTGTACGGCCACGGTGGATGTCCCTTTTCTGCCTTCCAGTTTTTCCAACTCGGCCTTTAGAAACTCATCCACATCCTCTTCCTCGAATTTTTCGGGTGTTTCCACTATTGCCACCGACAATTTCTTCGCGAGCCATCCTCCGCGTCAATCTTTTGCCGGTATCGTGACGCTGTGTCCTGCGCATTCGACTTCAGCCCCGATTCTGGTAAGTAAATTCCATCCCAACACCAGGGCGTCGATCAGTCCTGGTAATTGACACTGTTTTCGTGCAAAGTCCTATGTTGGTCTCTAGCTGTGCTTTTATTTTTCCGCAACGACCGTCTGCCATCCGTACTTGCCTTCTCGAGGGTCCGACCCTTCCTGCCACCTGCAGCCTGTCCGCCAGCTCTTCGCTGATGAAGCTCGCCGTGGCGCCCGTATCCACCGTGGGCTGACAGCTGGTCGCCCATTAATTTCGAGAAGCACCCACTTGCGATCCCTGGCCGCCCCTCGGAGGCTAGGGTCGCTGCGCATTCTTGGTTGTGTAGTTCTCCTGGCACCGCCTGCACACCGCAGTGCCGGAGTGCCGGATGTTCAAAATTTCCTTGTCAGACATGTTCAGTGGCCGCATCAGGGGCTGCATGTCCACCATAAATCATTGAAGCTTTCCCCGTAGGCTTGCTTCCTTTGCCTAACCTGATCCGCCAGCCTCGCCATGTATCCTCGAGGAAGGAAGTAGTTTTGGAACATGTAGATAAAGTCTCCCCAGGTCTCCCAGTGCCAATTGTTGGCTATGTACCACTTCAAGGCTCTGCCTTGTAGCAGCTCCGGCATTATCGTGTGATCTGATTTATGTCGAGACCGTACGTCACGACTGACCACTGTACTTGTTCCTTCAAGGGCTTGTCATTTTCCGTCGTAGCGGAAGTTCTACTCCCGGTCCTGCTTGCGTAGTCCTTCGTGTGCGTCCTAGTGCTCTCCTTCCTTTCCCGGCTACTCTCCCGCTGCCGGCCATTGCTTGCGATGCTCAACACATCCAAGCTCGCTATCAAGCCCTCGGGGTTGTGAGCTTAAATTTTGGTGTGGGCAGTTTCCGGAATTTCCTTTACAGGTACTTTACTAAGTCGGCGATATCCAGCTCCTCTGCCGTCCGGCTCCCAGAACTCACCTCGTCGAAATCCTGCTTGCTTAGATTATAAATCTAGGACTTTCCCATCTCGGAACTTTTGTGTTCTTGGATAATCACTCTTGGGCGCCAGATATAACGACCTGATTCTTTTTCACTTGCTCGCTACGTAAACGTGCGGTCACCAAATTTATAATGAGTGACTGCCCGTGACCAAAGGATAACTCTAGAAAGGATTAGGTTGGCGCTGGCTTATTGTTTCTCGAATTCGCCACTGGCCTGCTGCTGCGTCGCTTCTGGCCTCCTGAGATCGGGACGGCTCCACCGAGACCCAGAATGTTATGCGAACTTCTCTACCGGGGCCGACAAGGTGTATCGCCTAGCAGGTGAAACAATGCTTCGCCTTATGGCCTAACCACCTTTATCGTAGGCTCCCGGAGTTCAGTCTGGACGTTCTCGACAAGGTGTATCGCATTGCAGGTAGAACTGGGTTCTTCCTTATCGCCTAGCCGCCTTTATCGCCTGACACCGCGCAAGGACTCCTTAAGTTCGTTTTAACCACGACCTAGCTCCATTAGATCTCAGCGTTGTAGCCTAAGCCTTGTAGACTTTGACCACCTTTTAATAAATCCAAGCACTCCTCTGGCTTTATTAACCATGGACGAAATGTGATTAGAAAATGTTAGTTTATTTTATCCAAAGAGCTGCCACTTAACGTGTAAGTCGCGTAACGTATTGGCTCGATAAAAAGTCATCAGCTTAGACTTGGAACCAATTAAATTTACTAAATAATCTCGGCACCAGTTTTGAAAATTATTTAGATCGGATTGTAAGTCTAAATGGCAGGAAATATCCTTATACTCCAGGCATAACTTAACATCATCTGCGTACATAAATACGCGAGAATGACTTATAATTGATGGAAGATCGTTAATAAATAATGTACAAAGAAACGGACCCAGATGGCTCACTTGTGGGACACCGGAGGTAACACGGAGAATTTTAGAAATTGAATTTTTAAAAAGGACACTTTGTGACCTGCCATTCAGACAACTTGAGATCCATCTAAGAAGTTCAACTGAAAAACCTAACAGGTCAAGAAGTAAGTGATTTACAGAGTCAAATGCTTTACTAAAGTCAGTGTAAATGACGTCTGTTTGAAAACTACTATTGAAGCCCTTTATAACAAATGTAGTAAGCTCTAGAAGGTTTGTAATTGTCGATCTTGGTTTAATAAATCCGTGTTGACACGGAGAAATGATTGATCTACAAAGGTGCTGCAAATGAGGAGTAATGATTTTTCAAAAAGCTTAGGAATAGCTGACAACTTAGAAATACCTCTGTAGTTACTGGCTTCTAACTTGTTACCTTTTTTGAAAAGAGGAATAACAAATGATTCCTTCCAAATATTGGGAATTGGGAAGTTTCTAGACAACTTGTGAAGAGGTTTGCACAGGGCCTTAGCGCAATACCTAAGTAGAGTTTGAAAAAATTGGGCAAATAAATCGGCTATTGCCCGATCTGTGGTTGCCGTCATGTTTTCGAACGATAGCGAGGAAGGATATGAATTAGATTTACGCTTGGTGTTAACGAAGTTATAAAACTGTTTCGGGTCGTGAGAGAACTGGACTTTACAACTTAAATACAATATTATAACACTGAGCATTAAGGACGGTAAATCTTGACCAAGCACTTAAATATCTAGTAAAAACATATTAAGAGCCGGTATTTTTATATTTTCTAAAAAGTCTGGACTTTACATTTCTTAAATGTGTCAACTCTTTGCTAAGCCAAGGTGATTTATTGGAAATTGACGGAAAGAACCACGGAACACAGGAATTAAAAAATGAGTTTATTGCAGTGAAAAAAATATTAACTGCATCGGACATATTATTGCGTAAGTAAAGATCAGACCAATTAAAGTCAGAAATACAATTATTTAGCCTCAGAAAGTCTGCCCTGCGAAAACAATGTATTCGTTTGGTTGATTTTTCTGATTTTTCTTCCATAACTCTACCCGTGTCAAATGTAAGTTCGATTGTAGGGTGATATGGATCTTCAGGTTGCGTGAGTGGTGCTACTCTGGACAGAAATACATCTTCAGGATTTGATACAAAACATAACAAAACAAAACAACACAACTCCCCGTCTAGAGGGACGGTCATACCTATATATTGTGTACTTACATGGAAAAACTTCGGAACTAAAGATCTCCGGCTTTAACCAGGTTTCTGTAAACACAATAATATGAGATGCAAAGGAAAGGCTTGCATTCTGATAGGAATGAAGGAGGTTAGAAGTTAGTTTTTTGAAATTGAAATTGGCACACTGGTTTGGCCTCGACTAGGAAGTTTGACTCCCACGGGCACCTTCTTCTTTATATAAGCCTCGAACTCTTTTACAACCATATTATCCGGCCAAAAGTCGCCCGAGCATACGGCTTCAAAGAGCTCGTTAAGGACAGTTATCTTGAAAGATGAATTGTCTCTAGCATAAGAAAACTTAAACTTTTCCACCTTTACACTATTAAAATCGGCTTAAGTTTTTTCTTGTATATAAGACAATACATCAGAAGATGTTTGATCAGGGGAAAGCCGAGAAACGAAAATTTGTTTCTTTAGTTTCTGCAAAACCAACTTGAGTCGGTTGTCCGGACTCAGTAATCCCTTGTGGTGGTGGAGCTACATTTTGAGAGACAGGTGAATCCACTAATTGTGAAACCACTACGGACAAATCGGAATTCTTAGAAGTCCCTGGTTGCATGCATTCTGTTACGAATTGTTCGGATACCGAAACCTTTTTATCTGCTGATCTTAGCAACATTTGAGGGTTTGCTGCAGTCAGCTGCAGCTTTAGTTTGGCGCATGAACGATTTCATCTCGTTCGCAAACCTCAATACAAGCATCACAACAGAACTGCAAATTGGGCCCCTTTGAAAGGTCATCACTTGTCCGGCCAGTAAAACCGGCGCACTTAATTTAAATGTAAATTTAAATAACATGAAAATGAAAATTGTTTTAATACAACCCACCGATGGGATTAAACGAAAACAAAATACAAAATCGGAGAGCTCAAAAAAAACACGACCGTTCACTTTGAAAGTCAAAGACGAGTAAACTACCTGTGAGCATTACAAAGCGTGAAGGTGAATTCAGTTTCAGTTTTCAGCTTGTTGACGGATAATTGTTAAGTATTTTTTGATCTCAAACTTTAATTGTTTGTTGACCGATACCTAAGGGCTCGGTCAAATTTAACCGTGCTTAACGCCCGGTGTTAGGGTCATATTTTTAGAAGATCCAAAAAAGTTTAATAACTTGTTTAACACTAAGCGAAAAGCAGCCTGTTACCCAGAATCGCGATCATTTCAAAATTCTACGGCAAATACCGATATTTGCCAGTTCTTCCAGACAACATAATCTGTTTCATCCCGTCCAAATCCGTCTTATTCATATACCATATCCAAGTCAAACTTAATTTTTTGTCCAAGGTTAAGCAAATTAATTACGGTATATTTATTTTTTGAATCTTCTCTCTTCGAGACTAACGACAAGTATTCAAATCTTAGCCTAATACATAAATTTAATTAGTTAATGGCCGTAGCTATTGTTGCTGGGTGGGGAGATCTCTTCGCCTGAGTCCAGGCCAGTGTTCCAGGTTAAAGACCGCGCAACCCTATTTGAATGAGCCTGTAGCTTGATTGTATACTTTGCTTTTACATTGTCGATTTCGTCTTTAACAGATCCCACATTTAAATCTCAGTGAATGTTTTCATTCCGCATGTACCACGGTGCACCAGTTATAGTTCTCATTATCTTTGATTGAGCTCGCTGTATTACTTCTAGGTTGCTAAAGCATGCGTTTCCCCATAGCTCGGAGCCATATTTCCAAATTGGCTTGAGAACTGCATTGTACAGAAGTACCTTGTACTCCAATTTTAGCGGAGAACGGGCAATTATTAACCAATGTAGGCTTCTTGCTTTTAATTTAAGTTGTGTTCTCTTAGCTTCGATGTGCTTTCGCCAAATAAGCCATCTATCAAGGTGGACTCCAAGATTTGCTACTTTGTTTGTGGAATATGCATGTTGTTCAGAGATAGTGGGACGCAAGTTTGTCTGTTTAGGGTAAAGGTGACGTGTTTACTCTTTTGCTCGTTAACCTTTATGCGCCAATCTGCTAGCCATTTCTCTAGAAGCCCGATATGAGCTGATAACTGTTGCGTTGCTCTTATGGGGCGCTTAGATCGACTTAGAATGGCAGTATGATCAGCAAATGTTGAGGTTGTTGTAAGACTGGTTGTCGGAAGGTCTGCTGTGTAAATTATATACAGTGTTGGTTCAAGCACGCTACCTCGAGGTACTCCAGCTTCAATTGGATGGTATTCGGAGAGGAAATTTTTACATCGCACTGCGAAACTTCTATGCTCAAGATATGACTCCAGTATTTTATGGGTGTTCTGTGGAAGCAAGGTTTTGATTTTATAAATTAAGCCGTCTAGCCACACTCGGTCGAAGGCCTGGGCGACATCCAGAATGACTGCGGAACAATACTATCAATACTCTTATCATTTTTATCACTTCTCTTGATTGGAATACGATAGGCAGGGTAGCCTCTGGAAAGATGTTTGTTGGGTGCACAAAGCTATTTATTGGTGGGAGTGGTTTGAAAACGTTTTCGATGTGCGGCAAATACATTTGTCCCCTCTTCATTGCTGCGAGCCCATTCTCCTGTTTGTGTGTGTAATGACGACTCACTTTCGATTGGTGGACGTATACCTGATTTAGCTTTCCACAGTGGATATTGTTTGCTGTTTGGGGAGAGATGCTGCAAATAGGATAATTGAGGTATATTAAATTCATCCTCTAAGGCTGTGCGGAGAAGATAGTTTGCTGTTGGCTTGCCACTACCTCCGAAGCCTTCGCTTTCTGCGTAGCAGTTCGTTAACATGCCCAGAAGGCCGACAGTTGTTATCAGGATTACAAGCCGGTATAATAGGGTTGGAGTATTGTGCAGCTAGTGACATAACAGACACTAGTTCTTCAACTGAGCTGTCAATCTCTTCTTTTTGGTACATGCTTGGGAAGCCATCAATATGGTTGCTTACGTACTTTCTGTATTTAAGCCAATCTGTTGTGGTGAGTCGAGAGCCCCAGTGGGAGTGTTTTGCATTGTAATCACCAGCCGCTAAAAAACGGTCACCTAATAGGTCAACGAATTGTACAAATTCATCTTCGGAAATGGAAAAGCGTGGAGGGCAGCGGATAATGTGTATTGATGTAGCTTGTATACAGGCTGTTGGAAATGATTGCAACTCATAGTGCCTGATGCGTTTCTTGATCAGTATGCCAGTACCGCCATGAGCCTTGCCATTAGGATGGTTTGTTCCATTAAATGTATAGCTCGAATTAGTGCTGTGAAATGCCGTTCGCATTACAGAAACATATTTTTAAGGAAACCATCTAAGCAGATTTCTGTTTGATTAATAGCTCCAAAAGGAGATTTTGAGAGCGCATAAGTTCCTGCAGGCGTTTGGTAACCTGGGCTCCCTTCCTTTGTGTGAAGATTGCCAGCGAGTATCCCGTGGACTCTGCCACGCTCGTGTTCACGACCAACTGCAACGCTGGCCATTTTAGTCCCATGTGTTCTGGTCTGCCCTGGTGAACTGGGCGATCATTATTTTCACCGTCCTTTTGGCTCTCTCCATCGCGTTTTCTTGGGGCGTATACGGGGCTTTAAACTGGTTTCGGACACCTAATTCACCAAAGAATCTTTTGAGCGAGTTACCGCCTTAGCAGTTACCCTCGGCGGTTCCCCACCGAAACCCCCACGGCAGCCCAACATCTAACAGCCAAAGTCCCGCCTCAGCAAATACCTCGGCGGTACCCCACCGAATTCTCACGGCAGCCAAACATCTAGTAACAAAATACCCCGTTGGCAATAAAGTTGCCAACATAACACAAACATCGGGACCTCTTCGGATCCAAGCCCCACATATGCATCCGCTCCAGTTTCAATTCCATTCCGCTAGGTCAGCACAATTAGAGGCGAACATTTAAGCATTGAAAGACGAATAATTAAATAAAGAATTCAGTTTGAGATATATTGTCAAAGAAACCACAACATATATTGTTAATTATTGGGAAGCTCCCCGAACCAAATTGGAAAACCTTTCCTTTAGTTAACTGGCACAGTCGGTAGCCCTTGCCCAAGAACGGATTCTACCCTAGGACTTAAGGAAGGATCTGAGACGACAAGGATGACAAGGATATATAACATTATCTGTATCATTATTATGTAAGAGTGAGTAGAGTGAAGTGGGTGCAATGGAGTGGAAAATAAATTAAATGAAGAAATAATAAAATAAATAAAATAAAGTACAACGAATCATACAGCAATAATAAATGAATAAATTAATAAAAATATGCAATCAAAGAGTATTATAATTAGTGCGAATAAAGGCAATAATGCGAACCGCAGTCAGAGAAATATGAAAAGAGAATAGGGCAAGTGCAGAGTGTCCAAAGCGTAAATAAATTGATAAGAAGATATTCACATAGAACATGTTTAATAATTGGAGGAGTTAAGTTGAAATTTTAAATTAATAGTGGTCGTGTTTATTAACTAAATGAATGGAATGGTAAATGGTAAATGGAAGAGAGAGGGTGTTGCAATTCGATGTTGCGGTATTGGTAGTGGTCGTGCACGATCGGTGACAGTCGTGAGGTTACAAGCAGCTCGGGTCGAGTTGACAACGGTTGTCGACAAGTTCAAACCAATACAGAAGAGAAATTAATGGTTCGATCGGTTCAGATACAGTGGGATGTCGATGCAGCGGACTAGAAGTTCGAGGGCAAGATTTATAATTCAAAAACAAAGTATTACCTTCGTTCGCATGTATTGAGCGGCGCACTGTATCACACAGAGCGGCCGTTCAGCATGAGAATTTGGTAATATACCGTGAATAATTAAAGATTTAATAATAATTAGTATCGGGTATGCTTTCACTTGTATTAGGCGACGAACTTTGGACACAGGGCGTCGCTTAGCTAAGGGAGGTACTGACTCGATGAAAATAATAAAAGAATAAAGTGATATATACGCATTAACATGTATTACGCGGCACTGTAATGCACATGCGGCTGCTTGGGGATGAAAGGAAATATATATTAATAAAGAATAAATATATGGAACAAAAATTCAATAAATAAAATAACAATAGAAACGTGATATGAGACTATTCACATGTATTAAGCGATACACTGTGACGAACAGGGTAGTCGTTAAGCATGAGGATGGTCAAAATAAGTCAAGAAAGGGAGAAGAATACCCAAATGGCAATGACTGTCCGCATTTGGCTGTGATGCTGTATCGCAAAACTGAGCAGCTAACTTCAGCATGCCGGGTAACATATAATAACAAATAAATACACAAAAAATAAATAATTTTAATTTTAAATAATAATAGGAGACGGAAGTAATAATAATAGGAGGAAATAAATAAATAAAAGACTATTATAAACCCATTGTTTCTATTTTTTTTTAATCAATCTGAGAGTTTGAAGTACTTATTATACCCGTTACTCGTAGAGTAAAAGGGTATATTGTATTCGTGCAAAAGTATGTAACAGGTAGAAGGAAGCGTTTCCGACCCTATAAAGTATATATATTCTTGTTCAGGATCACTAGCCGAGTCGATCTAGCCATGTCCGTCTGTCCGTCTGTCCGTCTGTCTGTCTGTCCGTCTGTCCGTCTGTCCGTCCGTATGAACGCTGAGATCTCGGAAACTATAAAAGCTAGAAGATTGGCATTTTGCATGCAGATTCTAGGAGTTCCTACGCAGCGCAAGTTTGTTTCAAAAAGGTGCCACGCCCCCTTTAACGCCCACAATCGCTTATATACGATTTCGGAAAATATTTCGGAAAAGTAAAAATGCAGTTTTATTGTGTTTATCAATACCTATCGAAATGTAGAAGAAATTTTTCAAATCGGACAATTCGTTAAAAAGTTATGCGTGATCAAAGTTTCTATCTCCATCTCCCTCGCACTCCCTTTACCTGTGTAACGGGTATCTGATAGTCGGGGCACCCGACTATAGCGTTCTCTCTTGTTTTTAAATTAATTCCAGAACTCCATTTCACCACACGGAAACTCGCGGATCTACACACTAAAAACAAGAAGAAAAGAAAACGAAGAAACAAAAATTAAACATACACTAAAATAAGCACACAATATATACCTAAGTACACTACTAAACAACAAAAAATTGCACATACAACAAGAGTTACGAGAGAAGTAAGAAGAGACAGTTTAACACCATTAAACCCAGATCTGTCAAGGTCTGACTGAGTCGCAGGGCAAAGAGGTTAAGGAAATTCCGAAACAGGAACCAGGAAAGCAAGTTAACCCAGTACCGGAGTCGCAGACTGGCACTTGGTCGCAGTATCGGTGGGCAGGAAATACCCAACCGCAGTTCCCAATGCCGTTTCCAATGCATAATATGAATGGATGGCCAGGATTTGGATTTCCGTATCCAATGATTGGCAACCCATTCAGACCAGAGAATTTTAATCAAGTAGAAACTTCCAACTATGCAAGACCATATCGTAACTATCAGAACAAGAATAATATTTGGAGCACTAAGTGGAATTATGGACAAAATAATCGAGATAGGGCGTATGGCAATATGGCAACAACAATTATAACAACAACAAACCTAGAGAGGGTCAGCTAGCAATCCAGGCGACTGGAGATGCAGAAGTCAGTGGCCACACAAGGATGTCTAGAAATTCAAACTATTCCGGAAAATCATATAATTCGAACTATTCAAGGCAGTCGAATAATTCGGCCAATTCAAAACGGTCTTATGATTCGACTAGTAACTCAGAGAGGGGCGGAAATCGGCCGGCAACCACTGGACAGCTGGTCATGTTAATTGACACAGGATCCCGAACTGTCTCAACCACAATACGTGAAAGACCTACAAGACCCAATTGCGATTAAGACAATAACACAATCTCATACAATTTATAAGGAAGCATACTTACCAACGTTCAAAAAACTGGGAGGAGTAGGGAAGATTAGGATGCTACTTTTCAGATTCCACCAGTTTTTTGAAGGGTTAATCGGGAAAGATCTGTTACAACAGTTAAAGGCCGTGATCGACATAGAAAATGGTTGTTTCCGCACGGTGGAGGAGAAGTTGCAGATTCAGTTCGCTAAATATAGACCAAGCGAAGTTCACACAATAGAAGCAGAATCAAAAAGAGTAATCTCTATTCCAGTACAAGTACCCGATTGGGATTTCTTGTTAAGTAAAACAACAGTAAAGGAAGATATGATCATTTCAGAAGGAATTTATAGGGCAGTGGCTGGACAGAGCCTGGTAGAAGTAACAAACTATGCAGAGATAGACCATTAGTTGTTTTTGTAGAATTCAATAACATTTCGAACTCAATAATATAGCAGAGGCAGGTAACAAAGATTAAAACATACAGTTCCACAATATCAGGGCAGAACATTTAAATAGCGAGGAGCTGAAAGAGCTTCAGAGAATTGGCAGGAAGTAACCGAAGGTGATAATTTGTCTTTCACTAATGCGGTCAAACATCAAATCAGTACGAATGATGACATTCCAGTTTATGCCAGACCGTACAGATATGCATTCAAGGAGAGACAGGAAGTTAGAAAACAGCTAGAGAAGCTATTAGATCAGAAGATTATTAGACATAGCCACTCACCATGGAGTACGCCGTTTTGGCTGGTGCCCAAAAAGAAGGATGCCTCTGGAAAAAGGAAATGAAGAATGGTGGTAGACTATAGGAAATTAAATGAGAAAGTAATTAAAGACAGATGCCCCCTACCAATAATAAACGATGTATTGGATAACTTGGGGAAAGCCAAATATTTCTCAACCCTAGATTTGGCGAGTAGATACCACCAAATCGAGGTAAAGGAGGAAGATATCCCGAAAACAGCTTTTTCTGCTGAAGGAGGGCATTTCGAGTATGTACGAATGCCTTTCGGTTTGAATAACGCTACCGCAAACTTTCAAAGGTTAATGAATAACATTTTCGGAGAATTGCTAGGCAAATGTGGTCTCATATTCATGGACGACATTATGGTGTTCTCAACGTCGTTGCAGGAACACTTCACAGATTTAGCCATTATTTGGGCAATTAAACATTTTAGACACTATGTATTCGGCAAAAAGTTCAAAATAGTCACTGATCATAGACCATTAACCTGGCTGATGAGCGTCAAGGAACCGGACTCCTAGCTCGTAAGGTGGCGACTCCAAATGTTGGAGTACGATTACGAGATTGTGTATAAAAAAGGCTCCTTGAATGTATTGGCAGACGCATTGAGCAGAATTCAACCTGAATTCAATGTGTTAGAAGATGCCTCAGAGATAGCGACAAATGGAGAGACAATTCACTCCGCTGGGGAAGACCTGCAATTGGGATTCCCAATATCAGAAAGACCACTGAATGAGTATAATATTCAAGTGGTTATACAGGAAGGGAGAATAGCAGGAGTGGTAAAACAAATTCCATTCGGGAATAAATTACGAGTAATTTGGACTGAAAACAACTTTGATGACGAAACAATTGCCCGTAGGCTAAAAGAAATTCTAAAGCCAAAAAAAACGGTGGCGCTGTTGATTCCGGAAAACTTGGTGATAACAATCCAATACGTATATTGCAAATACTTTGCCTATAGTAAGTTGTATAGGGCAATAAGATGTGCAGTTTTGTTGCCAGATATAACAGAAAATAGTATCACGAAAAGAGCAATCATAGAGGAATAGACGAAACTGTAGCTCACCTCAAAAGAAAAGTGTTTTTCCTATACATAAAACAGGCAATTACACAAGCAATAAATATTTGTGACAGTTGCCAAATTCAGAAATACGAAAGGAAACCAAATAAGCTAATGTATAGTCTGACAGAGACACCAGAGAGATCCATGGAAATAGTACATATAGACTTGTATTTTGTGAACAAGAAAAACGTACTAACCATAATAGACAAATTCTCGGGTACTCTTAGGGATTAACGATTCCAGCAAAGGAAAGCGTAAATATAGTAAAGGCAATAAAAAATTGCATATAGTTTGCGATCAGGGAGTAGAATTCTCGTCCAACCTTTTCAAAGATTTTTGTAGGCAGTACGATTTGGAACTGCACACAACGTCTTTTCAGCAGTCGTCGAGCAATTCCACGGTTGAAAGACTGCACTCCACGATTACGGAAATATACAGGCTTATAAACGAAACTAAGAAAACAAATAAATTAGATATAAGGCATGAGGAAGTACTGGACGAAGCGTTTATAACGTATAATAACGCTATTCATTCAGCTACCAAGTTAACACCGCAGGAACTATTCACTGGAAGAACACATAATTTCTTAAATAACGTGTCTTTTAACAATGAACACGATTATTTACAAAAGATCAATGCGTTTCAGGCAGAATTATACCCAAAAATCAAAGAAAGGGTCGAGCAACAGAAAACCAAGAGAATAGAAACAGCAAATACAGGTAGAAAAGAACCAAGTCCGGTACAGGCAGGAGATATGATATTTAGGAAGGAAAACAGGAGGGATAAGCTTACCCCTCGGTTCTAAAAACACAAGGTGTTGGAAGACAATGGCCTGACATTAATGTCAACCAGACCACAGAAGATTCACAAAGAGAAAATCAGAAAATTAACCAAACCAAACGAATAAATAATTACAGGTGGCCAAGGACCATGGCTGCGGAAAGGAGCTTTGAGATCCGGCCGTTGAAAGGAGACGAGCCGTTGGCACAGATCAACTTAGGCCCCGCGAAGATAATACAGACGCACAAGACAGTAGAGGGCATAGAGCAAACGCTCAGGGACATAGTTGAAGATACAGAAACGAAGGACCTGGTGAGAGCACTTCAGAACAAATTACAAATGATGCAGACAGGACTGGAAGCTATATGTCCAAAGAGTAGGAAAACGAGAGGATTGATGAACGGATTAGGTTCAGTCGTCAAATCGATAGCAGGGAATCCAGATGCAGAAGATGCAGAAAGGCTAGAAGCAGAGATAAGGAGAATGCAGGAAGAAGAAAAGGAATTGAGAGAAGCCATACGCTCTCAGGAAAAGACTGGTAGCAAGATCAGTATAATGTTCAAAGATCGAACAGAATATATCAATGAAGAACAAACCAAAGTAACCATGTTCATAAACAATTACAAGAACGGAATAAGCAAGACGGTCTTAGAGGAGGGCAAAAGGATTTATAGGTTAGAGTACATAGACAGGATTTCCGTAACGATAGATATGTTAGGATTAAATCTGAGTGATATAGCAAAAAGCTTGTTGCTAGCAAAGATGGGTCTAATCTCTAAATTTATATTTGACAAACAGGAAGCAATGAAATGTGTGCAAGAATTAGTAGGACAAGGTATACAAATAATGTCCGAAGAACATATGTACGAATTTTTAGAATTAAATAACCGGTTTTTAAAAGGGAAAGTATTCTATGCAAAGAATTATAGCGTTACCCATGAATAAAACAGAATTTGTAATAACACCGGAATATGTAGTAAACAACAAGGAGGAAATATATTACTATAAGAATAAATGTCAGAAAATTAGAAATTTGTATACATGTAAGAATGGTAAAATTGTAAACCAGGTTAACGAGAATTGTATTAAGAAGCTGATCATCGGAGAGGAAGCGAATTGTGAAACAAAAGATGTAGGACTCGTAAACAGGATTTTCGAACCGAAAGAGGGTTACATCGCAATCTTCAATGGGGAGAGCGTAAAAATACAAACAGACTGTCGACACGAAAGAACCATGAATGGATCAGCACTGGTCACATTCAGCGAATGCAGAGCCATGGTAAATAACATCCAATACGAAACAATGGAAAAACTTGGCACAGCGAGATTAAACTTGGAGATACCTCAGATCGGAGTTATCCAGAAAAACAGAACTACCCAAGAATTGGGAATACATGAGCTGAAGATGGAGAACATCGAGACGAAATTACAGATCAATAGAATCCATACGGGAGCAGCAATACATACAACGACGACATATACAATGCTAACCGTACTATTGATAGTGGTGGCAGTGGTGGCTTGCTTTTCGAAAAGAGCGACTACCTGGCCTCCAGCGGCACCACTCACGACATTCGCGCCAACTATTGCTCCACCTGCCCCTTTCACACCTACCATCGCTCCGTTATGGTCGGTAGTTCAGTCTGAGGGGGGAGGAATTACCGCCTCAGCAGTTACCCTCGGCGGTTCCCCACCGAAACCCCCACGGCAGCCCAACATCTAACAGCCAAAGTACGGCTCAGCAAATACCTCGGCGGTACCCCACCGAATTCCCACGGCAGCCAAACATCTAGAAACCAAATACCAAGTTGGCAATAAAGTTGCCAACCAAACACAAACATCGGGACCACTTCGGATCCAAGCCCCACTTATACATCCGTTCCAATTTCAATTCCATTCCGCTAGCTCAGCACAATTAGAGGCGAACATTTAAGCATTGAAAGACGAATAATTAAATAAGGAATTCAGTTTTGAGATATATTGTCAAAGAAACCACAACTTATATTGTTAATTATTGGGAAGCTCCCCGAACACCTTTCCTTTAGTTAACTAGCGCCCTACTGAGAGGATCCGCTCCAGGACTTCTTCAGCTCTTCCGTGGTCACCCTACGCATCGGCACCATTTCCGTCTACTTTGAGAACCGATCTACTAGCACCAGTAGCCTCGACTTCCCGTGTTTGGAACGAGGCAGCGGTTCGTGGCCCATGGGTCGTCCGGTATTTGGGTCAGCATTTTTTAGCCGCCTGTAGCTGGCTAGGTTTGTACTGAAGGCAACTCTCACAATTCTGCACTACTTCCTGATGTCGCGATGCATAACCGGCCATTGGTATTTAACCACTTCAGGGCCATGTGATCTGTTATCACTTTGAAGTGGTAGCCCTCCAAGTACGGCCTTAATTTCCGTTTGGCCCAGTGACTGAAAAATTCCTTTCTGATCCATTCAGGGACCGAGTGGAATACGAGATCACTCACTCGCCTTGTTCGGAATTTAGTGTATAGTGTATAGAGAATAGCTGGCGTCGGTGTGCAGAACAAACGTCTACGTAAAGTCGGGGCATGCTAATCTTGCCTTGACGGCTTCAAAAGCCTGCTGAACTTTGAACTCTTCCGAAGAAGGGCGTACAGCGGATGCACCAACGTGGCAAAATCGGGTACAATACGGCTGTACCACGACGCCACTCCCAAGTTCTGCCTGAAAATTTTCTGGTTTGACTGGTTGGTCGTCCTTTATGGCGATCCTGTATATTGCCACGTTGGTTGTGCCGTTTCTGCCTTCCAGTTTTTCCAAATCGGCCTTCAGGAACCCCTCCACATCCTCTATGCAAATATTTTTTGACACTCTGTCCTTTGCCCGTATCGACACGCTGTGTCCTGCTGACTCGACTTCGGCACCGATTCTGGTGGGGAAATTCCATCCCAACACCAGGGCGTCGATCAGTCCTGTTAAAATCAGCAGCTCTATTGACACTGTTTTCGTGCGATGTTGGTCTCTAGCTTGCCCTCTCGTGTACTCAAGTCTACCTGCCGCCTGCAGCCTGCCCGCCGATGAAGCGCGCTGATGAAGCTCGCCATGGCACCGGTATCCACCGTGGCCATCATTTCACCTATGAGCACTAGGGTGGTCAGTTGCATTTCTTCTGCCTGCAGGTCGTCTATTAATTTCGAGAGTCAGCACCTAGCTATCCCTGGCCGCCCCTCGGAGACTGGGGTCGCTGGGCGTTTCCCGATCCAGAACAGCACTGGACCGTCCGGACTCCTCCAAGCAGAACATGAGCCGTTGATTTCGGCACTCCTCAGCCCAGTGGTCTGGACCCCCACATCTCCGGCACGTCTGGGCAGGATTCAAGAAGAGTATCTTGGGTGTTGTTGCACTTCAAGTTGGAACTGGCTGAAAAGAAATAAGGAAGAAGGTAATCGGTTATTAAGTTATTATATACATTGCCGTAGTCCCAACGTGGCATACTGGTAGATGCGGGGTCATAGTTTCCCCATAAGCAACTAATGCCCTCTTCCCACAGAGATCCATCCACCATCCGTTGAACGGTTGGTCCATAAGGTTTTGCCGTTCCGAAAATTCCCAGTTAGTTCCCCATCCAAATTTGACGGACTTTTTTATGCGATAGTTGGGCGATGTTTTTTCGGTGCAACTCTGAGTTCTTCTTCTAGACAGTGAAAATTGAAACATTCACTACGAAAATTTAAAAAAATAATGGCGGGCAACTTTGGGAAAAGGAAGGCGCCAATTCAAAAAATGCTGTTTTTACTTGTAATAATTAATAAATTACTGCTCCATCCGTGTGGCAGCATTAGGTGGTCCACTCTTTCCTAGGCCCATACCGTACTCACAACATGGATCAGAACATTAAAAATGAAATAAAATATATAATTATTATAAACCAAAAAACAAACATATATATATAATGAGCTTGATTTGTTACCAGTTAGACAATATTGGGCAAAAGCGGTTCATATTTTTTCTGCAGGCTGGCAAAAATTTACCGACAGATTATTTCGATTTGGTTGTTCGCGTAGATCAATTGCAGTCTGTTACCAAGTATCATTTATAACGCTGTTGTGCTCATTTTAAATGTTGTGAAAAATGCAACGGGCTAAAATGATGAGCCACAGCTGTTCAGATCAGCTGTTATCGGATGGTGGATGGTGGATGTGGTCTGTGGGAATCGGAGTTTCACATTTGTCAAAAATCCCAACCGTTTCGAATGGATGGACTCTATGGGAAGAGGGCATTAATTAGATAATAAGTAACTTATTTGTATCGTACCTCATAATCCCTTTGGCAGGTCCTCGCGGTTCCGCGGCGTTGTCTCCTGGTTTTGCATAACTCAGGGGTTGTGGAATTAAAAATACTCTATTTATTTATACTTACCCGTCCCTCATTGACCTCTTGGAGCTCCAGCAGAGTATTTAGGAAAAAAGCCGTTTCAAAGCCATATTTCCGCATTTTAAGGCTGCCTTGTAGTTGTCGCAGTCCAGTTTACCTTGCTGCTTTCGTTGCCAAAGCTACAACCTGTTATCGCTATAAGTTACCAATATGAATAGAACTCGATTTTTTGAAAGTATCATGAAAAAATAGACAACAGTTTTTAAAAATATATCTTGTTTCTTTTTGACGCCCTTTTTTGCCAGACTTACCAACTTTACAACTTTAGTCGCTTACTTTTATCGGTTGGTATATTTTGAGCTATTCTGCGTTAAAGATCTCGTTTGTTTGAACAAATTTGCTGATTATTTAAATCCACTTTTGTCGGTAGTTCTCATCAATTTGTGCAAGAAATTTATTTTTTAACCAAATAAGTATTTCGAGTGCGGTTTTGTTCTAAAGAGTTTTATGTAGTGGGCGTGACAATATTTTGAAAAACCTATAATATTTATGATAAATATTTTGTAGTTTCCGAGATCCCGACAGTCTAACGGACAAACATGTCTTATATATATACTTTATAGAATCGGAATGGCTTCCCTTTACCTGTTACAGAATTTTCAACGAATACCCTTTTATTTTACGATTGACGGGTATAAAAACCAACAGTTTTCGAAAAAATCGCTTTCCTTTACCAGACTTACCTTCTTTTGTCGCTTATTTATTCCACATTGTAGAGCTCATTTTCCTGAAAATATTCTTACAATTTCAAGAAAACAGTCAATTATATTTTCGAGAAAATAGCTTTTCTTTTTTGGCGGGTTTTTTCGCCAGAGTTTCACACTCTTCGGCTCCTTCTTTACCAGGGCCACCCACTATCATTGCTCTTCCCAATTTCTGTAAGATATTTTTGTGTTTTTTTTTACACATGCTTTATTTATTGAATCTTCTCCTTAATGAGACTAACAATAAGAAGTTAAAATCTTAAAAATATAACTTAACTAACAGTCATAAGGACTGACTTTAGACTAAAGACCCCTAATAATTATTGCTGGGCTGGCAGATCGTTTCGATGTAGGCGAGAGTAAACGTTATATGTTTACACTTTGGTTAATTAATTTTTATTCTGATGTTTCCGGTTGATTACACTTTAAGCTATTAGATATGGTGATATGCGCGTGAGCATGCTTTTTCTAAAAATTTGAACAGGCACGATAAATAATTTATTGGACTGTACGATGAGGGAGGCTTCGGTATAATATTGACAACAGACTTTTCCATTTTTTGGGTAGTACCCAAGTTTTGTGATCGCGTTAAAGAGTTTGCATATAACATCCACTGCACAGTTTGCAAGTTAAGTTATCTTTTTGGGGGTTATTAAGCCACCTCCTGGAGCCTTTATTTGTTTCAATTGCTTCCTAATTGCATTAACAATTCTAAGTGCTCGAAACACAGTCGGCTTACTTGCAATTTCCGTGCGAAGCGACGTTAGATCAAAAGAGTTTGTTGGCTAAAATACATTTCGTAGGCGTAGCAAGTACCCAAGGAGTTTTTAATAGGACCAACTGATTCTATCGGAGAGCTTAAATTTGGATGAGCTCTTCACAACGGATGCTTTGTACTGGTCGGCGATAATTTCTCACTGTACCGGCGCTTCGAAAGCTTCTCTTCATTCTTTAGGGATTTGGTGAGTCCGCGGGTGGCTTCGTTAAAAAAGTGCTTCGAATGCGGCGATCTTCTGGATTGCCAAGCCCGTTTTGGAAGCCTCCACAAACTGATCGAAGACTGCTCCCTTTTGCAAATTGGTTGGGGGTTTGACTTCTTTTGGAGCATTTGTCGGGGTTCGGATTGATTATTTTTAAGATCCGACAAAAGGTCGAATCTGTTGTTACTAGATGCCCCTGGTAGTTCGCTGCCTTTATCAGGGCAGTTTGTTGTTGTTTTATTTCCAACCGTTTTATTTCGCGGCCGAAGTTTCCGTTTGATTTGTTTGCCAGTTTGTTTGTTGTTTGTTATTGGTGTTGTAATTTTATTCGGCGCTGCAGAAGTGGAGAGGTAACCGTTTGTCTGGCTTACGTAGCTTCTACGCTCATTTTGTGGATCGCCGCTCATTGAGCTATTATTCGTGGCACTTCTTATTTTTGTATACTAATATTGCACTTGTTTTATTCATAGCGATAACTATTATTTTACTTTTTTAATTTTTGTTTTAGCTTCCTTTCGCCTTTATTAGACTATTCCAGTATTTATAGCTATTTGTTTAAGTGTTTTCCGGAGCTCGCGCATAACACGTCTGAACTCTTCAGTTATTCTTTTAGTTTTTTTTTTTATATTTAGTAATAAAACATTGTAGAGTTCGTTTTCCTGCAAGAGTTTGGGTGTTTTTGTTGCCCAAGCGAAAATATTAAAAAATGTAATGTTTTTAAGTGTTTATTGTCAGAGCAAAGTATTTCTTAGACCTAAAATGGTCGGAAAACACAAAAAAAAAAGATTTAAGTCTTCTCGCTGGCGAACTTGTTTTCTTTTTGATATGAGTACTGGGCGTTAAGAAACATTTTCACTCCCCTAGACCCATTTTCACCAATTTTACCAATTGTCGTTCCGGCATTTGCTGCTTCAGGCGTTAGGCGCGTTTACGGTTTTACCCGCCGTTGCAGGAGCTCGTGTATTTTTTCGTGCTCCGTCTGATGACTCCGGAACCGATCCATTAGAGCCCTGCGTAGCTGTAACCAGTTGACCACCCTGGACTGGCGTACTTGTAATCAGTACCACTCCCTTGCTCTTCCAGACAGGAAAACATGGAAGTTGCGCAGATCTTCTTGCCATGGACACTGGTATTGGCGCTGCAGGAAATCCAGACTGAACACAAGGTCTTCCACAGAGCTGCGCTCGTCATCGCCGTCGTTATTCTCAAAAATCCGCTGCTCGTCCCGGAAATCTGCTGTTCTGTGATCCTCACTCCTGTCCCCAAAATCAACATGCCTCGGTGATCGTGACGCCGGAGGATCCGATTGCTGACTCCGAAAGTGATCTCGCTGCATACCATCCGGCGCTCTAGGCAAAACCCCAGCCATCGATTGCCGAGGCAACCCGGGTGCAATCTCTTCGTCGTGGACCAGAATGAGTCTTCGTCACCGCCAAGTGGACCCATCGACCTCAACTAGTGGTCGTGCCTACTTTCCAAGCTTTTTTTCTTTTACATATTTCCTAATAATAATTTAGCCGAAAACTATAATAATTAAATTCCGACAATAATAATAATTAAATAAGAAAACAATCGGTAAGGCAAATAAATCGGATAATAAAGTAATAAATACTAGTAAGTAATAAATAAATATGGTAAATAAGAATAAATATTTATATATATATAAATTAATTAATTATTTATCCCACGGGTCGTCCCTCGCAGTTGCAGCTTATCCAGGGGGGTGCGGGTGGCAAGGTTCGTCGCTGTGGTGGTTGGCCGGCTGGCCGTAGAATTCTCCAAGATGAATTACGAAGATTATGTTGGAAGGGTGACTGCCCTTCTTTACCTGCTGGCCTAGGGACTCAGACAGTTTTTCAATGATAAGAATTTAACGACGGTAGTCGGAGTATAAATTGTATGAGCGACAGCTCTTTATTCATATAAAGTCAAATCTAAACTGAAACTTAAAGCTAACAAAAAAGAGACTCATAGCGGCCACTCCAATGGGTAGTCTTTGCCGGCTATGCACGAGCTTCCGGCCAGACGCTGTGTCAGCAATTTGGCCGGAGCGAGCCTTCGGACGATCGGTCATTGCCGTCGCCCGGTTAACTTAGTTAACTACTCCCCCCTCAGAATTAAGGCCGCCCTCGGCCGACCCTATTTGGGCAATCACCTGCCTTAGTTGGGCCGTGGATCTCCTGGCCTGGGTGACTCGCCGATAAGTGAGACCGACGCAGATCAACGCGCAGCAGATCGCTCCTGCGATTAGCATTATCTGGTGTGAACGATAGCCGTTGATATCTTCCCCGAATTGTTTAATATGTTCCAAGTTACGTTCACTCAAGCGGTGAAGGTATGGAAGGCTAAGAATGTTGTGCTCCAGAGTGATGTTCAGGGAAGGCGAGCTAGCCACTCCTGGTACCCTTTTCCGGGCCACGTCGTGATTGACGTATCGGGTTTCGTTAACCATGGCACTCTCAATGAAGGTGATGAGGTGAGTTCCTCGTAAGTGGACGTAAGTGCCGTTGTCCACCCTCACACGAGCTGGACGATCGTTTATGATGATAATGCCTTCATCTACGTGGGTGATGGGGTGCAAATCGCTATGCTGGATATCGCAGTGCGCAATACCCCCAGCGTGGAGTTCTTGGGCGCATGATCTTCTCAGCGCCAGTTGACAAAATGTGGCTCCAGGTGACACGGAGCAGTTTTTGACTGTGTGAATCTCTCCGTCGCAATCTGCTATGACCTTGTCCTCCAGCCTGAGTACTGTGTCATGGTGTGACACGGGAAAAACTGTGATCTTGACACATGCTGACTTAATTTTTGGAAATTTAATAATAAAATGTAAAATGTTAACGGATTGTAATATTTTGACAGACGCAACGGACAGTATATCTCTAATGGGGGTATCTGTGGGCTCCTCTATCCACACACTTTCCAGGTCTGCATGATCTAATATGCTGGGGCTAACTATATTGATTTTGGCAAGGGCTATTGCTAGCAATAAATTCTGCAGCTCCATCGCAATCATCCTATTCCGAGATAATAACATCTCGTATAGGTGTCCCGTATCAACTTGGGATTTTTTAGCCGACCTCAGAATTTGGTTGACAGTGGTGGTAATACTATTGATTTGTTCCTGTACTTTATTGTTAATATTTATCTGTCTATTGTTTGCATTGATAAGTTGAAATTCAGTAAGTTTAATGTTTTCGAGGTCCTCCGCGTCTGGCGTTCCCGCCACTACTTTTAACGCCGCTCCCAAGAAGTCTAAACTCCTGGCTACCCTATGGTGGATGCTTAGTGATTCGAGAAGGTCACGCAGGTGACCGACATCTACGATCAAAAGCTTTTGCATGTCCACCAGTTTCCTCCACCACGCGCCTATACTCTGAGAGATTCGCTGAGTGTCTCAAAAATGCGAATTCTTCCCATACTAAAATTCGTCCATCAATGATGGGAATGTATTTGGCTTGCGAGTAGTCCGTGACGTGCGCCGATGTCAGGGCAAAAAGGAATAGCAGAGGTATGGGTTTAAACCTGTAATTTTGGATTTATTGTAGTATTTTATAACATTTGGGTAGCCCACCACCAAACATATGAGATAAAGCGTAAATGAGTTATGAGTACAAATAATGGTAATGAAACATGATAAGGACAAAAACTTATGCCAAGTGGCTAGAGATAAAAAATGGAAAAAATAGTAAAAAATTATCAAGCGAATGACAACATGTTTGTGTCTCGCCTACCTAAGGTTGTCCTTGTGGACCACCCTCCCCTTAATGAGGACTGTGGTCCCCATGTCCGCTTCCACAGTTTTTTCTTCGCATAACGGTGAAAGCTTGTTGCCTAGTCTCCTGTTGGATTTCACTAGGACTTTGTCGCCGACATTGAACACTCGGTTTTGTCGGGAGGTATTTTCCCTGCTTCTCAGCTTATTTTGGGCAAGTCTTATCTTATCCTGTATATCGCAATGCGGGTCACTTGCTTGTGTGACTACCACGTCGGCCGGTCTCCTATCGATGACCGAATGGATAGACTTGTTGTACTTAGACGTAGCCAGCAAGATCAACTCTACAGTGTCGCTAATGCCTTTGTCGATTTTAAGGCATCTGGCAAGCTCCACCAGAGTGCTGTGGAATCGCTCCACTTGTCCGTTCGAGACGCTGTGGAGTGGCGGTGCATTTGAAATGCTAACCCCGAAGTGATTTTCCAGCATGGCCCGAATAGTGTGCGAGTTCAATGAGGGTTCATTGTCGCAGTAAATGACTCTGGCTTTAGGGAAGACGTTAAGAAGTTGTAGTAAAGCCGGTTTGAGATCCTCTATTGTTCTAGAGGGAATTGGTTGGACCATTGCAAACTTTGAAAATTTGTCAATGCATGTGAGGAAGTATTTCTTATCAGTGGAGAAAATGTCTATGTGTAGCATTTCTCCCACATGCGACGGTACTGGCGTTTCGCCGAGTTCGTGCTTTTTAGGATGCCTGTCATATTTTGCTTTAGCGCAGGTCTTGCAGTTAGTGACGATTTCATTCGCTAACTTGGTCATTTTCGGGAAATAGTATTCCGAAAGTACCTGCTTGACATTCTCCTGTGCAGATCTGTGAGCCCTATTATGCTCAGTGGTGAGGATTTCTCGTCTCTCAGCGACTGCGAAAATATCTGTAATACGGTTTTTACAGTGCCAGAATTTGGTGGCTGGGAATTGCCGGACCAATTCATCCTGTATCATTGCCAGCGTATGCAGATCGCAATGAATGGCGTTTACGCCTTTGGGGACTATAACGTCCGCGAGCTCCTCAAGCAGTGACTCCTTGCATATGAAGTCAATGCTGTGCCGTCTCTTGTTTCCGAAGAGCACGAAGCTGCGTTTAGACGGAAAGCGTGCTTCCTCCAGAGTTATCTGGTTCTGAAAGCAATTCAATGGCTTATCCGTTGTTTCGATGGTGTGTGTGAGCGACACTTCACTGTGAATAGTGGCCGCACACGAATAAGCTTCTTCCGCCTCCACAACGTTAAGTTGCTGTCTGGAGAGGGCATCCGCAACGAGATTCTCTTTGCCGGGCTTATAAAACATTTTGGCGCCGGACTCGTCGATGCGAGCTTTCCATCGTTTGATTTTCGCATTCGGATTGGATTCCGATACTGCGAATGTCAATGGCTGGTGGTCAGTATAGATATTTATATCTTTTACTGCATATAGGTAATGGCGTAATTTTGCCAGCGCCCAGACTATGGCTAACAGTTCACGCTCGTTAGTAGCGTAGTTAACTTCTCGGTCTTTTAGGGTCCTAGATATCATGGTGATGGGTCTTCCCTCTTGGGATAGTACCGCGCCAATGCCAAATGCCGAGGCATCCGTCGTTAGATCGAATGCCTTCTTGTAATCAGGGTAGTTGAGGATAACATCCTCTGAAGCCAGAATGCTACGCAACTTTTGGAAAGCAAGCCGTTGCTGTTCGCTAAATTGCACCTGGATATTTTTGGATCTGTGCCTACTGACACTTCCATGCTCCCCTTTCAGGATATCGGAGATGGGCCTAGCTATTGATGCAAAATCTTTAATGAAGCATCGGTAATAACTGGCCAGGCCAAGGAACGATCTCACCTCGAATATATTTTTGGGTTCGGGGAATTCCTGAATGGCCTTAATTTTTTCTGGGTCAGTTGTAGCACCGTTGCTGGTGACAATAAAGCCCAAAAAGTTAACGCTTTTCTTAAAAAAACGCGATTTCTGCGTTGATACCCTCATGTTGGCGTCGTGCAGGCTCTTAAGAACCCAATCCACGTGCCGTATGTGGGCGTTTTCGTCTTCTGAGAAGACGATGACATCATCAACATAGACATAGCAAAATTTGCCAATCTGCTCTCGCAGTATGTCGTCGATGGTTCTTTGGAAGATGCTGGCAGCATTCTTCAAACCAAACGGTAGCCGGCGAAACTCGTACTTTCCTCCGTTAACGGAAAAGGAAGTTTTTTCACGGTCACGCTCTGCCAGAGTGATCTGGTGGTAGCCAGACTTCAAATCGAGTGTTGTGAAGTATTTGGCTTTGCCTAAATTCCCTAGTATCATAGAGATATTTGGCATAGGATAGCGATCAGGTATCGTCCTCTCGTTCAATTTGCGAAAGTCCAATACGAGCCGCATTTTGCGGTTGCCCGCTTCGTCAGTGCCCTTTTTGTCTACTACCCATATTGGGTTGTTGTAGGGGGACTTTGACTTTTGTATTATGCCGTTTTTTAGCAACTCTTGGATTTCGTTATTGACAAAATCAGCTGCCCCCATTGGGTATGGGTAAAGTTTGGCATAAATGGGCTCCTCACTAACCGTCCTGATGGTAGCTACCACCGACGTGTTGTAAGGTAGAGCCTCGTTGGCGTTTGCAAAGGCTTTTTTTCGTTCGCCGAGCATTTTTATAAAGGCCTCTCTAGCTAGAGGCGGGGCGTCCGAGCAATCAATGTTGGTAAAATTGACGTCGGGGCACGATTGGAATTCTAACTGTTCTACTTCGGAGCCCCATTTGAGGTGGCCGGAAGCTAGACAAAGCGATGCCCCTGCCTGTTTTAACAGGTCAAGGCCAATTATGGCATCGAAGGAGGACAAATCTGGTAATATGAAGAACGTGGCCTTCAAGTTGAATAGGGAGACAAAGCACTTCCTAGTGATGGTGGTGACGCCATGGATAGAATGTATCGTAAATGGCGATTCTACCGGGCGGATGCCTTTCAATCCTTCGTATGGACGGATGAAATTTTTTGATGCGCCCGTATCTACCAAAAGCTTCATTTCTACTCCTGCTACTCTTCGTCTGATGACGGGTAGCAGGGATTTTCCCCTAAAAAATTAATAACGTCCGAATCATATTCATGAATGGCGTCATCATTGATTTCCTGGACCGCGCCTGAGGCTGCGGCGGTGTATTTGCCCTCGGTTTCGCCCTCGCTCTGCGCAATGTTGTTAACTCTCTGCCTCTTGTGCGGGCCAGATCGATCGGACACGGCCGGTTTCCTGTTTTGGTAAGCCGGCGCTTGAGATGGCTTGAACATCCTGGACAGCGAAGGGTCGATGTCCATGGGCTCGGGAGTATTCTCATGAGGCCTATCACCGCGTGGAGCAGAGTGGACCTGAGCTTTGTGCTGCTTTGTGAAATACGGATTCTTGCTAGCACCTGTTTGCGAATTATTTTGAGGAGTGGCCTGTTGGCGCTCCTGCGTCCTTGGATATTGTTTTTTTCTTTATCCTCCTGGCTTCTTGCAAACGAAGCCGCGAAGGAATACCTCTCGTGGTTTGCCTCCACTTCTTGGGCCAAAGCAAGCGCTGTTGGCATGTCCTTCGGCTTTGCCGAGAAGAGGACATCTGTGAGGCTGCGTTTTAATCCCGAGATGAATACTCGAAGGGCATCATCCCGGAATTTTTCGCATAGGACCCTTGCCGCCGAGGCATCGTGCGACATGGTGGCTTTGTTTGTGAGGAGAGTCAATTTTTTCTCGACCTCATCATAATATTGTAGCAGAGAGAGATTTCCCTGCCTGAGGGTGCCCATTTCTTGTTCTATGACATGCATCGGTCGCTTGTCACTGTATGTGAAATCGAGGCGATTTATAATCGCATCAAAATTCAATACAGTGCCAAACGAAGATAGCACGGCATCAGCAGGGCCCCTAATTTTGCTCCTAATAATAATTACCGCCTGGTAATGGCGTGAGCTATTTACATAATTTCTAAATATATAATACGCAGCTACTGCCGCTTGCCGCCAAGAGACATATGTCTCTTGTGCCCCCGTAAATTCGGGAAGGCATTTAACGGCGTCTAAGGGCTCGTTGCATTGAACATTGCCTGAGATATCAATCGGTTCATAAACTTTAATCTGGGGGGTTTCCATCTGGGCGGGTGATATCCGCGCCTCTGCCACCTGCCTAGCTAAGTTCTCTATAGTTCGGCGCATTTCATTCTCCCTGCGCTGGTCCTCGCCGGCCTTTTCTATTAGGGCGTTGGCGATAGCCGCCTGGATGACAGCCTGGAGCTGATCCGCGTTTATGGACATGTTTGTATTGGGAGCGGCACTGGTAGCCGCCTGCCTCGGTGTAGAAGTAATTAGAAGTCTCTCAGAGTCTGACTCTGAGTCGCTATTTTGTTTGGTATCCCTATAATCTAGGAATGACATGGGCAGCAATGTTAAATTCCATCTACCAAGAGTTGCATGCCTAAGCAGCTTTACATAAAAAAATTGTACAGCAAAGGGGCCGTGGCAGCTGGGCTGCCGCTATGGTAAACAAAGAAGCGAAGCTAACAGAGCCGAAATGTGAATGCGCGGTGTCGGGTTCGCGTACCGGCGCGGAGCGGGGAAGCAGTAAAAAAACAAAAAAAACCCCAAGATTGTTGCAAAGCTAATACAGAGAATTTTAAGTATAAGCAAAAAACACAACGACACAAAAGGGCTAAATTAAATGCCCACAATTGAATGTGACAGCTCTGTCGCCAATAAAATTATTTAAATAAATTAACAATTTATTTATTTCCCAGCGGCGCTCCTTCGCCGAGGCCGAGATATTTAATACTATATTTATATTTTATGTGTCTGATATATTTATATTTTTTTTAGCAATTAAAAATGCAAACAACACACAGAAGCAAATATAACAATAACGCATATAATTTCACACTTTAAAATTCCACAATGTCATCAAATAATGAGTATGTTAATTAATATTGTATTTATTTTTTTAAAAAACACCAAACAAATTATGGAAGCGGAGCTGCAGAAAGTATTCTGGCAGTGATTTACTTGTTTTATTTATTCGAGCTGCAGAAGAATATTCTGGCCGCGATTTATTTCTTTTATTTATTATAAGTTACACACAAATGCAGATGCCGGGAAGTATAAGGACTGAGGTGCTCACTTACATGATCCCTATTATACCGCTGTGGGTACTTTTGCGTTGAGCGCCAATTAATTAATTATTTATCCCACGGGTCGTCCCTCGCAGTTGCAGCTTATCCAGGGGGGTGCGGGTGGCAAGGTTCGTCGCTGTGGTGGTTGGCCGGCTGGCCGTAGAATTCTCCAAGATGAATTACGAAGATTATGTTGGAAGGGTGACTGCCCTTCTTTACCTGCTGGCCTAGGGACTCAGACAGTTTTTCAATGATAAGAATTTAACGACGGTAGTCGGAGTATAAATTGTATGAGCGACAGCTCTTTATTCATATAAAGTCAAATCTAAACTGAAACTTAAAGCTAACAAAAAAGAGACTCATAGCGGCCACTCCAATGGGTAGTCTTTGCCGGCTATGCACGAGCTTCCGGCCAGACGCTGTGTCAGCAATTTGGCCGGAGCGAGCCTTCGGACGATCGGTCATTGCCGTCGCCCGGTTAACTTAGTTAACTTATATTCGATATAATCGATCTAGCCATGTCCGTCTGTCCGTCCGTCCGTTTCTACGCAAACTAGTGCCTCAAATTTAAAGCAATCTGCTTGAAACTTTCCCAGAAGTTGTCTTTCTATTGTAGGTAGTATATAAGTCGGAACGAGCCTGATCGGGCGACTACATATGTATATCATTTAGCACCCATAGAAACTATCCGAAAAAAAGTATAACTTTTGTTCTTTGGGATTTGGTAATATTTAAATACTACAGAATTACGGTTTTAATTAAATTAAAATCTGACAATTATATCATATAACTCTGATTGGAAAATCGAAAAATTAAATAATAATTTAAAAAAAATGTAGCTTGCTGTTTTTCTATTTATCAAAATATTCCATTGAGATAAGTAATTATTTACTATATCAGAATTACGCTTTTAGTTGTGTCAAAATCTGACAACAATATCATTAGCTGCAATAGAAACGATGGCTAAATGCAGCGCAAAATCGACAGTTTCATTGTTTTTAGAAATATAAGCATAGAAATCAAAATGTAGTCGTTTTGCAATAACTGCATATGTATATAATTATAAACTTATAAATTAAAACCTACATACAGTGACAAACCTAAATATTGGCACAGCCAATAAGACAAAATATTTTTAGATAGAATCATTAATTTTTTGTTAAATACAAGTGACTTCATTAATTTATCTCTTATAAATAATTTATTAAAAATAAAAAACCAAAGAATGGACCAAATTTCCCTGAACAAAATTATTGGCACACTTGGGTTTTAATTAACTATTTTGTTAAAACTTTATCGATTTGGCCACTTTTTTTTTAATTATCATATTTGCCTCTATAATCTTAATGGAATAATGATTTTGACGCCCTGCATGATGGTTTCTACAAACGACTTGCTGCTAGAAAAAATCAACCGATTTGAAAAGTTAACTAACACAAGCCTTTTACCTAGGGAGAGGATTACTATATCATATGAGAAGGCTAAAAGGACCCAAAAGTCAATTGGCATACTCTGATTTTGATTTCGCTATACTAAATGGTTGTTTTTGACATTTAAAATCGATTGATTTTTTCTAGCAGCAAGTCGTTTGTAGAAACCATTATGCAGGGCGTGCAAAAAGGCTGTTGGGTGAATATCCTTACCAAAGTTCTTCTTAGCCTTAACTTTGATCTATGTTGAGGAGATCTGGGGGTTGACATTGTCCTTTTATACGATCCTTACGCTTTCCTGGCCACTCAAAGCCATGGATTTGCCAGTGTGCCCTGCATTTTGCAACTGCGTAAGTCCTTGAAAATGTCGCAAAGGACTCCGAATCGGAAAAATGGCTTCTGGGCATCCTTTCCCCAATGTTAACATTCGATTTGCATTGATCCTGCTTATTAAATTGTAATTTTTTTACGCATGCGGTTGATTTTATTCTTACCCTGTAAAGTCAAACAACTTTTCCTTAATTTTAAGGCACTAAATCAATTTTAGCTATAAAATAAATCATTATACCATTATGATTATAGAGGCAAATATGATAATTAAAAAAAAGTGGCCAAATCGATAAAGTTTTAACAAAATAGTTAATTAAAACCCAAGTGTGCCAATAATTTTGTTCAGGGAAATTTGGTCCATTCTTTGGTTTTTTATTTTTAAAAAATTATTTATAAGAGATAAATTAATGAAGTCACTTGTATTTAACAAAAAATTAATGATTCCATCTAAAAATATTTTGTCTTATTTTAATATCAGCATATTAGAGAAGAAAACAAGAGAGAACGCTATAGTCGGGTGCCCCGACTATCAGATACCCGTTACTCAGGTAAAGGGAGTGCGAGGGAGATGGAGATAGAAACTTTGATCACGCATAACTTTTTAACGAATTGTCCGATTTGAAAAATTTCTTCTACATTTCGATAGGTATTGATAAACACAATAAAACTGCATTTTTACTTTTCCGAAATATTTAAATTTTTAAAATCGTATATTAGCGATTGTGGGCGTTAAAAGGGGCGTGGCACCTTTTTGAAACAAACTTGCGCTGCGTAGGAACTCCTAGAATCTGCATGCAAAATGCCAATCTTCTAGCTTTTATAGTTTCCGAGATCTCAGCGTTTATACGGACAGACAGACAGACGGACAGACGGACAGTAGGACATGGCTAGATCGACTCGGCTAGTGATCCTGAACAAGAATATATATACTTTATAGGGTCGGAAACGCTTCCTTCTACCTGTTACATACTTTTGCACGAATACAATATACCCTTTTACTCTACGAGAAACGGGTATAAATAGCCTTAAAGTTTAATGCCCTCTTCCCATAGAGTCCATCCGTTCGAAACGGTTGGGATTTTTGACAAATGTGAAACACCGATTCCCACAGAGCACATCCACCATCCAATAACAGCTGATCTGAACAGCTGTGGCTCATCATTTTAGCCCGTTGCATTTTTCACAACATTTAAAATGAGCACAACAGCGTTATAAATGATACTTGGCAACAGACTCCAAGTGATCTACGCGAACAACCAAATCGAACTAATCTGTCTGCAGATTTTTGCCAGCCTGCAGAAAAAATATGAACCGCTTTTTTTTTTTATATATAAATGTTTGTTTTTTGGTTTATAATAATTATATATTTTATTTATTTTTAATGTTCTGATCGATGTTGTGAGTACGGTATGCGCCTAGGAAAGAGTGGAGCAACACCTAATGCTGCCCCACGGATAAATCAGTAATTAATTAATTATTACAAGTAAAAACAGCATTTTTTGAATTGGCGCCTTCGTTTTCCCAAAGTTACCCGCCATTATTTTTTTAAATTTTCGTAGTGAATGTTTCAATTTTCACTGTCTAGAAGAAGAATTCAGAGTTGCACCGAAAAAACATCGCCTAACTATCGCATAAAAAAGTCCGTCAAATTTGGATGGGGAACTAACTGGGAATTTTCGGAACGGCAAAACCTTATGGACCATCCGTTCAACGGATGGTGGATGGTGGATGGATCTCTGTGGGAAGAGGGCATTATTTTATTTAATTAATCAAAAAGGTGTTTAGATAACCAATATATTCCTGCCAAGCTGTGATGTGTATCGAACATCGATGTTTGAAAACCTCGATGTTTCCCAAGTTTTGGAAAAGATCGATGTATCGATACATCGCCGATGTTATTTCCAGCTCTACTGGCAAGCCTCCCGTTGTTTCTCACAATGTTGCATTTCAATTTGGAATCGGCTGGAAGAATAAAGAAGGAGGTATTCGTTTTTGGTAGGGCTATCGATAAAGTTGGAGGGTGGCAACCCCTACTGGAGTGGCGCACCCTTCTGCTGATGCCCTCGGCTATCTAGCTATTTAAACTAGTCCGGTTCGCTCTGGGAATGGCTAGGATGGCCTTGATATGTCCAATGACCCAATTTCGAGAGAGTCAAAGGGAATATGGCGATATAGGAATGATAGGCAGATTTTGATATATTCGTAGCCATATTGTCCCAGTAGACGGAGCGGAAATTATTTAAGTAGTGTTTGTGGCGAAATAAAAAGAAAAGTGAGTGAAATTAGAGTGTTAGGTTTAATGGACTATTTTATTTATAAATAATTATCCGTGGGGCAACCGGGGTCCCAACACAAAGGGCCCCGGGAGATTACATCGGGAGATTAAATCGGGATATATAATCTGGATATTGGCATACATATATATACGCACCTTCTTTCGACCCAGCGATACGATTTGGACCAGCATAACTCGCCATCCTCGGACGCCGCCAACGCTTTCTAACCTACGCCGGTGAGTCCGTTCCTGGCTGTTAAGTCGCCTTGGGGTTAACTGTCTTCCTCTCAACCACCGCTCCTCGTGGTATTCCTGGCCATTATCGCCGCTGGCCTCTGATGGCCCGGTGCCTAGCCTAGAAGTGGCTGAAAATCATAAATGTTAATTAAATGTGCACATTACTAAATTTATATACTTACCGTGTTGACCTGTAAATTTATCCGGACTTAGGCCCGAAAACATCAATTTGTCCTCGTTGTTGCCTGTAAAAAAAGGTCGCGATTATTAGTTTTCGTCGGGATCGTTTACAGCGCATATTACGTACCGTTTGCCCTGTCCTTTGTTTTCCCCAGGAGCTCCTCAGAATTATGTTACCCGACACATACATAGTGTGTGCCTCTTTTTGTGTTCACTGCGAGTTCCACCAATACGTGACTGGTGGAACATAACTTCCGCGGCCCCTGTAGCCTTTGCCAAGGGAAGGTAATACTCTGCTTTGTCCGCGTAAATTCGAAGACGGTGGCCAAGTTTGGTGGTAAAGCCTAGTATCCAGATCGACAAACGATTACGCTAGCGTAAAAACTTTAATCTTTCCAGTGAGACCAAAGTTTTGAGAGTTCATCAGATTTAAGCGTGCTACTGTCGTACTGTCAATCAGCTGGGTTTGTTGACAAGCAGTTAAAATTAAAATATCGTATTTGCGGGAAAGAGCCTATAAATGATATTACCAAATACCTTGGCAAGAGAAGTCTGCCGCTGTACAAAGATATTAAAAAAATACAATTTAAATTTAACAGTTGTTTTTTTTAATTTACTGATAATTATTTTCTAATTTAAAGTTCACAGCTGCACTTTTATTGTGTTTTTTCGTACATTCTGGACCTAAAAAACATTTTGCTCTGACAAGAGGCAACCCAGATAGTATTAATGTTATTTTGTCCTCACATGTAATCACCTGCAATCGACTTTTGTGAGTTTTTTGAGTTTTTCCCTCCATTTCTTATAATGTTCAGTGAGAAGCGCACGCCAAAAGATTAAAGCCTAGTATCCAGATCGCCGCGTTGCACAGCCCAAATGGCATCATCCGAACATGGTACAACGGTCTGGCTGGAACCATGAACGCCGTGTACTCCTTGCTCCTGTCCTCCAATTCGAACTGCCAAAACGCAAACTTGAGGTCTACGCTGGAGATGTAACGCGTCTGATCTATCCTTGAGAAGATTCCATCAATACTGGGCAGGGCATACGCATCCTTAACGGTCAGCGCATTCAACTTAGGGGCATTAAGACAGAACCTGTCTTTCCCTGGCTTCGACAACACTGTTGTGCGATTGCTCCAAGGGCTTTTGCTCTCTTCGATGACACCCAGTTCCAGCATCTTATCAATTTCATCTTCGACTACTTTCTGCTTCGCCGGAGACATCGGATACGGACGAGCCTTGAACACCCGGGCTCCCTCTATCCGCTCAATGAAATGCCTTTCCACGCTGGTGGTTCCGAGGCCATCCCGTTCAAAAATAAGAAACTCCTCCTTGACCTTTTCTAATGCCTCCTTTTCCTCCGCAGAAAGACTCCAGGATTCGGGTTCCTCCCTTATCTCGTCCTCATCCTCCTGATCGGCGTAGTGCTCCATCTGGCTGGCATGGATTTCTTCAGCTGCCTTGATGGCTCTCGACACCGGGTTTCCTACGAAGGCTGGAGCTAGCCCTAACGCCCGCCAGAAGTCGACTCCCAAGTACGATGTTTGTTCCATGTATGGGCAAAGGTAGAACATGACCATCTTACTTACGCATTTGTATTTCACAGGCAGCTCCATGCGTCCGATTATTAAACGATCCTCGCCAGAATCCGTCCGGACTACCGAGAAATACGGTTGCACAGTCACCCCCAGTGTTTCCACGAGCTCTCGGCAATCTTTGCCCAGCACGCTTACACTGGCCCCCGTGCCCAAAAAGCCTGTGGGCAGCTGGCCCATGACCTCCACGTCGGCAAAGGGTGTAGGATCGCCGGAATCGAAGCGCTTCACGGCGGCCACCACCTCTCGCCGCCTGAATCTCCTTATCCTGAAGCGTTCCCTTGGCTTGCCGCTCAGCTGATGTTCTGCTAACATCCTGTTTCGCGCCTCCATCGCCGTAGCCGTTCCTCCGCCGGTAGGTATCTTAGCAAACACTTATTTCTATAAGATTGGCTATTATGTTATTATAGTTATCTAACTTAGGAACTACTTCGTGGGATTCCAATCTGGGCCACTTTTTGACTGGGCGGCAGCTCCGGAGGCCTTCGGATGCCTCTGTCCGTCTCCTGCCGCTGTTGGACTTCTCCCGCTGGGCCATTTGCGACGGCATCTGGACGCGTCGGCCTGGGCACCAGCTATACGATTCTCGCTCTCCTGTAGCGGCTGCGGTCTGCTCTCGGCTGGCCTATGGGCTTCGTTCAGCAACTTCATCATGTCCAAGAAGCCTCAACGTCTGGCTAACTCCCGACTCCTGGGACGCGCGAGAGGACTGGGCCGCTTGTGCCAGAGCTGCATTTGCCGCCGACTCAGCTGCTGAATCTCGTTCCAGGCTCTCCTCCTGAGGATTCTTCTGTTCGGGAATCAGCAATTTATCCTGAGCCTCGACGATCGCCTGGAAATCGAGGGTTCTGGGCGACCGATGCTGTGCGAGATCCGCCGTTTGATTCCTTATCCGATCCACTAGGCCACCGCTTATTGGCGTTCTGGGTAAACCCCCAGCCAGTGATACCCGGGGGAACCCTGCAGCACCTTCTACGTCAGTGGACCAGTGGCCGGGAGGACCCATCGACCTTAGCTGGTGGCCGTGCCTATTTCCCGGATATTTACTCCTATTTTAATAATATAATTGGGTCAACAGCAACTAATAAATAATAAATACTATAACGTCATGATAAATAATATTGCCGATAAATATGCCAAATAATAAAATAAATAATTTAATAAATAAATAAATAAGAATAAATAAGTTAGTTAAATATATAACAATAACTCAAACTTCCCTAATCACAAACACCTGTCTTCACGCACCACCAATTCAAATTTTCCTATCTTTCTTTTCAGTTTTGGACATGGGGAGAAAGAACTTACCCTAGCCGGTGGACTTCCGACCTAACTCGTCCTGCGCTTTCTCCAAAACCCATATTTTCCCGTAACCTCCTAGCCGTTCGTCAACTGAACTGGCTATCACTCGTGGTGATAGCCGCCAGTTAAGGACTTTGGCTGGTTTTACTACTGCTGGCTTTTCCTTTATATTTTACATCGAGGAAACCGTGCAGCGCGGTCACGATTACCATTTAAGTTTATAACCGACATAAAATTAGAAATTCAGGACGGGGAGAAAAACAAAAGAATTAAGCCCATTTTAACCAAAAAAAAATTTCAAATAAATAAACAACTAAAAACAAGCTTTTTAACCTACTCTATCACAGAATTTATCACAGATTTATTTCAGTGTACTCGCTATAACACGATGTACCCAATGATACAAAACCTGGCTTCTGCCGGGATGCCATCACCGGCTTACTGGTAAACCTGTGACCAGGAGCATTTTGTCAGCAATGTTTGCTGACCAGCCACCCGTTCAGTAGTTTTTGGTACGCCGTTTGACTTCCCCGTCATCACTCCCGATGCAATTAAAATCTATATTGCAAGCCACCGTTAGGAATGACGAGGGGAGTCAGGGCATCAATTGGGCGCCACTATGTAGCTCAGTTTTCTCACACAATATTCGTGTGTCGGGTCACCTAATCCTGAGGAGCTCCTGGGGAAAAGAAGAAACAGGCCAAATGGCATGTAATCATGCGTTGTAAACTACCCGCCGACAACTAATAATCGCAACCTTTCTTATAGGCAACAACGAGGACAACTAACGTTTTCGGGTCTAAATCCGGATAAATTCACAAGTCAACACGGAAAGTATATAAATTAAGTAACAAATGTGTACATTTAATTAACAATTATGACTTTCAGCCTCTTCTGGACTGTGCACCGGGCAAGATATAACCCGGCCGAGGACTACTCCGCCGGAGGCCAGCGGCAATAACGGCCTGGAACACCACGAGGAACGGTGGTTAAGGGGAAAATGATGGCGGTGCCTCTCAACGCCGATTGACAGCCTGATGACCCTGAAAGCGAGTGGGACTTAACAGCCAGGAACGGACTCACCGGGGTTTTCATAACAAACATTTATTTAATAACTCCCGCTCCGTCTAGCTTCCCGGACAATATGGCTGCGACTATCCCAATATCTGCCTATTATTGCTATATCGCCATGTTCCCTTGCCTCTCTCAAAACTGGGTCAATGGACATATTCAAGGCCACCGAAAAATAATCCCTAAGCGAACCGGGATTAATTCAAATGGCCAGATCGTCCGCCAGATTCCCCAAAGGGCGGCGCCACCGAAGCCATCGCTCTATCGTCCTAACCTATCGATAGAGTACATCCCATTATCGACTCCAACTGCAACACCAACCAAATATTTCGAGAGGCGATACCCGGAGTCTCAGCAGAACGACTAAATAATTGGTAGCTTTGGAAATACGGTAGGGATCAACACGGCACTGATATCATCCTGCAGTTAGAACGGCGCCTAACGCGGGGCCCACGCATGACGGGAAGTATTACTGATTTTGTCGTATGCTTGTATACTTTGTGTGTCCTTCTTTCATATCAAAGGCGAATGTCCTTAGCGTGATACACTCCCAGACTGCGCCTTTGGAGGTCCTCCAGCAAGTATGCATTGCTGCCGACGGATTTGACCACCTTGGCCTTCAGGAACTTGCGAGCAAACTTTGCTTTGAAGGATTTGCTGAAGTCACTCAGCACGAAGTTACGGCATGGTCACCTCAATCTCGGGCAGATGTGCATCCCATTCCCGGTGATCTTCGTCCAAGAAACTGCGAATCGATTAACCCTTTCCGCTGCATTGCTCTGGGGTGAGTATATCGGAGTCTTGATATGCTGGATACCGAAGCCATCCATCATCTCCTCAAACGCCTTGGATGTGAACTGCTTTGCATTATCCGAATGTATTAATTCAGGCACACCGAACTTGTAAAATACCTCGCTTGCCAGGAAGATTACTACGTTCAACGTCGTCGCCTTCTTCATGGCCTTCAGGAAGGTATACTTGGGGAAATGGTCCACTACCATGAATATCCGCGCGTGACCACTCTTAGACCTGGGATATTAGCCCAGGAAATCAATATAGAGTTTCTGGAATGGCCTTTCCGCCTCTTCCCTTTTTCCGATTCCAACCTGCATCCTGAAGTTAGGCGCTTTGGACTCCTTTATAATATAAGACAGTAATTTATCCATTTGAACTATTCACGGTCGCCATATAATATAATAAAGTATTTTATCAATTTGAATTATTCACGGTCGCCATACAATATAATAATGTATTTTATTCATTTGAGTTTTATATATCTTTATTTAATAGGTTTGGTTTTGTAAAAGTATGGAGTTTCTTGTAGACATCTCTTTATTCAATTGAATTGACTTATATCTAACAATGTACTTTAAAGCTAAGGCCGCGCAACTGCCGGCATTTTTATACATAAATATGCTGCTCGCTGCTGAAAGCGGCTAGCTCGAGAGAGGTAGTATGTAGGCAGAGATCGGCTGATCGTGTTACGGTCAACTCGAACCATGCCTTGTGTTTATGTGAACACATGCAACAAAGTGTTACAGTGCGTATCCCTTAAGTACTCTTGGTACAGTGGGTATTGGTTGTTTGTGTACATATTACACCATGCACACCTCGCAAGCCCGGACGTATTCACGAACCTGTATTGTCATCCCCAGCCAATAGAACTGGCGTCGCAGGCTCTCCAATGTCTTCGCCATTCCACGAAGGCCAGCCTTGTAATCCGAATGAGCACGCTTTACCAAGCTGTGCGTCAGACTCTGTGGGATCCACAGCTTTCACTCGGATCCTTCCAGTTCATCGTCCAGATTCGGAGTCCCCATGCGCTTGAAGATCAGTTCGCTGTCCACCTTTAGGTCCGGTAAGTGCTTCCTATTGGACTCCACGTCTTGCAGTAACTCCAAGTAATCCTCTGCAGCACCTCGCACCTCGGTCATCTCGAAAATAACTCAGTCGTATCAACGAGGACTTCCTCAATGCAGCGGGATAGTGTATCGGCAACTACATTCTCGCTGCCTTTACGATGTTTAATGCTGAAATCGTAACCCTGCAGCTGGAGAGACCACCTCGCGAGACGTCCTGACAGATCCTTCATCGTCATCAACTACTTCAGGCCGGCGTGATCGGTTATACATATGAACGGCATCCCTTCCACATACGGTCTGAACTTCCGAATGGCTAGGATGGCCGCCAGGCACCCCTTCCCAGTGTCCGAGTAGTGGACCTGGTGCTTGTTCATCTTGGCTGAGAAGAACGCGATGGGTTGCTCGTCCCCGTCCTGGTTTTGCTGGAACAATACCGCGCCGACGCCAACGTGAGATGCGTCGCACTGGATAAAAAAATGTTTCTTGAAGTCCGCATGAACCAGGACCGGCGCGCTTGTCAAGGCCAGCTTTAGGTCGTCGACTGCTTGTGTGGCGCTGGGATTTATTGAAAACCTCGTGTTTCCAGTCTTCTTTAAGGCCTCGGAGAGCGGTGCCAGCGTAACAAAGTTCTTAACGAACCGTCGATACCACCCAGCAGTGTCGAGAAAGGCTCGAACTTCCTTCATGGATTTCGGGTAAGGCATCTTCTGAATTGCTGAAACCCGTCCAGGATCAATCCGCAGAAGACCTCCTCCGACTATAAACCACAGGTAAGTGAAGGATTTGAAGCAAAACTTTGAGTTTTTTAACCCTATTGTCAATCCGGCTGCTTTCAGACTTTGGGCTACCCGAAGCAAGTACCTCAAGTGCGTCTGAAAATCTGGAGCGAGGATTAGCAGATCATCAAGGTATACGAAGACGTTGGATCTGAGCTCCGCTGGTATCACCAGATCCATGAGTCGCACCAAGCGTTGCGCCGCGTTGCACAGCCCAAATGTCATCATCCGAACATGGTACAACGGTCTGGCTGGAACCATGAACGCCGTGTACTCCTTGCTCCTGTCCTCCAATTCGAACTGCCAAAACGCAAACTTGAGGTCAACGCTGGAGATGTAATGCGTCTGATCTATCCTTGAGAAGATTCCATCAATACTGGGCAGGGCATACGCATCCTTAACGGTCAGCGCGTTCAACTTAGGGGGCATTAAGACAGAACCTGTCTTTCCCTGGCTTCGACAACACTGTTGTGCGATTGCTCCAAGGGCTTTTGCTCTCTTCGATGACACCCAGTTCCAGCATCTTATCAATTTCATCTTCGACTACTTTCTGCTTCGCCGGAGACATCGGATACGAACGAGCCTTGAACACCCGGGCTCCCTCTATCCGCTCAATGAAATGCCTTTCCACGCTGGTGGTTCCGAGGCCATCCCGTTAAAAAATAAGAAACTCTTCCTTGACCTTTTCTAATGCCTCCTTTTCCTCCGCAGAAAGACTCCAGGATTCGGGTTCCTCCCTTATCTCGTCCTCATCCTCCTGATCGGCGCAGTGCTCCATCTGGCTGGCATGGATTTCTTCAGCTGCCTTGATGGCTCTCGACACCGGGTTTCCTACGAAGGCTGGAGCTAGCCCTAACGCCCGCCAGAAGCCGACTCCCAAGTACGATGTTTGTTCCATGTATGGGCAAAGGTAGAACATGACCATCTTACTTACGCATTTGTATTTCACAGGCAGCTCCATGCGTCCGATTATTAAACGATCCTCGTCAGAAGCCGTCCGGACTACCGAGAAATACGGTTGCACAGTCACCCCCAGTGTTTCCACGAGCTCTCGGCAATCTTTGCCCAGCACGCTTACACTGGCCCCCGTGTCCAACAAGCCTGTGGGCAGCTGGCCCATGACCTCCACGTCGGCATAGGGTGTAGGATCTCCGGAATCGATGCGCTTCACGGCGGCCACCACCTCTCGTCGCCTGAATCTCCTTATCCTGAAGCGTTCCCTTGCCTTCTGGACTCCGTGAGACCATACGCATGCCGCTCAGCTGGTGTTCTACAAACATCCTGTTTCGCGCCTCCATATATCGCCGTAGCCGTTCCTCCGCCGGTAGGTATCTTAGCAAACACTTATTTCTATAAGATTGGCTATTATGTTATTATAGTTATCTAACTTAGGAACTACTTCGTGGGATTCCAATCTGGGGAGTCCCTCCCACTTTTTGACTGGGCGACAGCTCGGGAGGCCTTCGGATGCCTCTGTCCGTCCCCTGCCGCTGTTGGACTTCTCCCGCTGGGCAATTTGCGACGGCTTCTGGACGCGTCGGCCTGGGCACCAGCTATCCTTTACGATTCTCGCTCTCCTGTAGCGGCTGCGGTCTGCTCTCGGCTGGCCTATGGGCTTCGTTCAGCAACTTCATCATGTCCAAGAAGCCTCAACGTCTGGCTAACTCCCGACTCCTGGGACGCGCGATAGGGCTGGGCCGCTTGTGCCAGAGCTGCATTTGCCGCCGACTCAGCTGCTGAATCTCGTTCCAGGCTCTCCTCCTGAGGATTCTTCTGTTCCGGAATCAGCAATTTATCCTGAGCCTCGACGATCGCCTGGAAATCGAGGGTTCTGGGCGACCGATGCTGTGCGAGATCCGCCGTTTGATTCCTTATCCGATCCACTAGGCCACCGCTTATTGGCGTTCTGGGTAAACCCCCAGCCAGTGATACCCGGGGGAACCCTGCAGCACCTTCTACGTCAGTGGACCAGTGGCCGGGAGGACCCATCGACCTTAGCTGGTGGCCGTGCCTATTTCCCGGATATTTACTCCTATTTTAATAAAATAATTGGGTCAACAGCAACTAATAAATAATAAATACTATAACGTCATGATAAATAATATTGCCGATAAATATGCCAAATAATAAAATAAATAATTTAATAAATAAATAAATAAGAACAAATAAATAAATAAGAATAAATAAGTTAGTTAAATATATAACAATAACTCAAACTCCACTAATCACAAACACCTGTCTTCCACACCACCAATTCAAATTTTCCTATCTTCTCTTTTCAGGTTTTGACATCGGGAGATGGAACTGACCCTAGCAGGTGGACTTCCGACCTAACTCGTCCTGCGCTTTCTCCAAAACCCATATTTTTCCGTAACCTCCTAGCCGTTCGTCAACTGAACTGGCTATCACTCGTGGTGATAGCCGCCAGTTAAGGACTTTGGCTGGTTTTACTACTGCTGGCTTTTCCTTTCTATTTTACATCGAGGAAACCGTGCAGCGCGGTCACGATTACCATTTAAGTTTATAACCGACATAAAATTAGAAATTCAGGACGGGGAGAAAAACAAAAGAATTAAGCCCATTTTAACCAAAAAAATTTCAAATAAATAAACAACTAAAAACAAGCTTTTTAACCTACTCTATCACAGAATTTAACACAGATTTATTTCAGTGTACTCGCTATAACACGATGTACCCAATGATACAAAACCTGGCTTCTGCCGGGATGCCATCACCGGCTTACTGGTAAACCTGTGACCAGGAGCATTTTGTCAGCAATGTTTGCTGACCAGCCACCCGTTCAGTAGTTTTTGGTACGCCGTTTGACTTCCCCGTCATCACTCCCGATGCAATTACAACCTATATTGCAAGACACCGTTAGGAATGACGAGGGGAGTCAGGTTATCAATGGACGAGACGGCGTCGCCTCGACAATTTTATTGTTTAAATTGGGCGCCACTATGATAGGAACTGAATTTTTTCTTTGGCAGTGCCGCTAGCTCAGTTTTCTCACACACTATTCGTGTGTCGGGTCACCTAATCCTGAGGAGCTCCTGGGGAAAAGAAGGGACAGGCCACCCGCCGACAACTAATAATCGCAACCTTTCTTATAGGCAACAACGAGGACAACTAAGGTTTTCGGGTCTAAGTCCGGATAAATTCACAAGTTAACAAATGTGTACATTTAATTAACAATTATGACTTTCAGCCTCTTCTGGACTGGACACCGGGCAAGATATAACCCGGCCGAGGACTACTCTGCCGGAGGCCAGCGGCAATAACGGCCTGGAACACCACGAGGAACGGTGGTTAAGGGGAAAATAATGGCGGTGCCTCTCAACGCCGATTGACAGCCTGATGACCCTGAAAGCGAGTGGGACTTAACAGCCCGGAACGGACTCACCGGGATTTCGTAACAAACACTTATTTAATAACTCCCGCTCCGTCTAGCTTCCCGGACAATATGGCTGCGATTATTGCTATATCGCCATGTTCCCTTGCCTCTCTCAAAACTGGGTCATTGGACATATTCAAGGCCACCAAAAAATAATCCCTAAGCGAACAGGGATTAATTCAAATGGCCAGATCGTCCGCCAGATTCCCCAAAGGACGGCGCCACCGAAGCCATCGCTCTATAGTCCTAACCTATCGATAGAGTACATCCCATTATCGACTCCAACTGCAACACCAACCAAATATTTCGAGAGGCGATACCCGGAGTCTGAGCAGAACGACTAAATAATTGGTAGCTTTGGTAATACGGTAGGGATCAACACGGCACTGATATCATCCTGCAGTTAGAACGGCGCCAAACGCGGGGCCCACGCATGACGGGAAGTATTTCTGATTTTGTCGTATGCTTGTATACTTTGTGTGTCCTTCTTTCATATCAAAGGCGAATGTCCTTAGCGTGATACACTCCCAGACTGCGCCTTTGGAGGTCCTCCAGCAAGTATGCATTGCTGCCGACGGATTTGACCACCCTGGCCTTCAGGAACTTGCGAGCAAACTTTGCTTTGAAGGATTTGCTGAAGTCACTCAGCACGAAGTTACGGCATGGTCACCTCAATCTCGGGCAGATGTGCATCCCATTCCCGGTGATCTTCGTCCAAGAAGCTGCGAATCGATTAACCCTTTCCGCTGCATTGCTCTGGGGTGAGTATATCGGAGTCTTGATGTGCTGGATACCGAAGCCATCCATCATCTCCTCAAACGCCTTGGATGTGAACTGCTTTGCATTATCCGAATGTATTAATTCAGGCACACCGAACTTGTAAAATACCTCGCTTGCCAGGAAGTTCACTACGTTCAACGTCGTCGCCTTCTTCATGGCCTTCAGGAAGGTATACTTGGGGAAATGGTCCACTACGATGAATATCCACGCGTGACCACTCTTAGACCTGGGATATTAGCCCAGGAAATCAATATAGAGTTTCTGGAATGGCCTTTCCGCCTCTTCCCTTTTTCCGATTCCTACCTGCATCCTGAAGTTAGGCGCTTTGGACTCCTTTATAATATAAGAAAGTAATCTATCCATTTGAACTATTCACGGTCGCCATATAATATAATAAAGTATTTTATCAATTTGAATTATTCACGGTCGCCATACAATATAATAATGTATTTTATTCATTTGAGTTTTATGTATCTTTATTTAATAGGTTTGGTTTTGTAAAAGTATGGAGTTTCTTGTAGACATCTCTTTATTCAATTGAATTGACTTATATCTAACAATGTACTTTAAAGCTAAGGCCGCGCAACTGCCGGCATTCCCGGCAGCGGAGCGGACGCATTTATATATTTTTTATACATAAATATGCTGCTCGCTGCTGAAAGCGGCTAGTAGTAGTAGGCAGTAGTAGGTAGTATGTAGGCAGAGATCGGCTGATCGTGTTACGGTCAACTCGAACCATGCCTTGTGTTTATGTGAACACATGCAACAAAGTGTTACAGTGCGTATCCCTTAAGTACTCTTGGTACAGTGGGTATTGGTTGTTTGTGTACATATTACACCATGCACACCTCGCAAGCCCGGACGTATTCACGAACCTGTATTGTCATTCCCAGCCAATAGAACTGGCGTCGCAGGCTCTCCAATGTCTTCGCCATTCCACGAAGGCCAGCCTTGTAATCCGAATGAGCACGCTTTACCAAGCTGTGCGTCAGACTCTGTGGGATCCACAGCTTTCACTCGGATCCTTCCAGTTCATCGTCCAGATTCGGAGTCCCCATGCGCTTGAAGATCAGTTCGCTGTCCACCTTTAGGTCCGGTAAGTGCTTCCTATTGGACTCCACGTCTTGCAGTAACTCCAAGTAATCCTCTGCAGCACCTCGCACCTCGGTCATCTCGAAAATAACTCAGTCGTATCAACGAGGACTTCCTCAATGCAGCGGGATAGTGTATCGGCAAGTACGTTCTCGCTGCCTTTACGATGTTTAATGCTGAAATCGTAACCCTGCAGCTGGAGAGACCACCTCGCGAGACGTCCTGACAGATCCTTCATCGTCATCAACTACTTCAGGCCGGCGTGATCGGTTATACATATGAACGGCATCCCTTCCACATACGGTCTGAACTTCCGAATGGCTAGGATGGCCGCCAGGCACCCCTTCCCAGTGTCCGAGTAGTGGACCTGGTGCTTGTTCATCTTGGCTGAGAAGAACGCGATGGGTTGCTCGTCCCCGTCCTGGTTTTGCTGGAACAATACCGCGCCGACGCCAACGTGAGATGCGTCGCACTGGATAAAAAAATGTTTCTTGAAGTCCGCATGAACCAGGACCGGCGCGCTTGTCAAGGCCAGCTTTAGGTCGTCGACTGCTTGTGTGGCGCTGGGATTTATTGAAAACCTCGTGTTTCCAGTCTTCTTTAAGGCCTCGGAGAGCGGTGCCAGCGTAACAAAGTTCTTAACGAACCGTCGATACCACCCAGCAGTGTCGAGAATGGCTCGAACTTCCTTCATGGATTTCGGGTAAGGCATCTTCTGAATTGCTGAAACCCGTCCAGGATCAATCCGCAGAAGACCTCCTCCGACTATAAACCACAGGTAAGTGAAGGATTTGAAGCAAAACTTTGAGTTTTTTAACCCTATTGTCAATCCGGCTGCTTTCAGACTTTGGGCTACCCGAAGCAAGTACCTCAAGTGCGTCTGAAAATCTGGAGCGAGGATTAGCAGATCATCAAGGTATACGAAGACGTTGGATCTGAGCTCCGCTGGTATCACCAGATCCATGAGTCGCACCAAGCGTTGCGCCGCGTTGCACAGCCCAAATGTCATCATCCGAACATGGTACAACGGTCTGGCTGGAACCATGAACGCCGTGTACTCCTTGCTCCTGTCCTCCAATTCGAACTGCCAAAACGCAAACTTGAGGTCTACGCTGGAGATGTAATGCGTCTGATCTATCCTTGAGAAGATTCCATCAATACTGGGCAGGGCATACGCATCCTTAACGGTCAGCGCGTTCAACTTAGGGGCATTAAGACAGAACCTGTCTTTCCCTGGCTTCGACAACACTGTTGTGCGATTGCTCCAAGGGCTTTTGCTCTCTTCGATGACACCCAGTTCCAGCATCTTATCAATTTCATCTTCGACTACTTTCTGCTTCGCCGGAGACATCGGATACGAACGAGCCTTGAACACCCGGGCTCCCTCTATCCGCTCAATGAAATGCCTTTCCACGCTGGTGGTTCCGAGGCCATCCCGTTAAAAAATAAGAAACTCTTCCTTGACCTTTTCTAATGCCTCCTTTTCCTCCGCAGAAAGACTCCAGGATTCGGGTTCCTCCCTTATCTCGTCCTCATCCTCCTGATCGGCGCAGTGCTCCATCTGGCTGGCATGGATTTCTTCAGCTGCCTTGATGGCTCTCGACACCGGGTTTCCTACGAAGGCTGGAGCTAGCCCTAACGCCCGCCAGAAGCCGACTCCCAAGTACGATGTTTGTTCCAGGTATGGGCATATTACGCATTTGTTTTTCACAGGCAGCTCCATGCGTCCGATTATTAAACGATCCTCGCCAGAAGCCGTCTGGACTACCGAGAAATACGGCTGCACAGCCACCCCCAGTGTTTCCACGAGCTCTCGGCAATCTTTGCCCAGCACGCTTACACTGGCCCCCGTGTCCAACAAGCCTGTGAGCAGCTGACCTCCACGTCGCCAAAGGGTGTAGGATCGCCGGAATCGATGCGCTTCACGGCGGCCACCACCTCTCGTCGCCTGAATCTCCTTCCCTTGGCAACTGGACTCCGTGAGACCATACGCATGCCGCTCAGCTGATGTTCTGCAAACATCCTGTTTCGCGCCTTTATATATCGCCGTAGCCGTTTCTCCGCCGGTAGGTATCTTAGCAAAAACTTATTTCTATCAGATTGGCTATTATAGTTATCCAACTTAGGAACTACTTCGTGGGATTCCAATCTGGGGGAGTCCCTCCCACTTTTTGACTGCCCAGTCGACCGTTTTCCGCACACTCAGCACATTTTGGAGTAATTGTGTCCGGTCTGCCGCACTTGAAACATAACCTCTTCCACTCCGTGGACGGGCAGTCTCGGAATCCGTGCCCCGCGCCACCGCAATTCCAGCAGCCTGGCTTGAAAGGATTTGTAGGCCGTCCACGGAGCTCGTCCACTTCGAGGATTTGCTGCTCGTCGACTTCGTCCGGTATGCGCGCCTCGCTGACCCGCAACTTGTTGTTCAGCTGCCCGTAAACAGCGCCCTTGACGACCGAAATTTTTCTCCATTTCGACGCACCCCTCCTGAAGTTTGTCCACCGTGAGTACATCCAACGCGTAGAAAAATCTAGCTATTCCATCCCTCAAGCCTTTTTTAACCACCTTCACCAACTGCCGCTCTGGCATTGGTTTTTTTAGGCGGGAGACGAGCTACTGCATTGCGTGGGTATAATCATCCACGCCCTCACCCGGCTGCTGCTCACGCTGAAGTAGCTCATGCATCCTTTCGTGTTCCGTCTGGTGACCACGGAACCACGGAGCCCTGCGCAGCTGCCCCCAAGTGTCTACTCTGAATTGGCGGACATGTACCCAATACAACTCCTTTGCTCTGCCCGATAGGAGGGCGTAAAAGTTTCGCAGAACTTCATTCCACGGACACTGATGTTGCCGCTGCAGGAACTCCAGACGAAACACGAAATTGTGGTCGTCCTCGCCGTCGAAGGAGACATTCCAGCAGTCCACTCGGATATATCTATTCCCGTTGCCAGCTTTCGGGTTGACGTAAAGCCGCGGTTCGTCCCGGAAATCCGTAGCCCTGCGATCCTCGATACGCCATTGCCGTGCGTGGTGATCGCTCGTGCCTGCTGGATTGTACTCCGGCTCCTGGCTCAGGCTGCTGTCGATCTCCGGAGAGTCGTTCACCAGTGGCCGAGATCGCTGCCTGGGCGGCAGCTCCGGAGGCCTTCGGATGCCTCTGTCCGTCTCCTGCCGCTGTTGGACTTCTCCCGCTGGGCCATTTGCGACGGGTTCTGGACGCGTCGGCCTGGGCATCAGCTATCCTTTACGATTCTCGCTCTCCTGTAGCGGCTGCGGTCTGCTCTCGGCTGGCCTAAGGATTTTGTTCAGCAACTTCAGCATGTCCAAGAAGCCGTTCCGGATCTCCTCCCTCAACGTCTGGCTAACTCCCGACTCCTGGGACGCACGATAGGTCTGGGCAGCTTGTGCCAGAGCTGCATTTGCCGCCGACTAGGCTGCTGAATCTCGTTCCAGTCTCTCCTCCTGAGGATTCTTCTGTTCCGGAATCAGCAATTTATCCTGAGCCTCGACGATCACCTGGAAATCGAGGGTTCTGGGCGACCTATGCTGTGCGAGATCCGCCGTTTGATTCCTTATCCGATCCACTAGGCCACCGCCTATTGGCGTTCTGGGTAAACCCCCAGCCAGTGATACCCGGGGGAACCCTGCAGCACCTTCTACGTCAGTGGACCTGAGTGCGTCTTCTTCGTCGCCGGGAGATGGAACTGACCCTAGCCGGTGGACTTCCGACTTAACACGTCCTGCGCTTTCTCCAAAACCCATATTTTCCCGTAACCTCCTAGCCGTTCGTCAACTGAACTGGCTATCACTCGTGGTGATAGCCGCCAGTTAAGGACTTTGGCTGGTTTTACTACTGCTGGCTTTTCCTTTCTATTTTACATCGAGGAAACCGTGCAGCGCGGTCACGATTACCATTTAAGTTTATAACCGACATAAAATTAGAAATTCAGGACGGGGAGAAAAACAAAAGAATTAAGCCCATTTTAAACCAAAAAAAAATTTCAAATAAATAAACAACAAAAAACAAGCCTTTTAACCTCCTCTATCACTGAATATATCACAGATTTATTTCAGTGTACTCGCTATAACACGATGTACCCCGTGATGCAAAACCTGGCTTCTGCCGGGATGCCATCACCGGCTTACTGGTAAACCTGTGACCAGAAGCATTTTGTCAGCAATGTTTGATGACCAGCCACCCGTTCAGTAGTTTTTGGTACGCCGTTTGACTTCCCCGTCATCACTCCCGATGCAATTAAAATCTATATTGCAAGCCACCGTTAGGGATGACGAGGGGAGTCAGGGCATCAATGAGCGAGACGGCGTCGCCTCGACAATTTTATTGTTTAAATTGGGCGCCACTATGTTACGAACTGCATTTTTTCTTCGGCAGTGCCGCTAGCTCAGTATTCTCTCAGGGCTTCCCCCTAAAGCCTAGTATCCAGATCGACAAACGATTACGCTAGCGTAAAAACTTTAATCTTTCCAGTGTGACCAAAGTTTCGAGAAATCATCAGATTTAAGCGTGCTACGGTCGTACTGTCAATCAGCTGGGTTTGTTGACAAGCAGTTAAAATTCAAATATCGTATTTGCGGGAAAGAGCCTTTAAATGATATTACCAAATACCTTGGCAAGAGAAGTCTGCCGCTGTACAAAGATATTAAAAAAATACAATTTAAATTTAACAGTTGTTTTTTTTAATTTACTGATAATTATTTGCTAATTTAAAGTTCATAGCTGCACTTTTATTGTGTTTTTTCGTACATTCTGGACCTAAAAAACATTTTGCTCTGACAAGAGGCACCCCAGATAGTATTAATGTTATTTCGTCCTCACATGTAATCACCTGCAATCGACTTTTGTGAGTTTTTTGAGTTTTTCCCTTCATTTCTTATAATGCTCAGTGAGAAGCGCACGCCAAAAGATTACATTTTTTAATCTTTTCGCTAGGGTTCACCCAAAGTTAATTTCCGCAGACTGGCACGCTATGGAATTTTCTGGTATTTTTTTCGTCGATCTGTGGACCGACGTAAAAAAAAGGCCCGACGAAAAGTGAACGCCAGTTGTTTGACTCTCGCTCTCTCTCATGACTGGCGTACGGTTTTCGTCGATCTGGATACTAGGCTTAATGCCACAGCTTGCACCATAAACATCGATGACTACGCTGTCTCACGTCACAAAACTATCGGTCATCACTAACAAAAAAAAAAAAAACAAAACATAAACAATGGCAAATAATTATAAGTGAATAATTATAAGTGGCTTAGCCAAGCACGCCCACCCAACCAAGGATGCCCCGGAGGATTCTGCCTATCATTGCTATATAGCCATGTTCCCTTGCCTCTCTCAAAACTGGGTCATTGGACATATTCAAGGCCACCGAAAGGTAATCCATGAGCGAACCGGGATTAATGCAAATGGCCAGATCGTCCGCCAGGTTCCGCAAAGGGGGGCGCCACCGAAACCATCGCTCTATCTTCTGCAACAAATATTAAATTTTTTAATCTTTTCGCTAGGGTTCACTTAAAGTTCATTTCCGCAGACTGCCAACGCTTTGCAATTTTCTGGTATTTTTTTTTGTCGATAAGCCTAGTACTCAGATCGACAAATGAGTACGCTAGCGTAAAAACTTTAATCTTTCAAGTGTGACCAAAATTTCGAGAGTTCATCAAAATAAAGCGTTCTACGGTCGTACTGTCAATCAGCTGGGTTTGTTGACAAGCAGTTAAAATTCAAATATCGTATTTGCGGGAAAGAGTCTTTTAAAGATATTATCAACTACCTTGGCAAGACAAGTCTGCCGCTGTACAAAGAAATTAAAAAGCAATACAATTAACTTTAATTTAACTTTAACATTAAACATTATAAGAAATCCAGCTGCAAACGTGGGTAAACTTTCCAGCGCCTTAAGAAGATGATACACTATCTTTCCGTACGAGTTCGTATCTCACGAGGCGAGCGTCTTATTTATTATTCAATTTCAGCTTATTAAATTATTTTTCTTGCTGCCGAAACAAGCTTATTAAATGATTTGTCTTGCTGCCGAAAAAAGTGGCTCTTGAAAAAGTCGCCGATGAAGTTCATACTTCAAAAGGTATGAGTCTGTTTTAATGATCCCTTAATAAAATAAGCATTAATATATGTTATAATTGTATTTAGATGCTTCCTCAGAGCAAACAGCCACTGTGAAAGGGATGTCGGAGCGGCAAGGGCAAAGTCATAAGGTGGGTTGCAAATTTTCAGTTCAGACAGTGGGCCATCTACATATTTATATCATATATTAAATTAAAATAATTTTAATAAATAGATTTATTTATTTGCTATTTAAATACATTTATTTTTAATAAGCAAGCCTCATTTATTTATTTATTTTTGTTTTCATTTTTCTTATTCCCGGATTCCATTAATTTAGTCGAAGGTGTTGAGCCAGCTGAAAAAGGCCTGGAAGCTGAAAAAGAAAATGGCACTTATGCCCTCTTCCCATAGAGTCCATCCGTTCGAAACGGTTGGGATTTTTGACAAATGTGAAACTCCGATTCCCACAGAGCACATCCACCATCCACCATCCGATAACAGCTGATCTGAACAGCTGTGGCTCATCATTTTAGCCCGTTGCATTTTGCACAACATTTAAAATGAGCACAACAGCTTTATAAATGATACTTGGTAACAGACTGCAAGTGATCTACGCGAAGAACCAAATCGAACTAATATGTCTGCAAATTTTTGCCAGCCTGCAGAAAAAATATGAACCGCTTTTGCCTAATATTGTCTAACTGGTAACAAATCAAGTTCATTATATATATATGTTTGTTTTTTGGTTTATAATAATTATGTATTTTATTTCATTTTTAATGTTCTGATCCATGTTGTGAGTACGGTATGGGCCTTGGAAAGAGTGGAGCACCTAATGCTACCACACGGATGGAGCAGTAATTAATTAATTATTACAGATATGAGCAGCATTTTTGAATTGGCGCCTTCCTTTTCCAAAAGTTACCCGCCATTAAAATTTGGATGGGGAACTAACTGGGAATTTTCGGAACGGCAAAACCTTATAGACCATCCGTTCAACGGATGGTCTATAAGGTTTTGCCGTTCCGAAAATTCCCAGTTAGTTCCCCATCCAAATTTTAATGGCGGGTAACTTTTGGAAAAGGAAGGCGCCAATTCAAAAAATGCTGCTCATACTTGTAATAATTAATTAATTACTGCTCCATCCGTGTGGCAGCATTAGGTGCTCCACTCTTTCCTAGGCCCATACCGTACTCACAACATGGATCAGAACATTAAAAATGAAATAAAATATATAATTATTATAAACCAAAAAACAAACATATATATATAATGAACTTGATTTGTTACCAGTTAGACCATATTGGGCAAAAGCGGTTCATATTTTTTCTGCAGGCTGGCAAAAATCTGCAGACATGGTAGTCCGATTTGGTGCAGTCTGTTTCCAAGTATCATTTATAGCGCTGTTTTGCTCATATTCAATGTAGTGCAAAATGCAACAAGCTAGAATGATTAGCCACAGCTGTTCAGATCAGCTGTTATCGGTGGATGGTGGATGTGCTCTGTGGGAATCGGAGTTTCACATTTGTCAAAAATCCCAACCGTTTCGAACGGATGGACTCTATGGGAAGAGGGCATAAGTGCCATTTTCTTTTTCAGCTTCCAGGCCTTTTTTCAGCTGGCTCAACACCTTCGACTAAATTAATGGAATCCGGGAATAAGAAAAATGAAAAAAAAAATAAATAAATAAATGAGGCTTGCTTATTAAAAATAAATGTATTTAAATAGCAAATAAATAAATCTATTTATTAAAATTATTTTAATTTAATATATGATATAAATATGTAGATGGCCCACTGTCTGAACTGAAAATTTGCAACCCACCTTATGACTTTGCCCTTGCCGTCTGACATCCCTTTCACAGTGGCTGTTTGCTCTGAGGAAGCATCTAAATACAATTATAACATATATTAATGCTTATTTTATTAAGGGATCATTAAAACAGACTCATACCTTTTGAAGTATGAACTTCATCGGCGACTTTTTCAAGAGCCACTTTTTTTCGGCAGCAAGACAAATCATTTAATAAGCTTGTTTCGGCAGCAAGAAAAATAATTTAATAAGCTGAAATTGAATAATAAATAAGACGCTCGCCTCGTGAGATCAACGAACTCGTACGGAAAGATAGTGTATCATCTTCTTAAGGCGCTGGAAAGTTTACCCACGTTTGCAGCTGGATTTCTTATAATGTTTAATGTTAAAGTTAAATTAAAGTTAATTGTATTGCTTTTTAATTTCTTTGTACAGCGGCAGACTTGTCTTGCCAAGGTAGTTGATAATATCTTTAAAAGACTCTTTCCCGCAAATACGATATTTGAATTTTAACTGCTTGTCAACAAACCCAGCTGATTGACAGTACGACCGTAGAACGCTTTATTTTGATGAACTCTCGAAATTTTGGTCACACTTGAAAGATTAAAGTTTTTTACGCTAGCGTACTCATTTGTCGATCTGAGTACTAGGCTTATCGACAAAAAAATACCAGAAAATTGCAAAGCGTTGGCAGTCTGCGGAAATGAACTTTAAGTGAACCCTAGCGAAAAGATTAAAAAATTTAATATTTGTTGCAGAAGATAGAGCGATGGTTTCGGTGGCGCCCCCCTTTGCGGAACCTGGCGGACGATCTGGCCATTTGCATTAATCCCGGTTCGCTCATGGATTACCTTTCGGTGGCCTTGAATATGTCCAATGACCCAGTTTTGAGAGAGGCAAGGGAACATGGCTATATAGCAATGATAGGCAGAATCCTCCGGGGCATCCTTGGTTGGGTGGGCGTGCTTGGCTAAGCCACTTATAATTATTCACTTATAATTATTTGCCATTGTTTATGTTTTTTTTTTTTTTTTTTGTTAGTGATGACCGATAGTTTTGTGACGTGAGACAGCGTAGTCATCGATGTTTATGGTGCAAGCTGTGGCATTAAGCCTAGTATCCAGATCGACGAAAACCGTACGCCAGTCATGAGAGAGAGCGAGAGTCAAACAACTGGCGTTCACTTTTCGTCGGGCTTTTTTTACGTCGGTCCACAGATCGACGAAAAAAATACCAGAAAATTCCATAGCGTGCCAGTCTGCGGAAATTAACTTTGGGTGAACCCTAGCGAAAAGATTAAAAATGTAATCTTTTTGGCGTGCGCTTCTCACTGAGCATTATAAGAAATGAAGGGAAAAACTCAAAAACTCACAAAAGTCGATTGCAGGTGATTACATGTGAGGACGAAATAACATTAATACTATCTGGGGTGCCTCTTGTCAGAGCAAAATGTTTTTTAGGTCCAGAATGTACGAAAAACACAATAAAAGTGCAGCTATGAACTTTAAATTAGCAAATAATTATCAGTAAATTAAAAAAAACAACTGTTAAATTTAAATTGTATTTTTTTAATATCTTTGTACAGCGGCAGACTTCTCTTGCCAAGGTATTTGGTAATATCATTTAAAGGCTCTTTCCCGCAAATACGATATTTGAATTTTAACTGCTTGTCAACAAACCCAGCTGATTGACAGTACGACCGTAGCACGCTTAAATCTGATGATTTCTCGAAACTTTGGTCACACTGGAAAGATTAAAGTTTTTACGCTAGCGTAATCGTTTGTCGATCTGGATACTAGGCTTTAGGGGGAAGCCCTGAGAGAATACTGAGCTAGCGGCACTGCCGAAGAAAAAATGCAGTTCGTAACATAGGGCGCCAAACCAAAGATAGTGGCGCGAAGAACCAAATCGAACTAATATGTCTGCAAATTTTTGCCAGCCTGCAGAAAAAATATGAACCGCTTTTGCCTAATATTGTCTAACTGGTAACAAATCAAGTTCATTATATATATATGTTTGTTTTTTGGTTTATAATAATTATATATTTTATTTCATTTTTAATGTTCTGATCCATGTTATGAGTACGGTATGGGCCTAGGAAAGAGTGGAGCACCTAATGCTGCCACACGGATGGAGCAGTAATTAATTAATTATTACAAGTATGAGCAGCATTTTTTGAATTGGCGCCTTCCTTTTCCAAAAGTTACCCGCCATTAAAATTTGGATGGGGAACTAACTGGGAATTTTCGGAACGGCAAAACCTTATAGACCATCCGTTCAACGGATGGTGGATAGTGGATGGATCTCTGTGGGAAGAGGGCATTAATGAGCGTAAATAAAATAAGACATTTGATTTTTTTGAATAATAATATTAAATTAAGTATGTAATTTTACAATGGTTTGTTATCATTTTATACTTTATTATGTGTACTTATTTTACCAATCCTCTCATGGGGTCCAATGAAAGAACTTACTTAACCGACCTGAATATGGGTCCTTATTTTACTAATTCCTGGGATACGATTGACCCTATTTCCGAACATTTTATACAACAACGCAAAAAGTTAGGGGTGGTCTGCTGGTAAGCATTTTTGTATTTTTTGTGGTGTTTTTTTCGTCGATTTGAGTACCGGTGTGAAAAAAGGGCCTGACGTAAGGTGTTCTCCATCTGTTTGCCTCTCACTCTTCTCATAACTGACGAACAGATTTCGTCAATCTGAGACCTAGGCTTAAATCGATAAAATTAGGTCATAGATTTAAGTCATTAAGCCTAGTACTCAGATCGACAAACAAGTACGCTAGCGTAAAAACTTTAATCTTTCCAGTGTGACCAAAATTTCGAGGGTTCATCAGAATTAAGCGTGCTACGGTCGTACTGTCAATCAGCTGGGTTTGTTGAGAAGCAGTTAAAATTTAAATATCGTATTTGCGGGAAAGACCTTTTAATAATTTTTTTCCCAGCACACGCCAAAAGAGTAAATTTTTTTATCTTTTAGCCTAGTATCCAGATCGACGAAAACCGTACGCCAGTCATGAGAGAGAGCGAGAGGCAAACAGCTGGCGTTCACTTTTCGTCGGGTCTTTTTTTCACGTCGGTCCACAGATCGACGAAAAAAATACCAGAAAATTCCATAGCGTTGCCAGTCTGCGGAAATTAACTTTGGGTGAACCCTAGCGAAAAGATTAAAAAATGTAAACTTTTGGCGTCTCACTGAACATTATAAGAAATGGAGGGAAAAACTTAAAAAACGCACAAAAGTCGATTGCAGGTGTTTACATGTGGGGACAAAATAACATTAATACGATCTGGGGTGCTTCTTGTTAGAGCAAAATGTTTTTTTAGGTCCAGAATGTACGAAAAAACACAATAAAAGTGCAGCTATGAACTTTAAATTAGCAAATAATTATCAGTAAATTAAAAAAAACAACTGTTAAATTTAAATTGTATTGTTTTTTAATATCTTTGTATAGCGGCAGACTTGTCTTGCCAAGGTATTTGATAATATCTTTTAAAGGCTCTTTCCCGCAAATACGATATTCGACCGTAGCACGCTTAAATCTGATGAACTCTCGAAACTTTGGTCACACGGGAAAGATTAAAGTTTTTACGCTAGCGTAATCGTTTGTCGATCTGGATACTAGGCTTTTCGCTAAATTCACCCAAAGTTCATTTCCGCAGACTGGCAACGCTACGCAATTTTCTAGTATTTTTTCGTCGATCTGAGGACCGAGATAAAAAATAACATTGACGAAAAGTGAACGCCAGCTGTTTGCCTCTCGCTCTCTCTCATGACTGGCGTACAGTTTTCGGCGATCTGAGTACTAGGCCTTACAATTAAGAGAAGCATATTATAATCGTCAATATGTGGGATATTTTTTTATAAATAAAATCAAAACAGTAAAAAACTAACTCATAACTTAAGTTATTAAACTTTCGGCTATTCGAAACTAAAAGGGCATAAAGGCCATTCACGCATTCTTCCAAAAGGTTATTTCCAGTCGCTAAAACTCTTTTGGAGAGTAAAGCCTAGTATCTAGATCGACGAAAACCGTACGCCAGTCATGAGAGAGAGCGAGAGGCAAACAGCTGGCGTTTACTTTTCGTCGTGCCTTTTTTCACGTCGGTCCACAGATCGACGAAAAAATACCAGAAAATTCCATAGCGTTGCCAGACTGCAGAAATGAACTTTGGGTGAACCCTAGCGAAAAGATTAAAAAATGTAATCTTTTGGCGTGCGCTTCTTACTGAACATTATAAGAAATGGACGGAAAAACTCACAGAAGTCGATTGCAGGTGTTTACATGTGAGGACAAAATAACATTAATACTATCTGGGGTGCCTCTTGTCAGAGCAAAATGTTTTTTTAGGTCCAGAATGTACGAAAAAACTCAATAAAAAGCTTTGAACTTTAAATTAGCAAATAATTATCAGTAAATTAAAAAAAAACAACTGTTAAATTCAAATTGTATTGTTATTTAATTTCTTTATACACCGGCAGACTTGTCTTGCCAAGGTATTTGATAATATCTTTTAAAGGCTCTTTCCCGCAAATACGATATTTGAATTTTAACTGCTTGTCAACAAACCCAGCTGATTGACAGTACGACCGTAGCACGCTTAAATCTGATGAACTTTTTTTTTTTACGCTAGCGTAATCGTTTGTCGATCTGGGCTTACTACTAGGCTTAAGACCTGAAATGTTTTGAAAATCTGTTGAATGCAGTATATTTAAACTATTTTTATAAAGGCTTTAATCAATTAAAAAGTTCAAATTGCATTTTATCGAAGATCAGGAAGGAATCTTGGAGCGTCACAGATAGAAAAAGTAATATTTACCAGCTACGCGGAGAGCGCTCATATATATAATTAAAAGCAGCATGAATTAATAGATCAGTGCGTGGTTGTTACCAGATTATCTATCAAAGGAATAAAGGTGTTCTTGGCCCAGACCGATCGAATGAAAGTTTTAGCAGAGCAAATTTTGATCTTACATCGTTTTTTCCCAGTACTTCGTTTGCCATTTTCAGCATTTTTCTGAATATTTATTTTACTTTTCTTCATCATTTCGCAAACAGCACTTGCTAGTTCGACATTTGTATTATGTTTTGCGTGATAACCCATTTTAATGGCGGAAAAAAATGCACTTTTTCTTCTACATCTTTGGTATGTTTACTTATTGTGTGCCGATCAGATTTTGAAACAACTCTGTTAAGCGCCTGTGTGAGGAGCATATTAAGCTTCATTGCAATAAATACTGTATGTCTCCGCTAGCGTGAAAAGGGTATTAGGTCTAAAAACATCGATATTTCTGAATATTTTAAAAATATATATATAAAAAAACATCGATATTTTAGAATATATATTGATAGCTTAATATATGTTCCACCAAATTCATTTGATAATTCCGAAGTGGATAAACTGGGTTCAAGGCCATGTCTAGGTTTAGTGGTGCCTTACAGCTCACCGATATAGACGATTTTATTACGCCTTCACAGGTTCATTACAACAGAATACGAGCTTGTATAAATATAATGCAATTTATTTGACCCTCAGGAATGCATTAAACCCGTGCCCATAAATAAGGTAAAGTCGAAGACTGGGGCCAAAATCACTGTTGAGGGAGATAACTGCTATGAGGAATCTGAGGTGGGTGTTCGAGTGGGTTGTACTGTGAGTTATTATTTTATAACTAGAAGTCCCTTTCCAGAGTGGAAAGCAAAAACTTCAGAAGGTGGAAATCACTCTTCAAGACTGCCTTGCCTGCTCAGGGTGCATCACTTCCGCTGAAGGCGTACTCATCACGCAGCAGAGCCAAGAAGAGCTACTTAGGGTCCTGCGCGAGAACTCTAAAAAAAAGGTTACTGGGGACTGCGAGAACGTGCGTACCATCGTATTCACCGTGGCTATCCAGCCTCTGCTGAGCCTAGCCCATCGCTATCAGATCGGTGTGGAGGATGCTGCACGCCATCTAACAGGGTACTTTCGCAGCTTGGGAGCCGACTATATTCTGTGCACCAAAGTAGCCGACGATATGGCGCTGCTAGAGTGTCGAGAAGAATTTTTGGAACGGTACCGTGACAATGCAAACCTAACCATGCTAAGCTCCTCTTGTCCGGGCTGGGTGTGTTACGCGGAGAAAACGCACGGGAACTTCATACTGCCTTACCTTGCAACTACCCGTTCGCCCCAACAAATAATGGGGGTGCTGGTGAAGCAGTTCCTGGCCGAGAAGCTAAATATTCCTGGATCGAGCATCTACCATGTGACCGTGATGCCCTGTTACGACAAGAAGCTTGAGGCCTCCCGAGAGGACTTCTTTAACGAAAAGAACAACTCACGGGACGTGGACTGTGTAATCACAGCAGGTTGTAATTCAATCATGATATTTGTCTTTTGATTAATGTACCGTTCTTTTTGCAGTTGAGGTGGAACAGATGCTGACCGAGGAAGAGCGCACTCTGTCGCAATACGACCTCGATAATATGGACTGGCCCTGGTCTGATATAAGGCCAGACTCCATGGTGTGGGCCCACGAGACGACTTTGTCTGGCGGTTATGCAGAACATATTTTCAAGTTCGTTGCTCATCAGCTTTTTAATGAGACCACGCCAAAAGAGTTAGAATTCAAACAGCTCAAAAATCGCGACTTTCGGGAGATTATTCTTGAAAAGAATGGCAAGGCCGTCTTAAAGTTTGCTATTGTCAATGGCTTTCGGAACATACAAAACCTAGTACAAAAATTAAAGCGGGGAAAAGGGCCGAACTACCATTTTGTGGAGGTCATGGCATGTCCCTCAGGCTGCATAAATGGTGGTGCACAGGTGCGCCCCACCACCGGGCAACACGTCCGCGAGCTAACAAAGCAATTGGAGAAATTGTACGAGAAACTTCCGCGGTCCCAACCCGAAAACGCCTTAACAAAACACATATATAGAGAGTTTTTAGACGGCTTTCACACTGAAAAATGTGAAGAGCTGCTTCACACCAGTTATCATGCTGTGGAGAAGCTCAATACGGCGTTAAATATTAAGTGGTGAATGTTTTGTGTTGCTTTTTTTTTAAGAAACGACTGTTAATGTGAAAGTTCTAGTAAAGGCAAATAAAATTAATGCGCATGATCAAACAATTGACGAGCACATGCGGGTGGAAGCGGCAACCACAACGGGTTGTTTCACTGGAATGTAGCATGTTGCTGTCGCCATGCATTGCAGCAGGAGCACTTGGCCAGTGAAGGAAAGTCATCGTCGGTTGCGGCTCTGTGCTGCGTAAGAAAATCAATGGGCTGGAGCAAGCAGCTTAGATGGAATGCGGCAACCGTTTACATTCGATATCAGAAACAGCTGACAAAATCAATAAATCATTTATCTATTCTGGCAGTAGTCTTTGCGTGACAAAATAAAACGAAAAATTCAAATTTTATTTATATAGCTTTACTATTAACATGTCAAGATGTCGTCATCGCCATCGCATCCTTATGGGCTAAAAGCGGACGACATAGCCAACCAGCAAGAACCAATTACGGCCACAATACACACCAGTGGGCGTCGGTCGTCACCCAGGCCCCTACTACCAGAGCGGAAGGACTCTTTGGAGTACTTCATAAAGTTCCCTAAGCCCTCCTCCGAAAACGATTTTTCACTGACCAACACCACCGACAGCAAGGACAACAACGTTCCCATCGTAATGCTGCTGGGATGGGCGGGCTGTCAAGATCGATACCTGATGAAATACTCCAAAATCTATGAGGATAAGGGGTAAGTTGAATGTGAGAATCGATACACCAATTAATTTATTCGTCACGACTTGATATTTCTAGTCTTATAACTGTCCGATATACTGCACCAGTAGATACACTGTTTTGGAAGCGAACTGAAATGGTTCCAATCGGGGAGAAAATCCTCAAGCTAATTCAGGATATGAATTTCGATTCCCACCCCATTATATTTCACATATTCTCGAATGGCGGAGCCTACCTGTACCAACACATTAATCTAGCTGTGATTAAGTACAAGTCTCCGCTTCAGGTTCGCGGCGTGATTTTCGACTCGGCTCCTGGAGAGCGTAGGATGCTGGGTCTGTATCGTGCAATTACGGCCATCTATGGGCGGAAAAAACGCTGCAACTGCTTGACTGCACTGGCCATCACTATCACCCTGACAATAATGTGGTTTGTAGAGGTTGGCCAAGCTAAATATTATATGATAGGAACCGACCGTCGTTGCTTACACTGCTCTACATTGTTTCAGGAATCAGTTTCCGCCTTAAAAAGTCTATTTGTGCAATCATCTCCGATCCACCCCAGCCCATATTGCGAGTTGAAGAAGGAAACCAATAAATACCCACAGCTGTTCTTATACTCCAAGAGCGACATCGTCATTCCATACCGCGATGTCGAGAAGTTTATTCGGCTGCGGCGAGATCAGGGCATCGAGGTATCGTCGGTATGTTTTGAAGATGCCGAACACGTAAAGATCTATACCAAGTATCCTAAACAATACGTCCAGAGTGTGTGTAACTTTATAAAAAACTGCATGGCTATACCTGCTCTGAATGTGGCGTCTTGTTATGAGCTAAGTTCGCCCACGGAAAACCTTTATAGGTCAAACCTTAAGTATGATTAGAGGGGCAGCGCTCGATAAAAAAGCACAACTAAATCACTCACGGAATCATACGTAATATATGTAGCTTTTAAACCAATATAAGTATAGAAATATAAAGCGCTTAAATGTAGAAACGAATTTGAAAATTATTAAAATAAATACATACATGCATATGTACATGTTATGGTTTGAGCCTGTGTGGCAGCTTTTGGCGAAGCGATTTCGTTTTTATTGACGGGATCATGGATGGCCAAAGCAAAACCTGCTGGATTGATCTCGGTATTACCAAGATAACGACACCAACTGTCAAGACTTGGCTAATATGGAATTGCCCCCACGTAAACAAGTCGCCAGCAAAATCACCACGAAAATCTGAAGGAAATTTTGGACCAGTCGATTCGGAAAAGAAAGATTTCCAATAAAAATTACTTAAAAATTAAAGTCCCGTAGAAACAACCAAAAAGTTATTCGAATTCAACTAGATTAAAAGCCGTCAATAAGCAGAAGGGAGGCGCCACAAAATATTAAATTTAAGAAATTAAATTGTTATTACATTTTTAAGCCTAGTACTCAGATCGACGAAAACTGTGCGCCAGTCATGAGAGCGAGAAGCAAACAGCTGTCGTACACTTTTCGTCAACGTTTTTTTTAACCTCGGTCCTCAGATCGACGATCAAAAAACCCGCAAAAGTCGATTGCAGGAGTTTACATGTGAGGACAAAATAAAATTAATTCTATCTGGGTGCCTCTTGTCAGAGCAAAATGTTTCTTAGGTCAAAAATGTACTCGTTTGTCGATCTGAGTACTAGGCTTTAGTCCCTTGTACGAAAAAAGCTTTGGGGTACGAATTAGCACATTTTTTGTTTTTATTGGAATTATTGGTTTGCTTTAATATTTCAGAGTATGATTAGAGTATAATAAAATACTGCGTTTAAATGTTTGGAATATCATTGCTGGTTAAAGCCTAGTACTCAGATCGACGAAAACTGTACGCCAGTCATGAGAGAAAGCGAGAGGCAACCAAAAAATGTAAAATAATAATAATTTAAATTAGCAAATAATTGTCAGTAAATAAAAAAAACGACTGTTTAATTTAAATTGTATTGTTTATTAATTTCTTTGTACAGCGGCAGACTTGTCTTGCCAAGGTGGTTGATAATAGCCTAGTACGAGTACGCTAGCGTAAACCCTAGTACTCAGATCGACAAACGAGTACGCACGCGTAAAAACTTTAAATTTCCAGTGTGACCAAAATTTCGAGAGTTCATCAGAATTCAGCGTGCTACGGTCGTACTGTCAATCAGATGGGTTTGTTGACAAGCAGTTAAACTTCAAATACCGTATACCAACTACCTTGGCAAGACAAGTCTGCCGCTATACAAAGAAATTAAAAAGCAATACAATTTAAATTTAACAATTGTTTTTTTAATTTACTTTGCTAATTTAAAGTTCATAGCTGCACTTTTATTGTGTGTTTTCGTAAATTTTTGACCTAAGAAACATTTTGCTCTGAAAAGAGGCACCCCAGATAGTATTAATGTTATTTTGTCCTCACATGTAAACTCCTGCAATCGACATTTTGCGGGTTTTTTTATTTTGTCCCTCCATTTTTTATAATGTTCAGTGAGAATCGCACGCCAAAAGATTACATTTTTTAATCTTTTCACTAGGGTTCACCCAAAGTTCATTTTCGCAGACTGGCAACGCCATGCAATTTTCTGGTATTTTTTTCGTCGATCTGAGGACCGAGGTGAAAAAAAGGTTGACGAAAAGTGTTGGCCTCTCGCTCTCTCTTATCTAAGTACTAGGCTTTAAGGAGCAGTGTCGATTTACAATTTCTGTTTATTCTTGTACGAAAGCTTTGAGTTACTGTATATAACCACATCAACAAAGTTCGCGAAGGCAAAAGAATATACCATGGTACAATAACATAAGGTAGTCTCGTCGGCAAAATCTGGTACCTCAACAATCATAACAATGAGTGCGAGTGAAATGGGCACTGTTTAGTAAGTGCGAGCAGAGCGACAATATAATGTGTAGATTAACCCTTATATGGTTCAGGGTTTTTTTTGCCTTTCATAATAAAAGAGGTTAAATTTTTTTTCATTATTTAATTTTTAATAGTTTTGAATTTGAAATTCGGCGTCGTTTTTGTTTTTGAATGTTCAGTCTTTTGTTAAGATTCTTAATTCTAAAATATATTCTAATCTTAATATAAAACTTTGATATGTCAAAGGGTCATGTTGCACAAGGGTTAATTCTTTAAAAATTTCGTCCGCAGGCAACCTTTCTCTTCAAAAAACGAACACGCACTGACCAAAACCCGAACGTTTAGACAGCCGACGAGACTACCTTATGTTATTGTATCATGGAATATACATACATACATACATGTATGTATTCCAAATTACCAACAAAGTATTCGGCCAGCTCTTCTAACTGAGTGGCTGCCGGAGGGCTTTCAGTGGGAGAACGCCGAGGGAAAGTGCTAAGGCGGTAACTAACGCTCGTCTTAAAATGTCTTACCAACTCAACACTAATTTATAACTTGCAATAACTTAATCGTGAATTAGCCACAGACCATGCTATAAGCGAACTTTACTTTGGGAAATTGAATGATGAAGTGTGGAATGTTAGAGGATTTAAGTATTTTTACAGACGATACGGACATAAGATCGCCGGACATGGCAGATCGTGGTTTCCTCAAGCCCAACTGAATTTAAGTTTTTACGATATATATTGTTTTTCGAATAGGTCTAGTAGCTGAGCGGTAACTACGACCAGTAATTTAAGTGTGACTGTGGAATAGAAATGCAGAAAACATCGCCTTTCCGATGTTTTAACGGCAAACATCGATGTTTGCCTGTTAAAAGCGATGTTTTCTGCATCTCTACTGTGGAAACATGTCGCTCATCGCGGTTGTCTCTTCTGATTGTCTGACATAGGCTAACTTTTCGCACATAGGGATTCGACCATCAACGATGTGAATGTATTGGGCTTGTGATACGGCATGGATTTGTGCCAATAGCAAGGAGAATGGCAAATCAGAAACTTGTGAAGAGAAACCTTATTTACTTTTTTTCGGATCCAAACACCAAAAGAAGTTAACTGAAAATATAAAAAGCATTCCAGAGGCAGTGTAACTTATAAATAGTGGCTAAAAAATTGAGTTATTTCAAGTTGTCTTTGTGGACCACACTTATCCTGACATTTTGCATTTTTAGGAATTTCTGTTTTACTTACAGTGGTGAAGTTGACATTAGCTCAAGTGTGAAATGAAATTTGCTAAATTTTAGTGCTCCATTTAAGTTGGCACAAGCATAGCAAAGCAAAGTTAAAACCCTGTCTGTTTTAACAAGTCGATGTATATTATTCCATCGAATGAGGATAAGAAAGATAGATATAAGATGTTACCTTCCTGTTTAATAATAAAACAAGACATTTATACGTGATTGTAGTAGCGCCGCATACGGAATGAACGCTGTATTGGGTACCTACTTGGCGGACAGCTCTCAACCCATTATGTGGTCGGATGAAGTTTTTGGAGGCGGCAGTATCAATGAGGGAAATTCCTGATCCCCGCTACTCTTCGTATAATGACGTTTAGCAGGGAAAAATTAAAAAATTAATGACATTCGGGTTATATCGCCGTTGGCGTTATCGTCAATTTTTAGGCAGTACTGAGAAATGACTCTGTCTCTGCGCGACAAGATTAACCCTTTCTGTTTCCTTGGACCTTGTGTGGTTACAGTTGCTTTTTTGGGGCGGTTGGAGAGTTTATGAATTGAAAAGGGACGATTGACGTTCAAAGGTGCGATGATCCGAAATGGAGAGAATCGGGGCCGTGATTCGCATGGGTTAGAGGAAGGCAGGTTGGCGGCTCACGTGACAGCGCTCAGGCTGAGCGGCAGAAGAGCATCTCAAAAATCTGGGGAAAGCAGAGTGAACGGTAGTGTTTTTCTTTTGCGCTCCGTTTTTCTTTTTTTGTTGAAATTAAATATTTTTTAACGTTTCTACACTTTTAAGTGTCTTTAACAACCTTCCGTTCGTGATTAAATTGTGTTTAGAAACTAAAACGTTTAAAACATTATTTCGGAGCTGGTTTGTTGTTATTGTTTTCTATTGCCACCCATTTACGGCTTTCTCTTCGTCGTTTGCTGTTGGAACAGCACGCACTCCAACGGTAATATCTCTCAGAGGTGTCTAATATCGGAGTTAATCGGTGTTACGATCCCGCTCTCTAACATCAAAGTTAATCTGTGATTCGCTCCCGCTCTGTCGCTCTCCTTTCTTTCTCATCAAAAAATTCTTGAGCGCTGAAAAGGATGAGTTACTGAATTAAATAAAACAACCTTTTCAGTTGAGTTCTGTTTAAAAACTGAATTTTATTTTGCTTAGGAAATTAACATGAAATTCCTATTCTGTGGCCTAAGCAGAGGCCGCGTCTGCCTGAGCGGGAGGGTTATCATTTGACCCCCGCAAAGGAACTCTTGGTGATTATTTCAAGTGATTATTTTCGGTTAGGGTCAAGTGGCCTGCACTTACAGATTACAAGTGCTAACACCGCTCCCTTGTAGGGTTTAAAATTACAATTCATAGTTTATGGCTCGAGATCGATTTACAGACACAGAGTTCATAATGTATTAAACTTTATATTTATTAGTGTTCGTATGAACAAGCGCTTTCTATTATTTTTGTCCTCTATAGTTGCACAGTGGAGCATTCCCTGCCATACATGTGATAAAATTTATCACGCAAAGTGTCTTGGATATTCTGGCCTGGTTCGCGATGCCATCGATAAGAGGAGTGGCCTACGCTACTACTGCGATGAGTGGATCGTATATGAGAACCAGGCAATAAAGCAATGTGCGGAATTAATCCGCCGTAAAAATATGGACCTGCTTGTGGCGCTTGAATCGCGCCTCACTAGACACGTGCTAGCTGACCTCGATTCCCCAAAGCGCAAAAAAGTCGCGGTCGGTGGGCATTCTATGGCAGGTGCCGTGCAACCTGTTGCCCGCGATTAGCTTCCAGCTCAGTTGCCAAACTTAGGCGCCACTCAAATGGTACTAAGATCGGGGGCAAAAAGTGATTCGGTACCCAAAGTACCCGGATTACCGGCCGATACTGGTAGTGCAGATACTAATTCTGGAGTACTAAAAAAGGTGCCCCAGCTAAAACAAGTATTTGTTTCACGACTCGCCCAGACCCATCATCAGTGGATATTACGGCAAATATCCGTAACAAAATCCAAGTTGATGATTTGGAGGTCGAACAATTAAAATTGTATAATGCTAGGAAAGTATCATCATTTAAGATTGGTATTCATTCTTTCCTATCAGAATACAAGAGGCTTACTTAGTAAGCTAACTAATGCCCCCTTCCCATAGAGTCCATCCGTTCGAAACGGTTGGGATTTTTGACAAATGTGAAACTCCGATTCCCATAAACCATCCGATAACAGCTGATCTGAACAGCTGTGGCTCATCATTTTAGCCCGTTGCATTTTGCACAACATTTAAAATGAGCACAACAGCTTTAAAAATGATACTTGGTAACAGACTGCAAGTGATCTACGCGAACAACCAAATCGAACTAATCTGTCTGCAGATTTTTGCCAGCCTGCAGAAAAAATATGAACCGCTTTTGCCTAATATTGTCTAACTGGTAACAAATCAAGTTCATTATATACAAATGTTTGTTTTTTGGTTTATAATAATTATATATTATATTACATTTTTAATGTTCTGATCCATGTTGTGAGTACGGTATGCGCCTAGGAAAGAGTGGAGCAACACCTAATGCTGCCCCACGGATGGATTAGTAATTAATTAATTATTACAAGTAAAAACAGCATTTTTTTGAATTGGCGCCTTCCTTTTCCCAAAATTACCCGCCATTATTTTTTTAAATTTTCGTAGTGAATGTTTCAATTTTCACTGTCTAGAAGAAGAACTCAGAGTTGCACCGGAAAAACATCGCCTAACTATCGCATAAAAAAGTCCGTCAAATTTGGATGGGAACTGGGAATTTTCGGAACGGCAAAACCTTATGGACCATCCGTTCAACGGATGGTGGATGGTGGATGGATCTCTGTGGGAAGAGGGCATAAATTGTACTCGGATAGTTTTTCATGTATGTACAGAAACCTGTTTAAGGCCGGATATTCTTAGCTCCGAAAGTTTCCCGGGAAAGTACAAAATTTACAGGCTTGATAGTCAGTCCAGGCGGGGACGTGGAGTCTTGATTGCTGTCGACTCAACCCTTTCGTCTAAATTACTAACTTTTGAAGAATTTAATGACATCAAATTCCTAGGTATTAAATTATCGTTTCCCAGTAGTTTTATATATATTACTTGTTCATACAATATATCCCACCATCATCTGAGTTCCCAATTTATGCGAATCACCTTTCCGTTATCCAGTCCATTTCCAAAAAACTGTCAGATCGGGATAAGTAAGTGGTATTAGGTGATTTTAATACACCTATTGCGAAATGGTTCCCAGACGAAAACTGTAGTATTTTACTTCCTTTACCGCAACATGACTTTATTGACGGCTTGCTTGACATTGCGCTATCCCAAGTAAACTCCTTAGGACGCTTACTGGATTTGTGTTTTGTTTCAAATCCAGAAGGCGTATGTCTATTAAGAACATCATCACCTTCATAACCGGAGAAGCTGACTGTATATGCCAGAACAGAGCTGAATATCTATCATCCTTTCCAATAAATTTAAAAAAAGCGGTTATAAAAGATATCTGCCTCGTTTTAGGGTCCAGTTTTCACAAGATCCAAGACAGTTTTATAATTTGGTTAACACTAAGCGTAAATCAGCCTGTTACCCAGCATCGCTATCATTTGAATTCTACGGCAAATACTGGTCAGGCAATTGCTGATCTCTGTGCCCAGTTCTTCCAGATAACATTTTCTGTTTCATCCCATCAAAATCCGTGTCAAACTTAATTTTTTTCCGAGGTTAAGCGAAAGCTCCTTTCTCTTGAATCTCAATAAAGTTAAACCAGTCTATTCACCACAAATTGTCTACATTATCTTTACATTTCCCACTTATTTGGAAGGAGTCATGTGTTATTCCCTTTCTTAAGAAAGTAAATAAATCGAAAACAAGCTATAACAGAGGCATATCCAAATTATTCGCCATTCCAAAGCTTTTCGAAAATATTATTACACCCACTTGCAACATCTTTGTAGATCAAATTTATCTACATGTCAACATGAATTTATAAGGCAAGGATCTACGACGACAAACCTCTTGGAGCTAACGTAATATGTGTAATAAATTATAAATTTATGTTGTGTCTGCAATATAACGAAATTTCCAGCAGTTCAGACTTACAATTGGACCTAAATGCTTTACAAACATGGTATTGTGAAAATCTTTTGTAAAGTAATGACATTTTTTAGGGTGAACCCACAATATTCCACGTAAACGCTTGTTGGTGTTGCGTTGTCTACAATCACGCATATTGATAACCTTGGCGTCCTTCTTGACCCATAACTTAAGTTTTGTAACCGTCTTACTTCTATGGTGAGTAAAGTCAAAGGAGTGCTTGGATTTATTAAAAGGTGGTCAAAGGAATTCGATGATCCCTATGTTACAAAGACTCTGTTCATTTCACTATTCCGTCCAATCCTGGAGTACTGTTCAGCAGCTTGGAGTCCTCAGTATGGTGTACATATAGACCGGATAGAATCTGTTCAAAAGAACCCTTTATTATTTGCTCAATGGCGCCTTAACTGGAATGCAAGCCTTATTTACCATCTTACTCTAGTAGACTTCTAATAATTAATCTACCATCCTTATTAAACGGTAGAACGATGCTTGGCCCTGCTTTTATTTATAAACTGCTTATACTGCTCTACATTGTTTCAGGAATCAGTTTCCGCCTTAAAAAGTCTATTTGTGCAATCATCTCCGATCCACCCCAGCCCATATTGCGAGTTGAAGAAGGAAACCAATAAATACCCACAGCTGTTCTTATACTCCAAGAGCGACATCGTCATTCCATACCGCGATGTCGAGAAGTTTATTCGATCTGAGTACTAGGGTTTACGCTAGCGTACTCGTACTAGGCTATTATCAACCACCTTGGCAAGACAAGTCTGCCGCTGTACAAAGAAATTAAAAAGCAATACAATTTAAATTTAACAATTGTTTTTTTAATTTACTTTGCTAATTTAAAGTTCATAGCTGCACTTTTATTGTGTGTTTTCGTAAATTTTTGACCTAAGAAACATTTTGCTCTGAAAAGAGGCACCCCAGATAGTATTAATGTTATTTTGTCCTCACATGTAAACTCCTGCAATCGACATTTTGCGGGTTTTTTTATTTTGTCCCTCCATTTTTTATAATGTTCAGTGAGAATCGCACGCCAAAAGATTACATTTTTTAATCTTTTCACTAGGGTTCACCCAAAGTTCATTTTCGCAGACTGGCAACGCCATGCAATTTTCTGGTATTTTTTTTCGTCGATCTGAGGACCGAGGTGAAAAAAAGGTTGACGAAAAGTGTTGGCCTCTTGCTCTCTCTTATCTAAGTACTAGGCTTTAAGGAGCAGTGTCGATTTACAATTTCTGTTTATTCTTGTACGAAAGCTTTGAGTTACTGTATATAACCACATCAACAAAGTTCGCGAAGGCAAAAGAATATACCATGATACAATAACATCAAGCCCAACTGAATTTAAGTTTTTACGATATATATTGTTTTTCGAATAGGTCTAGTAGCTGAGCGGTAACTACGACCAGTAATTTAAGTGTGACTGTGGAATAGAAATGCAGAAAACATCGCCTTTCCGATGTTTTAACGGCAAACATCGATGTTTGCCTGTTAAAAGCGATGTTTTCTGCATCTCTACTGTGGAAACATGTCGCTCATCGCGGTTGTCTCTTCTGATTGTCTGACATAGGCTAACTTTTCGCACATAGGGATTCGACCATCAACGATGTGAATGTATTGGGCTTGTGATACGGCATGGATTTGTGCCAATAGCAAGGAGAATGGCAAATCAGAAACTTGTGAAGAGAAACCTTATTTACTTTTTTCGGATCCAAACACCAAAAGAAGTTAACTGAAAATATAAAAAGCATTCCAGAGGCAGTGTAACTTATAAATAGTGGCTAAAAAATTGAGTTATTTCAAGTTGTCTTTGTGGACCACACTTATCCTGACATTTTGCATTTTTAGGAATTTCTGTTTTACTTACAGTGGTGAAGTTGACATTAGCTCAAGTGTGAAATGAAATTTGCTAAATTTTAGTGCTCCATTTAAGTTGGCACAAGCATAGCAAAGCAAAGTTAAACCCCTGTCTGTTTTAACAAGTCGATGTATATTATTCCATCGAATGAGGATAAGAAAGATAGATATAAGATGTTACCTTCCTGTTTAATAATGAAACAAGACATTTATACGTGATTGTAGTAGCGCCGCATACGGAATGAACGCTGTATTGGGTACCTACTTGGCGGACAGCTCTCAACCCATTATGTGGTCGGATGAAGTTTTTGGAGGCGGCAGTATCAATGAGGGAAATTCCTGATCCCCGCTACTCTTCGTATAATGACGTTTAGCAGGGAAAAATTAAAAAATTAATGACATTCGGGTTATATCGCCGTTGGCGTTATCGTCAATTTTTAGGCAGTACTGAGAAATGACTCTGTCTCTGCGCGACAAGATTAACCCTTTCTGTTTCCTTGGACCTTGTGTGGTTACAGTTGCTTTTTTTGGGGCGGTTGGAGAGTTTATGAATTGAAAAGGGACGATTGACGTTCAAAGGTGCGATGATCCGAAATGGAGAGAATCGGGGCCGTGATTCGCATGGGTTAGAGGAAGGCAGGTTGGCGGCTCACGTGACAGCGCTCAGGCTGAGCGGCAGAAGAGCATCACAAAAATCTGGGGAAAGCAGAGTGAACGGTAGTGTTTTTCTTTTGCGCTCCGTTTTTTCTTTTTTTGTTGAAATTAAATATTTTTTAACGTTTCTACACTTTTAAGTGTCTTTAACAACCTTCCGTTCGTGATTAAATTGTGTTTAGAAACTAAAACGTTTAAAACATTATTTCGGAGCTGGTTTGTTGTTATTGTTTTCTATTGCCACCCATTTACGGCTTTCTCTTCGTCGTTTGCTGTTGGAACAGCACACACTCCAACGGTAATATCTCTCAGAGGTGTCTAATATCGGAGTTAATCGGTGTTACGATCCCGCTCTCTAACATCAAAGTTAATCTGTGATTCGCTCCCGCTCTGTCGCTCTCCTTTCTTTCTCATCAAAAAATTCTTGAGCGCTGAAAAGGATGAGTTACTGAATTAAATAAAACAACCTTTTCAGTTGAGTTCTGTTTAAAAACTGAATTTTATTTTGCTTAGGAAATTAACATGAAATTCCTATTCTGTGGCCTAAGCAGAGGCCGCGTCTGCCTGAGCGGGAGGGTTATCATTTGACCCCCGCACAGGAACTCTTGGTGATTATTTCAAGTGATTATTTTCGGTTAGGGTCAAGTGGCCTGCACTTACAGATTACAAGTGCTAACACCGCTCCCTTGTAGGGTTTAAAATTACAATTCATAGTTTATGGCTCGAGATCGATTTACAGACACAGAGTTCATAATGTATTAAACTTTATATTTATTAGTGTTCGTATGAACAAGCGCTTTCTATTATTTTTGTCCTCTATAGTTGCACAGTGGAGCATTCCCTGCCATACATGTGATAAAATTTATCACGCAAAGTGTCTTGGATATTCTGGCCTGGTTCGCGATGCCATCGATAAGAGGAGTGGCCTACGCTACTACTGCGATGAGTGGATCGTATATGAGAACCAGGCAATAAAGCAATGTGCGGAATTAATCCGCCGTAAAAATATGGACCTGCTTGTGGCGCTTGAATCGCGCCTCACTAGACACGTGCTAGCTGACCTCGATTCCCCAAAGCGCAAAAAAGTCGCGGTCGGTGGGCATTCTATGGCAGGTGCCGTGCAACCTGTTGCCCGCGATTAGCTTCCAGCTCAGTTGCCAAACTTAGGCGCCACTTAAATGGTACTAAGATCGGGGGCAAAAAGTGATTCGGTACCCAAAGTACCCGGATTACCGGCCGATACTGGTAGTGCAGATACTAATTCTGGAGTACTAAAAAAGGTGCCCCAGCTAAAACAAGTATTTGTTTCACGACTCGCCCAGACCCATCATCAGTGGATATTACGGCAAATATCCGTAACAAAATCCAAGTTGATGATTTGGAGGTCGAACAATTAAAATTGTATAATGCTAGGAAAGTATCATCATTTAAGATTGGTATTCATTCTTTCCTATCAGAATACAAGAGGCTTACTTAGTAAGCTAACTAATGCCCTCTTCCCATAGAGTCCATCCGTTCGAAACGGTTGGGATTTTTGACAAATGTGAAACTCCGATTCCCATAAACCATCCGATAACAGCTGATCTGAACAGCTGTGGCTCATCATTTTAGCCCGTTGCATTTTGCACAACATTTAAAATGAGCACAACAGCTTTAAAAATGATACTTGGTAACAGACTGCAAGTGATCTACGCGAACAACCAAATCGAACTAATCTGTCTGCAGATTTTTGCCAGCCTGCAGAAAAAATATGAACCGCTTTTGCCTAATATTGTCTAACTGGTAACAAATCAAGTTCATTATATACAAATGTTTGTTTTTTGGTTTATAATAATTATATATTATATTACATTTTTAATGTTCTGATCCATGTTGTGAGTACGGTATGCGCCTAGGAAAGAGTGGAGCAACACCTAATGCTGCCCCACGGATGGATTAGTAATTAATTAATTATTACAAGTAAAAACAGCATTTTTTTGAATTGGCGCCTTCCTTTTCCCAAAATTACCCGCCATTATTTTTTTAAATTTTCGTAGTGAATGTTTCAATTTTCACTGTCTAGAAGAAGAACTCAGAGTTGCACCGGAAAAACATCGCCTAACTATCGCATAAAAAAGTCCGTCAAATTTGGATGGGAACTGGGAATTTTTGGAACTGCAAAACCTTATGGACCATCCGTTCAACGGATGGTGGATGGTGGATGGATCTCTGTGGGAAGAGGGCATAAATTGTACTCGGATAGTTTTTCATTCCCATATAATAGAATTGTATGTACAGAAACCTGTTTAAGGCCGGATATTCTTAGCTCCGAAATTTTCCCGGGAAAGTACAAAATTTACAGGCTTGATAGTCAGTCCAGGCGGGGACGTGGAGTCTTGATTGCTGTCGACTCAACCCTTTCGTCTAAATTACTAACTTTTGAAGAATTTAATGACATCAAATTCCTAGGTATTAAATTATCGTTTCCCAGTAGTTTTATATATATTACTTGTTCATACAATATATCCCACCATCATCTGAGTTCCCAATTTATGCGAATCACCTTTCCGTTATCCAGTCCATTTCCAAAAAACTGTCAGATCGGGATAAGTAAGTGGTACTAGGTGATTTTAATACACCTATTGCGAAATGGTTCCCAGACGAAAACTGTAGTATTTTACTTCCTTTACCGCAACATGACTTTATTGACGGCTTGCTTGACATTGCGCTATCCCAAGTAAACTCCTTAGGACGCTTACTGGATTTGTGTTTTGTTTCAAATCCAGAAGGCGTATGTCTATTTCCATTTCCAAAAAACTGTCAGATCGGGATAAGTAAGTGGTATTAGGTGATTTTAATACACCTATTGCGAAATGGTTCCCAGACGAAAACTGTAGTATTTTACTTCCTTTACCGCAACATGACTTTATTGACGGCTTGCTTGACATTGCGCTATCCCAAGTAAACTCCTTAGGACGCTTACTGGATTTGTGTTTTGTTTCAAATCCAGAAGGCGTATGTCTATTAAGAACATCATCACCTTCATAACCGGAGAAGCTGACTGTATATGCCAGAACAGAGCTGAATATCTATCATCCTTTCCAATATATTTAAAAAAAGCGGTTATAAAAGATATCTGCCTCGTTTTAGGGTCCAGTTTTCACAAGATCCAAGACAGTTTTATAATTTTGTTAACACTAAGCGTAAATCAGCCTGTTACCCAGCATCGCTATCATTTGAATTCTACGGCAAATACTGGTCAGGCAATTGCTGATCTCTGTGCCCAGTTCTTCCAGATAACATTTTCTGTTTCATCCCATCAAAATCCGTGTCAAACTTAATTTTTTTTCCGAGGTTAAGCGAAAGCTCCTTTCTCTTGAATCTCAATAAAGTTAAACCAGTCTATTCACCACAAATTGTTTACATTATCTTTACATTTCCCACTTATTTGGAAGGAGTCATGTGTTATTCCCTTTCTTAAGAAAGTAAATAAATCGAAAACAAGCTATAACAGAGGCATATCCAAATTATTCGCCAGCTTTTCGAAAATATTATTACACCCACTTGCAACATCTTTGTAGATCAAATTTATCTACATGTCAACATGAATTTATAAGGCAAGGATCTACGACGACAAACCTCTTGGAGCTAACGTAATATGTGTAATAAATTTTAAATTTATGTTGTGTCTGCAATATAACGAAATTTCCAGCAGTTCAGACTTACAATTGGACCTAAATGCTTTACAAACATGGTATTGTGAAAATCTTTTGTAAAGTAATGACATTTTTTAGGGTCAACCCACAATTTTCCACGTAAACGCTTGTTGGTGTTGCGTTGTCTACAATCACGCATGTTGATAACCTTGGCGTCCTTCTTGACCCATAACTTAAGTTTTGTAACCGTATTACTTCTATGGTGAGTAAAGTCAAAGGAGTGCTTGGATTTATTAAAAGGTGGTCAAAGGAATTCGATGATCCCTATGTTACAAAGACTCTGTTCATTTCACTATTCCGTCCAATCCTGGAGTACTGTTCAGCAGCTTGGAGTCCTCAGTATGGTGTACATATAGACCGGATAGAGTCTGTTCAAAAGAACCCTTTATTATTTGCTCAACGGCGCCTTAACTGGAATGCAAGCCTTATTTACCATCTTACTCTAGTAGACTTCTAATAATTAATCTACCATCCTTATTAAACGGTAGAACGATGCTTGGCCCTGCTTTTATTTATAAACTGCTTATACTGCTCTACATTGTTTCAGGAATCAGTTTCCGCCTTAAAAAGTCTATTTGTGCAATCATCTCCGATCCACCCCAGCCCATATTGCGAGTTGAAGAAGGAAACCAATAAATACCCACAGCTGTTCTTATACTCCAAGAGCGACATCGTCATTCCATACCGCGATGTCGAGAAGTTTATTCGATCTGAGTACTAGGGTTTACGCTAGCGTACTCGTACTAGGCTATTATCAACCACCTTGGCAAGACAAGTCTGCCGCTGTACAAAGAAATTAAAAAGCAATACAATTTAAATTTAACAATTGTTTTTTTAATTTACTTTGCTAATTTAAAGTTCATAGCTGCACTTTTATTGTGTGTTTTCGTAAATTTTTGACCTAAGAAACATTTTGCTCTGAAAAGAGGCACCCCAGATAGTATTAATGTTATTTTGTCCTCACATGTAAACTCCTGCAATCGACATTTTGCGGGTTTTTTTATTTTGTCCCTCCATTTTTTATAATGTTCAGTGAGAATCGCACGCCAAAAGATTACATTTTTTAATCTTTTCACTAGGGTTCACCCAAAGTTCATTTTCGCAGACTGGCAACGCCATGCAATTTTCTGGTATTTTTTTCGTCGATCTGAGGACCGAGGTGAAAAAAAAGGTTGACGAAAAGTGTTGGCCTCTCGCTCTCTCTTATCTAAGTACTAGGCTTTAAGGAGCAGTGTCGATTTACAATTTCTGTTTATTCTTGTACGAAAGCTTTGAGTTACTGTATATAACCACATCAACAAAGTTCGCGAAGGCAAAAGAATATACCATGGTACAATAACATAAGGTAGTCTCGTCGGCAAAATCTGGTACCTCAACAATCATAACAATGAGTGCGAGTGAAATGGGCACTGTTTAGTAAGTGCGAGCAGAGCGACAATATAATGTGTAGATTAACCCTTATATGGTTCAGGGTTTTTTTTGCCTTTCATAATAAAAGAGGTTACATTTTTTTTCATTATTTAATTTTTAATAGTTTTGAATTTGAAATTCGGCGTCGTTTTTGTTTTTGAATGTTCAGTCTTTTGTTAAGATTCTTAATTCTAAAATATATTCTAATCTTAATATAAAACTTTGATATGTCAAAGGGTCATGTTGCACAAGGGTTAATTCTTTAAAAATTTCGTCCGCAGGCAACCTTTCTCTTCAAAAAACGAACACGCACTGACCAAAACCCGAACGTTTAGACAGCCGACGAGACTACCTTATGTTATTGTATCATGGAATATACATACATACATACATGTATGTATTCCAAATTACCAACAAAGTATTCGGCCAGCTCTTCTAACTGAGTGGCTGCCGGAGGGCTTTCAGTGGGAGAACGCCGAGGGAAAGTGCTAAGGCGGTAACTAACGCTCGTCTTAAAATGTCTTACCAACTCAACACTAATTTATAACTTGCAATAACTTAATCGTGAATTAGCCACAGACCATGCTATAAGCGAACTTTACTTTGGGAAATTGAATGATAAAGTGTGGAATGTTAGAGGATTTAAGTATTTTTACAGACGATACGGACATAAGATCGCCGGACATGGCAGATCGTGGTTTCCTCAAGCCCAACTGAATTTAAGTTTTTACGATATATATTGTTTTTCGAATAGGTCTAGTAGCTGAGCGGTAACTACGACCAGTAATTTAAGTGTGACTGTGGAATAGAAATGCAGAAAACATCGCCTTTCCGATGTTTTAACGGCAAACATCGATGTTTGCCTGTTAAAAGCGATGTTTTCTGCATCTCTACTGTGGAAACATGTCGCTCATCGCGGTTGTCTCTTCTGATTGTCTGACATAGGCTAACTTTTCCCACATAGGGATTCGACCATCAACGATGTGAATGTATTGGGCTTGTGATACGGCATGGATTTGTGCCAATAGCAAGGAGAATGGCAAATCAGAAACTTGTGAAGAGAAACCTTATTTACTTTTTTCGGATCCAAACACCAAAAGAAGTTAACTGAAAATATAAAAAAGCATTCCAGAGGCAGTGTAACTTATAAATAGTGGCTAAAAAATTGAGTTATTTGAAGTTGTCTTTGTGGACCACACTTATCCTGACATTTTGCATTTTTAGGAATTTCTGTTTTACTTACAGTGGTGAAGTTGACATTAGCTCAAGTGTGAAATGAAATTTGCTAAATTTTAGTGCTCCATTTAAGTTGGCACAAGCATAGCAAAGCAAAGTTAAAACCCTGTCTGTTTTAACAAGTCGATGTATATTATTCCATCGAATGACGATAAGAAAGATAGATATAAGATGTTACCTTCCTGTTTAATAATGAAACAAGACATTTATACGTGATTGTAGTAGCGCCGCATACGGAATGAACGCTGTATTGGGTACCTACTTGGCGGACAGCTCTCAACCCATTATGTGGTCGGATGAAGTTTTTGGAGGCGGCAGTATCAATGAGGGAAATTCCTGATCCCCGACGTTTAGCAGGGAAAAATTAAAAAATTAATGACATTCGGGTTATATCGCCGTTGGCGTTATCGTCAATTTTTAGGCAGTACTGAGAAATGACTCTGTCTCTGCGCGACAAGATTAACCCTTTCTGTTTCCTTGGACCTTGTGTGGTTACAGTTGCTTTTTTGGGGCGGTTGGAGAGTTTATGAATTGAAAAGGGACGATTGACGTTCAAAGGTGCGATGATCCGAAATGGAGAGAATCGGGGCCGTGATTCGCATGGGTTAGAGGAAGGCAGGTTGGCGGCTCACGTGACAGCGCTCAGGCTGAGCGGCAGAAGAGCATCACAAAAATCTGGGGAAAGCAGAGTGAACGGTAGTGTTTTTTTTTTGCGCTCCGTTTTTTCTTTTTTATACCCTTGCAGAGGGTATTATAATTTTGGTCAAAAGTGTGCAACGCAGTGAAGGAGACATCTCCGACCCTATAAAGTATATATATTCTTGATCAGGATCACCTCCTGAGTTGATATAGCCATGTCCGTCTGTCCGTCTGTCCGTCTGTCCGTCTGTCCGTCTGTCTGTCCGTCTGTCCGTCTGTCCGTCTGTCTGTTTCTACGCAAACTAGTCTCTCAGTTTTAAAGCTATCGAATTGAAACTTTGCACACACCCTTCTTTCCTTTGCACGCAGTATATAAGTCGGAACGGCCGGGATCGGACAACTATATCCTATAGCTGCCATATAACTGATTGATCGGAAATGCCATAACTTTGGTGTTTGTTAAGTTAAGAAGTTGGGATTTTATATGGGTTTTATATTTGGCCAATCAATCCGACCTACCAAGTTTCATAAGGATCGGCCGACTATATCTTATAGGTGCCATATAACTGATTGATCGGAAATGCCATAACTTTGGTGTTTGTAAAGTTAGGAAGTTGGGATTTTTTATGGGTTTTACATTTGGCCAATCAATCCGACCAACCAAATTTCATAAGGATCGGCCGACTATATCCTATAGCTGCCTTATAACTGATTGATCGGAAATGCCATAACTTTGGTGGTTGTAAAGTTAGGAAGTTGGGATTTTCTATGGGTTTTATATTTGGCCAATCAATATGACCTACCTAATTTCAAAAGGATCGGCCGACTATATCCTATAGCCGCCATATTACTGATTGATCGGAAATGCCATAACTTTGGTGTTTGTAAAGTTAGGAAGTTGGGATTTTTTATGAGTGTTAAGAATGCATCATATGAATAATTTTGGAGAATATAATCTACAAAATATTCTGCAAGGGTATTTCAACTTCGGCTCCGCCCGAAGTTAGCTTTCCTTTCTTGTTTTTTGTTGAAATTAAATATTTTTTAACGTTTCTACACTTTTAAGTGTCTTTAACAACCTTCCGTTCGTGATTAAATTGTGTTTAGAAACTAAAACGTTTAAAACATTATTTCGGAGCTGGTTTGTTGTTATTGTTTTCTATTGCCACCCATTTACGGCTTTCTCTTCGTCGTTTGCTGTTGGAACAGCACGCACTCCAACGGTAATATCTCTCAGAGGTGTCTAATATCGGAGTTAATCGGTGTTACGATCCCGCTCTCTAACATCAAAGTTAATCTGTGATTCGCTCCCGCTCTGTCGCTCTCCTTTCTTTCTCATCAAAAAATTCTTGAGCGCTGAAAAGGATGAGTTACTGAATTAAATAAAACAACCTTTTCAGTTGAGTTCTGTTTAAAAACTGAATTTTATTTTGCTTAGGAAATTAACATGAAATTCCTATTCTGTGGCCTAAGCAGAGGCCGCGTCTGCCTGAGCGGGAGGGTTATCATTTGACCCCCGCACAGGAACTCTTGGTGATTATTTCAAGTGATTATTTTCGGTTAGGGTCAAGTGGCCTGCACTTACAGATTACAAGTGCTAACACCGCTCCCTTGTAGGGTTTAAAATTACAATTCATAGTTTATGGCTCGAGATCGATTTACAGACACAGAGTTCATAATGTATTAAACTTTATATTTATTAGTGTTCGTATGAACAAGCGCTTTCTATTATTTTTGTCCTCTATAGTTGCACAGTGGAGCATTCCCTGCCATACATGTGATAAAATTTATCACGCAAAGTGTCTTGGATATTCTGGCCTGGTTCGCGATGCCATCGATAAGAGGAGTGGCCTACGCTACTACTGCGATGAGTGGATCGTATATGAGAACCAGGCAATAAAGCAATGTGCGGAATTAATCCGCCGTAAAAATATGGACCTGCTTGTGGCGCTTGAATCGCGCCTCACTAGACACGTACTAGCTGACCTCGATTCCCCAAAGCGCAAAAAAGTCGCGGTCGGTGGGCATTCTATGGCAGGGGCCGTGCAACCTGTTGCCCGCGATTAGCTTCCAGCTCAGTTGCCAAACTTAGGCGCCACTCAAATGGTACTAAGATCGGGGGCAAAAAGTGATTCGGTACCCAAAGTACCCGGATTACCGGCCGATACTGGTAGTGCAGATACTAATTCTGGAGTACTAAAAAAGGTGCCCCAGCTAAAACAAGTATTTGTTTCACGACTCGCCCAGACCCATCATCAGTGGATATTACGGCAAATATCCGTAACAAAATCCAAGTTGATGATTTGGAGGTCGAACAATTAAAATTGTATAATGCTAGGAAAGTACCATCATTTAAGATTGGTATTCATTCTTTCCTATCAGAATACAAGAGGCTTACTTAGTAAGCTAACTAATGCCCTCTTCCCATAGAGTCCATCCGTTCGAAACGGTTGGGATTTTTGACAAATGTGAAACTCCGATTCCCATAAACCATCCGATAACAGCTGATCTGAACAGCTGTGGCTCATCATTTTAGCCCGTTGCATTTTGCACAACATTTAAATTGAGCACAACAGCTTTAAAAATGATACTTGGTAACAGACTGCAAGTGATCTACGCGAACAACCAAATCGAACTAATCTGTCTGCAGATTTTTGCCAGCCTGCAGAAAAAATATGAACCGCTTTTGCCTAATATTGTCTAACTGGTAACAAATCAAGTTCATTATATACAAATGTTTGTTTTTTGGTTTATAATAATTATATATTATATTACATTTTTAATGTTCTGATCCATGTTGTGAGTACGGTATGCGCCTAGGAAAGAGTGGAGCAATTAATTAATTATTACAAGGAAAAACAGCATTTTTTTGAATTGGCGCCTTCCTTTTCCCAAAATTACCCGCCATTATTTTTTTAAATTTTCGTAGTGAATGTTTCAATTTTCACTGTCTAGAAGAAGAACTCAGAGTTGCACCGGAAAAACATCGCCTAACTATCGCATAAAAAAGTCCGTCAAATTTGGATGGGAACTAGGAATTTTCGGAACGGCAAAACCTTATGGACCATCCGTTCAACGGATGGTGGATGGTGGATGGATCTCTGTGGGAAGAGGGCATAAATTGTACTCGGATAGTTTTTCATTCCCATATAATAGAATTGTATGTACAGAAACCTGTTTAAGGCCGGATATTCTTAGCTCCGAAATTTTCCCGGGAAAGTACAAAATTTACAGGCTTGATAGTCAGTCCAGGCGGGGACGTGGAGTCTTGATTGCTGTCGACTCAACCCGTCTAAATTACTAACTTTTGAAGAATTTAATGACATCAAATTCCTAGGTATTAAATTATCGTTTCCCAGTAGTTTTATATATATTACTTGTTCATACAATATATCCCACCATCATCTGAGTTCCCAATTTATGCGAATCACCTTTCCGTTATCCAGTCCATATCCAAAAAACTGTCAGATCGGGATAAGTAAGTGGTATTAGGTGATTTTAATACACCTATTGCGAAATGGTTCCCAGACGAAAACTGTAGTATTTTACTTCCTTTACCGCAACATGACTTTATTGACGGCTTGCTTGACATTGCGCTATCCCAAGTAAACTCCTTAGGACGCTTACTGGATTTGTGTTTTGTTTCAAATCCAGAAGGCGTATGTCTATTAAGAACATCATCACCTTCATAACCGGAGAAGCTGACTGTAGATGCCAGAACAGAGCTGAATATCTATCATCCTTTCCAATAAATTTAAAAAAAGCGGTTATAAAAGATATCTGCCTCGTTTTAGGGTCCAGTTTTCACAAGATCCAAGACAGTTTTATAATTTTGTTAACACTAAGCGTAAATCAGCCTGTTACCCAGCATCGCTATCATTTGAATTCTACGGCAAATACTGGTCAGGCAATTGCTGATCTCTGTGCCCAGTTCTTCCAGATAACATTTTCTGTTTCATCCCATCAAAATCCGTGTCAAACTTAATTTTTTTTCCGAGGTTAAGCGAAAGCTCCTTTCTCTTGAATCTCAATAAAGTTAAACCAGTCTATTCACCACAAATTGTTTACATTATCTTTACATTTCCCACTTATTTGGAAGGAGTCATGTGTTATTCCCTTTCTTAAGAAAGTAAATAAATCGAAAACAAGCTATAACAGAGGCATATCCAAATTATTCGCCATTCCAAAGCTTTTCGAAAATATTATTACACCCACTTGCAACATCTTTGTAGATCAAATTTATCTACATGTCAACATGAATTTATAAGGCAAGGATCTACGACGACAAACCTCTTGGAGCTAACGTAATATGTGTAATAAATTTTAAATTTATGTTGTGTCTGCAATATAACGAAATTTCCAGCAGTTCAGACTTACAATTGGACCTAAATGCTTTACAAACATGGTATTGTGAAAATCTTTTGTAAAGTAATGACATTTTTTAGGGTGAACCCACAATATTCCACGTAAACGCTTGTTGGTGTTGCGTTGTCTACAATCACGCATGTTGATAACCTTGGCGTCCTTCTTGACCCATAACTTAAGTTTTGTAACCGTATTACTTCTATGGTGAGTAAAGTCAAAGGAGTGCTTGGAATTATTAAAAGGTGGTCAAAGGAATTCGATGATCCCTATGTTACAAAGACTCTGTTCATTTCACTATTCCGTCCAATCCTGGAGTACTGTTCAGCAGCTTGGAGTCCTCAGTATGGTGTACATATAGACCGGATAGAGTCTGTTCAAAAGAACCCTTTATTATTTGCTCAACGGCGCCTTAACTGGAATGCAAGCCTTATTTACCATCTTACTCTAGTAGACTTCTAATAATTAATCTACCATCCTTATTAAACGGTAGAACGATGCTTGGCCCTGCTTTTATTTATAAACTGCTTATACTGCTCTACATTGTTTCAGGAATCAGTTTCCGCCTTAAAAAGTCTATTTGTGCAATCATCTCCGATCCACCCCAGCCCATATTGCGAGTTGAAGAAGGAAACCAATAAATACCCACAGCTGTTCTTATACTCCAAGAGCGACATCGTCATTCCATACCGCGATGTCGAGAAGTTTATTCGATCTGAGTACTACGGTTTACGCTAGCGTACTCGTACTAGGCTATTATCAACCACCTTGGCAAGACAAGTCTGCCGCTGTACAAAGAAATTAAAAAGCAATACAATTTAAATTTAACAATTGTTTTTTTAATTTACTTTGCTAATTTAAAGTTCATAGCTGCACTTTTATTGTGTGTTTTCGTAAATTTTTGACCTAAGAAACATTTTGCTCTGAAAAGAGGCACCCCAGATAGTATTAATGTTATTTTGTCCTCACATGTAAACTCCTGCAATCGACATTTTGCGGGTTTTTTTATTTTGTCCCTCCATTTTTTATAATGTTCAGTGAGAATCGCACGCCAAAAGATTACATTTTTTAATCTTTTCACTAGGGTTCACCCAAAGTTCATTTTCGCAGACTGGCAACGCCATGCAATTTTCTGGTATTTTTTTCGTCGATCTGAGGACCGAGGTGAAAAAAAGGTTGACGAAAAGTGTTGGCCTCTCGCTCTCTCTTATCTAAGTACTAGGCTTTAAGGAGCAGTGTCGATTTACAATTTCTGTTTATTCTTGTACGAAAGCTTTGAGTTACTGTATATAACCACATCAACAAAGTTCGCGAAGGCAAAAGAATATACCATGATACAATAACATAAGGTAGTCTCGTCGGCAAAATCTGGTACCTCAACAATCATAACAATGAGTGCGAGTGAAATGGGCAGTAAGTGAATTTGAAATTCGGCGTCGTTTTTGTTTTTGAATGTTCAGTCTTTTGTTAAGATTCTTAATTCTAAAATATATTCTAATCTTAATATAAAACTTTGATATGTCAAAGGGTCATGTTGCACAAGGGTTAATTCTTTAAAAATTTCGTCCGCAGGCAACCTTTCTCTTCAAAAAACGAACACGCACTGACCAAAACCCGAACGTTTAGACAGCCGACGAGACTACCTTATGTTATTGTATCATGGAATATACATACATACATACATGTATGTATTCCAAATTACCAACAAAGTATTCGGCCAGCTCTTCTAACTGAGTGGCTGCCGGAGGGCTTTCAGTGGGAAAACGCCGAGGGAAAGTGCTAAGGCGGTAACTAACGCTCGTCTTAAAATGTCTTACCAACTCAACACTAATTTATAACTTGCAATAACTTAATCGTGAATTAGCCACAGACCATGCTATAAGCGAACTTTACTTTGGGAAATTGAATGATGAAGTGTGGAATGTTAGAGGATTTAAGTATTTTTACAGACGATACGGACATAAGATCGCCGGACATGGCAGATCGTGGTTTCCTCAAGCCCAACTGAATTTAAGTTTTTACGATATATATTGTTTTTCGAATAGGTCTAGTAGCTGAGCGGTAACTACGACCAGTAATTTAAGTGTGACTGTGGAATAGAAATGCAGAAAACATCGCCTTTCCGATGTTTTAACGGCAAACATCGATGTTTGCCTGTTAAAAGCGATGTTTTCTGCATCTCTACTGTGGAAACATGTCGCTCATCGCGGTTGTCTCTTCTGATTGTCTGACATAGGCTAACTTTTCCCACATAGGGATTCGACCATCAACGATGTGAATGTATTGGGCTTGTGATACGGCATGGATTTGTGCCAATAGCAAGGAGAATGGCAAATCAGAAACTTGTGAAGAGAAACCTTATTTACTTTTTTTCGGATCCAAACACCAAAAGAAGTTAACTGAAAATATAAAAAGCATTCCAGAGGCAGTGTAACTTATAAATAGTGGCTAAAAAATTGAGTTATTTGAAGTTGTCTTTGTGGACCACACTTATCCTGACATTTTGCATTTTTAGGAATTTCTGTTTTACTTACAGTGGTGAAGTTGACATTAGCTCAAGTGTGAAATGAAATTTGCTAAATTTTAGTGCTCCATTTAAGTTGGCACAAGCATAGCAAAGCAAAGTTAAAACCCTGTCTGTTTTAACAAGTCGATGTATATTATTCCATCGAATGAGGATAAGAAAGATAGATATAAGATGTTACCTTCCTGTTTAATAATGAAACAAGACATTTATACGTGATTGTAGTAGCGCCGCATACGGAATGAACGCTGTATTGGGTACCTACTTGGCGGACAGCTCTCAACCCATTATGTGGTCGGATGAAGTTTTTGGAGGCGGCAGTATCAATGAGGGAAATTCCTGATCCCCGCTACTCTTCGTATAATGACGTTTAGCAGGGAAAAATTAAAAAATTAATGACATTCGGGTTATATCGCCGTTGGCGTTATCGTCAATTTTTAGGCAGTACTGAGAAATGACTCTGTCTCTGCGCGACAAGATTAACCCTTTCTGTTTCCTTGGACCTTGTGTGGTTACAGTTGCTTTTTTGCGGAATCGGGGCCGTGATTCGCATGGGTTAGAGGAAGGCAGGTTGGCGGCTCACGTGACAGCGCTCAGGCTGAGCGGCAGAAGAGCATCACAAAAATCTGGGGAAAGCAGAGTGAACGGTAGTGTTTTTCTTTTGCGCTCCGTTTTTTCTTTTTTTGTTGAAATTAAATATTTTTTAACGTTTCTACACTTTTAAGTGTCTTTAACAACCTTCCGTTCGTGATTAAATTGTGTTTAGAAACTAAAACGTTTAAAACATTATTTCGGAGCTGGTTTGTTGTTATTGTTTTCTATTGCCACCCATTTACGGCTTTCTCTTCGTCGTTTGCTGTTGGAACAGCACGCACTCCAACGGTAATATCTCTCAGAGGTGTCTAATATCGGAGTTAATCGGTGTTACGATCCCGCTCTCTAACATCAAAGTTAATCTGTGATTCGCTCCCGCTCTGTCGCTCTCCTTTCTTTCTCATCAAAAAATTCTTGAGCGCTGAAAAGGATGAGTTACTGAATTAAATAAAACAACCTTTTCAGTTGAGTTCTGTTTAAAAACTGAATTTTATTTTGCTTAGGAAATTAACATGAAATTCCTATTCTGTGGCCTAAGCAGAGGCCGCGTCTGCCTGAGCGGGAGGGTTATCATTTGACCCCCGCACAGGAACTCTTGGTGATTATTTCAAGTGATTATTTTCGGTTAGGGTCAAGTGGCCTGCACTTACAGATTACAAGTGCTAACACCGCTCCCTAGTAGGGTTTAAAATTACAATTCATAGTTTATGGCTCGAGATCGATTTACAGACACAGAGTTCATAATGTATTAAACTTTATATTTATTAGTGTTCGTATGAACAAGCGCTTTCTATTATTTTTGTCCTCTATAGTTGCACAGTGGAGCATTCCCTGCCATACATGTGATAAAATTTATCACGCAAAGTGTCTTGGATATTCTGGCCTGGTTCGCGATGCCATCGATAAGAGGAGTGGCCTACGCTACTACTGCGATGAGTGGATCGTATATGAGAACCAGGCAATAAAGCAATGTGCGGAATTAATCCGCCGTAAAAATATGGACCTGCTTGTGGCGCTTGAATCGCGCCTCACTAGACACGTACTAGCTGACCTCGATTCCCCAAAGCGCAAAAAGTCGCGGTCGGTGGGCATTCTATGGCAGGGGCCGTGCAACCTGTTGCCCGCGATTAGCTTCCAGCTCAGTTGCCAAACTTAGGCGCCACTCAAATGGTACTAAGATCGGGGGCAAAAAGTGATTCGGTACCCAAAGTACCCGGATTACCGGCCGATACTGGTAGTGCAGATACTAATTCTGGAGTACTAAAAAAGGTGCCCCAGCTAAAACAAGTATTTGTTTCACGACTCGCCCAGACCCATCATCAGTGGATATTACGGCAAATATCCGTAACAAAATCCAAGTTGATGATTTGGAGGTCGAACAATTAAAATTGTATAATGCTAGGAAAGTATCATCATTTAAGATTGGTATTCATTCTTTCCTATCAGAATACAAGAGGCTTACTTAGTAAGCTAACTAATGCCCTCTTCCCATAGAGTCCATCCGTTCGAAACGGTTGGGATTTTTGACAAATGTGAAACTCCGATTCCCATAAACCATCCATAACAGCTGATCTGAACAGCTGTGGCTCATCATTTTAGCCCGTTGCATTTTGCACAACATTTAAAATGAGCACAACAGCTTTAAAAATGATACTTGGTAACAGACTGCAAGTGATCTACGCGAACAACCAAATCGAACTAATCTGTCTGCAGATTTTTGCCAGCCTGCAGAAAAAATATAAACCGCTTTTGCCTAATATTGTCTAACTGGTAACAAATCAAGTTCATTATATACAAATGTTTGTTTTTTGGTTTATAATAATTATATATTATATTACATTTTTAATGTTCTGATCCATGTTGTGAGTACGGTATGCGCCTAGGAAAGAGTGGAGCAACACCTAATGCTGCCCCACGGATGGATTAGTAATTAATTAATTATTACAAGTAAAAACAGCATTTTTTTGAATTGGCGCCTTCCTTTTCCCAAAATTACCCGCCATTATTTTTTTAAATTTTCGTAGTGAATGTTTCAATTTTCACTGTCTAGAAGAAGAACTCAGAGTTGCACCGGAAAAACATCGCCTAACTATCGCATAAAAAAGTCCGTCAAATTTGGATGGGAACTGGGAATTTTCGGAACGGCAAAACCTTATGGACCATCCGTTCAACGGATGGTGGATGGTGGATGGATCTCTGTGGGAAGAGGGCATAAATTGTACTCGGATAGTTTTTTTCATGTATGTACAGAAACCTGTTTAAGGCCGGATATTCTTAGCTCCGAAAGTTTCCCGGGAAAGTACAAAATTTACAGGCTTGATAGTCACTCCAGGCGGGGACGTGGAGTCTTGATTGCTGTCGACTCAACCCTTTCGTCTAAATTACTAACTTTTGAAGAATTTAATGACATCAAATTCCTAGGTATTAAATTATCGTTTCCCAGTAGTTTTATATATATTACTTGTTCATACAATATATCCCACCATCATCTGAGTTCCCAATTTATGCGAATCACCTTTCCGTTATCCAGTCCATTTCCAAAAAACTGTCAGATCGGGATAAGTAAGTGGTATTAGGTGATTTTAATACACCTATTGCGAAATGGTTCCCAGACGAAAACTGTAGTATTTTACTTCCTTTACCGCAACATGACTTTATTGACGGCTTGCTTGACATTGCGCTATCCCAAGTAAACTCCTTAGGACGCTTACTGGATTTGTGTTTTGTTTCAAATCCAGAAGGCGTATGTCTATTAAGAACATCATCACCTTCATAACCGGAGAAGCTGACTGTAGATGCCAGAACAGAGCTGAATATCTATCATCCTTTCCAATAAATTTAAAAAAAGCGGTTATAAAAGATATCTGCCTCGTTTTAGGGTCCAGTTTTCACAAGATCCAAGACAGTTTTTTAATTTTGTTAACACTAAGCGTAAATCAGCCTGTTACCCAGCATCGCTATCATTTGAATTCTACGGCAAATACTGGTCAGGCAATTGCTGATCTCTGTGCCCAGTTCTTCCAGATAACATTTTCTGTTTCATCCCATCAAAATCCGTGTCAAACTTAATTTTTTTTCCGAGGTTAAGCGAAAGCTCCCTTCTCTTGAATCTCAATAAAGTTAAACCAGTCTATTCACCACAAATTGTTTACATTATCTTTACATTTCCCACTTATTTGGAAGGAGTCATGTGTTATTCCCTTTCTTAAGAAAGTAAATAAATCGAAAACAAGCTATAACAGAGGCATATCCAAATTATTCGCCATTCCAAAGCTTTTCGAAAATATTATTACACCCACTTGCAACATCTTTGTAGATCAAATTTATCTACATGTCAACATGAATTTATAAGGCAAGGATCTACGACGACAAACCTCTTGGAGCTAACGTAATATGTGTAATAAATTATAAATTTATGTTGTGTCTGCAATATAACGAAATTTCCAGCAGTTCAGACTTACAATTAGACCTAAATGCTTTACAAACATGGTATTGTGAAAATCTTTTGTAAAGTAATGACATTTTTTAGGGTGAACCCACAATATTCCACGTAAACGCTTGTTGGTGTTGCGTTGTCTACAATCACGCATGTTGATAACCTTGGCGTCCTTCTTGACCCATAACTTAAGTTTTGTAACCGTATTACTTCTATGGTGAGTAAAGTCAAAGGAGTGCTTGGATTTATTAAAAGGTGGTCAAAGGAATTCGATGATCCCTATGTTACAAAGACTCTGTTCATTTCACTATTCCGTCCAATCCTGGAGTACTGTTCAGCAGCTTGGAGTCCTCAGTATGGTGTACATATAGACCGGATAGAGTCTGTTCAAAAGAACCCTTTATTATTTGCTCAACGGCGCCTTAACTGGAATGCAAGCCTTATTTACCATCTTACTCTAGTAGACTTCTAATAATTAATCTACCATCCTTATTAAACGGTAGAACGATGCTTGGCCCTGCTTTTATTTATAAACGTATTCACGGGGTTGGGTTTACCAGGAACTATATTCCTCTTACCTTAAATCTTTGTAGAATTAACTAAGGTTCATGCATAGCCGTTTAGAGAACTGTGTAATGACTATAATAGACTATACCATGTTATTTCTACTACCGACTCTTTTTCAATCTTTTTTTTTGTTTTGTTTTGCTAATTATTTATTAAATCTTCTCCTTTTGGATACTAACAATAACTTATAGTAATCTAACAGCCAAATAACTGGTATTGAGTTATGGGTCCCTCAGAATTATTGCTGGGTTGGAAGGTCGTTTCGTTGTAGGCGGGTTCCGTTGGAAACCCGAGTCAAGCCTCTTTCAAGATGATTTGGGTGCACGGAGAGTTTTATCTATGTAGCTCGTTTTTTGTTTGTCTATTTCATCTTTTACTGCACGAATGCCGAGGTCTCTGTGGATGTTTTGGTTGCGAATATACCATGGTGCCCCAGTGATAGTCGTCAGGATTTTCGATTGTGCGCGCTGTATGATGTCAATGTTGCTGCTGCTCGCGTTCTCCCATCGCTGGGAGCCATAAGTCCAGATATGCTTGAGAGTGGAGTTGTAGAGCAGGACCTTTAGTCCAGACGCAGGGGCGATCGAATGTTTAATATCCAGTGGAAGCTGCTGGCTTTTAGTTTTAGATGTAGTTTCTTGCATTCGATGTGTCTTCTCCAGGTTAGTCGTCTATCGAGGTGGACACCGAGATACATTACTTCTTTGACTTGGGGCATCGGCGTACTATTCAAGATAGTGGATGGCATGTTTGCCTGTTGAGAGTAAACGTATGTGTCAACATTTTTGTTCGTTGATTTTAATACGCCAATCAGATAGCCAACTCTCAACTACGATGAGATGATTGGCCACTTGTGTTGTTGCTCGGCTTGGGCACCTAGAGCGACTTAAGATTACAGTGTCGTCAGCGAACGTAGATGTTGTTAGCTGCTCGTTCGAAGGAATATCCGCTGCATATAGGACGAACACAGCAGTCGTCAGATGTTGTTGTGTTGCACCTTACTGCGAAGACTCTTGTTTAGAGATACGAGTGTGTTTTGATTTTATGCATGAGGACATCAAGCCAGACTCGATCGAAGTCTTGAGATACATCGAGGAATATTGTTCTGCAATATAAAAAGCTTACGCTTTATTTGAATGTAGCGATCCATGCCAGTCTGTATGGCCGGGCCCTCTTGTTCTATATTTATTTTCTGTCATATTTTTAGTTGACGTTTTATTTGTAGCTGAAGTCGACGACATAGCAGTCGATTCCGCGATAAGAGCTTTTGCAGTGAAAGTTTGCCGTTGCTGTAGTTTTTGCACTTCCTTTTTGCGATTGCAGAAGTTTTGATGCGCCAAGGGTCGAATCTGATAGTGGGGGTCTTACATTGAGAACTCCACGACGTTAGAGTAGGAGAACAAGTGGGTAGAGAGGGTGAGGAAAGATCGTGCTCTTTGTGTATCGACTGTCAGTAGAGCCGGGTTGCTCTTTGTAGAGAAGTAGCCGTCTCTTCGGCTTACGGAGCTTATGCGCTCTTTATTCGGTTCATTGGTCATTGGACTTTTAGCGTGGCATTATTCTAAAATAATTTACTTTTGTTTTAATAATATCACTGATTATATTTTGCTTTAGCGTCTTTTCGCCTATTTTGTAGAACACCAATTTAGGTTTTTAAAGTTTTTTTGTCTTTAATACATCAACTTTTTTTAACTTTTCCCGGAGCTCGCGCAAAAGACGTCCGCTCTTTTGGCTGCTATCGTATTAAAAGCATTCATATTATCTTACTTAACACAAAATTAGTATCAGTATTTGGTTTCGTATGTATTCTAACTCCGTTTCTAATTTTCCTTTTTCACTTCTCGCGATCTGGCGTTTTCACCCATTGGAGTATAGGGCTCCGCGCGTAACAAGCGCTGCTTGGTGTCGTAAAGGCCACTTGCTTGCGCTGATCATAGTGCATCAACGTCCGAATAAATGGCGGCACCTTAAATAATAAAAAGCGATCGCTTTCTTTCAAGTTGTCCTTACTCGGAGTTGTAACGTCTAAATCAAGGGCGCACAAACCATATTTAGCCATCATAATCATTATAATCGTAGTCTTAAGTTTTGTTATTAGCTTTAAGATCGGACATGAAGTCCCGTGTTATAAATTGAAATAATAGAAATTAAGGAAAAACCTAATTAAGCTAGTATTAATTTTTGAGCCAAGACACACACCCTGGACCAAGGGTGAGGCCCGCGATCGATAGCTCTGATCTCTGATTCCTAACCTCGGCCTCCTTTCGTTTTTGGCTTTTCGCCAAGAGTGGCGAAACAGTGGCCACAGGCGTCCTAAAGTACATATCGGGTCGTCAACCTCGCGGTACGCTCGGATCGCTTTACGGTTTCCCCGTGAGGAAGCATACGAGACGACTGGAAACTGTGCGGAAATCTTCACCGAACTGTGCATCAAATTCCACGTAAGCAAAAGTACCCATTGTGAGGGCAGCAGCCCCCCCCCCCTTATTCTTAGCAATTACCTAATAAAAGCCCTGAACTTATAAAACCCGTTTATTATTTCTACCCTTACACCTCCCTCCTCCTCCTCCTACCATTTCTCGACACAGATCAACGACGCGTGTTTGGTTTCCCATCCACGCGGCGCATCTCGGCCGAGAGCGAGAATCCCTGTAGCGTAGAAACCCCGTAGACTCCGAGTATAACCGGAGTGTAATACCCTCGTAGGCTCCGAGAAATATCCGGAGTGTAGTACCCTCGTAGGCTCCGAGTTTAACCGGAGTGTAGTACCCTCGTAGACTCCGAGAATATCCGGAGTGTAGAACCCTCTTAGCCTCCGAGACTATCCGGAGGGTAGAAACCTCGTAGACTCCGAGAATATCAGGAGTGTAGGACGCCCGTAGATTCCGAGTCCACCCGGAGTAGATAAACCCCGCCGTCCCCGTAGCCAACTCCAGTCGGAGTCATCCCAGTTCACCACCAAAGAAAGCGATCGCCCTCTCAGTACCCCGTTCTGCCACCAGAGGGCGTTCTCGGCGAGACTCCTACTAGTTCCCCACCAAGCAGTGCGATCGCCCTCTCAGTACCTCGTTCTGCCACCAGAGGGCGTCGTGAACCGGATCCTCCCGGGTTTCGCGCCAAGCTGCTGTGAGGAGTTAAATAACTCCACACAAAGTATCTCAAAAATAACTGCATGGAAAACCTGCCAGTTGCTACTTACGCAACTACTTCGCGTAGTAACGGCCACGCAGGAAAAGAGAGTTTGGAGAAAGCAGTTGGAGAGTACGAGGAGAGAAAGTACAGAGTACGAACCCAAAGAGAGTTTGGAGAGATTGGGAGAGATGGAGCGGAGAGAGACGCCAGAGCGAGTCGGCACTAGTCAGAGCGAGAGTCCAGAGAGCGCAGGCGTGCCGTGAGCAAGGAAGGAACGGTACAGCGCTGCACTTTGGACTTCAGTGTGGTGCCGTGTGCAGAGGGCGAAAGGTCAAACGGTAAAACCGTGGACTTTGGACCTTGGAGTGGAGAGAAGAAAAGGGATGGCCGAGGATTAACGGGACCCGGAGGCCTATATAAACGGGCCCAGCGCTGGAATCAGGACCAGTCATCGAGCATCAAGCCGCGAGGGAACAACGTCTAATAAAAGTCAAAGTCAAGAATATACAACCGTAGGAACCAGCCGGGAACAAGATCGCCACGTCGAGACGTTCGGGACCGAGCAAGTCACCGAATTGAGACACAGGTGGCTGAGTCCTCGAAAGGCAACACACGGCCAAGTCTGCAAAGGATCAAGATTGGCTGTAATACCGATTGGTCCGACTAAGTTGGCTGTAATACCGGTCAGCTTAGCTGATTGGCTGTAATACCGATTAGGCTAACTGTGCCGGCTGTAATACCAACCAGTCCGGCTACATTGGCTGTAATACCGATTTGTCTAAATTGTGTGCGACTAAGTTGGCTGTAATACCGGTCAGTTTAGCTGCATTGGCTGTAATACCAATCAGGCTAGCTGTGCCGGCTGTAATACCAACCAGTCCAACTACATTGGCTGTAATACCGATTAGTTCAGCTGCGTCGGCCGTAGTACCGATCAGCTGCGCCGGTTATAAACAGACTTAGCTCGGCACGTCAATACCAGCAGGGTGAGCAGCACGAGCAACGGGTCTCAAGGGAGCGACGTGGAACAAAGCCGCAGCCAATCGCTCAGGACGACGACGTAGACAAGCCGCCAGAGACCGCAACAAGAGCCAAACCTCAGGTACGATCGCAACAGTCGGGAGGAAAGGCCAGGGTGGAACGTTCGTCTTTCTCTGGGCGCTGGCTATAGGGACTGCTGACGTAATCCGGCCGTAGTACCGGAGCGTCAAAGGAAACTGAGTGAGCGTCTGGCGGGACCGGCCGGGACAGAGCAAGGGACAGGAGGCTGCGGCTGGCAAGACGAAGGTCTTGCGAGCGTGGTGCCTGTTCACCCTAGTCTGAGAACGGTGACGCTTCCCTAAGCCCAACGGTCCAACTCCACGCCCTCGTCTACGAGTGGCGGCGAAAGTACTCGGAGCGGCTAAGACCATCAGCAGCGAGGAGTCACCGAGCGACGTCACAGGAGCATCACCGGCACAAGCTACATACAAATATTGTAAACCAGAGCCATAAATAAACGCCTCCTTAACTGAATTCTGAAGTGTTGTTACTGTTAACCGGGCGGTCACGTTTTAATATAAATTTGGTGGGACGAACGCACAAATTCTACTGAGCTAGCCGCACGAACTTCGTAGCGAGCAAAACATAAGAAAACAGTTCGTTACATCTGGCGCCCAAAAAAAAAAACGTGATTGTCCCGGCAGTAAGAAAAACACAAAACACCAGAATGGGGAGAAGTTGGATCTACCGCCTCAAGAAAGAGGATTTCACCAATGTGGCACAAAGGCTACGCATTTCCTTGACGGGTAGAACTGAAGACATGCGGAAAGCCTTGGTGGAATACTACAATGAGACGGAAAACAACCCAGAACTCAAAGAAATCTGGTACGAACTAGAAGCTATGTACCCAGAAAAACCAGGTCTAAAATTAACAAACCCCGAGGGAGAAGACGCATGGACAGGCCTTAGCATTGAAGAGATGCAACAAGAGGGCAAGCGAAGAGATTCAATTCAAGATAGAAAGACAGCCCCGAAGGCACAAAGACCTAGCGAGCCCGACTACGCTAAAGTCGCGAAGCAGGTCAGAGAATGGTCTTTTAGATTCGAGGGCACAGAGAAACCTCTTGAATTCTTGGAACAGGTGGAATGGTCCGCGAGCACCTACGGGTTGGACTTAGACATGGTACCACGAGCAATGCCAGAACTACTACAAGGCAGAGCATTAAAGTGGTTTATCTCAAACAACCAGCACTGGAAAACGTGGGAAGACTTTATTGAGAGTTTCCAAACGTTCTTCCTGCCCAGAGGATATTTGGCGAAACTAGAGGACCAAGTCAAAGCTCGGAAGCAGGGATTCAGAGAACCATTCAAGGATTACATGGTGGACATGCAGACCATGATAAGGCCACTCGGGTACAGTCCGGGGAAAGTACTCGAGGTCATAAGGGAGAACAGCACACCTGACCTACGAATTTCCCTCAGAACGTACAAGATCGACGACCTGGAAGCCCTCATGATCCTGGCCACAGAATACGAAGAGCTCGAAAAGGAGCGGGAAATGTTCTCCCAGGAAAATAAGTTCAGCAGGACAAAGACGACAGTCCCGTCTCCGGTGACATGTAGAAGATGCGAGGATACCAGCAGGCAAGGCAGGCCAGCCGAAACATCGCGAAACACGCAGAAAACAGAATATCAAAGGCAGCATACCAATACTCTATGGAGACCACCAAACACTACCCAGAGACCACAAAGCGCGACAGCAGGAAGCAACCAAGCCCAAGAATACATAACCAACCCACAGGAGGCATGTCGCAAATGTGGCGGACACGGGCATTGGGCAAGAGGTTGCCGAAACCAGCGAATGTTATTCTGCTGGATATGCGGAAAGGTGGGAGTGAGATGCATGGAATGCTGTCAGAGAACGGAAAATGGCCAGCGATCCCAGCCGCAGAGAGGCGAGCGGGGGTCGCACGCGGATTCCTCTCCAATCTAACTGGCAGGCTAATCGAAGAGGAGCAGCAGTTGTCCGCAGCGGTGACGATTGGTGGAAACTCGTACAAAGCCACAATCGACACCGGGGCAACAGCGAGCTTTATTAGCGAAGAGCTGGCGGACAATCTGGCTGCTCTAGGAAAGATTACACGGACGAGACGGCAAGTTAGGTTGGCAGACGGAAGGTGCAGCGGAATAAGCGCGCAGCTCGAGGTAGAAGTCGCATTCGGCAACAAACGACTGACCATGAGCCTGCTGATATTACCAGGAGTAGTAGACGCACTGGTGCTGGGTTGGAATTTTCTCACACAGGTTGGGGCTGAGATAAAGTGCGCAGGTCACGAAATCCACATACCGGCCAGGAACAGACACAACGGATGGCCGGAGGAAAAATTGTCAGTGGCAGTTGTTCATGAAGACAGCGAGGAAGGAAACATCGAGCAATTCCTAGAAGCAGAGCTGGCAGAATTCCAAACAATGAGCGGAACTTCGAATGTGGCCGAGCACCAGATCACCATGAAGGACGACAAACCTATAAAACAAAGATACTACCCTAAGAACCCTAAGGTTCAAGGGGAGATCAATACAAAGGTGGATGAACTTCTGGAAATGGGTTTCATAGAACACTCGAAGAGCCCGTATAGCTCGCCCATAGTAATGGTTAAGAAAAAAACCGGCAAGTGGAGATTATGTGTCGACTTCCGACAGATAAACGCGAAATCGGTGAAGGACGCGTACCCAATGCCACGTATTAACTACATCCTGGACCAATTACGAGAAGCACGCTATATCAGCAGCCTGGATTTAAAGGATGGATACTGGCAAATTCCTCTAGAAGAAGCAAGTAGAAAGTTCACGGCGTTCACAGTGCCAGGTAAGGGGCTTTTCCAATGGAGAGTGATGCCATTCGGATTACACTCGGCATCAGCAACATTTCAAAGGGCCTTGGACCAAGTGATTGGACCCGAGATGTCTCCTCATGCGTTCGCGTATCAGGACGACATAATCGTTATCGGACGCACTCAGCAAGAACACAAGGACAATCTCAGAGAAGTGTTTCGCCGTCTGAAGGAGGCAAACCTGAGAATAAACCCCGAGAAGTGTCAGTTCTTCAAGCAGGAGCTGCTGTACCTAGGACATCGAGTCACAAGCCAAGGAATCGGTACAGACCCAGACAAGGTCGCTGCCATAGCCCACCTAGAACCACCAGCAACCATCCGTGAGCTAAGGCAGTACCTAGGGGTAGCATCGTGGTACCGATCAGACTTCGCACGCATCGTTAAGCCGCTCACAGACCTACTCCGCAAGGGCGTAAAGTGGGTATGGCCGCAATACCACCAACAGGCATTCGAGGAGGTGAAGGCGAGACTGGTGTCTGACCCAGTATTAGCGTGTCCAGATTTTGGAAGAATATTCATCCTGCAAACAGACGCCAGCGAATACGGCATAGGCGCGATCTTGACATACTCCAGCCGGACGTTAAACGGAGCCGAGAAAAACTACTCGACAACGGAAAAAGAGTGTTTGGCCATTGTATGGGCAATCAGAAAACTAAGGCCCTACCTGGAAGGCTACCACTTCAAGGTGGTAACAGATCACATGGCGCTAAAATGGCTGAACAGCATTGAAAGCCCATCCGGAAGAATCGCCAGGTGGGCCCTTGAGTTACAACAATACGACTTCGAGGTCGCGTACAGAAAGGGTCAATTGAATGTGGTAGCCGACGCGCTGTCCAGACAGCCGATTCCGGAGACCCTCCGAAGAGCAAAAGAGTTGGTGCAAAATTCGGAATGTAACTGGATCAGGGACATGCGCGAGAAGATAAAGACACACCAGCAGAAATTCCCGGACTATGTGTTCGACGGCGAAACACTGTACAGGCAGATTCCACACAGAGCTGGCAACGAAGATGTGGTGGCATGGAAGTTGTGCGTCCCCAAGGAGCTAAGGGAAAAGGTCCTGCAAGAAAATCACGATGCCCCAGCCGCCGGCCATGTAGGAAGCCGAAAGAAAATTGCCCGTCTAGCTGCCAGATACTACTGGCCAGGAATGCAAAGGGACGCGAGAGCATACGTTCGGAAATGCGAAGAGTGCCTAAAATTTAAGCCAAACCAGCGACAAGCGGCGGGTAAGATGCTGACACAAGTCCCTGAGGAACCATGGGCAACGGTGTGCGCGGATTTTGTTGGACCCCTGCCAAGATCGAAGCACGGTAACCAAATGTTATTGGTTCTAATCGACCGTTTCTCAAAATGGACAGAATTAGTGCCATTACGAACTGCTACAGCAGAAACCCTGCAAAAGGCGTTTAAAGAACGGATAATCGCTCGATTTGGGGTTCCAAAAGTGGTGATTACAGACAACGGGGTGCTGTTTGCCAGTCGGGCATTTAAGAAGTTTCTTCACGACATGGGAATAAAACAACAGTTCACAGCACCATACACTCCTCAAGAAAATCCCACCGAGCGCGCGAATCGAACCGTAAAAACCATGATCGCACAGTTTGCCGGACAAAACCAAAGGAACTGGGACGAAAAGTGGCCAGAGATAATGCTAGCAGTTAACTCAAGCATATCCGAGTCCACAGGATACTCGCCTTCATTTCTAACGCAGGGCAGAGAACCGCGGCTGCCAAACGCGTTATACGACAGAGAAACGCTGGGCACAGGAAGGCACACAGAGTCACCAGAGGGGAATGCCGAAAAACTGAAGGAAATCTTCGAAATTGTCCGACGAAATTTGGAAAAGGCAGCACAGGATCAAGCCAGGCACTACAACCTCAGAAGGAGACGGTGGAATCCACAAATTGGCGATGTCGTCTGGGCCAAGGAACACCATTTGTCTAAAGCGGCGGAAGGCTTCGCGGCCAAACTAGCGCCGAGATATGATGGTCCATATCAGGTAGTCGATTTTGTATCCCCCGTAATCTGCAAAATTCGCCACCAAAGAAGCAAGAAGCAACACACAGTGCACATCAGCGATCTGAAGCAGCAGGAGAAGGCACACAAAAGGAACGAGGACGGAAATACAGGCAGGTCTCAAGCAGTAGACGAATAAAGGATCGGGATTACGAAAACCCGTTTAATCGTCAGGACAAAGCCGGAATCAACGGAAAAGGATGTGGACAGGCAGACAGGATATCGTTTAATCGTCAAGCGAATGCAGAACAACCAGCGTCCAAAACCGCATGAGACAATAGCACCCGTGTAGTCGTCAGGCCAAAACCGGAGTCAACGGAGCACGCCTCAACACGAGCAAGAACTCTGATCAAGTCAGCATACACCTAAGTCAACGACGAATAAAGGATCGGGACTACGAGAACCCGTTTAATCGTCAGGACAAAGCCGGAGTCAACGGAAAAGGATGTGGACAGGCAGACAGGATATCGTTTAATCGTCAAGTGAATGCAGAACAACCAGCGTCCAAGACCGCATGAGACAATAGCATCCGTTTAGTCGTCAGGCCAAAACCGGAGTCAACGGAGCACGCCTCAACACGAGCAAGAACTCTGATCAAGTCAGCATACACCTAAGTCAACGACGAATAAAGGATCGGGACTACGAGAACCCGTTTAATCGTCAGGACAAAGCCGGAGTCAACGGAAAAGGATGTGGGCAGGCAGACAGGATATCGTTTAATCGTCAAGCGAATGCAGAACAACCAGCGTCCAAGACCGCATGGGGCAGAGGCAACCGTTTCTACGTCAGGCCAAAGACCGGAGTCAACAGAGCATACACCCAAGAGAAAGGGACATTATCAACGAAAGCATTCACCGGACCTGCGAAACGATCACAAGGAAAACACGTGGAAAGCAACGACAGAATACATGTCACCGAGGAAAGGGGAGAGACGGTACGGGGTACCGTAAAGCTAGGAAAACCATGCGCCAGCAACGACCACCAAAAGGTAACTGAAGAGACCGAGCCAAAAACGAAAGAAGACCTAGGCATCGAAGGAAAGTGTCAGCATCAGACACGCAGGGTTAAGAGAAAACGGCCTCCCCAAAAGAGAAGACATAAGCCGCAAAGAGAGCCGATAGGGATATAACGGTACGGCATAAAAGGAATCCCCGAAACCGAGGCTTCATGGTAAAGGGAATTGCAAGGGAACGGACAAATCAAATCAAGAAGTCAACATGAGTACCCGAGTCACTAGAGCAGCAGCAAGGAGGCAGGCCGCACTTCAGCGAGGTCCTAAAGGACCCGTCGCGGAGCAAGGACGGTCGGAGGCTAGGCCGCTGCCTATCTTCCGGCCCACCCAAACCCCGCGGCGCGGTGCCGAGGACGATGAAGCTCGCTCGGAGCCCGAGCCCGTAGTCACCTCGGACGAGAGCGACGTGGAGTGGGCCGAGGACCCGGTCAAGGAGAGGCGGGAATGGCGCCTAAAGAGGGCCCGGAATCCGGAGTTCGACGCAATCCCGCCGGGATACGCCCGAACATTTAAGGGTGCGGCGAAGAGGCCAAGGGGCAGCGGAAGCACCTCGTTGGAGATGGCTGAGGCGAGAGTCAAGATGCTGAGGGACGAGGTCGAGCGGATGCGGACGACGAGAGCCCCATACGAGGACCGCAGAGCAGCTAAGAAGGACCTCGAGACCGCGCGGCAAGAATGGGAGCAGATGAGGCAAGCCGCCGCTGAAGCCATCATCCAGGAGGCGTACCGCCTCAAGCGAGGAGAGGAGAAGGCCCGGAAGGAGGCGGAAGCTGAGGAGGCCAAGAGAAGGGCGGAGGAGGAGAAACGGGCCATGAACCCCGAATGGCAGCAACGGCTACAAAAGTGGGAAGAAGAGGAACGCCAACTGTGGTCGGGCGAGGTTCTGGTGGAGGCGGTACCCCTAATCCCAGGAGGGATGCAGGGAATTCCCCCGACCCCCCGATCCGACGACGACGGAGGTGCCAGTCGTGGACACGAGGCCCCGAGCCAGTGGGCCCAGTCGGATGGATGGGTTCCCCACCCGTACCCAAACCCCCATTCCCAAAATTGGCACGAGCCACCTCCGACCCCTCGCCCGCAAGAATGGCCGGAGGATGTCGACCGGGATCCCGCTCCAAGCTCCTCACCACGACAGCAGGAGGCGGAGTTCCCACGCCCACCGAAGTGGACCCCGGCACGACCGCCCACGCCACGGTATGACCAGGAGGTCCGGGGAGAAACGCCCGAGGACAGCAGTCGGGATTCCGCTCCCAGCCCCCCTCCACGTCATCCAGAGGCGGAGAACCCCCACCCACCGAAGTGGACTCCAGCTCGACCGCCCACGCCTCGGCACGGCCAGGAGGTCCAAGAGGAGGAACCGGAGGAACACACCGAGGAGGAGGTTCCCAGACCAGGAGGAGGGGAGGGGCAGTGGCAGTACTGCCACACAGAGATCCCGCAGGCCCACGTCGCGCATGCGCTAAATGCGTTTGTGGCCGGCGGCGTCCAGTGGCGGCAACACACAGTCACGTGGACCTGGCCTGTCAGCGACGAGGCGAAGGCCACGGAGGAGACGGAGACCCCGGCGCAGGATACTCCAAAGGCAAACCCGCGAGACCCCAGGGTGCGCCGCGAAGACGCCGGATGGTTGCCGCCGACACCGGAGACGGGAGATATACTGGAGAAAGGGCCATGGGTGTGGCCGACACCGACGGACAACCCGAGGCCCAAATTCCAGCGGCAGATCTCCGCCCCAGAGGCACGCGGCCCAGTGGCCAGGCCCGCACTGGTGCGGATGGCGTCCCGGACGGAGGGCGGATCCTGGCAGGATATCGCCGAGGAGGAGTGGCCAGTCGGTCTATTGGAGCAGCCGGTGATAAAACATGCCAGGCGACGAGGGGGCCGACGCTGCGTGATGGCAGAAATAGGCTGCAGGAAATACCGCATCCGGTTGGCGGCCTCTGGCCAAGTTAGTGTGCCGCACTGCTAATAAAATCAAAAAATATATATACATATAAAATAACCCTATCACACACGTAAACACTGACACTGGGATTTGAAACGCGGACAAAACTAGCACAAACACTTAAAATAATAACGCCATAAAAGCTGGGGAGTTTATTTACAAAAAAGAAGGAAAGAGCAATTCATCTGAAAAAAAAAATATAACCAATCAGTTGAATGCCAAAAAAAAAAAAAAAGCAAAGGTACAACTCACCATTACATCAAAGAATGGTGGAGAGGGGTAGCTGCTGGGATGAAAGGGGGTGGTCGTGGCGGCAGTCCATATATGTCCCAGGTCATCTTTGTCATTATCTCCTTGGGAAAGCCGTTCAGCTGAAAACAGAAAAGGAAGGCAAAACAGTTGAGCAACAAAAAAAAAGGGAAAGTAAAGGCACAAACTCACGTGTACTTCGAAATGATGGGGAGGGGTAGCGGCTGAAGAGCGGGGGGGGAGAACGATCGTAGCGGCAGTCAATCCATTTTGTCTTCCATCTCCGCCCGTAGGCGAGGGCCACGGTCCAAGGGCAAGTCGAAGGAAAGGGGGGGTTTAAAGAGAAAGCAAATTAAGAGAAAGGGGAAATGGAAAATTAAAAGAGAAAACTTACCGGCAAGAAAAATTCTCCGCGTCATCATGTGCTTAGGGAAGGGGGCGCCAGCGATATAAGGCGGTCGATTGGCACTATCGTGTAACAGCCGATCGATGGGCACGAGACATTGGAATTATCGGCATATGAGAGGCACACTAATAAACATCGCGATAATGAGGTGGCAACGCCACCCCAAGGTAATAACGATATGCAAGTCATGTTATCGATCACAAAGGATTAGTGTGACCAAGACGAACCACAGGAGACCGCGAACAAGGTTGGAGCGGGATATTTAAAAATTTCGACGGCAGCATCGGGATTTAAGGAAGCATACATCGACGAGGGAAGCTTCGAGGGAGAAAGTCAAGGAATACGGATCGGCGCAGTATAACTCAACAATGAGCTGTGGGCGTCAATGGGAGGATCAAGAAAACTCAAAGGCAACAAGGATACACAGGATAAAAGCCGGAGAGGATCAACGAGAATTTGAGAAGGACCGAACCAGAGCAGGGAGAAGAACGAGAGGACTCGAAGGCTAGAAGGATACACAGGGTAACAGCCGGAGAGGAGGATCGAGCTCACTTTCGTTATCCGAAGAAAGAGGGGAATGTGAGGAGTTAAATAACTCCACACAAAGTATCTCAAAAATAACTGCATGGAAAACCTGCCAGTTGCTACTTACGCAACTACTTCGCGTAGTAACGGCAACGCAGGAAAAGAGAGTTTGGAGAAAGCAGTTGGAGAGTACGAGGAGAGAAAGTACAGAGTACGAACCCAAAGAGAGTTTGGAGAGATTGGGAGAGATGGAGCGGAGAGAGACGCCAGAGCGAGACGGCACTAGTCAGAGCGAGAGTCCAGAGAGCGCAGGCGTGCCGTGAGCAAGGAAGGAACGGTACAGCGCTGCACTTTGGACTTCAGTGTGGTGCCGTGTGCAGAGGGCGAAAGGTCAAACGGTAAAACCGTGGACTTTGGACCTTGGAGTGGAGAGAAGAAAAGGGATGGCCGAGGATTAACGGGACCCGGAGGCCTATATAAACGGGCCCAGCGCTGGAATCAGGACCAGTCATCGAGCATCAAGCCGCGAGGGAACAACGTCTAATAAAAGTCAAAGTCAAGAATATACAACCGTAGGAACCAGCCGGGAACAAGATCGCCACGTCGAGACGTTCGGGACCGAGCAAGTCACCGAATTGAGACACAGGTGGCTGAGTCCTCGAAAGGCAACACACGGCCAAGTCTGCAAAGGATCAAGATTGGCTGTAATACCGATTGGTCCGACTAAGTTGGCTGTAATACCGGTCAGTTTAGCTGATTGGCTGTAATACCGATTAGGCTAACTGTGCCGGCTGTAATACCAACCAGTCCGGCTACATTGGCTGTAATACCGATTTGTCTAAATTGTGTGCGACTAAGTTGGCTGTAATACCGGTCAGTTTAGCTGCATTGGCTGTAATACCAATCAGGCTAGCTGTGCCGGCTGTAATACCAACCAGTCCAACTACATTGGCTGTAATACCGATTAGTTCAGCTGCGTCGGCCGTAGTACCGATCAGCTGCGCCGGTTATAAACAGACTTAGCTCGGCACGTCAATACCAGCAGGGTGAGCAGCACGAGCAACGGGTCTCAAGGGAGCGACGTGGAACAAAGCCGCAGCCAATCGCTCAGGACGACGACGTAGACAAGCCGCCAGAGACCGCAACAAGAGCCAAACCTCAGGTACGATCGCAACAGTCGGGAGGAAAGGCCAGGGTGGAACGTTCGTCTTTCTCTGGGCGCTGGCTACAGGGACTGCTGACGTAATCCGGCCGTAGTACCGGAGCGTCAAAAGAAACTGAGTGAGCGTCTGGCGGGAACGGCCGGGACAGAGCAAGGGACAGGAGGCTGCGGCTGGCAAGACGAAGGTCTTGCGAGCGTGGTGCCTGTTCACCCTAGTCTGAGAACGGTGACGCTTCCCTAAGCCCAACGGTCCAACTCCACGCCCTCGTCTACGAGTGGCAGCGAAAGTACTCGGAGCGGCTAAGACCACCAGCAGCGAGGAATCACCGAGCGACGTCGCAGGAGCATCACCGGCACAAGATACATACAAATATTGTAAACCAGAGCCATAAATAAACGCCTCCTTAACTGAATTCTGAAGTGTTGTTACTGTTAACCGGGCGGTCACGTTTTAATATAAATTTGGTGGGACGAACGCACAAATTCTACTGAGCTAGCCGCACGAACTTCGTAGCGAGCAAAACATAAGAAAACAGTTCGTTAGCATTAGTAGGCATTTTCGCATATCGCGACCACAGGCCGCCTGGCGGCGTCCTAAAGTACATATCGGGTCGTCAACCTCGCGGTACGCTCGGATCCCTTTACGGTTTCCCCGTGAGGAAGCATACGAGACGACTGGAAACTGTGCGGAAACCTTTACGATTGGTAGCCACCATCGAATAGCACCCGTCTCGAGGCGTCTACTACCTCCCATACAAATTCCTACTACAGGTTCCACCCTTCTATATAAATTTCTTCTTATAGGTTTCGTGGCCCCGATTGAGGTTTTACCCCGGCCAGAGAACTACGTGACAAGTGGCGCCCGAACAGGGACCTGATAGGGAGAAAGACCAGGAAAATTACCACCAGTATGGGGAGTGCGTAGCCCCAGGACGAGTGAAATAACCTAAAGATTCCGCAAAATCAATCGAAAAAAAAAGAAAAAAAAAAGTGCCCCGACCGTGGGAAAATAACATCATCGAACTAGTGAATACGCCCGGTATCAAGCCCACGAACTTATTCGCGATCCCGTACAGTCCACGCGATCGAGTGTCTGTGAAAATATCCAAGAAGTCCATTAAAGATTCCAACCAGCGAAGACCTTACTCCAAGACGACAACACATCAGAGACGCTCTGCAAACATGGATCTCGACCAGAAAATTTCTGGTGAGTCCGTTCCACACTTGCTTAAAAATCCTGGGGTCCCCTCGCGGTGGATTTATTCCCGCTTGAAGGCCGAATTACTAGCCTTTGCTGACGAATTCGGGTTCTCCGCCGAAGGAGTCGTCGACGACTTGCGGCGAAACTATGTCACCCTATTTAGAGACTCGGAACAAACCCACGAGGTGTGGGCTCGACTCGCCGACCTGGGAAGGCAATTTACCTCGCGTGCCCCGAGCTCCGTACCTTTGGCGGAAGAAAAACCTGGCCTTAGCGTCCCCGCCGCGAACATAAGCGCCGGATAAAGCTCCGGCGTCTCCTCCGTAGGCGCGTCTCGAACCACCCCTAGCTTCGCTATTACTGGCCCTTCTCCGGTGATAACTAACAGATTCGGAGTCGTGAGCAACTGAAAGGGGAAACGTTTAAAGACTTTATGCTAGATCTTCGAGTTCTCATGCGCCATGCGGGCTACAACGAAACCCAAGAGCTGGATAGGTTATACGAAAATGTCAAGCCAGAATACCAGATGTATATCCGACGTAGCGAGTTCCGGACCATTGGGGAACTGGCTCACTTGGCCACTGAGTTCGAGGCCGTCCGGAATCGGAGCCTTGAGAGAAACAACTATAACCACGCTTCAAAAAATGCGACAGCTTACTGCCCACCCTCACCGGATAGAGAGAGTAAGTATCGCCGCTGAGGTCGACCTTGGCGGACACGTGCGTTTAGCCACCATCGACACCGGGGCATCTAGGAGTTTCCTTAGCCAGGACATCGCCGACGTAGTCGGTCAGCCACACCAGTTTAGGGAGATTTGCACCCAGATTAATCTCGCTGACACGTCTCGTGTCGAAGTAACGAGGTTACTCCTTCCGGACGTGACGCTCGCCCGGTAGTCAATTCAGATTCCCCTTCTAGAAATGCTCGCCATGCTGGAACCTTTAATCCTAGGGATGGATTTTCTCGCTTCCATCGGCACTACCCTCCGATGGGGTACGGCGACCCTCACGCTGTCTCGACGAAGACCCGGAGAATGTGAGACGATCAGACGTAATATACCGGCGCACGACAACCAAGGCAATCAATCGGAACCACAACCTCGACCACGACCACGAAGACCACCCAGCCACGAAGCTACGCCCAGGACATCGAACACGCCGTCAACGGAACCTCGGCTAGGCATAGCCAACCATGACATAGGACGTCAGAACGACAGGGAGACCAATGCGCCCCAAGAGTCGCACAGAGCACATGAAACGCATAAAGCAGCAACACGCAGGGAAAACGACGAGAACAACAACACAGGAGGAAACACCAGAGTATCAACATAGAACGACGAAGCCAGGATGGCAACAGAGAACAACGACAGGGAACATCAGGAAGATCACAACCAGGAGAAACACGCTGAGGATACACGAGGGATACCCGACAAAGACACCGAGACCCAGGGGTATCAAAAAATCGATCATCTCGTCTTTGACTTTCAAAGTGAACGGTCGTGTTCTTTTTGTTTTCGTTTATTCCCATCGGTGGGTTTTATCAAAACAATTTTAATCTTCCGGTAATTTAAACTCCGTTCGCTTCGCGAGTGCACTTTGTATTTAATACTAATAAATTGTTTTAGTTTTCGTAATTCTTATCTGTGTTTTCTTTTCTTATATCCCCGCCGTTTCTCTTTTGTGCATGCACTTTAACTTATTTACGCTTCCGCTCTCTTGCTCTCTTTGCTTTGAAAGTTCTAAGCGTGCAGTTTCTGCGCTCTTGCGGTACTTATAACTGCTCGCTTATAAATTTCAATTCGCTTTCTTGGTACAAAATTTAGTCTGCTTCTGCAAAAAATACAGCCTCGTAATCAGGGCTGACAAGTCTAATATGACTTGCTGGCTGTGTGAAAATATGGTGCACACCAAGTGCGCCGGTTTTACTGGCCGGACAAGTGATGACCTTTCAAAGGGCCCCAATTTGCAGTTTTGTTGTAACGCTTGTGTCGAGGTTGCGAACGAGATGAAATCGTTCATGCGCCAAACTAAAGGCGGCCTGATGGGGCTTATTAGCTGTTTCGGTGTTGCTAGAGATAGTTTTCGCCGAGCTGATGATCTCCTCTCTGCGCTGGACTCGCAGTTTAATAGTCGTAAGCTATTAGAAGAGTCCCCTAAGCGCAAAAAGGCCGCTGGTGGTAAGGAGCAAAAGGGGAACACCCCGCAACCGAAATCAAAAGAACAACAGATCATTCCGGCGGATCAGCAGCTGATTTCAGCAAACCCTCAAATGTAGCTAAGATCAGCAGCTAAAAAAGATTCGGTATCCGAAAAATCCGTTACAGAATGCATGCAACCAGGGACTTCCAAGAATTCCGATTTGTCCGTAGTGGTTTCACAATTAGTGGATCCACCTATCTCTCAGAATGTAGCATCACCACCACAAGGGACTACTGAGTCCGGACAACCGGCTCAAGTTGGTTTTGCAGAAACAATGTCTGCTCCACCAAAATCCCTTTCAGTGGTTCCACTAAAGAAACAAATTTTCGTTTCTCGGCTTTCCCCTGATCAAACATCTTCTGATGTATTGTCTTATATACAAGACAAAACTAAAGCCGATTGTAATAGTGTAAAGGTGGAAAAGTTTAAGTTTTCTTATGCTAGAGACATTTCATCTTTCAAGATAACTGTCCCTAATGAGCTTTTTGAAGCCATATGCTCGGGCGACTTTTGGCCAGATAATATGGTTGTAAAAGAGTTCGAGGCTAAGATAAAGAAGAAGGGGCCCGTGAGAGTAAAACTTCCTAGTCGAGGCCAAACCAGTGTACCAATTTCAAAAAACTAACTTCTAACCTCCTTCTTTCCTATCAGAATGCAAAAGGTTTGCGTAGCAAACTCACTAAATTGTATTCCGAAAGCCTTTCCTTTGCATCTCATATTATTGTGTTCACAGAAACCTGGTTAAAGCCGGAGATCTTTAGCTCCGAAGTTTTTCCAGGTAAGTACACAATATATAGGTATGACCGTCCCTCTAGACGGGGAGCGGGAGTCTTAATTGGAGTTGATTCAAACCTCCCGTCTGAGGAGTTATTTTTTGATTAATTCAATACCATTGAATTTATTTGTGTAAAGTTATCGCTTCCTGGTAACTTTATATACATAACTTGCTCATATATTCCGCCGTTGTCTGAACTTCCTGATTATTTCCGTCCGTTGCAAATAAGCTTTCCGATAGGGATCAGTTGATAGTTCTAGGTGATTTTAATATACCTGGAGTTACTTGGTCCACTGAGGATGGATCGAATGTCATACTACCTATAGCACAACATGATTTTATTGATGACCTGCTTGACATATCTCTATCTCAAGTAAACCATGTTCGAAATTCATTAGGTCGCCTTTGTTTTCGCAAGGCAGACTTTCTGAGGCTAAATAATTTTATTTCTGGCTTTAATTGGTCTGATCTTTACTTATGCATTAATATGTCCGATGCAGTTAATGTTTTTTACACTGCAAGAAACTCATTTTTTAATTCCTGTGTTCCGTGGTACTATCCGTCAACTTTCAATAAATCACCTTGGTTTAGCAAAGAGTTGACACACTTAAGAAATGTAAAGTCCAGACTTTTTAGGAATAAAAATACCGGTTCTCAATCTGTTTTAACTAGATATTTAAGTGCTCGGTCAAGATTTACCGTGCTTAATGCTCAGTGTTATAACAGTTACTTAAACCGTTGTAAGGTCCAGTTCTCTCAGGACCCGAAACAGTATTATAATTTTGTTAACACCAATTGTAAATCGAATTCTTTTCCTTCCTCGCTGTCGTTCGAAAACATGACGGCAACCACAGATCAGGCAATAGCCGATTTATTTGCCCAATTTTTTCAAACGACTTACTCTACTTTAGATAATTTATCACAGCCTTATTCTTACACCGTATCCAAGTCAAACTTCATATTCTGTCCCACTTTAACAAAAAGCTCTCTTCTTTTGGATCTTCTTCGTATTAAGCCTGTTTATTCGCCAGGGCCCGATGGTATTCCTGGGTGCGTGCTTATGTATTGCGCTAAGGCCCTGTGCAAACCTCTTCACAAGTTGTTTACCTTATCTCTAGAAACCTCCCAATTCCCAAATATTTGGAAGGAATCATTTGTTATTCCTCTTTTCAAAAAAGGTAACAAGTTAGAAGCCAGTAACTACAGAGGTATTTCTAAGTTGTCAGCTATTCCTAAGCTTTTTGAAAAAATTATTACTCCTCATTTACAGCACCTTAGCAGATCAATCATTTCTCCGTGTCAACACGGATTTATTAAACGTAAATCCACAATCACAAACCTTCTAGAGCTCACTTCATTTGTGATAAAAGGCATCAATAGTAGTTTTCAAACAGACGTCATTTACACTGACTTTAGTAAAGCATTTGACTCTGTAAATCACTTACTTCTCATTCAAAAACTTGACCTTTTAGGTTTTCCAGTTGATCTGCTTACATGGATTTCAAGTTATCTGAATGGCAGGTCACAAAGGGTCCTTTTTAAAAATTCAATTTCTGAAATTCTCCGTGTTACCTCTGGCGTCCCACAAGAGAGCCATCTGGGTCCGTTACTTTTTACATTATTTATTAATGATCTTCCCTCAATTATAAGTCATTCTCGCGTACTTATGTACGCAGATGATGTTAAGTTGTGCCTGCAGTATAAGGACATTTCCTGCCATTTAGACTTGCAATCCGATCTTGATAATTTTTAAAACTGGTGCCGAGATAATTTACTAAATTTAAACGGTTCCAAGAGCAAGCTGATGACTTTTTATCGTGCCAATCCGATATACGCGACTTACACGTTAAGTGGCAGCTCTTTGGATAGAATAACTCTTGTAAACGATCTTGGCGTTATCTTGGACCCTAAACTAAAATTTTCTAATCACATTTCGTCATGGTTAATAAAGCCTGAGGAGTGCTTGGATTTATTAAAAGGTAGTCAAAAGAATTCGATGATCCTTATTTGACTAAAACCTTATTTATTTCGCTAGTCCGTCCGATTCTGGAGTATGGGTCTCCCGTCTGGAGTCCACAATACGGAATACATATTGGTCGTATTGAATCTGTACAAAAAAACTTCCTTCTTTTTGCTTTACGGCGCCTAAGCTGGGATGCAAATCTTATCTTACCTTCTTATTCTAGTAGACTTCTTTTGATTCATTTACAATCCCTAGCCAACAGTAGAACGATGCTTGGTACTATCTTTATTTATAACCTTATACATGGTGATATTGACTGCCCCGACTTGTTAAGTCGGCTAAACTTTTCAGTGCCAAGTAGATTAACTAGAAACTATATTCCCCTAATTTCAAATCATTGTAGATCTAACTATGCCTTGCATGAGCCTTTCAGAGTATTATGTTCTAACTATAATAGACTTTTTCCTGTAATATCAAATCTTGACTCTCTGCCGCTCCTAAAACGATTAATACTTGCTTCATTGGCACAAGATTGATCTAACTATTACTTTTTACCCCGGTTCTTTACCATTATTTTCCTATCTCGCGTCTATCTTATCGCGAATCGTGCCGTACGATTCACGGCTGCGCCCCTCGGTCGGTTGGGCGGGTAAGTGGGCCGTGGGACTCCGCGCGAATAATAAAAAAAAAAGAAGTACAAGGAACACGGCTGCGAGACTAACCCACAGGTCCAAGCGTTCCTTAACGAACAGCTAGCACGATTTGAAGGAATAACTGGAGTAGCAAACATAGCAGAGCACCGAATCACCATGGGGGACGACCGGCCGATTAAACAACGCTACTTCCCAAAAAACCTTGTCATGCAGCGGATCATAGACGAACAAGTGGACGCGAAGCTGGAGCAGGGATGTATCGAACCGTCGCGTAGCCTGCACAGTGCCCCTTTGGTTCTCGTCCGGAAGAAAACCGGCCAGTGGTCCATGTGCGTGGACTACCGACAACTAAACGCAAAATCCATCCCGGACGCATATCCGCTGCGCGGATTAACCACATCTTAGAGCGACTGAGGAACGCAAAATACAATTCGACCCTGGATCTGAGCAACGTTTACTGACAGAGTACTAACCCAGGAGATCGACGGCCAGGAACGAGTCATTGCCTACGTCAGCCGCAAGCTCGATGCCGCGGAGTTGAATTATTCACACACGGAAAAAGAATGCTTGGCCATTGTCTGGGGAATACGAAAATTGCGATGCTACCTCGAAGGCTATAGGTTCGACTTAATCACCGACCAACTGGCCCTGACCAAATAGAAAACCCAACCGGAAGGATTGCCAGATGGGCCTTAGAACTCCAGCAATATCAATACGACGTACATTACCGCCACGGGAAGTATAACGTTGTAGCCGACGCTCTATCCCGACAACCTCTGGAGCACTAACAGAGACATACGCAAGGCGAGCAGCATTGCAAGTGGCTGCAACGAAAGATTAAGGACGACCCACAGAAGTTCCCCGACTTCATCATTGAAAGCGGAGAACTATATCGCCACCTCGGCCACCGTCCAGATGACCAGGACTACGTACCGTGGAAGCTGTGCGTTGCAGCCGAACATCGAGCTCGAATCCTACATGAATGCCATGATGCACCCACAGCCGGACATCTTTTTGTTAGGAAGACCATCATCAGAATCTCGCAGAAGTACTACTGGCCAGGGATATTTCGCGATGTGCGACGATACGTACGTCAATGTATCCCGTGCCAGAAATACAAGTCAGAACACTGTGTGCGGATTTCGTCGGACCGCTGCCCCGCTCTAAAGAGGGGAATACCACACTCCTCGTCTTTTTCGACACCTTCACCAAGTGGGTCGAGTTGATACCCCTACGAAAGGCAACCACGGCGACTCTGATTCGAGCTTTTTGCGAAAGGATCGTCAGCCATTTCGGAGCCCCGAGGAAACTGGTGTGCGATAACGGTTCACAATTCACCAGCAAAGCGTTCAAGGACTTCCTTAAGGAAACGGGAGTGGAACCCCAATTCACCGCCCCATACTGACCACGAGAGAATCCGACCGAGCACGAGAATCGCACAGTCAAGACGATGATCGCCCAGTACTGGGACAGTTTGCTACCAGACATGTCACTCGCAATCACCACAAGTGTCTCGAAATCGACCGGGTATAGCCCAGCCGTTCTCCTACAAGCTCCAGAACCACGGCTACCCGGATCCTGGTACGACAGCGCGACCCCCGGAACAGCAACATCGCCCCAGAGCCCATCGGAGAGAGCGGAGCGCTTGAAGGAGGTCTATCAGATCGTGCAGAACAACCTACAAAAAGCCAGCCGAGAACAGGGGAGGCATTATAACCTGCGTCGTCGAACCTGGAAGCCCGAAATGGAATCACTGGTGCTCGTGCGGCAACACCTTCTGTCGAAAGCAATAGAAGGGTTCGCAGCGAAGCTCGTCCAGAAGTTTGACGGACCGTATAAAGTGGTCGCTTTCCCTTCCCCTAACGTCGTCCGAATCCACCTACCCGGCCAGCGGAAGGGGCGACTTCCAAATATTGGAGACTTAAAAGCGTTCCATTCTTCTTCCACAGGTAACACCGATGATAAACCACCAAGGAGGACACCGGCGACCAACCCGGACAGTCCCAAAGAGGTCAACCGACCGATACTGGCAACGGGGGGTGATCATAAGTACCTCAATCTTCCTTTGTGTCCCCGCTAAATTTAAATTAGTTGTAAACCATTAAGACCTTGAGATTCTGAGATTCGTTCGCTGCTGCCCATCTATTGCTAAGTATCAATAGAACTAAGCTAGTTTAGTTGCTTCTCCCACAGATCGAACAGGACATGGAGACGATTATACTGTCGTCCGACGGCAGTGATGAGGAGTCCGAACCCCGTTCCCCGGGTAACCGCCAGTCAACGACCACACGGGATCCTCGGCTACGTCCGGGAACGGCGTATGCCGAGAGATCCACCCGGTCATGCCCGACGGGTAGGCGCTAGCCAAGAGGCTCTGAAAGAGCGACCTCAGCCTCTGAGGTCCAGCTCTAGGACATCACCCCGCCGGCAGCGTCGAACTGCGCACCAGACAGCAACTCAGAGGACGAGCCGATGTCGACACACGCTCGAGCCGGGGGAGTCTCTCCCCATTATACGGACGTGGCCGGACGTCGCATCTACCCGGGTCATCGATGAGCAGCCGGGAAAACAACACCTGGGGGCGTAGCGACGACTACCGGGAGCACCCGACACCCTACGACGAAGACGCCAGCGACGACGATGAAGCACGCAGAGAACAGGCGCCCTATGTCGAGGACGCCAGCGACAACGGGAGCGAGGATGCGTACTCAATGAGCAGCCGGGAGTACGACGACGACCCACAGGAAGGCGCGGCACACTACGTGTACACGGGCGAGGACCGTTGCGGGTATCACCAGAGATCCTGGATGTACCTCCTCAGAACGAGCTGGGAGATGATCCAGATCGAAGCACCGTATCGGCCCGAAGAACCGAGGTAGCCGAGAACCTAGGAGTCCAGATGGATCGCCTCGTCGACCTCACCTGCACGCAGGATAAAGAGATGCCACCGATGCCGTCCACAACACTCTCCCTCGGGACATCCACCACGCAGGATGAGCCCTATCCCACGCGCTACCCCCACAGGCAAGGCGATGGAGTGTGAGTCGGAACCCAGCGACAACGAGGAGAACACCAAGCAGCGTTTTAGACGGAAGGAGCCCACACCCGTGCCAACAACACCAACATCCAGCTCATCGGACACCTCGATGGAGATGTCGCCCACGACCCTCAACCTCCTCTTGGGCCAAACCTCCCCGGAAATGGAGAACCTATGGTGGGAGTCGCCATCCAGGTGGGACTCGGGCGAGGTCGCCAACCCGCAGTCCGAAGCGACAGCTCCAGACGAGGGTCGACTAGCACCCGAAAACAGCTCACCCTCCGGTGACGAGCGCTATCCGGTTCCGGCGGGATGGACGTGCAATACTGCGGATGGCCAAGTCTCGGCCGCAGTCTGGCAAGCCATCTGCACACGACGCCCTGCAGCCCGCACCGCACGACAGCGCTTCAGGGTCCCGACCGAGGAAGGTTCCTACCAGGTCACCCTGAAACCGAACGGCGCAGGAAATATTTATTTTCAATTAAAGGCGCACAAACCATATTTAGTCATCATAATCATTATAATCGTAGTCATAAGTTTTGTTTTTAGCTTTAAGATCGGACTAGAAGTCCCGTGTTATAAATTGAAATAATAGAAATTAAGGAAAAACATAATTAAACTAGTAATCATTTTTGAGCCAAAACACACACCCTGGACCAAGGGTGAGGCTACGAACGCGACGCTCAACGGAAGTTCGATCTCTTGATTCCTAACCTCGGCCTCCTTTCGTTTTTGACTTTTCGCCAAGAGTGGACGTGTGCTCGAGCCTCCCTCTGGTACACTACTACGAATACAAACACGTGATCCGCGCAACACCGACCAGTGCACCGAACTCCCCTCCTGTACATCTCGACCCGCACGTGATAAACGCGTCGATCTGAGTCAAATTTCACGTAAGCAAAGGTACCCATTGTGAGGGCAGCAGGCCCCCCCCCTTATTCTTAGCAATTGCCAAATAAAAGCCCTGAACTTATAAAACCGTGTATTATTTCTACCCTTACACCTCCCTCCTCCTCCTCCTAGAGGGCGTCGCGAACCGGATCCTCCCGGGTTTCGCGCCAAGCAGCGTAGTAGGCCCTATCGCCACCACATAAAGTAAATATCGGGTCGTCAACCTCGCGGTACGCTCGGATCCCTTTACGGTTTCCCCGTGAGGAAGCATACGAGACGACTGGAAACTGTGCGGAAACCTTTACGATTGGTAGCCACCATCGAATAGCACCCGTTTCGAGGCGTCTACCACGTGACAGAGTTCAGAGCTTGGGCACATAGGCTACTTTGCATGGTTTATGGATTTCGTTGTATGTCGAAGTTTGGATGAGACGTCTCGAGTGATATTCGTGACAATTTCAAGTAAAGGAAATTTGATTATTAGATAAAAAACGTCAGTCTTGACTCCTTATCTTCGGATATTTCGATGTTTAAGAGAGTCGATTATGCTATTTTAGATTTTTCTTACTCTATCGGAATTCTAATACAGGTCAAGAGCTACTAGTCGTAAAGAGGCCGTAGAATATTCAGTACGCCATTCAAAAACTTGAACTTAAGAACACTTTAGGAAAACTGGGATCCACACATGTCCTTCGGCTTAACAAAATGCATGCTTTGAACAAGTTTGTTGTCAAATCTAAAACAAAATAGAACGTTTCTTTAATGACAATAATGTGAAAAAATCAAGAAAGGGTTTTCAGAACAAATGACGTAACACTGTAAAGTAAATTTAAAAATGCATTGTACATTTTGTAAGGATGCTTTCTCGGACGGGGTACAGATCTCAGACGCATTCAAGAGTCTTTTACAAGGAATTTGTAAATCACCGAAACACCGGAATAAAGAGTTCCGCTCCACAGGCGAACGGATAATTTCGATGGGAGTCTTCACCGAAGGTTCTTATTTGTGTCGAGGGAAACGCAGACGACGCTGGTCGTGTAGAGTCCTAGTCTTGTATTTCGCGTCAAAGGCGCCGGGCTGGACCTTCGCGCGATCCGAGCCTGGAGGGCACTTTGCTGGCGTTGGAGTCCTGTATTTCTCGTCGGAGGCGTCTGGTAGTAAGGGGACGGAAAGGTAAGAATCGGTCGACCGGCCGGGACGAGTGTCCACGCCCATGTCCCCAAAACTACGACAGAGGCGAAGATACTAGGATAATGGATCCGGCGGGACGGGTGTCCACGCGCAAATCCCAAAACTACGTAGAAAGTGAGGAAACTACTGGATAACGGATCTGGCGGGACGGGTGTCCAAGCGCTTACCCCAAAACTACGTAGGAAAACTAAGATAACGGATCCGGCGGGACGGGTGCCCACGCGCATTTCCCAAAACTACGTAAAGGGAGTGAGGGATCTACTGGATAACGGATCCGGCGGGACGGGTGTCCACGCGCAAGCCCCAAAACTACTTAGGAGACGAGGGAACTACTTGACCGAACGGAAAGGGGTTCACATTCAGGTCCGGTAATACTACGGGAATATCTTACTAGTGGCGTAACAACGGCTACTGTGGTGAACGGGAAGGATGTCCACGTTCAGGCCCAAATCAGCTGCGGGAATGAGGTTAGGTTGGGTTAGATTTTCTTATCTGACTAAGGAATGAAAAACGCGTGATCGGGAGGTGCGCTTATATATTCATAACAATTTATTCAAGATACCCTCACTCAAGTCCGCTACACCGTACTAGTCGTACTAACCTCTTTAAAATCTTGGGTATCGATGACATGTTGCATCGCGGGGTTCCTAGGATAATACCTTTACTTCAATGGCTTATCGCCGTGCATAACGATACGGTGTTCGGCGACATAAGACACCCCCTGGAGACTCTCGAAGCCTTGATGCCTCGATGAAGCCTTGTTGCCCCAGACTCAATGGTGCAATCTGTCGCTCCTCGTCGTGGTCTTCCGCCTTCATCCCAGTGGATATCCCAGTGTCGTTTGTCGTAGCAGCGGCCCGCGTAGGCGCAGGGCTGAGAATCTCTGTTTCTCCATGTCTGGCAGTCCCCAATTGGACCCTAAACTTGTCGGAGTGTACTGCTTCTTCTCGATGGTCCCTCGGTGGTATGAGTACCGGGAGTAACAAAGGATCTCCTACTGCTTGGGGTTCGCTCGCGCGTTCCTGCTGCTTTGAGGAAATCCATCCCAAGAATCACTCGATCCAACATGGTGGGCATCACCAACATGGGTAAGAGTACTGTGGTGCCCGCCAACGTGACCGGGGTTCGCCACAATTTCTTAAAATCCAGACATGACCGATCGGCCAACGCTATTCCAGTGACAACTTCACGAACCCCGCCTGCGAGGGCAACCAGGTTTGTAAAACTTTCACTGGCGAAACTCCTCGATGCCCCTGTATCAACAGTGGCGTCTACCCACCTTCCTCCGACTTCTATCGCTGCTGTTATGAGCCCACCGTGTATTCTTAACGGGGTGGCGTCGGGTCGCTGCTTCGCTCGTCTCCGCCACGCCCGGGTTCCGGCGGAGACGTCCTTCGTTTCCCGAGGCATTTCGACGGCAGCACTCTATGGTTAACACTCCTACTCGGCCACAATCCCAACAGAAGTCGTGGGTTGGGGCAGTCTCGACGGAAATGTCCGTTCTGACCGCAGGCCCGCTGCTCGTCCACTCGCGAGGTTCCTTGCCCGATCATCCGGTGAGTCACGTGTCCTCCCTGTGTAGGACTCTCCGAATCCGAAAGGGGTTCGGCGACCGTCGAAGTTGCGTTCCTCGTGGTTGCTGTCCGTTACTCCGGTGGTTCCACATCGAGTCGACTCGAGTTGTTTGACACTCTCATACACGGTAGCCATGGGTCAGCTGCTTCAGCGTCCCGAATTCACTGCGCTTGATAGACAGCCGGTACTCTGGAGCCATGTTTTCGTATGCTCGGTATAACTCTTCCTCTTCTCGGTACCCGGCCTGCTGCATCTTCGTTCTGAGCTCGATCAGGTGTGTTTTTAAAGGCTCTCCTTTCCTCTGCACGTGAGTCCGAATCTCGTTCGGAGTATCAAGGAGGTAGGAAGAAATCCAGGAATTCCCTCCTGAAAGTTCCCCAAGAAGCGGAGTACTAACCCAGGAGATCGACGGCCAGGAACGAGTCATTGCCTACGTCAGCCGCAAGCTCGATGCCGCGGAATTGAGTTATTCACACACGGAAAAAGAATGCTTGGCCATTGTCTGGGGAATACGGAAATTGCGATGCTACCTCGAAGGCTATAGGTTCGACGTAATCACCCGGCCCTGACCAAATAGAACTCCAGCAATATCAATACGACGTACATTACCGCCACGGGAAGTATAACGTTGTAGCCGACGCTCTATCCCGACAACCTCTGGAGCACTTACAGAGACATACGCAAGGCGAGCAGCAGTGCAAGTGGCTGCAACGAAAGATAAAGGACGTTCGGAACGACCCACAGAAGTTCCCCGACTTCATCATTGAAAGCGGAGAACTATATCGCCACCTCGGCCACCGTCCAGATGACCAGGACTACGTACCGTGGAAGCTGTGCGTTGCAGCCGAACATCGAGCTCGAATCCTACATGAATGCCATGATGCACCCACAACCGGACATCTTTTTGTTAGGAAGACCATCATCAGAATCTCGCAGAAGTACTACTGGCCAGGGATGTTTCGCGATGTGCGACGATACGTACGTCAATGTATCCCGTGCCAGAAATACAAGTTAGAACAGCGACAGTGAACCCTTTGGCATACTGTGTGCGGATTTCGTCGGACCGCTGCCCCGCTCTAAAGAGGGGAATACCACAATCCTCGTCTTTTTCGCCACCTTCACCAAGTGGGTCGAATTGATACCCCTACGAAAGGCAACCACGGCGACTCTGATTCGAGCTTTTTGCGAACGGATCGTCAGCCATTTCGGAGCCCCGAGGAAACTGGTGTGCGATAACGGTTCACAATTCACCAGCAAGGCGTTCAAGGACTTCCTTAAGGAAACGGGAGTGGAACCCCAATTGACCGCCCTATACTGCCCACGAGAGAATCCGACCGAGCGCGCGAATCGCACAGTCAAGACGATGATCGCCCAGTACGTGGAGAATGGACAGAACACCTGGGACAACACAAGTGTCTCGGAATCGACCGGGTATAGCTCAGCCGTTCTCCTACAAGCTCCAGAACCACGGCTACCCGGATCCTGGTACGACAGCGTGACCCCCGGAACAGCAACATCGCCCCAGAGCCCATCGGAGAGAGCGGAGCGCTTGAAGGAGGTCTATCAGATCGTGCAGAACAACCTACAAAAAGCCAGCCGAGAACAGGGGAGGCATTATAACCTGCGTCGTCGAACCTGGAAGCCCGAAATGGAATCACTGGTCCTCGTGCGGCAACACCACCTGTCGAAAGCAATAGAAGGGTTCGCAGAGAAAGCTCGCCCAGAAGTTTGACGGACCGTAACACCGATGATGAAGACAGCGATACCACCAAGGAGGACACCGGCGACCAACCCGGACAGTCCCAAAGAGGTCAACCGACCGACACTTGCAGCGGGGGGTGATCATAAGTACCTCAATCTTCCTTTGTGTCCCCGCTAAATTTAAATTCGTTGTAAATCATTAAGACCTTACGATTCTGAGATTCGTTCGCTGCTGCCCATTTATCCCTATTGCTAAGTATCAATAGAACTAAGCTAGTTTAGTTACTTCTCCCACAGATCGAACGGGACATGGAGATGATAATACTGTCGTCCGACGGCAGCGATGAGGAGTCCGAACCCCGTTCCCCGGGTAACCGCCAGTCAACGACCACACGGGATCCTCGGCTACGTCCGGGAACGGCGTATGCCGAGAGATCCTCCCGGTCATGCCCGTCGGGTAGGCGCTAGCCAAGAGGCTCTGGAAGAGCGACCTCAGCCTCTGAGGTCCAGCTCTAGGACACCACCCCGCCGGGCAGCGTCGAGCTGCGCACCAGACAGCAACTCAGAGGACGAGCCGATGTCGACACACGCACGAGCCGGGGGAGTCTCTCCCCATTATACGGACGTGGCCGGACGTCGCATCTACACGGGAATACAACACCTGCGGGCGTAGCGACGACGACCGGGAGCACCCGACACCCTACGACGAAGACGCCAGCGACGACGATGAAGGACGCAGAGAACAGGCGCCCTATGTCGAGGAGCTGGACTCGCAGTTTAATAGTAGTAAGCTATTAGAAGAGTGCCCTAAGCACAAAAAGGCCGCTGGTGGTAAGGAGCAAAAGGGGAACACCCCGCAACCGAAATCAAAAGAACAACAGATCATTCCGGCGGATCAGCAGCTGATTTCAGCAAACCCTCAAATGTTGCTAAGATCAGCAGCTAAAAAAGATTCGGTATCCGAAAAATCCGTTACAGAATGCATGCAACCAGGGACTTCCAAGAATTCCGATTTGTCCGTAGTGGTTTCACAATTAGTGGATCCACCTATCTCTCAGAATGTAGGATCACCACCACAAGGGACTACTGAGTCCGGACAACGGGCTCAAGTTGGTTTTGCAGAAACAATGTCTGCTCCACCAAAATCCCTTTCAGTGGTTCCACTAAAGAAACTAATTTTCGTTTCTCGGTCAAACATCTTCTGATGTATTGTCTTATATACAAGACAAAACTAAAGCCGGTTGTAATAGTGTAAAGGTGGAAAAGTTTAAGTTTTTCTTTATATACATAACTTGCTCATATATTCTCCCGTTGTCTGAACTTCATGATTATTTAAATCACCTATCCGTTATTAAGTCCGTTGCAAATAAGCTTTCCGATAGGGATCAGTTGATAGTTCTAGGTGATTTTAATATACCTGGAGTTACTTGGTCCACTGAGGATGGATCGAATGTCATACTACCTATGGCACAACATGATTTTATTGATGGCCTGCTTGACATATCTCTATCTCAAGTAAACCATGTTCGAAATTCACTAGGTCGCCTACTTGATTTGTTAGGTTAGGTTAGGACGGCTGCCAGGCTGTAGCCTGGTACACCTAGACCTCTGTGGGTCCATTGTGATACCGTATGATCTCTACTTTTTGGGTCCCCTATCCGTTAAGAGTCAGCCTGTAGGTTGGTCGATCAGCAGGTCCCCCATCCGGAGGATTTAATAAAAGAGCTTAGACTCTTCAGGTTAGTCTGCGATATTTCGGTCAGGTCATTTATGAAAGGATATCCTAAGTGTTTCAGTCTAAGCCTGCATAGGGCTGGGCATGAACAGAGTAGGTGTTCCACCGTTTCCTCTTCTTCCTCATCCCTGCAGCTTCTGCAAAAATTGTTTTTTGGGGCCTTTAGCCTGCCGGCGTGTGCGCCAACGAGCCAGTGGCCTGTGAGTACTCGAATTAGCATGCCGCACTCAGTGCGGCTGAAATTGAGTAGTTCTGATGTTTTCTTATTGTTTATCTCAGGCCATGTTTGGTGAGAGATTCGGCATTTCGGCGTGTTTTGCCAATAAGTGTTGGCTAATTTGCTGAAGTGGTTTTTAATAATTAACTTACAAGTAGCCATCGGCATGCCGACATTCTCCTTTCCTGGAAGGAGAGGTATGGTGGTGCCTTGCCTGGCTAGCTCGTCTGCTATACAGTTGCCTACGATATCCCGGTGACCCGGAACCCATATAAGGCTGACAGTAAACTGACTAGCCATCTCGTGGAGAGATTTGCGACAGTCTGCTATTGTTCGGGAGTTTGTATTTGTCGAGTAGATTGATTTAATAGCCGCTTGGCTATCACTATATATGTTTATGTGTCTGTTCTGGTTGTTTAAGTCCCTTAAACAGACAAGTGCTTCCATTATAGCGTACACTTCCGCTTGGAAGACACTGCAGTGGTCAGGAAGTCTGAAAGAACGCCTGATCTCTAATTGCTCGGAGTATATGCCTCCACCTACGTGTCCGTCTAGTTTGGAGCCGTCTGTATATAAACAGATTGCGTCTATTGAGCCCGGTCGGCCACGATCCCAAACTTCCCTGCCTGGGATCAGAGCTTCGAAGGGCGTGTGATTGTATTCACGGGTTTTACATAGATCCGTTTTTGGCGGGATCAATTTGTCATGCTGAAGAATCTTAGCGTGACCATACAGTTGGGCTTTCCATTGCCCTGTATCCCTTAGTCGAATGGCTGCCGATTTCGCCCTTTCCATTCCTGCTAAGTCCAGGCTCTGGAGGTTCAAGATCGCATTCAGCGCTTCGTTTGGGGTAGTTCGAAGGGCTCCACTCATACACAAGGCCGCCATGCGCTGTACTTTGTTAAGTGGAGTTAAGATACATTGTTTGTGTCTGCGGTCCACCACAGAGCCACTCCATATAGTAGGATTGGCTTGACTACCGCTATGTATATCCAATTGACGATTTTAGGGGACATACCCCATCTTAGCCCAATTGCTTTTTTACAAGAGTAAAGTGTATATGCCTCCACCTACGTGTCCGTCTAGTTTGGAGCCGTCTGTATATAAACAGATTGCGTCTATTGGCCCGGTCGGCCCCGATCCCATACTTCCCTGCCTGGGATCAGAGCTTCGAAGGGCGTGTGATTGTATTCACGGGTTTTACATAGATCCGTTTTTGGATCAATTTGTCATGCTGAAGAATCTTAGCGTGACCATGCAGTTGGGCTTTCCATTGCCCTGTATCCCTTAGTCGAATGGCTGCCGGTTTCGCCCTTTCCATTCCTGCTAAGTCCAGGCTCTGGAGGTTCAAGATCGCATTCAGCGCTTCGTTTGGGGTAGTTCGAAGGGCTCCACTAATACACAAAGCCGCCATGCGCTGTACTTTGTTAAGGGGAGTTAAGATACATTGTTTGTGTAAAGCGGTCCACCACAGAGCCACTCCATATAGTAGGATTGGCTTGACTACCGCTGTGTATATCCAATTGACGATTTTAGGGGACATACCCCATCTTAGCCCGATTTTTTACAAGAGTAAAGTGCAATGGTCGCTTTCTTGGTTCTCTCTTGGTTGTTTAAGCCCCATTTAAGACGCTTATCTAATACTAACCCCAAGTATCTTGCGTGCTCGCTAAAAGAGAGATTACAGTGGTTTAAAATGGGTGGGTTAAGTTTTGGGATTTTGTATCTATTTGTAAAAAGGACTAGTTCCGTTTTTGAGGGATTTACCCCAAGTCCGTTCTTTGTAGTCCATTCCGATAGTGTTCTTAGTTTTGCGGTCATAAGATCGCATAACGTTTGTGGATACTTACCATTAAAGATGATGGCGACATCGTCTGCGTATGCCACTATTTTACAGCCTCCTCCATCAAGAATCCGCAGTAGTTTATTTACCGCGATATTCCATAAGAGGGGTGATAGTACACCTCCTTGCGGAGTGCCTCTGTTCACTAATCTAGTCTGGGTCGAGGTCCCTTGTGTGGCCGTGACCAGTCTGCTTATCAGCAATTTGTGGATCAGCCCCACCAGCGGTGGCTCAACCCCTAGTTCAGTGAGGGATTCTGTTATTGCCGTGGGGAGCACGTTGTTGAAAGCTCCTTCTATGTCAAGGAAGGCGATCAAGGTGTATTCTTGTATACTGAGTGATTTCTCGATGTTGCTTACTACCAAGTGTAGCGCCGATTCGGTCGACTTACCTTTGGTGTATGCGTGTTGCGCCTCTGATATCTGCGTCGGGTCAATTATGTCTCTAATGTGTAGACCTATCAGTCTTTCTAGGATTTTTAGCAGGAATGATGTCAGACTTATCGGTCTGAAATCCTTCGCTGTAGTATGGGTGGCTTTCCCTGCCTTAGGGATGAAAACGACTTTCGTTTCCCGCCATGCTGTAGGTAGTTCTCCTACTGCAAGAATGGTCTGGAAGATTTTTCTCAGCCAGTTTATAGCTAGTTCTCCTGCTTGCTGAATATGTGCCGGTGTTATATTGTCCGGTCCCGGCGATTTGTATGGCTTAAAACTATGAATGGACCAGTTTATATTACGGTCTGATAGTAGGAGATTTAAGTTTATTCCTTCTCCAGTGTGTCTTCCTGGGGGATGTCCTGTTTGCAGGCTCCCTGGGAAGTGAGCGTCTAGGAGTAGGTTTAGGGATTCTTCACTAGATTCCGACCATGATCCGTCAGCCCTTTGGAGATAGCCCAAGGATACGGCTGTCTTAGAAAGTATTTTTCTGAGCCTTGCGGCATCAGTTGTCTTTTCAATGTCCGAGCAGAAATTCTGCCATGCAGTTCTCTTCTCTTTTCTGTGGCTAATTCCTTTTTGTAGCTTTGCCAGTTTATGTCCTCATTTGCAGCTTTCGCTCTGTTGAAAAGGCTTCTGCATTTGGCTCTGAGGATTGATAATTGCTGGGTCCACCAAGGAGGTTTTTTCCTTCCCCTTGGTTTCCCTAACGGGCATGCAGCTGAGAATGCCGCGTTGCATGCTTCTGTGAATATGTTTACTATATTATCTAGCTCCTGAGTGCAAGGAGTGCTTTCTGGTGGCTTCCTGGGGAGGAAGTTCGATAGAATTTCTTTGTATTTTCTCCAGTTTGCCCGCCTGGGGTTGGCAAAGCTGACCGGCGCAGGTGACACTAGGGACAAAGTTGTCTCTATAAACCTATGATCTGAAAATGAGTGCTCGTCGGAGACAGCCCAGTTTGTGACTGTGCTTATGAGTGAATCTGATGCCAGGGTTAGATCTATGATCGTTTGGCACGTTTTCGTTATAAAAGTAGGGGTATTGCCCCTATTACAAAGATATAAGTTCGAATTAAGAATGAAATCGAATAAAGACTCACCTCTGTCGTTGTTGATAGGGCAGCCCCACTGAGTATGGTGGGCATTTGCATCGCATCCTATCACCAAGCCTTTCTTGATTTGTGTTTTGTATCAAATCCTGAAGGCGTGTTTCTGTCCAGAGTAGCACCACTCACGCAACCTGAAGATCCATATCACCCAACAATCGAACTTTCATTTGATACGGGTAGAGTTATAGAAGAAAAACAAGAGAGAACGCTATAGTCGGGTGCCCCGACTATCAGATACCCGTTACTCAGGTAAAGGGAGTGCGAGGGAGATGGAGATAGAAACTTTGATCACGCATAACTTTTTAACGAATGGTCCGATTTGGAAAATTTCTTCTACATTTCCATAGGTATTGATAAACACAATAAAACTGCATTTTTACTTTTCCGAAATATTTTCCGAAATCGTATATAAGTGATTGTGGGCGTTAAAGGGGGCGTGGCACCCTTTTGAAATAAACTTGCGCTGCGTAGGAACTCCTAGAATCTACATGCAAAATGCCAATCTTCTAGCTTTTATAGTTTCCGAGATCTCAGCGTTCATACGGACAGACAGACAGACGGACAGACGGACAGACGGACATGGCTAGATCGACTCGGCTTGTGATCCTGAACAAGAATATATATACTTTATAGGGTCGGAAACGCTTCCTTCTACCTGTTACATACTTTTGCACGAATACAATATACCCTTTTACTCTACGAGTAACGGGTATAATCAGAAAAATCCAAACGAATACATTGTTTTCGCAAGGCAGACTTTCTGAGGGTAAATGTTTTTTACATGTTTTAATGTTTTTTACACTGCAAGAAACTCATTTTTTAATTCCTGTGTTCCGTGGTACTATCCGTCAACTTCCAATAAATCACCTTGGTTTAGCAAAGAGTTGACACACTTAAGAAATGTAAAGTCCAGACTTTTTAGGAAATATAAAAATACCGGTTCTCAATCTGTTTTAACTAGATATTTAAGTGCTCGGTCAAGATTTACCGTGCTTAATGCTCAGTGTTATAATAGTTACTTAAACCGTTGTAAGGTCCAGTTCTCTCAGGACCCGAAACAGTTTTATAATTTTGTTAACACCAATTGTAAATCGAATTCTTTTCCTTCCTCGCTGTCGTTCGAAAACATGACGGCAACCACAGATCAGGCAATAGCCGATTTATTTGCCCAATTTTTCAAACGACTTACTCTACTTTAGATAATTTATCACAGCCTTATTCTTACACCATATCCAAGTCAAACTTCATATTCTGTCCCACTTTAACAGAAAGCTCTCTTCTTTTGGATCTTCTTCGTATTAAGCCTGTTTATTCGCCAGGGCCCGATGATATTCCTGGGTGCGTGCTTAGGTATTGCGCTACGGCCCTGTGCAAACCTCTTCACAAGTTGTTTACCTTATCTCTAGAAACCTCCCAATTCCCAAATATTTGGAAGGAATCATTTGTTATTCCTCTTTTCAAAAAAGGTAACAAGTTAGAAGCCAGTAACTACAGAGGTATTTCTAAGTTGTCAGCTATTCCTAAGCTTTTTGAAAAAATTATTACTCCTCATTTACAGCACCTTAGCAGATCAATCATTTCTCCGTGTCAACACGGATTTATTAAACGTAGATCCACAATCACAAACCTTCTAGAGCTCACTTCATTTGTGATAAAAGGCATCAATAGTAGTTTTCAAACAGACGTCATTTACACTGACTTTAGTAAAGCATTTGACTCTGTAAATCACTTACTTCTCATTCAAAAACTTGACCATTTAGGTTTTCCAGTTGATCTGCTTACATGGATTTCAAGTTATCTGAATGGCAGGTCACAAAGGGTCCTTTTTAAAAATTCAATTTCTGAAATTCTCCGTGTTACCTCTGGCGTCCCACAAGAGAGCCATCTGGGTCAGTTACTTTTTACATTATTTATTAATGATCTTCCCTCAATTATAAGTCATTCTCGCGTACTTATGTACGCAGATGATGTTAAGTTGTGCCTGCAGTATAAGGACATTTCCTGCCATTTAGACTTGCAATCCGATCTAGATAATTTTTAAAACTGGTGCCGAGATAATTTACTAAATTTAAACGGTTCCAAGTGCAAGCTGATGACTTTTTATCGTGCCAATCCGATATACGCGACTTACACGTTAAGTGGCAGCACTTTGGATAGAATAACTCTTGTAAACGATCTTGGCGTTCTCTTGGACCCTAAACTAAAATTTTCTAATCACATTTCGTCATGGTTAATAAAGCCAGAGGAGTGCTTGGATTTATTAAAAGGTAATCAAAAGAATTCGATGATCCTTATTTGACTAAAACTTTATTTATTTCGCTAGTCCGTCCGATTCTGGAGTATGGGTCTCCCGTCTGGGGTCCACAATACGGAATACATATTGGTCGTATTGAATCTTTACAAAAAAACTTCCTTCTTTTTGCTTTACGGCGCCTAAGCTGGGATGCAAATCTTATCTTACCTTCTTATTCTAGTAGACTTCTTTTGATTAATTTACCATCCCTAGCCAACAGTAGAACGATGCTTGGTACTATCTTTATTTATAACCTTATACATGGTGATATTGACTGCCCCGACTTGTTAAGTCGGCTAAACTTTTCTGTGCCAAGTAGATTAACTAGAAATTATATTCCCTTAATTTCAAATCATTGTAGATCTAACTATGCCTTGCATGAGCCTTTCAGAGTATTATGTTCTGACTATAATAGACTTTTTCCTGTAATATCAAATCTTGACTCTCTGCCGCTCCTAAAACGATTGCTTCATTGGCACAAGATTGATCTAACTATTACTTTTTACCCCGGTTCTTTACCATTATTTTCCTATCTCGCGTCTATCTTATCGCGAATCGTGCCGTACGATACACGGCTGCGCCCCTCGGTCGGTTGGGCGGGTAAGTGGGCCGTGGGACTCCGCGCGAAAAATACAAAAAAAGAAGTACAAGGAACACGGCTGCGAGACTAACCCACAGGTCCAAGCGTTCCTTAACGAACAGCTAGCACGATTTGAAGGAATAACTGGAGTAGCAAACATAGCAGAGCACCGAATCACCATGGGGGACGACCGGCCGATTAAACAACGCTACTTCCCAAAAAACCTTGTCATGCAGCGGATCATAGACGAACAAGTGGACGCGATGCTGGAGCAGGGATGTATCGAACCGTCGCGTAGCCCGCACAGTGCCCCTTTGGTTCTCGTCCGGAAGAAAACCGGCCAGTGGTGCATGTGCGTGGACTACCGACAACTAAACGCAAAATCCATCCCGGACGCATATCCACTGCCGCGGATTAACCACATCTTAGAGCGACTGAGGAACGCAAAATACAATTCGACCCTGGATCTGAGCAACGTTTACTGACAGATACCCATGGCCAATGACAGCCGGGCATGTACCGCATTCACGGTACCCGGACGAGGCCTATTTCAGTGGAACATGCCTTTCGGCTTGCATTCGGCCCCGGCCACATTCCAGCGTGCTCTAGATAGCGTGATCGGGCCAGACCTCGACCCAGACGCGTTCGCCTACCTCGATGACATTATTGTCATCGGAGCCAGCTTAGGAGAACAAATGGACAATCTGCGCAAGTCTTTGAACGATTGAGGAGAGCCAACCTACTTCGCCTACTTCGGACATGTGATCAGTGACCAGGGCATCTACACCGATCCGGACAAGGTGGCCGCCGTACGAAACCTGAGCCATCCCACGAGCTTACGGGAGCTGAAGAGATGCCTCGGGATGGCCTCATGGTACCGGCGATTCGTACCCAACTTCGCCTCAGTGGTCCAGCCCATACCAACCTGCTGAGGAAAAACCAAGGGTGGAAGTGGGAGCAACAAAGTGCCTTCGATCTCCTAAAAAAATTTACTGACAGACGCACCCGTGCTTGCATGCCCAGATTTCTCCGCCAAGATGACATTCCAGACTGACGCCAACAACTAGTCGTGGGAGTACTAACCCAGGAGATCGACGGCCAGGAACGAGTCATTGCCTACGTCAGCCGCAAGCTCGATGCCGCGGAGTTGAATTATTCACACACGGAAAAAGAATGCTTGGCAATTGTCTGGGGAATACGGAAATTGCGATGCTACCTCGAAGGCTATAGGTTCGACGTAATCACCGACCACCTGGCCCTGACCAAATAGAAAACCCAACCGGAAGGATTGCCAGATGGGTCTTAGAACTCCAGCTTAGAACGGGAAGTATAACGTTGTAGCCGACGCTCTATCCCGACAACCTCTGGAGCACTTACAGAGACATACTCAAGGCGAGCAGCAGTGCAAGTGGCTGCAACGAAAGATGAAGGACGTTCGGGACGACCCACAGAAGTTCCCCGACTTCATCATTGAAAGCGGAGAACTATATCGCCACCTCGGCCACCGTCCAGATGACCAGGACTACGTACCGTACTATGCGTTGCAGCCGAACATCGAGCTCGAATCCTACATGAATGCCATGATGCACCCACAGCCGGACATCTTTTTGTTAGGAAGACCATCATCAGAATCTCGCAGAAGTACTACTGGCCAGGGATATTTCGCGATGTGCGACGATACGTACGTCAATGTATCCCGTGCCAGAAATACAAGTCAGAACAGCGACAGTGAACCCTTTGGCATACTGTGTGCGGATTTCGTCGGACCGCTGCCCCGCTCTAAAGAGGGGAATACCACACTCCTCGTCTTTTTCGACACCTTCACCAAGTGGGTCGAGTTGATACCCCTACGAAAGGCAACCACGGCGACTCTGATTCGAGCTTTTTGCGAAAGGATCGTCAGCCATTTCGGAGCCCCGAGGAAACTGGTGTGCGATAACGGTTCACAATTCACCAGCAAAGCGTTCACGGACTTCCTTAAGGAAACGGGAGTGGAACCCCAATTCACCGCCCCATACTGACCACGAGAGAATCCGACCGAGCACGAGAATCGCACAGTCAAGACGATGATCGCCCAGTACTGGGACAGTTTGCTACCAGACATGTCACTCGCAATCACCACAAGTGTCTCGAAATCGACCGGGTATAGCCCAGCCTTACTCCTACAAGCTCCAGAACCACGGCTACCCGGATCCTGGTACGACAGCGCGACCCCCGGAACAGCAACATCGCCCCAGAGCCCATCGGAGAGAGCGGAGCGCTTGAAGGAGGTCTATCAGATCGTGCAGAACAACCTACAAAAAGCCAGCCGAGAACAGGGGAGGCATTATAACCTGCGTCGTCGAACCTGGAAGCCCGAAATGGAATCACTGGTCCTCGTGCGGCAACACCATCTGTCGAAAGCAATAGAAGGGTTCGCAGCGAAGCTCGTCCAGAAGTTAGACGGACCGTATAAAGTGGTCGCTTTCCCTTCCCCTAACGTCGTCCGAATCCACCTACCCGGCCAGCGGAAGGGGCGACTTCCAAATATTGGAGACTTAAAAGCGTTCCATTCTTCTTCCACAGGTAACACCGATGATGAAGACAGCGAAACCACCAAGGAGGACACCGGCGACCAACCCGGACAGTCCCAAAGAGGTCAACCGACCGACACTGGCAACGGGGGGTGATCATAAGTACCTCAATCTTCCTTTGTGTCCCCTCTAAATTTAAATTAGTTGTAAACCATTAAGACCTTGAGATTCTGAGATTCGTTCGCTGCTGCCCATCTATTGCTAAGTATCAATAGAACTAAGCTAGTTTAGTTGCTTCTCCCACAGATCGAACAGGACATGGAGACGATAATACTGTCGTCCGACGGCAGCGATGAGGAGTCCGAACCCCGTTCCCCGGGTAACCGCCAGTCAACGACCACACGGGATCCTCGGCTACGTCCGGGAACGGCGTATGCCGAGAGATCCACCCGGTCATGCCCGACGGGTAGGCGCTAGCCAAGAGGCTCTGAAAGAGCGACCTCAGCCTCTGAGGTCCAGCTCTAGGACACCACCCCGCCGGGCAGCGTCGAACTGCGCACCAGACAGCAACTCAGAGGTCGAGCCGATGTCGACACACGCACGAGCCGGGGGAGTCTCTCCCCATTATACGGACGTGGCCGGACGTCGCATCTACCCGGGTCATCGATGAGCAGCCGGGAAAACAACACCTGGGGGCGTAGCGACGACGACCGGGAGCACCCGACACCCTACGACGAAGACGCCAGCGACGACGATGAAGGACGCAGAGAACAGGCGCCCTATGTCGAGGACGCCAGCGACAACGGGAGCGAGGATGCGTACTCAATGAGCAGCCGGGAGTACGACGACGACCCACAGGAAGGCGCGGCACACTACGTGTACACGGGCGAGGACCGTTGCGGGTACCACCAGAGGTCCTGGATGTACCTCCTCAGAACGAGCTGGGAGATGATCCAGATCGAAGCACCGTATCGGCCCGAAGAACCGAGGTAGCCGAGAACCTAGGAGTCCAGATGGATCGCCTCGTCGACCTCACCTGCACGCAGGATAAAGAGATGCCACCGATGCCGTCCACAACACTCTCCCTCGGGACATCCACCACGCAGGATGAGCCCTATCCCACGCGCTACCCCCACAGGCAAGGTGATGGAGTGTGAGTCGGAACCCAGCGACAACGAGGAGAACACCAAGCAGCGTTTTAGACGGAAGGAGCCCACACCCGTGCCAACAACACCAACATCCAGCTCATCGGACACCTCGATGGAGATGTCCCCCACGACCCTCAACCTCCTCTTGGGCCAAACCTCCCCGGAAATGGAGAACCTATGGTGGGAGTCGCCATCCGGGTGGGACTCGGGCGTGGTCGCCAACCCGCAGTCCGAAGCGACAGCTCCAGACGAGGGTCGACTGGCACCCGAAAACAGCTCACCCTCCGGTGACGAGCGCTATCCGGTTCCGGCGGGATGGACGTGCAATACTGCGGATGGCCAAGTCTCGGCCGCAGTCTGGCAAGCCATCTGCACACGACGCCCTGCAGCCCGCACCGCACGACAGCGCTTCAGGGTCCCGACCGAGGAAGGTTCCCACCAGGTCACCCTGAAACCGAACGGCGCAGGAAATATTTATTTTCAATTAAAGGCGCACAAACCATATTTAGTCATCATAATCATTATAATCGTAGTCATAAGTTTTGTTATTAGCTTTAAGATCGGACTAGAAGTCCCGTGTTATAAATTGAAATAATAGAAATTAAGGAAAAACCTAATTAAACTAGTAATCATTTTTGAGCCAAAACACACACCCTGGACCAAGGGTGAGGCTACGAACGCGACGCTCAACGGAAGTTCGATCTCTTGATTCCTAACCTCGGCCTCCTTTCGTTTTTGACTTTTCGCCAAGAGTGGACGTGTGCTCGAGCGTCCCTCTGGTACACTACTACGAATACAAACACGTGATCCGCGCAACACCGACCAGTGCACCGAACTCCCCTCCTGTACATCTCGACCCGCACGTGATAAACGCGTCGATCCGAGTCAAATTTCACGTAAGCAAAGGTACCCATTGTGAGGGCAGCAGCCCCCCCCCTTATTCTTAGCAATTGCCAAATAAAAGCCCTGAACTTATAAAACCGTGTATTATTTCTACCCTTACACCTCCCTCCTCCTCCTCCTAGAGGGCGTCGCGAACCCTATCGCCACCACATAAAGTAAATATCGGGTCGTCAACCTCGCGGTACGCTCGGATCCCTTTACGGTTTCCCCGTGAGGAAGCATACGAGACGACTGGAAACTGTGCGGAAACCTTTACGATTGGTAGCCACCATCGAATAGCACCCGTTTCGAGGCGTCTACCACGTGACAGAGTTCAGAGCTTGGGCACATAGGCTACTTTGCATGGTTTATGGATTTCGTTGTATGTCGAAGTTTGGATGAGACGTCTCGAGTGATATTCGTGACAATTTCAAGTAAAGGAAATTTGATTATTAGATAAAAAACGTCAGTCTTGACTCCTTATCTTCGGATATTTCGATGTTTAAGAGAGTCGATTAAGCTATTTTAGATTTTTCTTACTCTATCGGAATTCTAATACAGGTCAAGAGCTACTAGTCGTAAAGAGGCCGTAGAATATTCAGTACGCCATTCAAAAACTTAAACCTAAGAACACTTTAGGAAAACTGGGATCCACACATGTCCTTCGGCTTAACAAAATGCATGCGTTGAACAAGTTTGTTGTCAAATCTAAAACAAAATAGAACGTTTCTTTAATGACAATAATGTGAAAAAATCAAGAAAGGGTTTTCAGAACAAATGACGTAACACTGTTAAGTAAATTTAAAAATGCATTGTACATTTTGTAAGGATGCTTTCTCGGACGGGGTACAGATCTCAGACGCATTCAAGAGTCTTTTACAAGGAATTTGTAAATCACCGAAACACCGGAATAAAGAGTTCCGCTCCACAGGCGAACTGATAATTTCGATGGGGAGTCTTCACCGAAGGTTCTTATTTGTGTCGAGGGAAACGCAGACGACGCTGGTCGTGTAGAGTCCTAGTCTTGTATTTCGCGTCAAAGGCGCCGGGCTGGACCTTCGCGCGATCCGAGCCTGGAGGGTACTTTGCTGGCGTTGGAGTCCTGTATTTCTCGTCGGAGGCGTCTGGTAGTAAGGGGACGGAAAGGTAAGAATCGGTCGACCGGCCGGGACGAGTGTGTCCCCAAAACTACGACAGTGGCGAAGATACTAGGATAATGGATCCTGCGGGACGGGTGTCCACGCGCAAATCCCAAAACTACGTAGAAAGTGAGGAAACTACTGGATAACGGATCTGGCGGGACGGGTGTCCAAGCGCTTACCCCAAAACTACGTAGGAAAACTAAGATAACGGATCCGGCGGGACGGGTGCCCACGCGCATTTCCCAAAACTACGTAAAGGGAGTGAGGGATCTACTGGATAACGGATCCGGCGGGACGGGTGTCCACGCGCAAGCCTTAAAACTACTTAGGAGACGAGGGAACTACTTGACCGAACGGAAAGGGGTTCACATTCAGGTCCGGTGGTACTACGGGAATATCTTACTAGTGGCGTAACAACGGCTACTGCGGTGAACGGGAAGGATGTCCACGTTCAGGCCCAAATCAGCTGCGGGAATGAGGTTAGGTTGGGTTAGATTTTCTTATCTGACTAAGGAATGAAAAACGCGTGATCGGGAGGTGCGCTTATATATTCATAACAATTTATTCAAGATACCCTCACTCAAGTTCGCTACACCGTACTAGTCGTACTAACCTCTTTAAAATCTTGGGTATCGATGACATGTTGCATCGCGGGGTTCCTAGGATAATACCTTTACTTCAATGGCTTATCGCCGTGCATAACGATACGGTGTTCGGCGACATAAGACACCCCCTGGAGACTCTCGAAGCCTTGATGCCTCGATGAAGCCTTGTTGCCCCAGACTCAATGGTGCAATCTGTCGCTCCTCGTCGTGGTCTTCCGCCTTCATCCCAGTGGATATCCCAGTTTCGTTTGTCGTAGCAGCGGCCCGCGTAGGCGCAGGGCTGAGAACCTCTGTTTCTTCATGTCTGGCAGTCCCCAATTGGACCCTAAACTTGTCGGAGTGTACTGCTTCTTCTCGATGGTCCCTCGGTGGTATGAGTACCGGGAGTAACAAAGGATCTCCTACTGCTTGGGGTTCGCACGCGCGTTCCTGCTGCTTTGAGGAAATCCATCCCAAGAATCACTCGATCCAACATGGTGGGCATCACCAACATGGGTAAGAGTACTGTGGTGCCCGCCAACGTGACCGGGGTTCGCCACAATTTCTTAAAATCCAGACATGACCGATCGGCCAACGCTATTCCAGTGACAACTTCACGAACCTCGCCTGCGAGGGCAACCAGGTTTGTAAAACTTTCACTGGCGAAACTCCTCGATGCCCCTGTATCAACAGTGGCGTCTACCCACCTTCCTCCGACTTCTATCGCTGCTGTTATGAGCCCACCGTGTATTCTTAACGAGGGGGTTGTTGGCGTCGGGTCGCTGCTTCGCTCGTCTCCGCCACGCCCGGGTTCCGGCGGAGACGTCCTTCGTTTCCCGAGGCATTTCGACGGCAGCACTCCTACTCGGCCACAATCCCAACAGAAGTCGTGGGTTGGGGCAGTCTTGACGGAAATGTCCGTTCTCACCGCAGCGGCCGCAGGCCCGCTGCTCGTCCACTCGCGAGGTTCCTTGCCCGATCATCCGGTGAGTCACGTGTCCTGCCTGTGTAGGACTCTCCGAATCCGAAAGGGGTTCGGCGACCGTCGAAGTTGCGTTCCTCGTGGTTGCTGTCCGTTACTCCGGTGGTTCCACATCGAGTCGACTCGAGTTGTTTGACACTCTCATACACGGTAGCCATGGGTCAGCTGCTTCAGCGTCCCGAATTCACTGCGCTTGATAGACAGCCGGTACTCTGGAGCCATGTTTTCGTATGCTCGGTATAACTCTTCCTCTTCTCGGTACCCGGCCTGCTGCATCTTCGTTCTGAGATCGATCGGGTATGTTTTTAAAGGCTCTCCTTTCCTCTGCACGTGAGTCCGAATCTCGTTCGGAGTATCAAGGAGGTAGGAAGAAATCCAGGAATTCCCTCCTGAAAGTTCCCCAAGAAGCGGAGTACTAACCCAGGAGATCGACGGCCAGGAACGAGTCATTGCCTACGTCAGCCGCAAGCTCGATGCCGCGGAATTGAATTATTCACACACGGAAAAAGAATGCTTGGCCATTGTCTGGGGAATACTGAAATTGCGATGCTACCTCGAAGGCTATAGGTTCGACGTAATCACCGACCACCTGGCCCTGACCAAATAGAACTCCAGCAATATCAATACGACGTACATTACCGCCACGGGAAGTATAACGTTGTAGCCGACGCTCTATCCCGACAACCTCTGGAGCACTTACAGAGACATACGCAAGGCGAGCAGCAGTGCAAGTGGCTGCAACGAAAGATGAAGGACGTTCGGGACGACCCACAGAAGTTCCCCGACTTCATCATTGAAAGCGGAGAACTATATCGCCACCTCGGCCACCGTCCAGATGACCAGGACTACGTACCGTGGAAGCTGTGCGTTGCAGTCGAACATCGAGCTCGAATCCTACATGAATGCCATGATGCACCCACAGCCGGACATCTTTTTGTTAGGAAGACCATCATCTGAATCTCGCAGATGTTTCGCGATGTGCGACGATACGTACGTCAATGTATCCCGTGCCAGAAATACAAGTCAGAACAGCGACAGTGAACCCTTTGGCATACTGTGTGCGGATTTCGTCGGACCGCTGCCCCGCTCTAAAGAGGGGAATACCACAATCCTCGTCTTTTTCGACACCTTCACCAAGTGGGTCGAGTTGATACCCCTACGAAAGGCAACCACGGCGACTCTGATTCGAGCTTTTTGCGAACGGATCGTCAGCCATTTCGGAGCCCCGAGGAAACTGGTGTGCGATAACGGTTCACAATTCACCAGCAAGGCGTTCAAGGACTTCCTTAAGGAAACGGGAGTGGAACCCCAATTCACCGCCCTATACTGCCCACGAGAGAATCCGACCGAGCGCGCGAATCGCACAGTCAAGACGATGATCGCCCAGTACGTGGAGAATGGACAGAACACCTGGGACAACACAAGTGTCTCGGAATCGACCGGGTATAGCCCAGCCGTTCTCCTACAAGCTACAGAACGACGGCTACCCGGATCCTGGTACGACAGCGTGACCCCCGGAACAGCAACATCGCCCCAGAGCCCATCGGAGAGAGCGGAGCGCTTGAAGGAGGTCTATCAGATCGTGCAGAACAACCTACAAAAAGCCAGCCGAGAACAGGGGAGGCATTATAACCTGCGTCGTCGAACCTGGAAGCCCGAAATGGAATCACTGGTCCTCGTGCGGCAAACACCACCTGTCGAAAGCAATAGAAGGGTTCGCAGAGAAAGATCGCCCAGAAGTTTGACGGACCGTAACACCGATGATGAAGACAGCGATACCACCAAGGAGGACACCGGCGACCAACCCGGACAGTCCCAAAGAGGTCAACCGACCGACACTAGCAACGGGGGGTGATCATAAGTACCTCAATCTTCCTTTGTGTCCCCGCTAAATTTAAATTCGTTGTAAATCATTAAGACCTTACGATTCTGAGATTCGTTCGCTGCTGCCCATTTATCCCTATTGCTAAGTATCAATAGAACTAAGCTAGTTTAGTTGCTTCTCCCACAGATCGAACGGGACATGGAGATGATAATACAGTCGTCCGACGGCAGCGATGAGGAGTCCGAACCCCGTTCCCCGGGTAACCGCCAGTCAACGACCACACGGGATCCTCGGCTACGTCCGGGAACGGCGTATGCCGAGAGATCCTCCCGGTCATGCCCGTCGGGTAGGCGCTAGCCAAGAGGCTCTGGAAGAGCGACCTCAGCCTCTGAGGTCCAGCTCTAGGACACCACCCCGCCAGGCAGCGTCGAACTGCGCACCAGACAGCAACTCAGAGGACGAGCCGATGTCGACACACGCACGAGCCGGGGGAGTCTCTCCCCATTATACGGACGTGGCCGGACGTCGCATCTAAACGGGCTCAAGTTGGTTTTGCAGAAACAATGTCTGCTCCACCAAAATCCCTTTCAGTGGTTCCACTAAAGAAACAAATTTTCGTTTCTCGGTCAAACATCTTCTGATGTATTGTCTTATATACAAGACAAAACTAAAGCCGGTTGTAATAGTGTAAAGGTGGAAAAGTTTAAGTTTTTCTTTATATATGTCGGATCTTAAATTATGGTAGTCAGTGTAAAAGACTTAAATCAAATACGCGTACCAAGTGACATTTCTTGTCTCTACACCATAACGGTTGTTTGTTAGTACGCTTTGATCCTTCTATTCGCCAGATGGTCAGGATAGTTCGATGCGAACATGAGAGAGAGATGTTGCGTGAGGTCAAAGGCGCCGGGCTGGACCTTCGCGCGATCCGAGCCTGGAGGGTACTTTGCTGGCGTTGGAGTCCTGTATTTCTCGTCGGAGGCGTCTGGTAGTAAGGGGACGGAAAGGTAAGAATCGGTCGACCGGCCGGGACGAGTGTGTCCCCAAAACTACGACAGTGGCGAAGATACTAGGATAATGGATCCTGCGGGACGGGTGTCCACGCGCAAATCCCAAAACTACGTAGAAAGTGAGGAAACTACTGGATAACGGATCTGGCGGGACGGGTGTCCAAGCGCTTACCCCAAAACTACGTAGGAAAACTAAGATAACGGATCCGGCGGGACGGGTGCCCACGCGCATTTCCCAAAACTACGTAAAGGGAGTGAGGGATCTACTGGATAACGGATCCGGCGGGACGGGTGTCCACGCGCAAGCCTTAAAACTACTTAGGAGACGAGGGAACTACTTGACCGAACGGAAAGGGGTTCACATTCAGGTCCGGTGGTACTACGGGAATATCTTACTAGTGGCGTAACAACGGCTACTGCGGTGAACGGGAAGGATGTCCACGTTCAGGCCCAAATCAGCTGCGGGAATGAGGTTAGGTTGGGTTAGATTTTCTTATCTGACTAAGGAATGAAAAACGCGTGATCGGGAGGTGCGCTTATATATTCATAACAATTTATTCAAGATACCCTCACTCAAGTTCGCTACACCGTACTAGTCGTACTAACCTCTTTAAAATCTTGGGTATCGATGACATGTTGCATCGCGGGGTTCCTAGGATAATACCTTTACTTCAATGGCTTATCGCCGTGCATAACGATACGGTGTTCGGCGACATAAGACACCCCCTGGAGACTCTCGAAGCCTTGATGCCTCGATGAAGCCTTGTTGCCCCAGACTCAATGGTGCAATCTGTCGCTCCTCGTCGTGGTCTTCCGCCTTCATCCCAGTGGATATCCCAGTTTCGTTTGTCGTAGCAGCGGCCCGCGTAGGCGCAGGGCTGAGAACCTCTGTTTCTTCATGTCTGGCAGTCCCCAATTGGACCCTAAACTTGTCGGAGTGTACTGCTTCTTCTCGATGGTCCCTCGGTGGTATGAGTACCGGGAGTAACAAAGGATCTCCTACTGCTTGGGGTTCGCACGCGCGTTCCTGCTGCTTTGAGGAAATCCATCCCAAGAATCACTCGATCCAACATGGTGGGCATCACCAACATGGGTAAGAGTACTGTGGTGCCCGCCAACGTGACCGGGGTTCGCCACAATTTCTTAAAATCCAGACATGACCGATCGGCCAACGCTATTCCAGTGACAACTTCACGAACCTCGCCTGCGAGGGCAACCAGGTTTGTAAAACTTTCACTGGCGAAACTCCTCGATGCCCCTGTATCAACAGTGGCGTCTACCCACCTTCCTCCGACTTCTATCGCTGCTGTTATGAGCCCACCGTGTATTCTTAACGGGGGGGTTGTTGGCGTCGGGTCGCTGCTTCGCTCGTCTCCGCCACGCCCGGGTTCCGGCGGAGACGTCCTTCGTTTCCCGAGGCATTTCGACGGCAGCACTCTATGGTTAACACTCCTACTCGGCCACAATCCCAACAGAAGTCGTGGGTTGGGGCAGTCTTGACGGAAATGTCCGTTCTCACCGCAGCGGCCGCAGGCCCGCTGCTCGTCCACTCGCGAGGTTCCTTGCCCGATCATCCGGTGAGTCACGTGTCCTGCCTGTGTAGGACTCTCCGAATCCGAAAGGGGTTCGGCGACCGTCGAAGTTGCGTTCCTCGTGGTTGCTGTCCGTTACTCCGGTGGTTCCACATCGAGTCGACTCGAGTTGTTTGACACTCTCATACACGGTAGCCATGGGTCAGCTGCTTCAGCGTCCCGAATTCACTGCGCTTGATAGACAGCCGGTACTCTGGAGCCATGTTTTCGTATGCTCGGTATAACTCTTCCTCTTCTCGGTACCCGGCCTGCTGCATCTTCGTTCTGAGATCGATCGGGTATGTTTTTAAAGGCTCTCCTTTCCTCTGCACGTGAGTCCGAATCTCGTTCGGAGTATCAAGGAGGTAGGAAGAAATCCAGGAATTCCCTCCTGAAAGTTCCCCAAGAAGCGGAGTACTAACCCAGGAGATCGACGGCCAGGAACGAGTCATTGCCTACGTCAGCCGCAAGCTCGATGCCGCGGAATTGAATTATTCACACACGGAAAAAGAATGCTTGGCCATTGTCTGGGGAATACTGAAATTGCGATGCTACCTCGAAGGCTATAGGTTCGACGTAATCACCGACCACCTGGCCCTGACCAAATAGAACTCCAGCAATATCAATACGACGTACATTACCGCCACGGGAAGTATAACGTTGTAGCCGACGCTCTATCCCGACAACCTCTGGAGCACTTACAGAGACATACGCAAGGCGAGCAGCAGTGCAAGTGGCTGCAACGAAAGATGAAGGACGTTCGGGACGACCCACAGAAGTTCCCCGACTTCATCATTGAAAGCGGAGAACTATATCGCCACCTCGGCCACCGTCCAGATGACCAGGACTACGTACCGTGGAAGCTGTGCGTTGCAGCCGAACATCGAGCTCGAATCCTACTACTGGCCAGGGATGTTTCGCGATGTGCGACGATACGTACGTCAATGTATCCCGTGCCAGAAATACAAGTCAGAACAGCGACAGTGAACCCTTTGGCATACTGTGTGCGGATTTCGTCGGACCGCTGCCCCGCTCTAAAGAGGGGAATACCACAATCCTCGTCTTTTTCGACACCTTCACCAAGTGGGTCGAGTTGATACCCCTACGAAAGGCAACCACGGCGACTCTGATTCGAGCTTTTTGCGAACGGATCGTCAGCCATTTCGGAGCCCCGAGGAAACTGGTGTGCGATAACGGTTCACAATTCACCAGCAAGGCGTTCAAGGACTTCCTTAAGGAAACGGGAGTGGAACCCCAATTGACCGCCCTATACTGCCCACGAGAGAATCCGACCGAGCGCGCGAATCGCACAGTCAAGACGATGATCGCCCAGTACGTGGAGAATGGACAGAACACCTGGGACAACACAAGTGTCTCGGAATCGACCGGGTATAGCCCAGCCGTTCTCCTACAAGCTCCAGAACCACGGCTACCCGGATCCTGGTACGACAGCGTGACCCCCGGAACAGCAACATCGCCCCAGAGCCCATCGGAGAGAGCGGAGCGCTTGAAGGAGGTCTATCAGATCGTGCAGAACAACCTACAAAAAGCCAGCCGAGAACAGGGGAGGCATTATAACCTGCGTCGTCGAACCTGGAAGCCCGAAATGGAATCACTGGTCCTCGTGCGGCAAACACCACCTGTCGAAAGCAATAGAAGGGTTCGCAGAGAAAGATCGCCCAGAAGTTTGACGGACCGTAACACCGATGATGAAGACAGCGATACCACCAAGGAGGACACCGGCGACCAACCCGGACAGTCCCAAAGAGGTCAACCGAATCATTTGTTATTCCTCTTTTCAAAAAAGGTAACAAGTTAGAAGCCAGAGGTATTTCTAAGTTGTCAGCTATTCCTATGCTTTTTGAAAAAATTATTACTCCTCATTTGCAGCACCTTAGCAGATCAATCATTTCTCCGTGTCAACACAAAGGGTCCTTTTTAAAAATTCAATTTCTGAAATTCTCCGTGTTACCTCCGGTGTCCCACAAGGGAGCCATCTGGGTCCGTTACTTTTTACATTATTTATAAATGATCTTCCCTCAATTATAAGTCATTCTCGCGTACTTATGTACGCAGATGATGTTAAGTTGTGCCTGCAGTATAAGGACATTTCCTGCCATTTAGACTTGCAATCCGATCTAGATAATTTTTAAAACTGGTGTCGAGATAATTTACTACATTTAAACGGTTCCAAGTGCAAGCTGATGACTTTTTATCGGGCCAATCCGATATACGCGACTAACACGTTAAGTGGCAGCTCTTTGGATAGAATAACTCTTGTAAACGATCTTGGCGTTCTCTTGGACCCTAAACTAAAATTTTCTAATCACATTTCGTCCATAGCCAGAGGAGTGCTTGGATTTATTAAAAGGTGGTCAAGAGAATTCGATGATCCTTATTTGACTAAAACTTTATTTATTTCGCTAGTCCGTCCGATTCTGGAGTATGGGTCTCCCGTCTGGAGTCCACAATACGGAATACATATTGGTCGTATTGAATCTGTACAAAAAAACTTCCTTCTTTTTGCTTTACGGCGCCTAAACTGGGATGCAAATCTTATCTTACCTTCTTATTCTAGTAGACTTCTTTTGATTAATTTACCATCCCTAGCCAACCGTAGAACGATGCTTGGTACTATCTTTATTTATAACCTTATACATGGTGATATTGACTGCCCCGACTTGTTAAGTCGGCTAAACTTTTCTGTGCCAAGTAGATAACTAGAAATTATATTCCCCTAATTTCAAATTATTGTAGATCTAACTATGCCTTGCATGAGCCTTTCAGAGTATTATGTTCTGACTATAATATACTTTTTCCTGTAATATCAAATCTTGACTCTCTGCCGCTCCTAAAACGATTAATACTTGCTTCATTGGCACAAGATTGATCTAACTATTACTTTTTACCCCGGTTCTTTACCATTATTTTCCTATCTCGCGTCTATCTTATCGCGAATCGTGCCGTACGATACACGGCTGCGCCCCTCGGTCGGTTGGGCGGGTAAGTGGGCCGTGGGACTCCGCGCGAAAAATAAAAAAAAAAGAAGTACAAGGAACACGGCTGCGAGACTAACCCACAGGTCCAAGCGTTCCTTAACGAACAGCTAGCACGATTTGAAGGAATAACTGGAGTAGCAAACATAGCAGAGCACCGAATCACCATGGGGGACGACCGGCCGATTAAACAACGCTACTTCCCAAAAAACCTTGTCATGCAGCGGATCATAGTCGAACAAGTGGACGCGATGCTGGAGCAGGGATGTATCGAACCGTCGCGTAGCCCGCACAGTGCCCCTTTGGTTCTCGTCCGGAAGAAAACCGGCCAGTGGTGCATGTGCGTGGACTACCGACAACTAAACGCAAAATCCATCCCGGACGCATATCCGCTGCCGCGGATTAACCACATCTTAGAGCGACTGAGGAACGCAAAATACATTTCGACCCTGGATCTGAGCAACGTATACTGACAGATACCCATGGCCAATGACAGCCGGGCATGTACCGCATTTACGGTACCCGGACGGGGCCTATTTCAGTGGAACATGCCTTTCGGCTTGCATTCGGCCCCGGCCACATTCCAGCGTGCTCTAGATAGCGTGATCGGGCCAGACCTCGACCCAGACGCGTTCGCCTACCTCGATGACATTATTGTCATCGGAGCCAGCCTAGGAGAACAACTGGACAATCTGCGCAAGTCTTTGAACGATTGAGGAGAGCCAACCTACTTCGCCTACTTCGGACATGGATCAGTGACCAGGGCATCTACACCGATCCGGACAAGGTAGCCGCCGTACGAAACCTGGGCCCTCCCACGAGCTTACGGGAGCTGAAGAGATGCCTCGGGATGGCCTCATGGTACCGGCGATTCGTACCCAACTTCGCCTCAGTGGTCCAGCCCATACCAACCTGCTGAGGAAAAACCAAGGGTGGAAGTGGGAGCAACAAAGTGCCTTCGATCTCCTGAAAAATTTACTGACAGACGCACCCGTGCTTGCATGCCCAGATTTCTCCGCCAAGATGACATTCCAGACTGACGCCAACAACTACTCGTGGGAGTACTAACCCAGGAGATCGACGGCCAGGAACGAGTCATTGCCTACGTCAGCCGCAAGCTCGATGCCGCGGAGTTGAATTATTCACACACGGAAAAGAATGCTTGGCCATTGTCTGGGGAATACGGAAATTGCGATGCTACCTCGAAGGCTATAGGTTCGACGTAGTCACCGACCAACTGGCCCTGACCAAATAGAAAACCCAACCGGAAGGATTGCCAGATGGGTCTTAGAACTCCAGCTTAGAACGGGAAGTATAACGTTGTAGCCGACGCTTTATCCCGACAACCTCTGGAGCACTTACAGAGACATACTCAAGGCGAGCAGCAGTGCAAGTGGCTGCAACGAAAGATGAAGGACGTTCGGGACGACCCACAGAAGTTCCCCGACTTCATCATTGAAAGCGGAGAACTATATCGCCACCTCGGCCACCGTCCAGATGACCAGGACTACGTACCGTGGAAGCTGAGCGTTGCAGCCGAACATCGAGCTCGAATCCTACATGAATGTTATGATGCACCCACAGCCGGACATCTTTTTGTTAGGAAGACCATCATCAGAATCTCGCAGAAGTACTACTGGCCAGGGATATTTCGCGATGTGCGACGATACGTACGTCAATGTATCCCGTGCCAGAAATACAAGTCAGAACAGCGACAGTGCGGATTTCGTCGGACCGCTGCCCCGCTCTAAAGAGGGGAATTCCACACTCCTCGTCTTTTTCAACACCTTCACCAAGTGGGTCGAGTTGATACCCCTATGAAAGGCAACCACGGCGACTCTGATTCAAGCTTTTTGCGAAAGGATCGTCAGCCATTTCGGAGCCCGGAGGAAACTGGTGTGCGATAACGGTTCACAATTCACCAGCAAGGCGTTCAAGGACTTCCTTAAGGAAACGGGAGTGGAACCCCAATTCACCGCCCTATACTGCCCACGAGAGAATCCGACCGAGCGCGCGAATCGCACAGTCAAGACGATGATCGCCCAGTACGTGGAGAATGGACAGAACACCTGGGACAACACAAGTGTCTCGGAATCGACCGGGTATAGCCCAACCGTTCTCCTACAAGCTCCAGAACCACGGCTACCCGGATCCTGGTACGACAGCGTGACCCCCGGAACAGCAACATCGCCCCAGAGCCCATCGGAGAGAGCGGAGCGCTTGAACAGGCGCCCTATGTCGAGGAGCTGGACTCGCAGTTTAATAATCGTAAGCTATTAGAAGAGTGCCCTAAGCGCAAAAAGGCCGCTGAAGGTAAGGAGCAAAAGGGGAACACCCCGCAACCGAAATCAAAAGAACAACAGATCATTCCGGCGGATCAGCAGCTGATTTCAGCAAACCCTCAAATGTTGCTAAGATCAGCAGCTAAAAAAGATTCGGTATCCGAAAAATCCGTTACAGAATGCATGCAACCAGGGACTTCCAAGAATTCCGATTTGTCCGTAGTGGTTTTACAATTAGTGGATCCACCTATCTCTCAGAATGTAGGATCACCACCACAAGGGACTACTGAGTCCGTACAACCGGCTCAAGTTGGTTTTGCAGAAACAATGTCTGCTCCACCAAAATCCCTTTCAGTGGTTCCACTAAAGAAACAAATTTTCGTTTCTCGGCTTTCCCCTGATCAAACATCTTCTGATGTATTGTCTTATATACAAGACAAAACTAAAGCCGGTTGTAATAGTGTAAAGGTGGAAAAGTTTAAGTTTTCTTATGCTAGAGACATTTCATCTTTCAAGATAACTGTCCCTAACGAGCTTTTTGAAGCCATATGCTCGGGCGACTTTTGGCCGGATAATATGGTTGTAAAAGAGTTCGAGGCTAGGATAAAGAAGAAAGGGCCCGTGGGAGTAAAACTTCCTAGTCGAGGCCAAACCAGTGTACCAATTTCAAAAAACTAACTTCTAACCTCCTTCTTTCCTATCAGAATGCAAGAGGTTTGCGTAGCAAACTCACTAAATTGTATTCCGATAGCCTTTCCTTTGCATCTCATATTATTGTGTTCACAGAAACCTGGTTAAAGCCGGAGATCTTTAGCTCCGAAGTTTTTCCAGGTAAGTACACAATATGTACAATATGTATGGAGGTGGAGTCTTAATTGGAGTTGATTCAAACCTCCCGTCTGAGGAGTTATTTTTTGATGAATTCAATACCATTGAATTTATTTGTGTAAAGTTATCGCTTCCTGGTAGCTTTATATACATAACTTGCTCATATATTCCCCCGTTGTCTGAACTTCCTGATTATTTAAATCACCTATCCGTTATTAAGTCCGGTGCAAATAAGCTTTCCGATAGGGATCAGCTGATAGTTCTAGGTGATTTTAATATACCTGGAGTTACTTGGTCCACTGAGGATGGATCGAATGTCTTACTACCTATAGCACAACATGATTTTATTGATGGCCTGCTTGACACATCTCAAGTAAACCATGTTCGAAATTCATTAGGTCGCCTACTTATTTTGTGTTTTGTATCAAATCCTGAAGGTGTGTTTCTGTCCAGAGTAGCACCACTCACGCAACCAGAAGATCCATATCACCCAACAATCGAACTTTCATTTGATACGGGTAGAGTTATAGAAGAAAAATCAGAAAAATCAGAAAAATCCAAACGAATACATTGTTTTCGCAAGGCAGACTTTCTGAGGCTAAATAATTTTATTTACTTGCTTCATTGGCACAAGATTGATTACTATTACTTTTTTCCCCGGACCTTTACCTTTATTTTCCTATCTCGCGTCTATCTTATCGCGAATCGTGCCGTACGATACACGGCTGCGCCCCTCGGTCGGTTGGGCGGGTAAGTGGGCCGTGGGACTCCGCGCGAAAAATAAAAAAAAAGAAGTACAAGGAACACGGCTGCGAGACTAACCCACAGGGCCAAGCGTTCCTTAACGAACAGCTAGCACGATTTGAAGGAATAACTGGAGTAGCAAACATAGCAGAGCACCGAATCACCATGGGGGACGACCGGCCGATTAAACAACGGTACTTCCCAAAAAACCTTGTCATGCAGCGGATCATAGACGAACAAGTGGACGCGATGCTAGAGCAGGGATGTATCGAACCGTCGCGTAGCCCGCACAGTGCCCCTTTGGTTCTCGTCCGAAAGAAAACCGGCCAGTGGTGCATGTGCGTGGACTACCGACAACTAAACGCAAAATCCATCCCGGACGCATATCCGCTGCCGCGGATTAACCACATCTTAGAGCGACTGAGGAACGCAAAATACATTTCGACCCTGGATCTGAGCAACGTATACTGACAGATACTCATGGCCAATGACAGCCGGGCATGTACCGCATTAACGGTACCCGGACGAGGCCCTTTTTCAGTGGAACATGCCTTTCGGCTTGCATTCGGCCCCAGCCACATTCCAGCGTGCTCTAGATAGCGTGATCGGGCCAGACCTCGACCCAGACGCGTTCGCCTACCTCGATGACATTATTGTCATCGGAGCCAGCCTAGGAGAACAAATGAACAATCTGCGCAAGTCTTTGACCGATTGAGGAGAGCCAACCTACTTCGCCTACTTCGGACATGTGATCAGTGACCAGGGCATCTACACCGATCCGGACAAGGTAGCCGCCGTACGAAACCTGAGCCCTCCCACGAGCTTACGGGAGCGGAAGAGATGCCCCGGAATGGCCTCATGGTACCGGCGATTCGTACCCAACTTCGCCTCAGTGGTCCAGCCCATACCAACCTGCTGAGGAAAAACCAAGGGTGGAAGTGGGAGCAACAAAGTGCCTTCGATCTCCTGAAAAATTTACTGACAGACGCACCCGTGCTTGCATGCCCAGATTTCTCCGCCAAGATGACATTCCAGACTGACGCCAACAACTACTCGTGGGAGTACTAACCCAGGAGATCGACGGCCAGGAACGAGTCATTGCCTACGTCAGCCGCAAGCTCGATGCCGCGGAGTTGAATTATTCACACACGGAAAAGAATGCTTGGCCATTGTCTAGGGAATACGGAAATTGCGATGCTACTTCGAAGGCTATAGGTTCGACGTAATCACCGACCAACTGGCCCTGAACAAATAGAAAACCCAACCGGAAGGATTGCCAGATGGGTCTTAGAACTCCAGCTTAGAACGGGAAGTATAACGTTGTAGCCGACGCTTTATCCCGACAACCTCTGGAGCACTTACAGAGACATACTCAAGGCGAGCAGCAGTGCAAGTGGCTGCAACGAAAGATGAAGGACGTTCGGGACGACCCACAGAAGTTCCCCGACTTCATCATTGAAAGCGGAGAACTATATCGCCACCTCGGCCACCGTCCAGATGACCAGGACTACGTACCGTGGAAGCTGAGCGTTGCAGCCGAACATCGAGCTCGAATCCTACATGAATGCCATGATGCACCCACAGCCGGACATCTTTTTGTTAGGAAGACCATCATCAGAATCTCGCAGAAGTACTACTGGCCAGGGATATTTCGCGATGTGCGACGATACGTACGTCAATGTATCCCGTGCCAGAAATACAAGTCAGAACAGCGACAGTGCGGATTTCGTCGGACCGCTGCCCCGCTCTAAAGAGGGGAATACCACACTCCTCGTCTTTTTCGACACCTTCACCAAGTGGGTCGAGTTGATACCCCTACGAAAGGCAACCACGGCGACTCTGATTCAAGCTTTTTGCGAAAGGATCGTCAGCCATTTCGGAGCCCCGAAGAAACTGGTGTGCGATAACGGTTCACAATTCACCAGCAAGGCGTTCAAGGACTTCCTTAAGGAAACGGGAGTGGAACCCCAATTCACCGCCCCATACTGCCCACGAGAGAATCCGACCGAGCGCGCGAATCGCACAGTCAAGACGATGATCGCCCAGTACGTGGAGAATGGACAGAACACCTGGGACAGTTTGCTACCAGAACTGTCACTCGCAATCAACACAAGTGTCTCGGAATCGACCGGGTATAGCCCAACCTCCTACAAGCTCCAGAACCACGGCTACCCGGATCCTGGTACGACAGCGTGACCCCTGGAACAGCAACATCGCCCCAGAGCCCATCGGAGAGAGCGGAGCGCTTGAAGGAGGTCTATCAGATCGTGCAGAACAACCTACAAAAAGCCAGCCGAGAACAGGGGAGGCATTATAACCTGCGTCGTCGAACCTGGAAGCCCGAAATGGAATCACTGGTCCTCGTGCGGCAACACCATCTGTCGAAAGCAATAGAAGGGTTCGCAGAGAAAGCTCGCCCAGAAGTTTGACGGACCGTATAAAGTGGTCGCTTTCCCTTCCCCTAACGTCGTCCGAATCCGCCTACCCGGCCAGCGGAAGGGGCGACTTCCAAATATTGGAGACTTAAAAGCGTTCCATTCTTCTTCCACAGGTAACACCGATGATAAACCACCAAGGAGGACACCGGCGACCAACCCGGACAGTCCCAAAGAAGTCAACCGACCGACACTGGCAACGGGGGGTTATCATAAGTACCTCAATCTTCCTTTGTGTCCCCGATAAATTTAAATTCGTTGTAAACCATTAAGACCTTAAGATTCTGAGATTCGTTCGCTGCTGCCCATTTATCCCTATTGCTAAGTATCAATAGAACTAAGCTAGTTACTTCTCCCACAGATCGAACAGGACATGGAGACGATAATACTGTCGTCCGACGGCAGCGATGAGGAGTCCGAACCCCGTTCCCCGGTTAACCGCCAGTCAACGACCACACGGGATCCTCGGCTACGTCCGGGAACGGCGTATGCCGAGAGATCCACCCGGTCATGCCCGACGGGTAGGCGCTAGCCAAGAGGCTCTGGAAGAGCGACCTCAGCCTCTGAGGTCCAGCTCTAGGACACCACCCCGCCGGGCAGCGTCGAACTGCGCACCAGACAGCAACTCAGAGGACGAGCCGATGTCGACACACGCACGAGCCGGGGGAGTCTCTCCCCGTTATACGGACGTGGCCGGACGTCGCATCTACCCGGGTCATCGATGAGCAGCCGGGAATACAACACCTGCGGGCGTAGCGACGACGACCGGGAGCACCCGACACCCTACGACGAAGACGCCAGCGACGACGATGAAGGACGCATAGAACAGGCGCCCTATGTCGAGGACGCCAGCGACAACGGGTGCGAGGATGCGTACTCAATGAGCAGCCGGGAGTACGACGACGACCCACAGGAAGGCGCGGCACACTACGTGTACACGGGCAAGGACCGTTGCGGGTACCACCAGAGGTCCTGGATGTACCTCCTCAGAACGAGCGGGGAGATGATCCAGATCGAAGCACCGTATCGGCCCGAAGAACCGAGGTAGCCGAGGACCTAGGAGTCCAGATGGATCGCCCCGTCGACCTCACCTGCACGCAGGATAAAGAGATGCCACCGATGCCAGGATGAGCCCTATCCCACGCGCTACCCCCACAGGCAAGGCGATGGAGTGTGTGTCGGAACCCAGTGACGACGAGGAGAACACCAAGCAGCGTTTTAGACGGAAGGAGCCCACACCCGTGCCAACAACACCAGCATCCAGCTCATCGGACACCGCGATGGAGATGTCGCCCACGACCCTCAACATCCTCTTGGGGCAAACCTCCATGGAAGTGGAGAACCGTTGGTCGCCATCCGGGTGGGACTCGGGCGAGGTCGCCAACCCGCAGTCCGAAGCGACAGCTCCAGACGAGGGTCGACTAGCACCCGAAAACAGCTCACCCTCCGGTGACGAGCGCTATCCGGTTCGGGCGGGATGGACGTGCAATACTGCGGACGGCCAAGTCTCGGCCGCAGTCTGGCAAGCCATCTGCACACGACGCCCTGCAGCCCGCACCGCACGACAGCGCTTCAGGGTCCCGACCGAGGAAGGTTCCTACCAGGTCACCCTGAAACCGAACGGCGCAGGAAATATTTATTTTCAATTAAAGGCGCACAAACCATATTTAGTCATCATAATCATTATAATCGTAGTCATAAGTTTTGTTATTAGCTTTAAGATCGGACATGAAGTCCCGTGTTATAAATTGAAATAATAGAAATTAAGGAAAAACCTAATTAAACTAGTAATCATTTTTGAGCCAAAACACACACCCTGGACCAAGGGTGAGGTCAACGAACGCGACGCTCAACGGAAGTTCGATCTCTTGATTCCTAACCTCGGCCTCCTTTCGTTTTTGACTTTTCGCCAAGAGTGGACGTGTGTTCGAGCGTCCCTCTGGTACACTACTACGAATACACACACGTGATCCGCGCAACACCGACCAGTGCACCGAACTCCCCTCCTGTACATCTCGACCCGCACGTGATAAACGCGTCGATCCGAGTCAAATTTCACGTAAGCAAAGGTACCCATTGTGAGGGCCCCCCCCCCTTATTCTTAGCAATTGCCAAATAAAAGCCCTGAACCTTTAAAACCCGTCTATTATTTCTACCCTTACACCTCCCTCCTCCTCCTCCTAGAGGGCGTCGCGAACCGGATCCTCCCGGGTTTCGCGCCAAGCAGCGTAGTAGGCCCTATCGCCATTACATAAAGTAAATATCGGGTAGTCAACCTCGCGGTACGCTCGGATCCCTTTACGGTTTCCCCGTGAGGAAGCATACGAGACGACTGGAAACTGTGCGGAAACCTTTACGATTGGTAGCCACCATCGAATAGCACCCGTGACAGAGTTCTGAGCTTGGGCACATAGGCTACTTTGCATGGTTTATGGATTTCTTTATATGTCGAAGTTTGGATGAGACGTCTCGAGTGATATTCGTGACAATTTCAAGTAAAAGAAATTATTAAAGATTATTAGATAAAAAACGTCATTCTTGACTCCTTATCTTCGGATATTTCGATGTTTAAGAGAGTCGATTAAGCTATTTTAGATTTTTCTTACTCGATCGGAATTTTAATACAGGTCAAGAGCTACTAGTCGTAAAGAGGCCGTAGAATATTCAGTACGCCATTCAAGAACTTGAACCTAAGAACACTTTAGGAAAACTGGGATCCACACATGTCCTTCGGCTTAACAAAATGCATGCGTTGAACAAGGTGGTTGTCAAATCTAAAACAAAATGGAACGTTTCTTTAATGACAATAATGTGAAAAAATCAGAAAAGGGTTTGCAGAACAAATGACGTAACACTGTTAAGTAAATTTAAAAATGCATTGTACATTTTGTAAGGATGCTTTCTCGGCCGGGGTACAGATCTCAGACGGATTCAAAAGTCTTTTACAAGGAATTTGTAAATTACCGAAACACGGGACTAAAGAGTTCCGCTCGACAGGCGAACGGATAATTTCGATGGGGAGTCTTCACCGAAGGTTCTTATTTGTGTCGAGGGAAACGCAGACGACGCTGGTCGTGTAGAGTCCTAGTCTTGTATTTCGCGTCAAAGGCGCCGGGCTGGACCTTCGCGCGATCCGAGCCGGGAGGGTACTTTGCTGGCGTTGGAGTCCTGTATTTCTCGTCGGAGGCGTCTGGTAGAAAGGGGACGGAAAGGTAAGAATCGGTCGACCGGCCGGGACGAGTGTCCACGCCCATGTCCCCAAAACTACGACAGAGGCGAAGATACTAGGATAATGGATCCGGCGGGACGGGTGTCCACGCGCAAATCACAAAACTACGTAGAAAGTGAGGAAACTACTGGGTAACGGATATGGCGGGACGGGTGTCCACGCGCAAGCCCCAAAACTACTTAGGAGACGAGGGAACTACTGGACCGAACGGGAAGGGGTTCACATTCAGGTCCGGTTATACTACGGGAATATCTTACTAGTGGCGTAACTACGGCTACTGCGGTGAACGGGAAGGATGTCCACGTTCAGGCCCAAATCAGCTGCGGGAATGAGGTTAGGTTGGGTTAGATTTTCTTATCTGACTAAGGAATGAAAAACGCGTGATCGGGATATTCAAGATACCCTCACTCAAGTCCGCTACACCGTACTAGTCGTACTAACCTCTTTAAAATCTTGGGTATCGATGACATGTTGCATCGCGGGGTTCCTGGGATAATACCTTTACTTCAATGGCTTATCGCCGTCCATAACGATACGGTGTTCGGCGACATGAGACACCCCCTGGAGACTCTCGAAGCCTTGATGCCTCGATGAAGCCTTGTTGCCCCAGACTCAATGGTGCAATCTGTCGCTCCTCGTCGTGGTCTTCCGCCTTCATCCTAGCGGATATCCCAGTGTCGTTTGTCGTAGCAGCGGCCCGCGTAAGCGCAGGGCTGAGAACCTCTGTTTCTCCATGTCTGGCAGTCCCCAATTGGACCCTAAACTTGTCGGAGTGTACTGCTTCTTCTCGATGGTCCCTCGGTGGTATGAGTACCGGGAGTAACAAAGGATCAACTGCTTGGGGTTCAGATTGCAATTCGAGGGTGGCTTGTCCACATCGCACGCGCGTTCCTGCTGCTTTGAGGAAATCCATCCCAAGAATCACTCGATCCAACATTTTAGGCATCACCAACATGGGTAAGAGTACTGTGGTGCCCGCCAACGTGACCGGGGTTCGCCACAATTTCTTAAAATCCAGACATGACCGATCGGCCAACGCTATTCCAGTGACAACTTCACGAACCTCGCCTGCGAGGGCAACCAGGTTTGTAAAACTTTCACTGGCGAAACTCCTCGATGCCCCTGTATCAACAGTGGCGTCTACCCACCTTCCTCCGACTTCTATCGCTGCTGTTATGAGCCCACCGTGTATTCTTAACGGGGGGGTTGTTGGCGTCGGGTCGCTGCTTCGCTCGTCTCCGCCACGCCCGGGTTCCGGCGGAGACGTCCTTCGTTTCCCGAGGTTTTCGACGGCAGCACTCTATGGTTAACACTCCTACTCGGCCACAATCCCAACAGAAGTCGTGGGTTGGGGCAGTCTCGACGGAAATGTCCGTTCTCACCGCAGCGGCCGCAGTCCCGCTGCTAGTCCACTCGCGAGGTTCCTTGCCCGATCATCCGGTGAGTCACGTGTCCTGCCTGTGTAGGACTCTCTGAATCCGAAAGGGGTTCGGCGACCGTCGAAGTTGCGTTCCTCGTGGTTGCTGTCCGTTACTCCGGTGGTTCCACATCGAGTCGACTCGAGTTGTTTGACACTCTCATACTCTACATCCCGAATTCACTGCGCTTGATAGACAGCCGGTACTCTGGAGCTATGTTTTCGTATGCTCGGTATAACTCTTCCTCTTCTCGGTACCCGGCCTGCTGCATCTTCGTTCTGAGCTCGATCAGGTATGTTTTTAAAGGCTCTCCTTTCCTCTGCACGTGAGTCCGAATCTCGTTCGGAGTATCAAGGAGGTAGGAAGAAATCCAGGAATTCCCTCCGGAAAGTTCCCCAAGAAGCGGAGTACTAACCCAGGAGATCGACGGCCAGGAACGAGTCATTGCCTACGTCAGCCGCAAGCTCGATGCCGCGGAGTTGAATTATTCACACACGGAAAAAGAATGCTTGGCCATTGTCTGGGGAATACGGAAATTGCGATGCTACCTCGAAGGCTATAGGTTCGACTTAATCACCGACCAACTGGCCCTGACCAAATAGAAAACCCAACCGGAAGGATTGCCAGATGGGCCTTAGAACTCCAGCAATATCAATACGACGTACATTACCGCCACGGGAAGTATAACGTTGTAGCCGACGCTCTATCCCGACAACCTCTGGAGCACTAACAGAGACATACGCAAGGCGAGCAGCAGTGCAAGTGGCTGCAACGAAAGATTAAGGACGACCCACAAAAGTTCCCCGAATTCATCATTGAAAGCGGAGAACTATATCGCCACCTCGGCCACCGTCCAGATGACCAGGACTACGTACCGTGGAAGCTGTGCGTTGCAGCCGAACATCGAGCTCGAATCCTACATGAATGCCATGATGCACCCACAGCCGGACATCTTTTTGTTAGGAAGACCATCATCAGAATCTCGCAGAAGTACTACTGGCCAGGGATGTTTCGCGATGTGCGACGATACGTACGTCAATGTATCCCGTGCCAGAAATACAAGTCAGAACAGCGACAGTGAACCCTTTGGCATACTGTGTGCGGATTTCGTCGGACCGCTGCCCCGCTCTAAAGAGGGGAATACCACACTCCTCGTCTTTTTCGACACCTTCACCAAGTGGGTCGAGTTGATACCCCTACGAAAGGCAACCACGGCGACTCTGATTCGAGCTTTTTGCGAAAGGATCGTCAGCCATTTCGGAGCCCCGAGGAAACTGGTGTGCGATAACGGTTCACAATTCACCAGCAAAGCGTTCACGGACTTCCTTAAGGAAACGGGAGTGGAACCCCAATTCACCGCCCCATACTGCCCACGAGAGAATCCGACCGAGCGCGCGAATCGCACAGTCAAGACGATGATCGCCCAGTACGTGGAGAATGGACAGAACACCTGGGACAGTTTGCTACCAGAACTGTCACTCGCAATCAACACAAGTGTCTCGGAATCGACCGGGTATAGCCCAACCTCCTACAAGCTCCAGAACCACGGCTACCCGGATCCTGGTACGACAGCGTGACCCCCGGAACAGCAACATCGCCCCAGAGCCCATCGGAGAGAGCGGAGCGCTTGAAGGAGGTCTATCAGATCGTGCAGAACAACCTACAAAAAGCCAGCCGAGAACAGGGGAGGCATTATAACCTGCGTCGTCGAACCTGGAAGCCCGAAATGGAATCACTGGTTCTCGTGCGGCAACACCATCTGTCGAAAGCAATAGAAGGGTTCGCAGAGAAAGCTCGCCCAGAAGTTTGACGGACCGTATAAAGTGGTCGCTTTCCCTTCCCCTAACGTCGTCCGAATCCGCCTACCCGGCCAGCGGAAGGGGCGACTTGCAAATATTGGAGACTTAAAAGCGTTCCATTCTTCTTCCACAGGTAACACCGATGATAAACCACCAAGGAGGACACCGGCGACCAACCCGGACAGTCCCAAAGAAGTCAACCGACCGACACTGGCAACGGGGGGTTATCATAAGTACCTCAATCTTCCTTTGTGTCCCCGATAAATTTAAATTCGTTGTAAACCATTAAGACCTTAAGATTCTGAGATTCGTTCGCTGCTGCCCATTTATCCCTATTGCTAAGTATCAATAGAACTAAGCTAGTTACTTCTCCCACAGATCGAACAGGACATGGAGACGATAATACTGTCGTCCGACGGCAGCGATGAGGAGTCCGAACCCCGTTCCCCGGTTAACCGCCAGTCAACGTCCGGGAACGGCGTATCCTGCACGCAGGATAAAGAGATGCCACCGATGCCAGGATGAGCCCTATCCCTCGCGCTACCCCCACAGGCAAGGCGATGGAGTGTGTGTCGGAACCCAGTGACGACGAGGAGAACACCAAGCAGCGTTTTAGACGGAAGGAGCCCACACCCGTGCCAACAACACCAACATCCAGCTCATCGGACACCGCGATGGAGATGTCGCCCACGACCCTCAACATCCTCTTGGGGCAAACCTCCCTGGAAGTGGAGAACCTATGGTGGGAGTCGCCATCCGGGTGGGACTCGGGCGAGGTCGCCAACCCGCAGTCCGAAGCGACAGCTCCAGACGAGGGTCGACTAGCACCCGAAAACAGCTCACCCTCCGGTGACGAGCGCTATCCGGTTCCGGCGGGATGGACGTGCAATACTGCGGACGGCCAAGTCTCGGCCGCAGTCTAGCAAGCCATCTGCACACGACGCCCTGCAGCCCGCACCGCACGACAGCGCTTCAGGGTCCCGACCGAGGAAGGTTCCTACCAGGTCACCCTGAAACCGAACGGCGCAGGAAATATTTATTTTCAATTAAGGGCGCACAAACCATATTTAGTCATCATAATCATTATAATCGTAGTCATAAGTTTTGTTATTAGCTTTAAGATCGGACATGAAGTCCCGTGTTATAAATTGAAATAATAGAAATTAAGGAAAAACCTAATTAAACTAGTAATAATTTTTGAGCCAAAACACACACCCTGGGCCAAGGGTGAGGTCAACGAACGCGACGCTCAACGGAAGTTCGATCTCTTGATTCCTAACCTCGGCCTTTCGTTTTTGACTTTTCGCCAGGAGTGGACGTGTGCTCGAGCGTCCCTCTGGTACACTACTACGAATACAAACACGTGATCCGCGCAACACCGACCAGTGCACCGAACTCCCCTCCTGTACATCTCGACCCGCACGTGATAAACGCGTCGATCCGAGTCAAATTTCACGTAAGCAAAGGTACCCATTGTGAGGGCAGCAGCCCCCTTCCCCCTTTTTCTTAGCAATTGCCAAATAAAAGCCCTGAACTTATAAAACCCGTGTATTATGTCTACCCTTACACCTCCCTCCTCCTCCTCCTAGAGGGCGTCGCGAACCGGATCCTCCCGGGTTTCGCGCCAAGCAGCGTAGTAGGCCCTATCGCCACCACATAAAGTAAATATCGGGTCGTCAACCTCGCGGTACGCTCGGATCCCTTTACGGTTTCCCCGTGAGGAAGCATACGAGACGACTGGAAACTGTGCGGAAACCTTTACGATTGGTAGCCACCATCGAATAGCACCCGTGACAGAGTTCTGAGCTTGGGCACATAGGCTACTTTGCATGGTTTAAGGATTTCTTTATATGTCGAAGTTTGGATGAGACGTCTCGAGTGATATTCGTGACAATTTCAAGTAAAAGAAATTTAATTATTAGATAAAAAACGTCATTCTTGACTCCTTATCTTCGGATATTTCGATGTTTAAGAGAGTCGATTAAGCTATTTTAGATTTTTCTTACTCGATCGGAATTTTAATACAGGTCAAGAGCTACTAGTCGTAAAGAGGCCGTAGAATATTCAGTACGCCATTCAAAAACTTGAACCTAAGAACACTTTAGGAAAACTGGGATCCACACATGTCCTTCGGCTTAACAAAATGCATGCGTTGAACAAGGTGGTTGTCAAATCTAAAACAAAATGGAACGTTTCTTTAATGACAATAATGTGAAAAAATCAGAAAAGGGTTTGCAGAACAAATGACGTAACACTGTTAAGTAAATTTAAAAATGCATTGTACATTTTGTAAGGATGCTTTCTCGGCCGGGGTACAGATCTCAGACGGATTCAAAAGTCTTTTACAAGGAATTTGTAAATTACCGAAACACGGGACTAAAGAGTTCCGCTCCACAGGCGAACGGATAATTTCGATGGGGAGTCTTCACCGAAGGTTCTTATTTGTGTCGAGGGAAACGCAGACGACGCTGGTCGTGTAGAGTCCTAGTCTTGTATTTTGCGTCAAAGGCGCCGGGCTGGACCTTCGCGCGATCCGAGCCGGGAGGGTACTTTGCTGGCGTTGGAGTCCTGTATTTCTCGTCGGAGGCGTCTGGTAGTAAGGGGACGGAAAGGTAAGAATCGGTCGACCGGCCGGGACGAGTGTCCACGCCCATGTCCCCAAAACTACGACAGAGGCGAAGATACTAGGATAATGGATCCGGCGGGACGGGTGTCCACGCGCAAATCCCAAAACTACGTAGAAAGTGAGGAAACTACGGGATAACGGATATGGCGGGACGGGTGTCCAAGCGCTTACCCCAAAACTACGAAGGAAAACTAAGATAACGGATCCGGCGGGACGGGTGCCCACGCGCATTTCCTAAAACTACGTAAAGGGAGTGAGGTATCTACTGGATAAACTAATAAAACTACTTAGGAGACGAGGGAACTACTGGACCGAACGGGAAGGGAATCACATTTAGGTCTGGTGGTCCTACGGGAATATCTTACTAGTGGCGTAACTACGGCTACTGCGGTGAACGGGAAGGATGTCCAAGTTCAGGCCCAAATCAGCTGCGGGAATGAGGTTAGGTTGGGTTAGATTTTCTTATCTGACTAAGGAATGAAATACGCGTGATCGGGAGGTGCCCTTATATATTCATAACAATTTATTCAAGATACCCCCACTCAAGTCCGCTACACCGTACTAGTCGTACTAACCTCTTTAAAATCTTGGGTATCGATGACATGTTGCATGGCGGGGCTCCTGGGATAATACCTTTACTTCAATGGCTTATCGCCGTGCATAACGATACGGTGTTCGACGACATGAGACACCCCCTGGAGACTCTCGAAGCCTTGATGCCTCGATGAAGCCTTGTTGCCCCAGACTCAATGGTGCAATCTGTCGCTCCTCGTCGTGGTCTTCCGCCTTCATCCAAGCGGATTTCCCAGTGTCGTTTGTCGTAGCAGCGGCCCGCGTAGGCGCAGGGCTGAGAACCTCTGTTTCTCCATGTCTGGCAGTCCCCAATTGGACCCTAAACTTGTCGGAGTGTACTGCTTCTTCTCGATGGTCCCTCGGTGGTATGAGTACCGGGAGTAACAAAGGATCTCCTACTGCTTGGGGTTCAGATTGCAATTCGAGGGTGGCTTGTCCACATCGCACGCGCGTTCCTGCTGCTTTGAGGAAATCCATCCCAAGAATCACTCGATCCAACATGGTGGGCATCACCAACATGGGTAAGAATACTGTGGTGCCCGCCAACGTGACCGGGGTTCGCCACAATTTCTTAAAATCCAGACATGACCGATCGGCCAACGCTATTCCAGTGACAACTTCACGAACCTCGCCTGCGAGGGCAACCAGGTTTGTAAAACTTTCACTGGCGAAACTCCTCGATGCCCCTGTATCAACAGTGGCGTCTACCCACCTTCCTCCGACTTCTATCGCTGCTGTTATGAGCCCACCGTGTATTCTTAACGGGGGGGTTGTTGGCGTCGGGTCGCTGCTTCGCTCGTCTCCGCCACGCCCGGGTTCCGGTGGAGACGTCCTTCGTTTCCCGAGGCATTTCGACGGCAGCACTCTATGGTTAACACTCCTACTCGGCCACAATCCCAACAGAAGTCGTGGGTTGGGGCAGTCTCGACGGAAATGTCCGTTCTCACCGCAGGGGCCGCAATCCCGCTGCTCGTCCACTCGCGATGTTCCTTGCCCGATCATCCGGTGAGTCACGTGTCCTGCCTGTGTAGGACTCTCCGAATCCGAAAGGGGTTCGGCGACCGTCGAAGTTGCGTTCCTCGTGGTTGCTGTCCGTTACTCCGGTGGTTCCACATCGAGTCGACTCGAGTTGTTTGACACTCTCATACTCGGTAGCCATGGGTCAGCTGCTTCAGCGTCCCGAATTCACTGCCCTTGATAGACAGCCGGTACTCTGGAGCCATGTTTTCGTATGCTCGGTATAACTCTTCCTCTTCTCGGTACCCGGCCTGCTGCATCTTCGTTCTGAGCTCGATCAGGTATGTTTTTAAAGGCTCTCCTTTCCTCTGCACGTGAGTCCGAGTCTCGTTCGGAGTATCAAGGAGGTAGGAAGAAATCCAGGAATACCCTCCGGAAAGTTCCCCAAGAAGCGGAGTACTAACCCAGGAGATCGACGGCCAGGAACGAGTCATTGCCTACGTCAGCCGCAAGCTCGATGCCGCGGAATTGAATTATTCACACACGGAAAAAGAATGCTTGGCCATTGTCTGGGGAATACGGAAATTGCGATGCTACCTCGAAGGCTATAGGTTCGACGTAATCATCGACCACCTGGCCCTGACCAAATAGAAAACCCAACCGGAAGGATTGCCAGATGGGCCTTAGAACTCCAGCAACATCAATACGACGTACATTACCGCCACGGGAAGTATACAACCTCTGGAGCACTTACAGAGACATACGCCAGGCGAGCAGCAGTGCAAGTGGCTGCAACAAAAGATGAAGGACGTTTGGGACGACCCACAGAAGTTCCCCGACTTCATCATTGAAAGCGGAGAACTATATCGCCACATCGGCCACCGTCCAGATGACCAGGACTACGTACCGTGGAAGCTGTGCGTTGCGGCCGAACATCGAGCTACGAAAGGCAACCACGGCGACTCTGATTCGAGCTTTTTGCGAAAGGATCGTCAGCCATTTCGGAGCCCCGAAGAAACTGGTGTGCGATAACGGTTCACAATTCACCAGCAAGGTGTTCAAGGACTTCCTTAAGGAAACGGGAGTGGAACCCCAATTCACCGCCCCATACTGCCCACGAGAGAATCCGACCGAGCGCGCGAATCGCACAGTCAAGACGATGATCGTCCAGTACGTGGCGAATGGTCAGAACACCTGGGACAGTTTGCTACCAGAACTGTCACTCGCAATCAACACAAGTGTCTCGGAATCGACCGAGTATAGCCCAGCCGTTCTCCTACAAACTCCAGAGCCACGGCTAGCCGGATCCTGGTACGACAGCGTGACCCCCGGAACAGCAACATCGCCCCAGAGCCCATCGGAGAGAGCGGAGCGCTTGAAGGAGGTCTATCAGATCGTGCAGAACAACCTACAAAAAGACAGCCGGCAACACCATCTGTCGAAAGCAATAGACGGGTTCGCAGCGAAGCTCGCCCAGAAGTTAGACGGACCGTATAAAGTGGTCGCTTTCCCTTCCCCTAACGTCGTCCGAATCCGCCTACCCGGCCAGCGGAAGGGGCGACTTGCAAATATTGGAGATTTAAAAGGGTTCCATTCTTCTTCCACAGGAAACACCGATGATAAACTACCAAGGAGGACACCGGCGACCAACCCGGACAGTCCCATTTATCCCTATTGCTAAGTATCAATAGAACTAAGCTAGTTACTTTTCCCACAGATCGAACAGGACATGGACGCGATAATACTGTCGTCCTACGGCAGCGATGAGGAGTCCGAACCCCGTTCCCCGGGTAACCGCCAGTCAACGACCACACGGGATCCTCGGCTACGTCCGGGATCGGCCGGATCTCCGAGAGATCCACCCGGTCATGCCCGACGGGTAGGCGCTAGCCAAGAGGCTCTGGAAGAGCGACCTCAGCCTCTGAGATCCAGCTCTAGGACACCAGCCGATGTCGACACACGCACGAGCCGGGGGAGTCTCTCCCCATTATACGGACATGGCCGGACGTCGCATTTACCCGGGTCATCGATGAGCAGCCGGGAATACAACACCTGCGAGCGTAGCGACGACGACCGGGAGCACCCGACACCCTACGACGAAGACGCCAGCGACGACGATGAAGGACGCAGAGAACATGCGCCCTATGTCGAGGACGCCAGCGACAACGGGAGCGAGGATGCGTACTCAATGAGCAGCCGGGAGTACGACGACGACCCACAGGAAGGCGCGGCACACTACGTGTACACGGGCGAGGACCGTTGCGGGTACCATCAGAGGTCCTGGATGTACCTCCTCAGAACGAGCTGGGAGATGATCCAGATCGAAGCACCGTATCGGCCCGAAGAACCGAGGTAGCCGAGGACCTAGGAGTCCAGATGGATCGCCCCGTCGACCTCACCTGCACGCAGGATAAAGAGATGCCACCGATGCCAGGATGAGCCCTATCCCACGCGCAACCCCTACAGGCAAGGCGATGGAGTGTGTGTCGGAACCCAGTGACGACGAGGAGAACACCAAGCAGCGTTTTAGACGGAAGGAGCCCACACCCGTGCCAACAACACCAACATCCAGCTCATCGGACACCGCGATGGAGATGTCGCCCACGACCCTCAACATCCTCTTGGGGCAAACCTCCATGGAAGTGGAGAACCTTTGGTCGCCATCCGGGTGGGACTCGGGCGAGGTCGCCAACCCGCAGTCCGAAGCGACAGCTCCAGACGAGGGTCGACTAGCACCCGAAAACAGCTCACCCTCCGGTGACGAGCGCTATCCGGTTCCGGCGGGATGGACGTGCAATACTGCGGACGGCCAAGTCTCGGCCGCAGTCTGGCAAGCCATCTGCACACGACGCCCTGCAGCCCGCACCGCACGACAGCGCTTCAGGGTCCCGACCGAGGAAGGTTCCTACCAGGTCACCCTGAAACCGAACGGCGCAGGAAATATTTATTTTCAATTAAGGGCGCACAAACCATATTTAGTCATCATAATCATTATAATCGTAGTCATAAGTTTTGCTATTAGCTTTAAGATCGGACATGAAGTCCCGTGTTATAAATTGAAATAATAGAAATTAAGGAAAAACCTAATTAAACTAGTAATAATTTTTGAGCCAAAACACACACCCTGGACCAAGGGTGAGGTCAACGAACGCGACGCTCAACGGAAGTTCGATCTCTTGATTCCTAACCTCGCCCTCTTTTCGTTTTTGACTTTTCGCCAAGAGTGGACGTGTGCTCGAGCGTCCCTCTGGTACACTACTACGAATACAAACACGTGATCCGCGCAACACCGACCAGTGCACCGAACTCCCCTCCTGTACATCTCGACCTGCACGTGATAAACGCATCGATCCGAGTCAAATTTCACGTACGCAAAGGTACCCATTGTGAGGGCAGCAGCAGCATTCTTAGCAATTGACAAATAAAAGCCCTGTACTTATAAAACCCGTGTATTATTTCTACCCTTACACCTCCCTCCTCCTCCTCCTAGAGGGCGTTGCGAACCGGATCCTCCCGGGTTTCGCGCCAAGCAGCGTAGTAGGCCCTATCGCCACCACAGGCCGCCTGGCGGCGTCCTAAAGTACATATCGGGTCGTCAACCTCGCGGTACGCTCGGATCCCTTTACGGTTTCCCCGTGAGGAAGAATACGAGACGACTGGAAACTGTGCGGAAACCTTTACGATTGGTAGCCACCATCGAATAGCACTCGTCTCGAGGCGTCTACCACGTGACAGAGTTCAGAGCTTGGGCACATAGGCTACTTTGCATGGTTTATAGATTTCTTTGTATGTCGAAGTTTGGATGAGACGTCTCGAGTGATATTCGTGACAATTTCAAGTAAAGGAAATTTGATTATTAGATAAAAAACGTCATTCTTGACTCCTTATCTTCGGATATTTCGATGTTTAAGAGAGTCGATTAAGCTATTTTAGATTTTTCTTTCCCTATCGGAATTCTAATACAGGTCAAGAGCTACTGGTCGTAAAGAGGCCGTTGAACCTAAGAACACTTTAGGAAAACTGGGATCCACACATGTCCTTCGGCTTAACAAAATGCATGCGTTGAACAAGGTGGTTGTCAAATCTAAAACAAAATGGAACGTTTCTTTAAGACAATAATGTGAAAAAATCAAGAAAGGGTTTGCAGAACAAATGACGTAACACTGTTAAGTAAATTTAAAAATGCACTCCCAAAACTACGTAAAGGGAGTGAGGGATCTACTGGATAACGGATCCGGCGGGACGGGTGTCCACGCGCAAGCCCCAAAACTACTTAGGAGACGAGGGAACTACTGGACCGAACGGGTTCACATTCAGGTCCGGTGGTACTACGGGAATATCTTACTAGTGGCGTAACTACGGCTACTGCGGTGAACGGGAAGGATGTCCAAGTTCAGGCCCAAATCAGCTGCGGGAATGAGGTTAGGTTGGGTTAGATTTTCTTATCTGACTAAGGAATGAAAAACGCGTGATCAGGAGGTGCGCTTATATATTCATAACAATTTATTCAAGATACCCTCACTCAAGTCCGCTACACCGTACTAGTCGTACTAACCTCTTTAAAATCTTGGGTATCGATGACATGTTGCATCGCGGGGTTCCTGGGATAATACCTTTACTTCAATGGCTTATCGCCGTGCATAACGATACGGTGTTCGGCGACATGAGACACCCCCTGGAGACTCTCGAAGCCTTGGTGCCTCGATGAAGCCTTGTTGCCCCAGACTCAATGGTGCAATCTGTCGCTCCTCGTCGTGGTCTTCCGCCTTCATCCTAGCGGATATCCCAGTGTCGTTTGTCGTAGCAGCGGCCCGCGTAGGCGCAGGGCTGAGAACCTCTGTTTCTCCATGTCTGGCAGTCCCCAATTGGACCCTAAACTTGTCGGAGTGTACTGCTTCTTCTCGATGGTCCCTCGATGGTATGAGTACCGGGAGTAACAAAGGATCTCCTACTGCTTGGGGTTCAGATTGCAATTCGAGGGTGGCTTGTCCACATCGCACGCGCGTTCCTGCTGCTTTGAGGAAATCCATCCCAAGAATCACTCGATCCAACATGGTGGGCATCACCAACATGGGTAAGAGTACTGCGGTGCCCGCCAACGTGACCGGGATTCGCCACAATTTCTTAAAATCCAGACATGACCGATCGGCCAACGCTATTCCAGTGACAACTTCACGAACCTCGCCTGCGAGGGCAACCAGGTTTGTAAAACTTTCACTGGCGAAACTCCTCGATGCCCCTGTATCAACAGTGGCGTCTACACACCTTCCTCCGACTTCTATCGCTGCTGTTATGAGCCCACCGTGTATTCTTAACGGGGGGGTTGTTGGCGTCGGGTCGCTGCTTCGCTCGTCTCCGCCACGCCCGGGTTCCGGCGGAGACGTCCTTCGTTTCCCGAGGCATTTCGACGGCAGCACTCTATGGTTAACACTCCTACTCGGCCACAATCCCAACAGAAGTCGTGGGTTGGGGCAGTCTCGACGGAAATGTCCGTTCTCACCGCAGCGGCCGCAGGCCCGCTGCTCGTCCACTCGCGATGTTCCTTGCCCGATCATCCGGTGAGTCACGTGTCCTGCCTGTGTAGGACTCTCCGAATCCGAAAGGGGTTCGGCGACCGTCGAAGTTGCGTTCCTCGTGGTTGCTGTCCGTTACTCCGGTGGTTCCACATCGAGTCGACTCGAGTTGTTTGACACTCTCATACTCGGTAGCCATGGGTCAGCTGCTTCAGCGTCCCGAATTCACTGCCCTTGATAGACAGCCGGTACTCTGGAGCCATGTTTTCGTATGCTCGGTATAACTCTTCCTCTTCTCGGTACCCGGCCTGCTGCATCTTCGTTCTGAGCTCGATCAGGTATGTTTTTAAAGGCTCTCCTTTCCTCTGCACGTGAGTCCGAATCTCGTTCGGAGTATCAAGGAGGTAGGAAGAAATCCAGGAATTCCCTCCGGAAAGTTCCCCAAGAAGCGGAGTACTAACCCAGGAGATCGACGGCCAGGAACGAGTTATTGCCTACGTCAGCCGCAAGCTCGATGCCGCGGAGTTGAATTATTCACACACGGAAAAAGAATGCTTGGCCATTGTCTGGGGAATACGGAAATTGCGATGCTACCTTGAAGGCTATAGGATCGACGTAATCACCGACCACCTGGCCCTGACTAAATGGAAAACCCAACCGGAAGGATTGCCAGATGGGCCTTAGAACTCCAGCAATATCAATACGACGTACATTACCGCCACGGGAAGTATAACGTTGTAGCCGACGCTCTATCCCGACAACCTCTGGAGCACTTACAGAGACATAGGCAAGGCGAGCAGCAGTGCAAATGGCTCCAACGAAAGATTAAGGACGTTCGGGACGACCCACAGAAGTTCCCCGACTTCATCATTGAAAGCGGAGAACTATATCGCCACCTCGGCCACCGTCCAGATGACCAGGACTACGTACCGTGGAAGCTGTGCGTTGCAGCCGAACATCGAGCTCGAATCCTACTTGAATGCCATGATGCACCCACAGCCGGACATCTTTTTGTTAGGAAGACCATCATCAGAATCTCGCAGAAGTACTACTGGCCAGGGATGTTTCGCGATGTGCGACGATACGTACGTCAATGTATCCCGTGCCAGAAATACAAGTCAGAACAGCGACAGTGAACCCTTTGGCATACTGTGTGCGGATTTCGTCGGACCGCTGCCCGGCTCTAAAGAGGGGAATACCACAATCCTCGTCTTTTTCGACACCTTCACCAAGTGGGTCGAGTTGATACCCCTACGAAAGGCGACTCTGATTCGAGCTTTTTGCGAAAGGATCGTCAGCCATTTCGGAGCCCCGAGGAAACTGGTGTGCGATAACGGTTCACAATTCACTAGCAAGGCGTTCAAGGACTTCCTTAAGGAAACGGGAGTGGAACCCCAATTCACCGCCCCATACAGCCCACGAGAGAATCCGACCGAGCGCGCGAATCGCACAGTCAAGACGATGATCGCTTAGTACGTGGAGAATAGACAGAACACCTGGGACAGTTTGCTACCAGAACTGTCACTCGCAATCAACACAAGTGTCTCGGAATCGACCGGGTATAGCCCAGCCGTTCTCCTACAAGCTCCAGAACCACGGCTACCCGGATCCTGGTACGACAGCGTGACCCCCGGAACAGCAACATCGCCCCAGAGCCCATCGGTGAGAGCGGAGCGCTTGAAGGAGTGATCGTGCAGAACAACCTACAAAAAGCCAGCCGAGAACAGGGGAGGCATTATAACCTGCGTCGTCGAACCTGGAAGCCCGAAATGGAATCACTGGTCCTCGTGCGGAAATGCCATCTGTCGAAAGCAATAGAAGGGTTCGCAGAGAAAGCTCGCCCAGAAGTTTGACGGACCGTATAAAGTGGTCGCTTTCCCTTCCCCTAACGTCGTCCGAATCCGCCTACCCGGCCAGCGGAAGGGGCGACTTCCAAATATTGGAGACTTAAAAGCGTTCCATTCTTCTTCCACAGGTAAATCCGATGATAAAGACAGCAAAACCACCAAGGAGGACACCGGCGACCAACCCGGACAGTCCCAAAGAGGTCAACCGACCGACACTAGCAACGGGGGGTGATCATAAGTACCTCAATCTTCCTTTGTATCCCCGCTAAATTTAAATTCGTTGTAAACCATTAAGACCTTAAGATTCTGAGATTCGTTCGCTGCTGCCCATTTATCCCTATTGCTAAGTATCAATAGAACTAAGCTAGTTTAGTTACTTCTCCCACAGATCGAACAGGACATGGAGACGATAGTACTGTCGTCCGACGGCAGCGATGAGGAGTCCGAGCCCCGTTCCCCGGGTAACCGCCAGTCAACGACCACACGGGATCCTCGGCTACGTCCGGGAACGGCCTATGCCGAGAGATCCACCCGGTCATGCCCGACGGGTAGGCGCTAGCCAAGAGGCTCTGGAAGAGCGACCTCAGCCTCTGAGGTCCAGCTCTAGGACACCACCCCGCCGGGCAGCGTCGAACTGCGCACCAGACAGCAACTCAGAGGACGAGCCGATGTCGACACACGCACGAGCCGGGGGAGTCTCTCTCCCCATTATACGGACTTGGCCGGACGTCGCATCTACCCGGGTCATCGATGAGCAGCCGGAAACACAACACCTGCGGGCGTAGCGACGACGACCGGGAGCACCCGACACCCTACGACGAAGACGCCAGCGACGACGATGAAGGACGCAGAGAACAGGCGCCCTATGTCGAGGAGCTGGACTCGCAGTTTAATAGTCGTAAGCTATTAGAAGAGTCCCCTAAGCGCAAAAAGGCCGCTGGTGGTAAGGAGCAAAAGGGGAACACCCCGCAACCGAAATCAAAAGAACAACAGATCATTCCGGCGGATCAGCAGCTGATTTCAGCAAACCCTCAAATGTTGCTAAGATCAGCAGCTAAAAAAGATTCGGTATCCGAAAAATCCGTTACAGAATGCATGCAACCAGGGACTTCCAAGAATTCCGATTTGTCCGTAGTGGTTTCACAATTAGTGGATCCACCCATCTCTCAGAATGTAGGATCACCACCACAAGGGACTACTGAGTCCGTACAACCGGCTCAAGTTGGTTTTGCAGAAACAATGTCTGCTCCACCAAAATCCCGTTCAGTGGTTCCACTAAAGAAACAAATTTTCGTTTCTCGGCTTTCCCCTGATCAAACATCTTCTGATGTATTGTCTTATATACAAGACAAAACTAAAGCCGGTTGTAATAGTGTAAAGGTGGAAAAGCTGGAGACATTTCATCTTTCAAGGTAACTGTCCCTAACGAGCTTTTTGAAGCCATATGCTCGGGCGACTTTTGGCCGGATAATATGGTTGTAAAAGAGTTCGAGGCTAAGATAAAGAAGAAGGGGCCCGTGGGAGTAAAACTTCCTAGTCGAGGCCAAACCAGTGTACCAATTTCAAAAAACTAACTTATAACCTCCTTCTTTCCTATCAGAATGCAAGAGGTTTGCGTAGCAAACTCACTAAATTGTATTCCGATAGCCTTTCCTTTGCATCTCATATTATTGTGTTCACAGAAACCTGGTTAAAGCCGGAGATCTTTAGCTCCGAAGTTTTTCCAGGTAAGTACACAATATATAGGTATGACCGTCCCTCTAGACGGGGAGGTGGAGTCTTAATTGGAGTTGATTCAAACCTCCCGTCTGAGGAGTTATTTTTTGATGAATTCAATACCATTGAATTTATTTGTGTAAAGTTATCGCTTCCCGTTAACTTTATATACATAACTTGCTCATATATTCCGCCGTTGTCTGAACTTCCTGATTATTCAAATCTCCTATCCGTTATTAAGTACGTTGCAAATAAGCTTTCCGATAGGGATCAGTTGATAGTTCTAGGTCCACTGAGGATGGATCGAATGTCTTACTACCTATAGCACAACATGATTTTATTGATGGCCTGCTTGACATATCTCTATCTCAAGTAAACCATGTTCGAAATTCATTAGGTCGCCTACTTGATTTGTGTTTTGTATCAAATCCTGAAGGTGTGTTTCTGTCCGGAGTAGCATCACTCACGCAACCTGAAGATCCATATCACCCAACATTTGATACGGGTAGAGTTATAGAAGAAAAATCAGAAAAATCCAAACGAATACATTGTTTTCGCAAGGCAGACTTTCTGAGGCTAAATAATTTTATTTCTGGCTTTAATTGGTCTGATCTTTACTTATGCATTAATATGTCCGATGCAGTTAATGTTTTTTACAAGAAACTCATTTTTTAATTCCTGTGTTCCGTGGTACTATCCGTCAACTTCCAATAAATCACCTTGGTTTAGCAAAGAGTTGACACACTTAAGAAATGTAAAGTCCAGACTTTTTAGGAAATATAAAAATACCGGTTCTCAATCTGTTTTTACTAGATATTTAAGTGCTCGGTCAAGATTTACCGTGCTTAATGCTCAGTGTTATAATAGTTACTTAAACCGTTGTAAGGTCCAGTTCTCTCAGGACCCGAAACAGTTTTATAATTTTGTTAAGACCAAGCGTAAATCTAATTCTTTTCCTTCCTCGCTGTCGTTCGAAAACATGACGGCAACCACAGATCAGGCAATAGCTGATTTATTTGCCCAATTTTTTCAAACGACTTACTCTACTTTAGATTATTTATCACAGCCTTATTCTTACACCATATCCAAGTCAAACTTCATATTCTGTCCCACTTTAACAGAATGCTCTCTTCTTTTGGAACTTCTTCGTATTAAGCCTGTTTATTCGCCAGGGTCCGATGGTATTCCTGGGAGCGTGCTTAGGTATTGCGCTAAGGCCCTGTGCAAACCTCTTCACAAGTTGTTTACCTTATCTCTAGAAACCTCCCAATTCCCAAATATTTGGAAGGAATCATTTGTTATTCCTCTTTTCAAAAAAGGTAACAAGTTAGAAGCCAGTAACTACAGAGGTATTTCTAAGTTGTCAGCTATTCCTAAGCTTTTTGAAAAAATTATTACTCCTCATTTGCAGCACCTTTGCAGATCAATCATTTCTCCCTGTCAACACGGATTTATTAAACGTAGATCCACAATCACAAACCTTCTAGAGCTCACTTTATTTGTGATAAAAGGCATCAATAGTAGTTTTCAAACAGACGTCATTTACACTGACTTTAGTAAAGCATTTGACTCTGTAAATCACTTACTTCTCATTCAAAAACTTGACCTTTTAGGTTTTCCAGTTGATCTGCTTACATGGATTTCAAGTTATCTGAATGGCAGGTCACAAAGGGTCCTTTTTAAAAATTCAATTTCTGAAATTCTCCGTGTTACCTCCGGCGTCCCATAAGGGAGCCATCTGGGTCCGTTACTTTTTACATTATTTATTAATGATCTTCCCTTAATTATAAGTCATTCTCGCTTACTTATGTACGCAGATGATGTTAAGTTGTGCCTGCAGTATAAGGACATTTCCTGCCATTTAGACTTGCAATCCGGTCTAGATAATTTTCAAAACTGGTGACGAGATAATTTACTAAATTTAAACGGTTCCAAGTGCAAGCTGATGACTTTTTATCGGGCCAATCCGATATACGCGACTAACACGTTAAGTGGCAGCTCTTTGGATAGAATAACTCTTGTAAACGATCTTGGCGTTCTCTTGGACCCTAAACTAAAATTTTCTAATCACATTTCGTCCATAGCCAGAGGAGTGCTTGGATTTATTAAAAGGTGGTCAAGAGAATTCGATGATCCTTATTTGACTAAAACTTTATTTATTTCGCTAGTCCGTCCGATTCTGGAGTATGGGTCTCCCGTCTGGAGTCCACAATACGGAATACATATTGGTCGTATTGAATCTGTACAAAAAAACTTCCTTCTTTTTGCTTTACGGCGCCTAAACTGGGATGCAAATCTTATCTTACCTTCTTATTCTAGTAGACTTCTTTTGATTAATTTACCATCCCTAGCCAACCGTAGAACGATGCTTGGTACTATCTTTATTTATAACCTTATACATGGTGATATTGACTGCCCCGACTTGTTAAGTCGGCTAAACTTTTCTGTGCCAAGTAGATTAACTAGAAATTATATTCCCCTAATTTCAAATCATTGTAGATCTAACTATGCCTTGCATGAGCCTTTCAGAGTATTATGTTCTGACTATAATAGACTTTTTCCTGTAATATCAAATCTTGACTCTCTGCCGCTCCTAAAACGATTAATACTTGCTTCATTGGCACAAGATTGATCTAACTATTACTTTTTTCCCCGGACCTTTACCTTTATTTTCCTATCTCGCGTCTATCATATCGCGAATCGTGCCGTACGATACACGGCTGCGCCCATCGGTCGCTTGGGCGGGTAAGTGGGCCGTGGGACTCCGCGCGAATAATAAAAAAAAAAGAAGTACAAGGAACACGGCTGCGAGACTAACCCACAGGTCCAAGCGTTCCTTAACGAACAGCTAGCACGATTTGAAGGAATAACTGGAGTAGCAAACATAGCAGAGCACCGAATCACCATGGGGGACGACCGGCCGATTAAACAACGCTACTTCCCAAAAAACCTTGTCATGCAGCGGATCATAGACGAACAAGTAGACGCGAAGCTGGAGCAGGGATGTATCGAACCGTCGCGTAGCCTGCACAGTGCCCCTTTGGTTCTCGTCCGGAAGAAAACCGGCCAGTGGTCCATGTGCGTGGACTACCGACAACTAAACGCAAAATCCATCCCGGACGCATATCCGCTGCGCGGATTAACCACATCTTAGAGCGACTGAGGAACGCAAAATACAATTCGACCCTGGATCTGAGCAACTTTTACTGACAGATACCCATGGCCAATGACAGCCGGGCATGTACCGCATTCACGGTACCCGGACGAGGCCTATTTCAGTGGAACATGCCTTTCGGCTTGCATTCGGCCCCGGCCACATTCCAGCGTGCTCTAGATACCGTGATCGGGCCAGACCTCGACCCAGACGCGTTCGCCTACCTCGATGACATTATTGTCATCGGAGCCAGCCTAGGAGAACAAATGGACAAGAGCCAACCTACTTCGCCTACTTCGGACATGTGATCAGTGACCAGGGCATCTACACCGATCCGGACAAGGTAGCCGCCGTACGAAACTTGAGCCCTCCCACGAGCTTACGGGAGCTGAAGAGATGCCTCGGGATGGCCTCATGGTACCGGCGATTCGTACCCAACTTCGCCTCAGTGGTCCAGCCCATACCAACCTGCTGAGGAAAAACCAAGGGTGGAAGTGGGAGCAACAAAGTGCCTTCGATCTCCTGAAAAATTTACTGACAGACGCACCCGTGCTTGCATGCCCAGATTTCTCCAACAACTACTCGTGGGAGTACTAACCCAGGAGATCGACGGCCAGGAACGAGTCATTGCCTACAGCTCGATGCCGCGGAGTTGAATTATTCACACACGGAACGGCCATTGTCTGGGGAATACGGTAATTGCGTTGCTACCTCGAAGGCTATAGGTTCGACGTAATCACCGACCAGCTGGCCCTGACCAAATAGAACTCCAGCAATATCAATACGACGTACATTACCGCCACGGGAAGTATAACGTTGTAGCCGACGCTCTATCCCGACAACCTCTGGAGCACTTTCAGAGACATACGCAAGGCGAGCAGCAGTGCAAGTGGCTGCAACGAAAGATGAAGGACGTTCGGGACGACCCACAGAAGTTCCCCGACTTCATCATTGAAAGCGGAGAACTATACCGCCACCTTGGCCACCGTCCAGATGACCAGGACTACGTACCGTGGAAACTGTGTGTTGCAGCCGAACATCGAGCTCGAATCCTACATGAATGCCATGATGCACCCACAGCCGGACATCTTTTTGTTAGGAAGACCATCATCAGAATCTCGCAGAAGTACTACTGGCCAGGGATGTTTCGCGATGTGCGACGATACGTACGTCAATGTATCCCGTGCCAGAAATACAAGTCAGAACAGCGACAGTGAACCCTTTGGCATACTGTGTGCGGATTTCGTCGGACCGCTGCCCCGCTCTAAAGAGGGGAATACCACACTCCTCGTGTTTTTCGACACCTTCACCAAGTGGGTCGAGTTGATACCCCTACGAAAGGCAACCACGGCGACTCTGATTCGAGCTTTTTGCGAAAGGATCGTCAGCCATTTCGGAGCCCCGAGGAAACTGGTGTGCGATAACGGTTCACAATTCACCAGCAAGGCGTTCAAGGACTTCCTTAAGGAAACGGGAGTGGAACCCCAATTCACCGCCCTATACTGCCCACGAGAGAATCCGACCGAGCGCGCGAATCGCACAGTCAAGACGATGATCGCCCAGTACGTGGAGAATAGACAGAACACCTGGGACAGTTTGCTACCAGAACTGTCACTCGCAATCAACACAAGTGTCTCGGAATCGACCGGGTATAGCCCAGCCGTTCTCCTACAAGCTCCAGAACCACGGCTACCTGGATCCTGGTACGACAGCGTGACCCCCGGAACAGCAACATCGCCCCAGAGCCCATCGGATAGAGCGGAGCGCTTGAAGGAGGTCTATCAGATCGTGCAGAACAACCTACAAAAAGCCAGCCGAGAACAGGGGAGGCATTATAACCTGCGTCGTCGAACCTGGAAGCCCGAAATGGAATCACTGGTCCTCGTGGGGCAACACCATCTGTCGAAAGCAATAGAAGGGTTCGCAGAGAAGCTCGCCCAGAAGTTTGACGGCCCGTATAAAGTGGTCGCTTTCCCTTCCCCTAACGTCGTCCGAATCCGCCTACCCGGCCAGCGGAAGGGGCGACTTCCAAATATTGGAGACTTAAAAGCGTTCCATTCTTCTTCCACAGGTAACACCGATGATAAACCAACAAGGAGTACACCGGCGACCAACCCGGACAGTCCCAAAGAGGTCAACCGACCGACACTGGCAACGGGGGGTGATCATAAGTACCTCAATCTTCCTTTGTGTCCCCGCTAAATTAAAATTCGTTGTAAACCATTAAGACCTTAAGATTCTGAGATTCGTTCGCTGCTGCCCATTTATCCCTATTGCTAAGTATCAATAGAACTAAGCTAGTTTAGTTACTTCTCCCACAGATCGAACAGGACATGGAGACGATAATACTGTCGTCCGACGGCAGCGATGAGGAGTCCGAACCCCGTTCCCCGGGTAACCGCCAGTCAACGACCACACGGGATCCTCGGCTACGTCCGGGAACGGCCTATGCCGAGAGATCCACCCGGTCATGCCCGACGGGTAGGCGCTAGCCAAGAGGCTCTGGAAGAGCGACCTCAGCCTCTGAGGTCCAGCTCTAGGACACCACCCCGCCGGGCAGCGTCGAACTGCGCACCAGACAGCAACTCAGAGGACGAGCCGATGTCGACACACGCACGAGCCGGGGGAGTCTCTCCCCGTTATACGGACGTGGCCGGACGTCGCATCTACCCGGGTCATCGATGAGCAGCCGGGAATACAACACCTGCGGGCGTAGCGACGACGACCGGGAGCACCCGACACCCTACGACGAAGACGCCAGCGACGACGATGAAGGACGCAGAGAACAGGCGCCCTATGTCGAGGACGCCAGCGACAACGGGAGCGAGGGTGCGTACTCAATGAGCAGCCGGGAGTACGACGACGACCCACAGGAAGGCGCGGCACACTACGTGTACACGGGCGAGGACCGTTGCGGGTACCACCAGAGGTCCTGGATGTACCTCCTCAGAACGAGCTGGGAGATGATCCAGATCGAAGCACCGTATCGGCCCGACGAAACCGAGGTAGCCGAGGACCTAGGATTCCAGATGGAACGCCCCGTCGACCTCACCTGCACGCAGGATAAAGAGATGCCACCGATGCCGTCCACAACACTCTCCCTCCGGACATCCACCACGCAGGATGAGCCCTATCCCACGCGCTACCCCACAGGCAAGCCGATGGAGTGTGAGTCGGAACCCAGCGACGACGAGGAGAACACCAAGCAGCGTTTTAGACGGAAGGAGCCCACACCCGTGCCAACAACACCAACATCCAGCTCATCGGACACCTCGATGGAGATGTCGCCCACGACCCTCAACCTCCTCTTGGGGCAAACCTCCCTGGAAATGGAGAACCTATGGTGGGAGTCGCCATCCGGGTGGGACTCGGGCGAGGTCGCCAACTCGCAGTCCGAAGCGACAGCTCCAGACGAGGGTCGACTAGCACCCGAAAACAGCTCACCCTCCGGTGACGAGCGCTATCCGGTTCCGGCGGGATGGACGTGCAATACTGCGGACGGCCAAGTCTCGACCGCAGTCTGGCAAGCCATCTGCACACGACGCCCTGCAGCCCGCACCGCACGACAGCGCTTCAGGGTCCCGACCGAGGAAGGTTCCTACCAGGTCACCCTGAAACCGAACGGCGCAGGAAATATTTATTTTCAATTAAGGGCGCACAAACCATATTTAGTCATCATAATCATTATAATCGTAGTCATAAGTTTTGCTATTAGCTTTAAGATCGGACATGAAGTCCCGTGTTATAAATTGAAACAATAGAAATTAAGGAAAAACCTAATTAAACTAGTAATAATTTTTGAGCCAAAACACACACCCTGGACCAAGGGTGAGGTCAACGAACGCGACGCTCAACGGAAGTTCGATCTCTTGATTCCTAACCTCGGCCTCCTTTCGTCTTTGACTTTTCGCCAAGAGTGGACGTGTGCTCGAGCGTCCCTCTGGTACACTACTACGAATACGAGCACGTGATCCGCGCAACACCGACCAGTGCACCGAACTCCCCTCCTGTACATCTCGACCCGCACGTGATAAACGCATCGATCCGAGTCAAATTTCACGTAAGCAAAGGTACCCATTGTGAGGGCAGCAGCCCCCCCCCCCCCTTTATTCTTAGCAATTGCCAAATAAAAGCCCTGAACTTATAAAACCCGATTATTATTTCTACCCTTACACCTCCCTTCTCCTCCTCCTAGAGGGCGTCGCGAACCGGATCCTCCCGGGTTTCGAGCCAAGCAGCGTAGTAGGCCCTATCGCCACCACAGGCCGCCTGGCGGCGTCCTAAAGTACATATCGGGTCGTCAACCTCGCGGTACGCTCGGATCCCTTTACGGTTTCCCCGTGAGGAAGCATACGAGACGACTGGAAACTGTGCGGAAACCTTTACGATTGGTAGCCCAATAGCACCCGTGACAGAGTTCTGAGCTTGGGCACATAGGGTACTTTGCATGGTTTATGGATTTCTTTGTATGTCGAAGTTTGGATGAGACGTCTCGAGTGATATTCGTGACAATTTCAAGTAAAGGAAATTTGATTATTAGATAAAAAACGTCATTCTTGACTCCTTATCTTCGGATATTTCGATGTTTAAGAGAGTCGATTAAGCTATTTTAGATTTTTCTTACTCGATCGGAATTCTAATACAGGTCAAGAGCTACTAGTCGTAAAGAGGCCGTAGAATATTCAGTACGCCATTCAAAAACTTGAACCTAAGAACACTTTAGGAAAACTGGGATCCACACATGTCCTTCGGCTTAACAAAATGCATGCGTTGAACAAGGTGGTTGTCAAATCTAAAACAAAATGGAACGTTTCTTTAATGACAATAATGTGAAAAAATCAAGAAAGGGTTTGCAGAACAAATGACGTAACACTGTTAAGTAAATTTAAAAATGCATTGTACATTTTGTAAGGATGCTTTCTCGGCCGGGGTACAGATCTCAGACGGATCCAAGAGTCTTTTACAAGGAATTTGTAAATCACCGAAACACCGGACTAAAGAGTTCCGCTCCACAGGCGAACGGATAATTTTGATGGGGAGTCTTCACCGAAGGTTCTAATTTGTGTCGGCTGCGGGAATGAGGTTAGGTTGGGTTAGATTTTCTTATCTGACTAAGGAATGAAAAACGCGTGATCGGGATATTCAAGATACCTTCACTCAAGTCCGCTACACCGTACTAGTCGTACTAACCTCTTTAAAATCTTGGGTATCGATGACATGTTGCATCGCGGGGTTCCTGGGATAATACCTTTAATTCAATGGCTTATCGCCGAGCATAACGATACGGTGTTCGGCGAGAGACACCCCCTGGAGACTCTCGAAGCCTTGATGCCTCGATGAAGCCTGTCTGTCGCTCCTCGTCGTGGTCTTCCGCCTTCATCCTAGCGGATATCCCAGTGTCGTTTGTCGTAGCAGCGGCCCGCGTAGGCGCAGGGCTGAGAACCTCTGTTTCTCCATGTCTGGCAGTCCCCAATTGGACCCTAAACTTGTCGGAGTGTACTGCTTCTTCTCGATGGTCCCTCGGTGGTATGAGTACCGGGAGTAACAAAGGATCTCCTACTGCTTGGGGTTCAGATTGCAATTCGAGGGTGGCTTGTCCACATCGCACGCGCGTTCCTGCTGCTTTAAGGAAATCCATCCCAAGAATCACTCGATCCAACATGGTGGGCATCACCAACATGGGTAAGAGTACTGTGGTGCCCGCCAACGTGACCGGGGTTCGCCACAATTTCTTAAAATCCATCTTAAACCGATCGGCCAACGCTATTCCAGTGACAACTTCACGAACCTCGCCTGCGAGGGCAACCAGGTTTGTAAAACTTTCACTGGCGAAACTCCTCGATGCCCCTGTATCAACAGTGGCGTCTACCCACCTTCCTCCGACTTCTATCGCTGCTGTTATGAGCCCACCGTGTATTCTTAGCGGGGGGGTTGTTGGCGTCGGGTCGCTGCTTCGCTCGTCTCCGCCACGCCCGGGTTCCGGCGGAGACGTCCTTCGTTTCCCGAGGCATTTCGACGGCAGCACTCTATGGTTAACACTCCTACTCGGCCACAATCCCAACAGAAGTCGTGGGTTGGGGCAGTCTCGACGGAAATGTCCGTTCTCACCGCAGCGGCCGCAGGCCCGCTGCTCGTCCACTCGCGATGTTCCTTGCCCGATCATCCGGTGAGTCACGTGTCCTGCCTGTGTAGGACTCTCCGAATCCGAAAGGGGTTCGGCGACCGTCTAAGTTGAGTTCCTCGTGGTTGCTGTCCGTTACTCCGGTGGTTCCACATCGAATCGACTCGAGTTGTTTGAAACTCTCATACTCGGTAGCCATGGGTCAGCTGCTTCAGCGTCCCGAATTCACTGCGCTTGATAGACAGCCGGTACTCTGGAGCCATGTTTTCGTATGCTCGGTATAACTCTTCCTCTTCTCGGTACCCGCCCTGCTGCATCTTCGTTCTGAGCTCGATCAGGTGTGTTTTTAAAGGCTCTCCTTTCCTCTGCACGTGAGTCCGAATCTCGTTCGGAGTATCAAGGAGGTAGGAAGAATTCCAGGAATTCCCTCCGGAAAGTTCCCCAAGAAGCGGAGTACTAACCCAGGAGATCGACGGCCAGGAACGAGTCATTGCCTATGTCAGCCGCAAGCTCGATGCCGCGGAGTTGAATTATTCACACACGGAAAAATAATGCTTGGCCATTGTCTGGGGAATACGGAAATTGCGATGCTACCTCGAAGGCTATAGGTTCGACTTAATCACCGACCACCTGGCCCTGACCAAATAGAAAACCCAACCGGAAGGATTGCCAGATGGGTTTTAGAACTCCAGCAATATCAATACGACGTACATTACCGCCACGGGAAGTATAACGTTGTAGCCGACGCTCTATCCCGACAACCTCTGGAGCACTTACAGAGACATACGCAAGGCGAGCAGCAGTGCAAGTGGCTGCAACGAAAGATTAAGGACGTTCGGGACGACCCACAGAAGTTCCCCGACTTCATCATTGAAAGCGGAGAACTATATCGCCACCTCGGCCACCGTCCAGATGACCAGGACTACGTACCGTGGAAGCTGTGCGTTGCAGCCGAACATCGAGCTCGAATCCTTCATGAATGCCATGATGCACCCACAGCCGGACATCTTTTTGTTAGGAAGACCATCATCAGAATCTCGCAGAAGTACTACTGGCCAGGGATGTTTCGCGATGTGCGACGATACGTACGTCAATGTATCCCGTGCCAGAAATACAAGTCAGAACAGCGACAGTGAACCCTTTGGCATACTGTGTGCGGATTTCGTCGGACCGCTGCCCCGCTCTAAAGAGGGGAATACCACAATCCTCGTCTTTTTCGACACCTTCGCCAAGTGGGTCGAGTTGATACCCCTACGAAAGGCAACCACCGCGACTCTTATTCGAGCTTTTTGCGAAAGTTTCGTCAGCCATTTCGGAGCCCCGAGGAAACTGGTGTGCGATAACGATTCACAATTCACTAGCAAGGCGTTCAAGGACTTCCTTAAGGAAACGGGAGTGGAACCCCAATTCACCGCCCTATACTGCCCACGAGAGAATCCGACCGAGCGCGCGAATCGCACAGTCAAGACGATGATCGCCCAGTACGTGGAGAATAGACAGAACACCTGGGACAGTTTGCTACCAGAACTGTCACTCGCAATCAACACAAGTGTCTCGGAATCGACCGGGTATAGCCCAGCCGTTCTCCTACAAGCTCCAGAACCACGGCTACCTGGATCCTGGTACGACAGCGTGACCCCCGGAACAGCAACATCGCCCCAGAGCCCATCGGATAGAGCGGAGCGCTTGAAGGAGGTCTATCAGATCGTGCAGAACAACCTACAAAGCGCCAAGCAGCGTAGTAGGCCCTATCGCCACCACAGGCCGCCTGGCGGCGTCCTAAAGTACATATCGGGTCGTCAACCTCGCGGTACGCTCGGATCCCTTTACGGTTTCCCCGTGAGGAAGCATACGAGACGACTGGAAACTGTGCGGAAACCTTTACGATTGGTAGCCCAATAGCACCCGTGACAGAGTTCTGAGCTTGGGCACATAGGGTACTTTGCATGGTTTATGGATTTCTTTGTATGTCGAAGTTTGGATGAGACGTCTCGAGTGATATTCGTGACAATTTCAAGTAAAAGAAATTTAATTATTAGATAAAAAACGTCATTCTTAACTCCTTATCTTCGGATATTTCGATGTTTAAGAGAGTCGATTAAGCTATTTTAGATTTTTCTTACTCGATCGGAATTTTAATACAGGTCAAGAGCTACTAGTCGTAAAGAGGCCGTAGAATATTCAGTACGCCATTCAAGAACTTGAACCTAAGAACACTTTAGGAAAACTGGGATCCACACAAGTCCTTCGGCTTAACAAAATGCATGCGTTGAACAAGGTGGTTGTCAAATCTAAAACAAAATGGAACGTTTCTTTAATGACAATAATGTGAAAAAATCAAGAAAGGGTTTGCAGAACAAATGACGTAACACTGTTAAGTAAATTTAAAAATGCATTGTACATTTTGTAAGGATGCTTTCTCGGCCGGGGTACAGATCTCAGACGGATTCAAAAGTCTTTTACAAGGAATTTGTAAATTACCGAAACACGGGACTAAAGAGTTCCGCTCCACAGGCGAACGGATAATTTCGATGGGGAGTCTTCACCGAAGGTTCTTATTTGTGTCGAGGGAAACGCAGACGACGCTGGTCGTGTAGAGTCCTAGTCTTGTATTTCGCGTCAAAGGCGCCGGGCTGGACCTTCGCGCGATCCGAGCCGGGAGGGTACTTTGCTGGCGTTGGAGTCCTGTATTTCTCGTCGGAGGCGTCTGGTAGTAAGGGGACGGAAAGGTAAGAATCGGTCGACCGGCCGGGACGAGTGTCCACGCCCATGTCCCCAAAACTACGACAGAGGCGAAGATACTAGGATAATGGATCCGGCGGGACGGGTGTCCACCGAACGGGAAGGGGTTCACATTCAGGTCCGGAGGTACTACGGGAAAATCTTACTAGTGGCGTAACTACAGCTTCTGCGGTGAACGGGAAGGATGTCCACGTTCAGGCCCAAATCAGCTGTGGCAATAAGGTTAGGTTGGGTTAAATTTTCTTATCTGACTAAGGAATGAAAAACGCGTGATCGAGAAGTGCGCTATATAAGCGCTATAACAATTTATTCAAGATACCCTCACTCAAGTCCGCTACACCGTACTAGTCGTACTAACCTCTTTAAAATCTTGGGTATCGATGACATGTTGCATCGCGGGGTTCCTGGGATTATACCTTTACTTCAATGGCTTATCGTCGTGCATAACGATACGGTGTTCGGCGACATGAGACACCACCTGGAGACTCTCGAATAAAGCTAACTCTCGGTCGATGAAGCCTTGTTGCCCCAGACTCAATGGTGCAATCTGTCGCTCCTCGTCGTGGTCTTTCGCCTTCATCCTAGCGGATATCCCAGTGTCGTTTGTCGTAGCAGCGGCCCGCGTAGGCGCAGGGCTGAGAACCTCTGTTTCTCCATGTCTGGCAGTCCCCAATTGGACCCTAAACTTGTCGGAGTGTACTGCTTCTTCTCGATCGTCCCTCGGTGGTATGAGTACCGGGAGTAACAAAGGATCTCCTACTGCTTGGGGTTCAGATTGCAATTCGAGGGTGGCTTGTCCACATCGCACGCGCGTTCCTGCTGCTTTGAGGAAATCCCACCCAAGAATCACTCGATCCAACATGGTGGGCATCACCAACATGGGTAAGAGTACTGTGGTGCCCGTGTCCTGCCTGTGTAGGACTCTCCGAATCCGAAAGGGGTTCGGCGACCGTCGAAGTTGCGTTCCTCGTGGTTGCTGTCCGTTACGCCGGTGGTTCCACATCGAGTCGACTCGAGTTGTTTGACACTCTCATACTCGTTAGCCATGGGTCAGCTGCTTCAGCGTCCCGAATTCACTGCGCTTAATAGACAGCCGGTACTCTGGAGCCATGTTTTCGTATGCTCGGTATAACTCTTCCTCTTCTCGGTACCCGGCCTGCTGCATCTTCGTTCTGAGCTCGATCAGGTATGTTTTTAAAGGCTCTCCTTTCCTCTGCACGTGAGTCCGAATCTCGTTCGGAGTATCAAGGAGGTAAGAAGAAATCCAGGAATTCCCTCCGGAAAGTTCCCCAAGAAGCGGACTGCAAATGGCTAGTACGGAACCATGAGCTAACATCGAACCGCAGGTTCCACTTATGCTTCTTCTCGGGGAGCAACTGCTGAGTGGGAGTCGTATTACTCCGTGCATTCTGCCCCTCTAGGCCAGTGGCCAAGCGAGCACTTACTGGCGTCACCCAGACGCCGTGTGTCGTTCCTGGATGTACCCCTCGATGACGAGCTGGAACATCGATCGGCGCAGCGTCGGATACGACGGGGATCCGGAGGGACTCCGCAAATCGTCTCGACTCTTCGGGCGACTCTTCCCTTTTCACAGTGGGTCTTTAGGCCACTTGGGTAAGTTCCTAGCTAGTCTCGGTGTCCCTGCGCGGGCACCACTTGTAAGGATCCTTTCTCGGTCGGGGTAGAGATCTCCGGACTAGAGAGTTCCGCTCTACAGGCGAACGGATAATTTTGATGGGGAGTCTTTACCGAAGGTTCTAGTTTGTGTCGAGGGAAACGCAGACGACGCTGGTCGTGTAGAGCCCTAGTCTTGTATTTCGCGTCAGGGGCGAAAAATTCGCCGGGCTGGACCTTCGGGCGAGGCTGAGCCAGGAGGGTACTTTGCGGGCGTAGGAAAACTAAGATAACGGATCCGGCGGGACGGGTGTCCACGCACAAATCCCAAAAATAAGTAAAGGGAGTCAGGGATCTACTGGATAACGGATCAGGCGGGACGGGTGTCCGCGCGCAAGTCCCAAACTACGAAGGAAGTGAGGAAACTACTGTGTAACGGATCCGGCGGGACGGGTGTCCTCGCGCAAATCCTAAAACTACATAGGAAGTGAGAAAACTACTGGATAACGGATCCGGCGGGACGGGTGTCCATGCGCAAACCCGAAAAGAACGTAGGAAAACAAAAGTCCACGTGTAAACCCCAAAACTACTTAGGAGACGAGGGAACTACTGGACCGAACGGGATGGGGTCCGGTGGTACTACGGGAATATCTTACTAGGAGCCGAACTACGGCTACTGCGGTGAACGGGAAAGATGTCCACGTTCCAGCAGCTGCGGGAATGAGGTTAGGTTGGGTTAGATTTTCTTATCTGACTAAGGTATGAAAAGCACGTGATCGAAAGGTGCGATTATATATTCATAACAATTATTCAAGTTACCCTCACTCGAGTCTGCTACACCGTACTAGCCGTACTAACCTCTTTAAAATAACCCGCGAACAACAGCAGAGAACCTAGCTAAATTAAACTGGTGGAACACTCGCGATCAGAAGGCCGAGAGCGGTCGCGTCAGGCGTCACGGCTATCCTCCGATCCTCAACCGGCGGAAAAACTCAAGGAGTACACGGGGTTTTCGAAGCCTCGCTAAGCCGTGTGCCGATCACACGTCTTATCAATTCCGCGGTCCCGTGAGAAGCCACGATCCACGATTGCTGTGGGACCGCTTTCCCTTTTCCTGCCTTTTCCCGCATTCGGGATTTCCAGTATTTTCCTACTACTGGTATCTTAGCTCCTTTGCTTTTCTAGTATTTAGCGTGTCTTGGCTAAATGTCGGTTGGCGTTGCCACCCCGGCTTTTGAACTTAATAATTTGATATAACTTATTTAATCTTACTATGACTTAATTTTTATTGTACTTCACGATATCTCTCTTAAAACCATTATAATAATAGTAAGTACTATTGTGGCGTAAGCGCCTTCTAGGCGGGATCGTCATAATTTACAACGTGAATAGCCGCAAAACATGCATACATCACCTGACCGCGACAACCAAATTTAAGATGTTTCATCTTATTCTAAGGCACAGCTGCATTAAATAATTAATTATAATTTCGACGACGAGTGCGTATTCTTTTACCCTGACCTTCGACCCGTCTCCATCAAGCACGCTGAATAATAAATTACTATTACAAATGACAATAACTCTAAACCGAAAATTGATCAAATGTAACGGAACCGTAACCCCGACGCGTAATTAACTAATATACTGGTCGTTAATCGAGTTTTACCGTAGTTATTAATAAAACCCAGGGTTCGCCCGAGCTTTATCGTAATTATTAGTGAAACCCAGGGTCCCCCAGAGTTTTACCGTAGTTAATAAGACCCAGGGTCCGCCCCGAGTTTTACCGTAGTTATAATAAAACCCAGGTTCCGCCCGAGTTTTACCGTAGTTATTAATAAAACCCAGGGTTCGCCCGAGTTATATCGAAATTAGTAGTGAAACCCAGGGTCCGCCCGAGTTTTTCCGTAGTTATTAAAGCCCAGGGTCCGCCCGAGTAGTTACTGTAGTCATTAATAGCCACATATTGTAGTCACGGATAAAGCCTGTAACTAACGTAGAATTCTACTATAGCTGTTTACCAAGTCCAGGGTCTGCCCGAGCTCGGTAACAGGTCTTAGGTCTAGTCACGTACCTTTTGGTTCGATTTCCTCTCCTAATTATAAAGACCACGCCTCAAAACTCACTCGATTAACCCACATCGTCCACTGTAAATTTATAAATATTTTGTGGAGGCCATAGCCAACCCCTGGGCATATCCTGGCTTGGAAAACATCCTTACATTATTTAGAAATAAGATTTAAAAATGATTATTAAACGAAGAGCGTTGCAGGGACCAGATTTATTCTAGTTCTTCATTTATAAACATAACTATAAAATAAATAAGTGTAACAAATGTAAAAAAATGGTTATATGTTATATGTGTTACAGGATTTTAAAAGGAAACGTATTTACCAAAAATACTAAAGAAAACTATGTTGAAACGATTATTATAATATTTTTATATCGAGACAACCTTAATGTTGCGAGACTGACAAGGGTCAGCCGCGCGCTAACGGTTCATTTTGAAAAGTCAAAATAGAAACAAGATTTAAAAATCATTTTTAAAAACCAAATTTATTCGAGTTCTTCATTTATAAACATCATAACCGTGACAGTAGAATTATAAATCCGTTTGCTTAAATTAAATCGAAGTTGTTCAAAACTGTTTGTCAGTGTGGACTTGTATAAGTTTGACAAGGTTGAAAAGTTTCAGTTTGTAAGAAAAGCGACGTTATTGAATATTGAATAAATATTTTAGCTATCTGCATACTGTATACAAAAGCTTTATGTAAAAATTGTAGACCACACAGAGGAGCTTTAATATGTGCGGATTTTTATAATAATCATTGCAATTGTAGGCTTTGTCGAATTAGATCTGAGAATTTTTGGTGAACATACCAAACGAATTAAGAAAAATAAAGTTTAAAAAAAATATTGGTAATCGATAATGTTTATATCCATTTAATTTTATTTTTCTCCATCGTCATTATAAATACCAAATTTACGAACTAAAGCCTAGTATCCAGATCGACGAAAACCGTACGACAGTCATGAGAGAGAGCGAGAGGCAAACAGCTGGCGTTCACCTTTCGTCGGGCCTTTTTTTCACGTCGGTCCCCTGATCGACGAAAAAAATACCAGAAAATTCCATAGCGTTGCCAGTCTGCGGAAATGAACTTTGGGTGAACCCTAGCGAAAAGATTAAAAAATTTAATCTTTTGGCGTGCGTTTCTCACTGAACATTATAAGAAATGGAGGGAAAAACTCAAAAAACTCACAAAAGTCGATTGCAGGTGTTTACATGTGAGGACAAAATAACATTAATACTATCTGGGGTGCCTCTTGTCAGAGCAAAATGTTTTTTAGGTCCAGAATGTACGAAAAAACACAATAAAAGTGCAGCTATGAACTTTAAATTAGCAAATAATTATCAGAAATTCAAAAAAAACAACTGTTAAATTTAAATTGTATTGTTTTTAATATCTTTGTACAGCGGCAGACTTGTCTTGGTATTTGGTAATATCATTTAAAGGCTCTTTCCCGCAAATACGAGATTTGAATTTTAACTGCTTGTCAACAAACCCAGCTGATTGACAGTACGACCGTAGCACGCTTAAATCTGATGAACTCTCGAAACTTTGGTCACACTCGAGGGTTAGAACAATTTTATGGTCATTTTAGAAAATGTTTCCTATGTTTTAGAAAATATTTCTATATTTTGGGATTCATTTTTATTTTTTAGAAAATATTTCTATATTTAAGAAAATATTTCTATATTTAAGAAAGCGTTTCTATTTTTTAGGGTTATCGAATTTTTAAGGTTAATTTGAGAAAATTTTTCTATTTTTTAGGGTAAATAATTTGTTAGGGCAGAATTCCTAATTTTAAGAAAAAATTTCTAAAAATTTCTAAAAACAAATACCATTTTTACTAAAATATAGAAATTCTTTCTTGGATTTAGAGCGAGTTAAGTTTATGGCGACAATTTCTACATTTGAGAAACACTTTCTTGTTTTAAGAAAAGTTTTCTTGTTTTGAGAAAAAAATTCCTTGAAAATAGAAATCTTTTCTTGGATTTAGAAAAATAAAGTTTTAAGGCGAATTTCTAAAATTTAGGGTTAATTTTGCTATGAGTGTAGTATTTAAGTCGGAAAGAGCCGGATCGGGCGACTTTATCATATAGCTCCCATAGCAACAATCAAAAAATAGCAAAAATTTAAAAAAGTATAACCTTTTTATTTTTAACTTTTTTGTTCTTTGGGACTTAATAATATTTAAATGCTATGGAATTTTGGTTTTAGTTAAATAAAATTCGGACATCTATGTGTATCAAATAGCTTCCATAAAAAATTGAAAAAATGAAAATGAAATGAAATAATTATATTGTTTTTTTTCTGTTTATTAAAATATTCTATTGAGATATAGTAATCATTTACTATATTAGAATTACGCTTTTAATCTTGTCAACATCGGACAACAATATCATATAGCTGCCATAGAAACGATGGCAAAATGCAGCCCAAAATCGACATATGTACAAGTTATCTAAGTTAACCGGGCGACGGCAATGACCGATCTTCCGAAGGCTCGCTCCGGGCAAATTGCTGACACAGTGTCTGGCCGGAAGCTCGTGCATAGCCGGAAAACACTATTTTTTTTAGTGGCCGCTATGAGTCTCTTTTTTGTTAGCTTAAGTTCAGTTCAAATTTGGCATTCATTGAATAAAGAGCACAAGCTCATACAAATAAAACTCCGGCTATCAGCCGTTAAATTCTTATCACTTAAAATACTGTCTCTAGGCCAGCAGGTAAGAAGGGCAGTCACCCGTGTGACGAACCCGCCTAGGAGGCGTGTACGCCACAATGGTTCCTTTTTACGTTTATAATAGTTTTAAGAGAAATTACATGGAGTACAATAAATATTAAGTTATATCTAAGTTCAAATCCCAGGGTGGCAACGCTAACCGATATTTAGCCGAGGCGTATTTAATACTAGAAAAGCAAGGAGCTAAGATACCAGTAGTAGGAAAATACTAGAAATCCCGAATGCGGGAACAAGGAGAAAAGGGCACGCGATCACACCATAACCTGGAGCAGGGCCTCTTGGGTCTTCTCTCAGGATCGCGAAACGAGGCAGACGTGTGATCGGCACACGGCTCATGCGAAACTTCGAGGCTCCACGTGCACTCCGCAAGTTCATTCGCAAAGTAGGTCAAACGGGACGCCCGACGCGACTTTTCGCAGTTCTCCCTTCGCGAGTGTTCCGCGGGTTTAATTTGGCCAAGCGCCACGCTGCCAATCGTGGGTGACATTGAAGAGGTTAGTACAAATAGGTCCTGATACGCTCAGAACGGTGTAGCGGACTCGGGTGAGAAAAATCCCAATAAAGTTTTACGGTCGTGTAATCATATCTCCCGATCTTGTGTTTTCATTTCGTAGTTAAAAGTGAACCTAACCTAACCTAACCTCATTCCCAGAGCTACTTTAGGCCCGAACGTGGACATACTTCCCGTTCGCCACTGTAGCCGTAGTTTTGGCTCCGAGTAGTACCATCGGACCCGAACGCGGACCCCTTCCCGTTCGATCCGGTAGTTTCCCCATCCTCCTTGCGTATTTTGGGATTTGTGCGTGGACACTCGTCCCGCCGGATCCGTTCCCGGTAGTTTCCCCATCCCCCTTGCGTAGTTTGGGATTTGTGCGTGGACACCTGTCCCGCCGGATCCATTACTCGGTAGTTTCCCCACTCCCTCGCGTAGTTTGGGATTTGAGCGTGGACACCCGCCCCGCCGGATCTGTTCCCCGGTAGTTTCCTCATCCCCCTTGCGTAGTTTGGGATTTGTGCGTGGACACCCGTCGCGCCGGATCCGTTCCCGGTAGTTTCCCCATCCCCCTTGCGTAGTTTGGGATTTGTGCGTGGACACCCGTCCCGCCGGATCCATTACTCGGTAGTTTCCCCACTCCCTCGCGTAGTTTGGGATTTGTGCGTGGACACCCGTCCCGCCGGATCTGTTCCCCGGTAGTTTCCCCACTCCCTTCCGTAGTTTGGGATTTGTGCGTGGACACCCGTCCCGCCGGATCCGTTCTCCGGTAGTTTCTCTATCCCCCTGCGTAGTTTGGGATTTGAGCGTGGACACCCGTCCCGCCGGATCTATTAACCTAGTGTCTGGTCTACGTAGTAGTTTGGAGACTGGCACGTGGACACCCGTCCCGGCCGGTCAGACAAGTCGAATCCCTCTGTCCCTTTACTATCCGGCCCCGCCCCTCCCAAAGTATCTTCCCGGGTCGGGAAGGTCGCCCGAAGGTCCAGGCCGGTGGATTTTCCGCCCTCGACGCGAGACCCAGGACTTTACACCCGCAAAGTATTCTCCCGGCTCCGCCTCGCCCGAAGGTCCAGCCCGGTGGATTTTCCGCCCTCGACGCGAGACTCAGGAATTTAACACCCGCAAAGTATTCTCCCGGCTCGGCCTCGCCCGAAGGTCCAGCCCGGTGGATTTTCCGCCCTCGACGCGAGACTCAGGAATTTAACACCCGCAAAGTATTCTCCCGGCTCGGCCTCGCCCGAAGGTCCAGCCCGGTGGATTTTCCGCCCTCGACGCAAAACCCAGGACTTCAACACCCGCAAAGTATTCTCCCGGCTCGGCCTCGCCAGAAGGTCCAGCCCGGTGGATTTTTCGCCCTTGACGCAAGATCCAGGACTTCACCGATCACCCAGTATTCACCCGGCTCGGCCTCGCCCGAAGGTCCAGCCCGGTGGATTTTTCGCCCTCGACGCGAAACACGACAAGGATTCCACACGTCCACGTTTTCGTCGACACGGACAAGAACCCTCGGTGCAGACTCCCCATTAAAAATCATCCGTTCACCTGTAGAACTCTCTAGTGTTTACAAATTTCTTGTAAAGGACTCTTGGATCCGACTGAGATCTGTACCCCGGCCGAGAAAACATCCTTACAAGTGGCGCCCGAGCAGGGACGCCGAGACTAGCTAGAGATTTATACAAGTGGCCTAAAAACCCACTGTGAAAAGGGTAGAGTCGCCCGGGGAGTCGAGACGAAACGACCAGAGGAATAGAGGGAAATAAGACGATGAGTACTCCTAAGGAATCCGACGGTGAGTACGAAGAAGATAATTATATCAAGAACCCTGGTGTAGGAGTCCGCTGGATATATGCACGCCGAAGAGACGAACTCAACTCCCTTGCCGTTGAGTTCGGCTTCAAAGCGGATGGTACCGTCGAAGAGGCCAGGAAGGCGTTTGCCAACTTGGTCAGCGCAGGGTCCTTCCCACAACGCGTGTGGAGCCGGCTAGCTCAGCTGCAGGAGCAGTACAGCAGTCGGGCCCCGAGCCCCGTTCCCACCGGAAAGAACGACGAGATGGAGCAATTCGCAGAGTCCCTCCGAATCCCCGTCATCTCCGACGCTGCGCCGCTCGAGGTTCCCGCTCGTCATCGAGGAGTACATCCCGGAACGGCACACGGTGCCCGGATGCCGCCCAAAGACGTTCGCTTGGCCACTGGCCTGCAGGGGCAGGAGGTGCAGGAGGTGCGGAGTAATACGACTCCCACTCAGCACTTGCTCCCTGAGAAGATACACAAGTGGAACCTACGGTTCGATGGTAGCTCGGATCCGCTAACCCTCATCGCTGTACTCGAGGAGAGGATGACGACGTATAGGATAAATCCGGAAGAGATTCCCCGGGCTATGTCCGAAATCTTCAAGGGCCCGGCGGCACGGTGGTTCCGCACTAGCCATCTGCAGTCTGCCTCTTGGGGAACTTTCCGGAGGGAATTCCTGGAGTTCTTCCTACCTCCGCGATATTTCGACCGATTAGAGGACGAGATTCGGACTCACGTGCAGAAAAGAGGAGAGCCTTTCAAAACATACCTGATCGAGCTTAGGACGAAGATGCAGCAGGCCGGGTACCGAGAAGAGGAAGAGTTGTACCGCGCTTATGAAAACATGGCTCCAGAGTACCGGCTATACATCAAGCGTAGTGAATTCGGGACGTTGAAGCTGCTGACCCACATGGCTACTGAGTACGAATGTGTCAAACAACTCGAGTCGACTCGAGACAGGACCATAGGAAGGACGGACAGGGACCGCGAGGGACCGCAACCTCGGCGTTCACCGAACCCCTTTCGGAACTTGGAGAGTACTACACAGGCAGGACACGTGACTCACCGGATGATCGGGCAAGAAACCTCACGAGTGGACGTGCAGCGTGCCTGCGGCCGTTGTGGTGAGAACGGACATTTCCGTCGCGACTGTCCCAACCCACGTCGTGACTTTTGTTGGGATTGTGGCCGGGTGGGAGTGCTAACAATAGAGTGCTGCCGTCGAAATGCCTCGGGAAATGGAGGACGTCTCCGCCGGAATCCGGGTGCGGCAGAGACGAACGAAGCAACGGCCCGACCCCAACAAAACCCCCGTTAAGGATACACGGTGGGCTCATCACAGCAGCGATAGAAGTCGGAGGAAGGTGGGTAGACGCCACCGTTGATACAGGGGCATCGAGGAGTTTCGCTAGTGAAAGTTTTACAAAGCTGGTTGCCCGCGCAGACGAGATTCGTGAAGTTGTCACCAGAATAGCGTTGGCCGATCGGTCATGTCTGAATGTGACAAAATTGTGGCGAGCCCCGGTCACGTTGGCGGGCACCACAGTTCTCTTACCCATGTTGGTGATGCCCACCATGTTGGACCGAGTGATACTTGGGATGGATTTCCTCAAAGCAGCCGGGACGCGCGTGCGATGTGGGCAGGCCACCCTCGAATTGCGATCCGAACCCCAGGCAAGAGGGGATCCTTTGTTACAACCAGTACTCATACCCCCGAAGGACGATCGAGAAGGAGCGGTGCACTCTGACAAGTTTAAGGTCCAATTGGGGACTGCCAGACAAGGAGGAACAGAGGTTCTTAGCCCGACGCCTACGTGGGACGCGGCCACGACACAAGACACTGGGAAAACTGCCAGGACGGAGGCGGAGGACCACGACAAAGGGCGACAGATTGTACCATGAACGAGAGTTAGCTTTGTTCGAGAGTCTCCAGGGAGTATCTCAGATCGCCGAGCATCGTATCGTCATGCGCGACGATAAACCCTTAAAGCAAAGGTATTATCCCAGGAACCCTGCGATGCAACACGTCATCGATACCCAAGTAGATGAACTGCTCCGCGCGGGAGCCATCGAGCCTTCCAGGAGTCCACATAGCGCACCGATCGTGTTGGTGAAGAAAAAGGGAGGCGATTGGCGCATGTGTGTCGACTATCGACAGTTGAACGCACATTCAGTGCCCGACGCCTACCCTGTCCCGAGGATCAATCATATCCTGGAGAAGTTGCGTCACGCCCGGTATATCTCCACGTTGGATTTGAAAAACGGCTATTGGCAGATACCCATGGCCAAGGATAGTCGTCAATACACGGCCTTTACGGTTCCAGGTCGGGGACTATATCAATGGAAGGTCATGCCCTTTGGCCTGCACTCCGCCAGCGCAACGTTCCAACGTGCTCTGGACAGTGTGATTGGAGCGGAGATGGAGCCGGTTGCCTTTGCCTACTTAGATGACATCATTGTCGTTAGCGCTACGGAGGAGCAGCACCTCGCACACCTCGCCGAAGTGTTTCGCAGTTTACGGGCGGCAAATTTGAGGATAAATCCAAGGAAATGTACATTCTTCAAACAGAAACTGGTTTACCTCGGTCATGATCAGCGGCGAAGGGATTCAGACTGATCCTGAGAAGGTGTCTGCGATCAATGGGCTGAAGACCCCCACCAACCTGAAGGAACTACGCCAATGGATCGGGATGGCATCCTGGTACCGGAGATTCGTCCCGGGCTTCGCGACCATCGTGCAACCGGTGACCACATTGCTGAAAAAAGGCCGGAAGTGGACTTGGGGACCGGAACAGCAAACCGCCTTGGAAGAGATTAGAAGATGCCTGACCACCGCCCCCGTGTTGGGTTGTCCGGATTTCGACCGGAAGTTTGTCTTACAGACCGATGCGAGTGACATAGGCTTGGGAGCGGTGTTATCTCAGGACGTCGAGGGCCAAGAGAAGGTCATCGCATACGCTAGTCGTCGACTAACTCCCGCGGAGCACAATTACACGACGACAGAAAAGGAGTGTCTGGCCATCATCTGGGCCATCAGGAAGATGCGATGTTACCTGGAAGGCTACCGATTTGAAGTCGTTACCGATCACTTGGCTCTCAAATGGTTAAATTCCATCGAAAGTCCTTCCGGCCGAATAGCGCGCTGGGCTTTGGAATTACAACAGTTCCAATTCGACGTGCGTTACCGACGAGGGAAGTTGAATGTCGTGGCTGATACGCTTTCCCGACAGCCCTGTGAGGTACTTCAAGGCGCTATCGAGCTCAAGGACCACTGCGAATGGATCAGGAAGATGAAAGACAAGGTACGCGACGAGCCTGAGAAGTTCTCTGACTACATGATGGAGAACGGTCAGCTCTATAGGAACATGGGTTACCGAGCAGACGACGAGGACTACTTCCCGTGGAAACTCTGTGTACCCACTTCCTGTAGAGCCCGCGTCTTATACGAATGTCATGATTCCCCAACCGCAGGACACTTGGGTGTCCGAAAGACGATCATCGCCTGTCGCAAAGATATTTCTGGCCCGGCATGTACCGCGATGCAAAACAACACGTTCGGCACTGCGAGTCGTGCCAGAAATTTAAGACCGTTCAGACCAAAGCAGCAGGGAAAATGCTTACCCGTGTCGTAAGCGAATCTTCGACATTCTCTGCGCTGACTTTGTAGGTCCGCTGCCCCGATCGAAACAAGGGAACTCGATGCCTTTCGTTTTCCATGACGTGTTCTCCAAATGGGTAGAGTTGATCCCACTCCGGAAAGCCACCGCTGCGGCAGTCCAGAAAGCGTTTAGGGAACGTATACTCGGGCGAGTGGGCACTCCCCGGAAGTTCGTGTGCGACAACGGAACCCAATTCACAAGTCGGGCCCTAAAAGACTACTTTGCTAAGCTCGGCGTGGAAGTCCAGTACACGGCTCCGTATTGTCCGCAGGAGAATCCCACCGAGAGGACCAATCGCACGGTGAAGACGCTGATTTCTCAGCTGTCGGAAGGAGACCAGAGTACGTGGGATTATATGCTGCCGGAGATTTCCCTCGCTATTAATAGTAGTGTATCGGACTCGACTGGGTATACTCCCGCATTTCTAACTCAGGGACGGGAGCTACGCTTGCCTGCGATGCTGTATGACGAACTCACCCCTGGATCAGCGGTCGCGCATACAGGTCCTGAAGACAAGGCGTCACACCTCCAAGGGATCTTCGACATCGTGCGGTCGAACCTGCAACGAGCATCTCTGGAGCAGGCGAGGCATTATAACCTTCGGAGGCGCGAATGGAGACCAACGCTCGGGAGCCAAGTATGGCTGCGACAACATCCCTTATCAAAAGCGACCGAGGGATTCGCCGCCAAACTCGCTCCTAAGTATGACGGTCCCTACACCGTCGCGAAGTTCACATCGCCGAACTTGGGACGTTTGCAGCGCCCAGGAGACCGTCGGCGGCGGATCGCCAACATATCTCAACTTAAACCCTACCACGCAGAGGACGCCCTCGATGCGAGCGATGACGACATCACCGGGCCAAGTAACCCGGCACGGTAAGCGGTCTGGAACTACGAAATAACTTTAAGATCCATACTTGTAATAGGTTAAGATTAACGAGTCCTTTGTTAGCTACACCGTTAGGTAGGGAATTCGAGAGGTAGGGTTATACCAATAAGTCTAGATTACTGTTTCAGATGGACGACGTGATCATGCTGTCCGATGACTCCCAAGGCACCGAAGCCTTCTATCCACGGGCGAATGACGGGGGTAGTCACGGAGAAGAAGAGGAGGAGGAGTTCCTTACCTCCGAAGGGGAAGGCGGTGGTAACTCGACGAGAGCGGACGACGATGAGTCCCGGGATCCCAACGACTGGCGTTTTGCTGAACCCAACGAGGACCAGTGGAGCCAGTCTACGTCACCCCAGTCGGCCCCGTACCGTCTCGACGACGACGAGGATAACGCTAGCGACCGAGACTCCGACCAGTTCGAAGGAACGGTCCAAATGGAAGGAGAAGCCGCTAGGGAACCCGAGCGCCCGACAACTCCGCCACAACGAGTTGCGACTGCCCACATGCTCTCTCAAGGGGTCCAGACGTCCCCCGTGGTCGGAAAGAGCCACACGCAGGCGGTGTCAAACCAGGGAACCCAAACCTCGCCACCCAACAGGCTGGACTCGCGCCGCTTGGCCCGGATGCCTGAGATGCAGGTACCCCACGATCAGAGGCCTGCTAGTCCACGACGCGACACTGGGGACCCTACTCCAGTTGCCCCGTGCTCTGAGTACCTGGCCGGCTTCGAGTTGGTCACGGACAGCGAGGACGATGAAGAAGAGAGGCCCCTGCTTCGTCGATCCTTCGTGGCGTCGCCCCAACAAGACCAGATGGCGGAGGTCATACCTCTCGGGGTCGACACCGAACGCCTCCACTATAGGGTTGCGAGGGACCTCTGGACTACGCCGCAGGAAGGAGGGAATCCCCAACGGTCCCCAGTTGCGCTCATCCAGGTGAGCAGCTCACCGAATGGGAAGATCGTGTTCTGGAGCAAGTCCTCACGGATCTATCAGGAGCTGGCTCCCCCGGGCCTGTTGCCGACGCGGTCCAGGTTTACCGTCACGATCAGGAGCGATGGACGCCTCTATATTGCGCCGCGGGAAGAAAGGGGGGGGTGTGACGAACCCGCCTAGGAGGCGTGTACGCCACAATGGTTCCTTTTTACGTTTATAATAGTTTTAAGAGAAATTACATGGAGTACAATAAATATTAAGTTATATCTAAGTTCAAATCCCAGGGTGGCAACGCTAACCGATATTTAGCCGAGGCGTATTTAATACTAGAAAAGCAAGGAGCTAAGATACCAGTAGTAGGAAAATACTAGAAATCCCGAATGCGGGAACAAGGAGAAAAGGGCACGCGATCACACCATAACCTGGAGCAGGGCCTCTTGGGTCTTCTCTCAGGATCGCGAAACGAGGCAGACGTGTGATCGGCACACGGCTCATGCGAAACTTCGAGGCTCCACGTGCACTCCGCAAGTTCATTCGCAAAGTAGGTCAAACGGGACGCCCGACGCGACTTTTCGCAGTTCTCCCTTCGCGAGTGTTCCGCGGGTTTAATTTGGCCAAGCGCCACGCTGCCAATCGTGGGTGACATTGAAGAGGTTAGTACAAATAGGTCCTGATACGCTCAGAACGGTGTAGCGGACTCGGGTGAGAAAAATCCCAATAAAGTTTTACGGTCGTGTAATCATATCTCCCGATCTTGTGTTTTCATTTCGTAGTTAAAAGTGAACCTAACCTAACCTAACCTCATTCCCAGAGCTACTTTAGGCCCGAACGTGGACATACTTCCCGTTCGCCACTGTAGCCGTAGTTTTGGCTCCGAGTAGTACCATCGGACCCGAGCGCGGACCCCTTCCCGTTCGATCCGGTAGTTTCCCCATCCTCCTTGCGTATTTTGGGATTTGTGCGTGGACACTCGTCCCGCCGGATCCGTTCCCGGTAGTTTCCCCATCCCCCTTGCGTAGTTTGGGATTTGTGCGTGGACACCCGTCCCGCCGGATCTGTTCCCCGGTAGTTTCCCCACTCCCTTCCGTAGTTTGGGATTTGTGCGTGGACACCCGTCCCGCCGGATCCGTTCTCCGGTAGTTTCTCTATCCCCCTGCGTAGTTTGGGATTTGAGCGTGGACACCCGTCCCGCCGGATCTATTAACCTAGTGTCTGGTCTACGTAGTAGTTTGGAGACTGGCACGTGGACACCCGTCCCGGCCGGTCAGACAAGTCGAATCCCTCTGTCCCTTTACTATCCGGCCCCGCCCCTCCCAAAGTATCTTCCCGGCTCGGCCTCGCCCGAAGGTCCAGGCCGGTGGATTTTCCGCCCTCGACGCGAGACCCAGGACTTTACACCCGCAAAGTATTCTCCCGGCTCGGCCTCGCCCGAAGGTCCAGCCCGGTGGATTTTCCGCCCTCGACGCGAGACTCAGGAATTTAACACCCGCAAAGTATTCTCCCGGCTCGGCCTCGCCCGAAGGTCCAGCCCGGTGGATTTTCCGCCCTCGACGCGAGACCCAGGACTTCAACACCCGCAAAGTATTCTCCCGGCTCGGCCTCGCCAGAAGGTCCAGCCCGGTGGATTTTTCGCCCTTGACGCAAGATCCAGGACTTCACCGATCACCCAGTATTCACCCGGCTCGGCCTCGCCCGAAGGTCCAGCCCGGTGGATTTTTCGCCCTCGACGCGAAACACGACAAGGATTCCACACGTCCACGTTTTCGTCGACACGGACAAGAACCCTCGGTGCAGACTCCCCATTAAAAATCATCCGTTCACCTCGGAACTCTTTAGTCCGGTGTTTCGGTGATTTACAAATTTCTTGTAAAGGACTCTTGGATCCGACTGAGATCTGTACCCCGGCCGAGAAAACATCCTTACACCCTTCCAACGTAATCTCCCTAAATTCTGGATTAGAGGATCACCGGCCAACCGGCCTTCCCTTACCGCCAACCTATTCCTAAGGAGTGTGACCGCTGCGTGGGACCCTCCGGCATCAGCAGGCGTACCATGCAAATTACAACTCACTTATAATACTACTTTACTTATGTATGTATGTAGCTTCATTAATTTTAGTAATATAGGCATAGAAATCGAAATGTAGCCGTTTTGTAATATCTGCAAGGGTTTTCCTAAGTTAGCTTTGTTTCTTTTTATACCCTTGCAGAGGGTATTATAATTTCAGTCAAAAGGTTGCAACGCAGTGAAGGAGACATTTCCGACCCTATAAAGTATATATATTCTTGATCAGCATCACCAGGAAAGTCGATCTAGCCATGTCCGTCTGTCCGTCTGTCCGTCCGTCTGTCCGTCTGTCCGTCCGTCCGTTTCTACGCAAACTAGTCTCTCAGTTTTAAAGCTATCGAATTGAAACTTTGCACACACCCTTCTTTCCTTTGCACGTAGTATATAAGTCGGAACGGCCGGGATCGGCCGACTATATCCTATAGCTGCCATATAACTGATTGATCGGAAATGCCATAACTTTCGTGTTTGTAAAGTTAGGAAGTTGGGATTTTCTATGGGTTTTATATTTGGCCAATCAATCCGACCTCCCAAATTTTATAAGGATCGGCCGACTATATCCTATAGCTGCCATATAACTGAATGATTTGAAATGCCATAGCTTTGGTGTTTTTAAAGTTAGGAAGTTGGGATTTTTTTATGAGTATTAAGAATGCATCATATGAATAATTTTGGAGAATATAATTTACAGAGTATTCTGCAAGGGTATATCAACTTCGGCTCCGCCCGAAGTTAGCTTTCCTTTCTTGTTTTAATTTTTTTTCCGATGATTCCTTTTTGAGCTATATAATATAGTAGCCCGATCCGGCTCGTTCCGTACCTGCAATATAAAGACAAGTTCTGGGAAAGTTTCAAGCAGATTGCTTTAAAACTGAGGGACTAGTTTGCGTAGAAACGGACGGACGGACAGACGGACGGACAGACGGACGGACAGGCGGACGGACAGACGGACGGACAGACGGGGATAACCTTTCGGTTATCCAGTCCATTTCCAAAAAAACTGTCAGATCGAGATCAGTTAGTAATATAAGGTGATTTTAATATACAATACCTAGTGCGACATGGTCCCCTGACAAAAACTCTAACATTTTACTTCCTTTAGCGCAGCATGACTTTATTGACGGCTTGCTTGACATTGCGCTATCCCAAGTGAACCATGTTAAGAACTCCTTAGGACGTTACTGGACTTGTGTTTTGTTTCAAATTCAGAAGGCGTTTGCCTATCAAGAACATCACCACTTACACAACCGGAAGATCCTTATCATCCAACTCTAGAACTGACTGTAGACGCAAGAAAAATCCGAAAAGTCGGTTAAAGGAATCCGCTGCTTTCGTAAGGCAAACTTTCATCTTTTAAATACTTTTATATCCGGATATGACTGGTCCGAATTTTATTCATGCACTAACGTGGCCTAGGCCGTTAATATCTTTTATAATGCATTGAATTCCTTCTTTTATCTGTGTGTTCCGTTATACTATCCGTCAATTTCAAATAAACCTCCGTGGTTTAATAAAGAGTTGTCACACCTAAAAAATATTAAGTGCAGACCTTTCAATAAATTTAAAATGTGCGGTTTACAATCTGCCTTCTCTCGGTACCTAAGGACTCGGTCAAATTTTACCGTGCTTAACGCCCGGTGTTATAAAAGCTATCTGACTCGTTGTAGGGTCCAATTTTCACAAGATCCAAAACAGTTTTATAGTTTTGTTAACACTGAGCGTAAATCAGCCTGTTACCCTGCATCGCTATCATTCGAAAACTCTACCGCAAATTCTGATCAGGCAATTGCCGATCTATTTGCCCAGTTTTTCCAGACAACATATTCTGTTTCATCCCGTCAAAATCCGTCTTATTCAAATGCCTTATCCAAGTCGAACTTGATTTTTTGTCCGAGGTTAAGCGAAAGCTCCCTTCTTTTCGATCTCCATAAAGTTAAGCCAGTATATTCACCGGGTCCGGACGGAGTTCCAGGCTGCGTGCTTAAATACTGTGCTGAAACTCTGTGTAGACCTCTGTACAAATTGTTTACCTTGTCTTTAAAAACATCTCATTTCCCACTTATTTGGAAGGAGTCATTTGTTATTCCCCTTCATAAGAAAGGAAATAAATGCAATACAAGTAATTACAGAGGCATATCCAAATTATCCGCCATCCCAAAGCTTTTCGAAATCACTATTACACACCATTTGCAACATCTTTGTAGATCGATTATATCTCTATGTCAACATGGATTTATAAGGCGAAGATCTACGACGACAAACCTCTTGGAGCTAACGTCTTTTGTAATAAATGGCTTTAAAAAGAACATGCAGACTGACGTAGTTTACACTGATTTTAGAAAAGCGTTTGATTCAGTAAATCACTCGCTTCTTGTATAAAAGCTAGACTTATTAGGGTTTCCATGTGATCTTCGAACATGGATCTCAAGTTATCTAAGTGGTAGGACTCAACGAGTCCTATTTAAAAACTCGATCTCTAATTTGATCCGAGTAACTTCAGGCGTCCCACAAGGAAACGATCTCCCTCTAGTCTTGAGGTCGCGTGTCCTTATGTACGCAGATGACGTTAAGTTATGCCTGCAATATAACGAAATTTCCAGCACTTCAGACTTACAATCGGACCTTAATGCTTTTCAAACATGGTGTTGTGAAAATCTTTTGGATTTAAATAGCGCTAAGTGTAAAGTAATGACAATTTTTAGGTTTAACCCACAATATGCCACGTATACGCTGGGTGGTTGTGCGTTGTCTATAATCACGCTTGTTGATGACCTTGGCGTTCTTCTTGCCTTTTTTTGTGACCATGTTACTTATATGGTGAATAAAGCCAGGGGAGTACTTGGATTTATTAAAAGGTGGTCAAAGGAATTTGATGATCCCTATGTTATAAAGATTTTGTTCATTTCACTAGTCCGTCCAATCCTGGAGTACTGTTCAGCAGTTTAGAGTCCTCAGTATGGTATACATATAGACCGATAGAGTCTGTGCAAAAGAACTTTTTATTATTTGCTCTACAGGGCCTTAACTGGAATCCAGGGCCTTTAACATCCTACTCTAGTAGACTTCTCCTAATTTATTTACCATCCTTATTAAACCGTAGAACGATGCTCGGCAAAACTTTTATTTATAAACTTATTCACGGGGATGTGGAGAGTCCCGAGTTACTGGGTCGCAGAAACTTCTCCGTGTCTAATAGAATTACCAAAAACTATGTTCCTCTTAATTTAAATAATTGTAGATCTAACTATGATAGGCATAAACCGTTTAGAGTACTCCGTAACGACTATAATAGACTAGACCATGTTATTAAAACTACCGACTCTTTGCCAAGCCTAAAAGCATTAATTTTATCTTACTTAGCACAAAATTAGTATTAGTATTAGTCTCGTACGTATTTCTAACTTAGTCTGTCCGCTTCTATATTGTCATTTTTCACTTATCGCGATCTCGTTTTTACGCCCATAGGGCTCCGCGCGTAACAAGCACTGCTTGGTGTCGTAAGGGCCATTTGTTTGCGCTAATCGTAGAGCATCAACGTCCGAAAAAAAAAAAACTATCGCATAAAAAAGTCCGTCAAATTTGCATGGGGAACTAACTGGGAATTTTCGGAACGGCAAAACCTTATGGACCATCCGTTCAACGGATGTTGGATGGATCTCTGTGGGAAGTCGGCATTAATCCTTTAAATCTGTTAATAAAATAAAATTTGGAACATATGGTTGGTTACAGTACTTCGTCTATTGTTTCAATATAGCACCCTTAATGACACACAACTATTGTCAATATGAATTAGTTCTTAATAAACATCACAATTTAAGCAATAAACAGTGGGGTAATACACATATAAATTAGTTATTAGTAAACATTTTAAAGTCAAAGAGGACGTACCGTGAATAAACGGACTTTGGACTCGATCTATAGGATGGAAATACAGGGTCCTCCAGCGTCTAAGGACGGCGCAAGCGCAACTTAGGATCGGTACGAGTGCGAGAATGCTGAACCAGTAGATGAGTGAAATCAAATAGCAAGTGCCCAAGGATCAAGATCACGAGGTCGAGACGCCGAACGACGACAAGTCAACAAGGCTGAAGCTAGGCGATAAGAGCAACAGAAACAGTAGCAATAAGGCTATAGTGATTGAGACAATAAATCAGCCAAATCCCAATAATTTCTTGCGTTACGCTTTGCTCAAGGGCAACATAAATTTGGAGAAATGAATTCACCTTTTTGAGTTTGCCGCACTTCTTGATTGCCTGTAGTGTTAAGGAACCTTGATGCAGCGGTTGCTAGGGATTTTTCTACGCAGCTCTTTAGGTTTCGGAAAACGGTGTTGATTATTTTTTCCTCCTCGTCCAATGTATCGAGGAACGTTCGAGTTAGCCGTTGTCCATTGATCAAAGCTGTTCGGTCATTGACAATAATAACGGCGTCATCAATGATTGTTAGAGGCTCGAGGTGGCTGATATTAATCGAACAGTGTGCGTTGCCTCCTGATTGGAGTTGTTGTGCGCATGTTGTGTAGGGCATTATCCTGCAGAATTTTGTTGTAAGGGCAGCGCTGCAGTTTCCAGTCGGCATAATTTTTTTACCGCAGTCATCGCACCTTAAATTTTAGGGTAAATTTTTCTAAAATTAAGGGCGTTCCTTTCTAAAATCTAAGGCAAAGTGCCATAAAAACAAGAAAAACTTTTCTAAAAAATAGAAAAATATTTCTTAAAAGTAGGGCATCTAACCATAAATTGTAGGGTAATTTTTCTAAAAATTAGAAAAAATGTGCATACATTCCATCATGATGTAATGTTTCATTCAGGATTTATGGACCTATGTATACTTATGTATGTGTATACATATGTAAATGATTTAAGCACTTCGCTTTTCATTCAGAAAAGTCACAAAGTTTGTGTGTATTAGTATCGCACTAATGAATTGCCAATATCGATTTCAACTGTAATTCTGTGGGGAAGAGAGAGAGAAATTGTGTACAATTATGATTTATTTTTAGTTCTTACAAGTAAACTCCGATAAGTATCTTATCTGAAAATACTTATAATTTTATTCGTCCGTCGGTGGGATTCGAACCCAGGTCTCCCGCGCGTGAGTTCAAAGATATTGAATGGAGCCACGGTCACGCGCGAAGAACGCACGGCAAACCAAAGACTATATGATGGGGCGTTTGCGAAGAATATTAGTTTAAAAAAGTTTTTAGAACTCGTTAAGTCGCAACTGTTAAAGTCGAAATATTTAAAATAAATTTTCTAAGATGATGTTTCATATGACAAAAAATATTTTAATTACTTTTCAATAAAGGGTAAAACCTTTAGTCTTTCTAAGCATTACTTCTCATCTGTGTTTATAACACAATAAAAAAAAAAAAAAAAAAGATGTCGGCAGCTGAAATTTAACTTGCGGTGCTTAGATTTCTGGTCAGACGTTCTAACCCCTAGGCTACTCGGACAGGGTTAGAACAATTTTATGGTCATTTTAGAAAATGTTTCCTATGTTTTACAAAATATTTCTATATTTTGGGATTCATTTTTATTTTTAGAAAATATTTCTATATTTAAGAAAATATTTCTATATTTAAGAAAGCGTTTCTATTTTTTAGGGTTATCGAATTTTTAAGGTTAATTTGAGAAAATTGTTCTATTTTTTAGGGTAAATAATTTTTTAGGGCAGAATTCCTAATTTTAAGAAAAAAATTTCTAAAAATTTCTAAAAACAAATACCATTTTTACTAAAATATAGAAATTCTTTCTTGGATTTAGAGCGAGTTAAGTTTATGGCGACAATTTCTACATTTGAGAAACACTTTCTTGTTTTAAGAAAAGTTTTCTTGTTTTGAGAAAAAATTCCTTGAAAATAGAAATCTTTTCTTGGATTTAGAAAAAATAAAGTTTTAAGGCGAATTTCTAAAATTTAGGGTTAATTTTGCTATGAGTGTAGTATTTAAGTCGGAAAGAGCCGGATCGGGCGACTTTATCATATAGCTCCCATAGCAACAATCAAAAAATAGCAAAAATTTAAAAAAGTATAACCTTTTTATTTTTAACTTTTTTTGTTCTTTGGGACTTAATAATATTTAAATGCTATGGAATTTTGGTTTTAGTTAAATAAAATTCGGACATCTATGTGTATCAAATAGCTTCCATAAAAAATTGAAAAAATGAAAATGAAATGAAATAATTATATTGTTTTTTTTCTGTTTATTAAAATATTCTATTGAGATATAGTAATCATTTACTATATTAGAATTACGCTTTTAATCTTGTCAACATCGGACAACAATATCATATAGCTGCCATAGAAACGATGGCAAAATGCAGTCCAAAATCGACATATGTACAAGTTATCTAAGTTAACCGGGCGACGGCAATGACCGATCTTCCGAAGGCTCGCTCCGGGCAAATTGCTGACACAGTGTCTGGCCGGAAGCTCGTGCATAGCCGGAAAACACTATTTTTTTTAGTGGCCGCTATGAGTCTCTTTTTTGTTAGCTTTAAGTTCAGTTCAAATTTGGCATTCATTGAATAAAGAGCACAAGCTCATACAAATAAAACTCCGGCTATCAGCCGTTAAATTCTTATCACTTAAAATACTGTCTCTAGGCCAGCAGGTAAGAAGGGCAGTCACCCTTCCAACGTAATCTCCCTAAATTCTGGATTAGAGGATCACCGGCCAACCGGCCTTCCCTTACCGCCAACCTATTCCTAAGGAGTGTGACCGCTGCGTGGGACCCTCCGGCATCAGCAGGCGTACCATGCAAATTACAACTCACTTATAATACTACTTTACTTATGTATGTATGTAGCTTCATTAATTTTAGTAATATAGGCATAGAAATCGAAATGTAGCCGTTTTGTAATATCTGCAAGGGTTTTCCGAAGTTAGCTTTGTTTCTTTTTTTAATTTTTTTTCCGATGATTCCTTTTTGAGCTATATAATATAGTAGCCCGATCCGGCTCGTTCCGTACCTGCAATATAAAGACAAGTTCTGGGAAAGTTTCAAGCAGATTGCTTTAAAACTGAGGGACTAGTTTGCGTAGAAACGGACGGACGGACAGACGGACGGACAGACGGACGGACAGGCGGACGGACAGACGGACAGACGGACAGACGGACGGACAGACGGGGATAACCTTTCGGTTATCCAGTCCATTTCCAAAAAAACTGTCAGATCGAGATCAGTTAGTAATATAAGGTGATTTTAATATACAATACCTAGTGCGACATGGTCCCCTGACGAAAACTCTAACATTTTACTTCCTTTAGCGCAGCATGACTTTATTGACGGCTTGCTTGACATTGCGCTATCCCAAGTGAACCATGTTAAGAACTCCTTAGGACGTTACTGGACTTGTGTTTTGTTTCAAATTCAGAAGGCGTTTGCCTATCAAGAACCACCACTTACACAACCGGAAGATCCTTATCATCCAACTCTAGAACTGACTGTAGACGCAAGAAAAATCCGAAAAGTCGGTTAAAGGAATCCGCTGCTTTCGTAAGGCAAACTTTCATCTTTTAAATACTTTTATATCCGGATATGACTGGTCCGAATTTTATTCATGCACTAACGTGGCCTAGGCCGTTAATATCTTTTATAATGCATTGAATTCCTTCTTTTATCTGTGTGTTCCGTTATACTATCCGTCAATTTCAAATAAACCTCCGTGGTTTAATAAAGAGTTGTCACACCTAAAAAATATTAAGTGCAGACCTTTCAATAAATTTAAAATGTGCGGTTCACAATCTGCCTTCTCTCGGTACCTAAGGGCTCGGTCAAATTTTACCGTGCTTAACGTCCGGTGTTATAAAAGCTATCTGACTCGTTGTAGGGTCCAATTTTCACAAGATCCAAAACAGTTTTATAGTTTTGTTAACACTAAGCGTAAATCAGCCTGTTACCCTGCATCGCTATCATTCGAAAACTCTACCGCAAATTCTGATCAGGCAATTGCCGATCTATTTGCCCAGTTTTTCCAGACAACATATTCTGTTTCATCCCGTCCAAATCCGTCTTATTCAAATGCCTTATCCAAGTCGAACTTGATTTTTTGTCCGAGGTTAAGCGAAAGCTCCCTTCTTTTCGATCTCCATAAAGTTAAGCCAGTATATTCACCGGGTCCGGACGGAGTTCCAGGCTGCGTGCTTAAATACTGTGCTGAAACTCTGTGTAGACCTCTGTACAAATTGTTTACCTTGTCTTTAAAAACATCTCATTTCCCACTTATTTGGAAGGAGTCATTTGTTATTCCCCTTCATAAGAAAGGAAATAAATGCAATACAAGTAATTACAGAGGCATATCCAAATTATCCGCCATCCCAAAGCTTTTCGAAATCACTATTACACACCATTTGCAACATCTTTGTAGATCGATTATATCTCCATGTCAACATGGATTTATAAGGCGAAGATCTACGACGACAAACCTCTTGGAGCTAACGTCTTTTGTAATAAATGGCTTTAAAAAGAACATGCAGACTGACGTAGTTTACACTGATTTTAGAAAAGCGTTTGATTCAGTAAATCACTCGCTTCTTGTATAAAAGCTAGACTTATTAGGGTTTCCATGTGATCTTCGAACATGGATCTCAAGTTATCTAAGTGGTAGGACTCAACGAGTCCTCTTTAAAAACTCGATCTCTAATTTGATCCGAGTAACTTCAGGCGTCCCACAAGGAAACGATCTCCCTCTAGTCTTGAGGTCGCGTGTCCTTATGTACGCAGATGACGTTAAGTTATGCCTGCAATATAACGAAATTTCCAGCAGTTCAGACTTACAATCGGACCTTAATGCTTTTCAAACATGGTGTTGTGAAAATCTTTTGGATTTAAATAGCGCTAAGTGTAAAGTAATGACAATTTTTAGGGTGAACCCACAATATGCCACGTATACGCTGGGTGGTTGTGCGTTGTCTATAATCACGCTTGTTGATGACCTTGGCGTTCTTCTTGCCTTTTTTTGTGACCATGTTACTTATATGGTGAATAAAGCCAGGGGGGTACTTGGATTTATTAAAAGGTGGTCAAAGGAATTCGATGATCCCTATGTTATAAAGATTTTGTTCATTTCACTAGTCCGTCCAATCCTGGAGTACTGTTCAGCAGTTTAGAGTCCTCAGTATGGTATACATATAGACCGATAGAGTCTGTGCAAAAGAACTTTTTATTATTTGCTCTACAGGGCCTTAACTGGAATGCAAGCCTTATTTTAACATCCTACTCTAGTAGACTTCTCCTAATTTATTTACCATCCTTATTAAACCGTAGAACGATGCTTGGCAAAACTTTTATTTATAAACTTATTCACGGGGATGTGGAGAGTCCCGAGTTACTGGGTCGCAGAAACTTCTCCGTGCCTAATAGAATTACCAAAAACTATGTTCCTCTTAATTTAAATAATTGTAGATCTAACTATGATAGGCATAAACCGTTTAGAGTACTCCGTAACGACTATAATAGACTAGACCATGTTATTAAAACTACCGACTCTTTGCCAAGCCTAAAAGCATTAATTTTATCTTACTTAGCACAAAATTAGTATTAGTATTAGTCTCGTACGTATTTCTAACTTAGTCTGTCCGCTTCTATATTGTCATTTTTCACTTATCGCGATCTCGTTTTACGCCCATAGGGCTCCGCGCGTAACAAGCACTGCTTGGTGTCGTAAGGGCCATTTGTTTGCGCTAATCGTAGAGCATCAACGTCCGAAAAAAAAAAAACTATCGCATAAAAAAGTCCGTCAAATTTGCATGGGGAACTAACTGGGAATTTTCGGAACGGCAAAACCTTATGGACCATCCGTTCAACGGATGTTGGATGGATCTCTGTGGGAAGTCGGCATTAATCCTTTAAATCTGTTAATAAAATAAAATTTGGAACATATGGTTGGTTACAGTACTTCGTCTATTGTTTCAATATAGCACCCTTAATGACACACAACTATTGTCAATATGAATTAGTTCTTAATAAACATCACAATTTAAGCAATAAACAGTGGGGTAATACACATATAAATTAGTTATTAGTAAACATTTTAAAGTCAAAGAGGACGTACCGTGAATAAACGGACTTTGGACTCGATCTATAGGATGGAAATACAGGGTCCTCCAGCGTCTAAGGACGGCGCAAGCGCAACTTAGGATCGGTACGAGTGCGAGAATGCTGAACCAGTAGATGAGTGAAATCAAATAGCAAGTGCCCAAGGATCAAGATCACGAGGTCGAGACGCCGAACGACGACAAGTCAACAAGGCTGAAGCTAGGCGATAAGAGCAGCAGAAACAGTAGCAATAAGGCTATAGTGATTGAGACAATAAATCAGCCAAATCCCAATAATTTCTTGCGTTACGCTTTGCTCAAGGGCAACATAAATTTGGAGAAATGAATTCACCTTTTTGAGTTTGCCGCACTTCTTGATTGCCTGTAGTGTTAAGGAACCTTGATGCAGCGGTTGCTGGGGATTTTTCTACGCAGCTCTTTAGGTTTCGGAAAACGGTGTTGATTATTTTTTCCTCCTCGTCCAATGTATCGAGGAACGTTCGAGTTAGCCGTTGTCCATTGATCAAAGCTGTTCGGTCATTGTCAATAATAACGGCGTCATCAATGATTGTTAGAGGCTCGAGGTGGCTGGTATTAGTCGAACAGTGTGCGTTGCCTCCTGATTGGAGTTGTTGTGCGCATGTTGTGTAGGGCATTATCCTGCAGAATTTTGTTGTAAGGGCAGCGCTGCAGTTTCCAGTCGGCATAATTTTTTTACCGCAGTCAGTTATTCTATCAGCGAAATTAAGAATAGTGCCGTTGTGTTCAACGGGGTGCAAAACTATCAGATTGTTATTAGATCAGTTATAACAACATTTGTAGAATGTTCATTCATTAAATTTTTAAAGTCAAATCGTGGGGTTGATTATATAAATTTTAATTTCTTGATAGCAAATTCTCATATAAATACTCTGTATTTATCTGTTTTGTTATGTTAACTATGAGAGTCCTAAGTGTCGTAAATCTGGGTCTAATATCTGTCTTATATGTGACTGAGGAAAATAGTTTCTCATTTCTTCTGTTTCCTTAACTGTTTCCGAGTACATGGTTAGGTTGGAAGGTCGTTGCGGCGAAGACGAGAACTGCTGGAAACTCGCGTGAGGGCTCTCGCGAGATGATTTGGATGTACTGATAGCCTGTTGTAGTACTTTGTTGTGATTTGTGCTATCTCTTCTCTGACGAGTGATATGTGAAGGTCCCTGTGAATGTTTACATTCCGAACGTACCACGGTGCCCCGGTGATGGTTCTGAGAATTTTTGATTGAGTTCTTTGCATTATATCCACACTGCTGTTATTGGCATTCTCCCACAACTGAGCGCCGTACATCCGGATTGGTTTCAAAACGGTGTTGTATAGAAGTACCTTATAGTCCCGGCTAAGGGGCGAGCGGCCAGTGGAGGCTGTTGGCTTTGAGCTTTAAATGTGTTCTTTTGGCTTCAATGTGGCTGCGCCAAGTAAGACTTCGAGGTGTACGCCAAGATATGTTACTTCATTTCCTATCGGAACCACTGTGTTGTTTAGAGTAAGTGGAAGGCAGTATTGCCTGTTAAGTGTGAACGTTACGTGTTTGCATTTTTGTTCGTTAACTTTGATTCGCCAGTCCGATAGCCATTTCCCCACTGCCACTAGGTGTTTAGCAAGTTGCGCCGTTGCTTGCTTGGGGTATCTCGAGCGGCTTAGGATCGCTGTGTCATCAGCAAAAGTGGATGTGGTTAGTTGCATGCTCGTTGGGATGTCCGCAGTGTAGATAAGGTAGAGTGTTGGTCCTAACACGCTGCCTTGAGGAACTCCGGCTCTGATGATGTAATCATCGGACATGGCAGCATTACATCTTACTGAGAATTTCCTGTTGTAAAGGTATGACTTCAGAAGTTTGTGAGTGTTGGTTGGGAGCATTTCTGTTAGTTTGTGCATTAAACCTTCTAACCATACTCTGTCAAAAGCTTGTGATACGTCCAGAAATATCGCAGTGCAGTACTCCCTTTGTTCGAATGCATTTCGGATTTCTGAAGTTATGCGGTTGACTTGCTCGATGGTTCCATGTTTTTCTCGAAAACCGAATTGATGAGTCGGGATTTTGTTGTGTGTTCTGAGATATGGGGTAATATGTGCCAAGAAGCATTTTTCGAAGAGTTTTGATAGACACGTTAGTAAACTAATTGGTCTATATGATGAAGCAATTGTGAGGTCTTTGCCAGGTTTTGGTATCATTATGATGATCGACTTTTTCCATCTCTCTGGGAAGTGTCCATGTCTCGTTATTGCATTGAAGAGTTGGCAAATAGCTCGAACTGCACAGAGAGGAAGTTCAATAATCATTTTTGGTGATATTAGGTCGCATCCTGGAGATTTTTTTGGGTTGAGTTGTTCATTTATGATTTTGAGTAACTCATGTGGTCTAAATACAATTGGTTCATACGTAGATGTGTCGATATCTGATGTTGCTGGCAGTGAGGGGATCCGTTTGATGCTGTATTGGGCTGAAATACATTTTGAAGATGTTCTGCAAATCTGACGTCTCTTTCTCCGTCGCTGCGCGCCCAGTTGCCTGTGGATGTCCTTATTGGCATTGCAGAATTTAATGGTGCACTGAGTGATGAGTGTGCTCTCCAAGGTGGGAACTTGGAGCTCATTGGGGATAACTGCTCTATGTAATGTTTTTGGGACCTTTCTTCTTCATGACGTAATGCAGCTGAGAGCCTCCGTGTAGCATCTTTAAACCTTTGTTTTGCAGATGGTGATCTGTTGGATTGCCAGTCTCGCCGTGAGCGTCGCTTTGCTAGAACAAGCTGTTCTATTTCAACGTTCGTGTATCTATGATTGTACGATGTTTTTTGCGTTTGTGGAGTTGACATACGAGCTGCTGCGACCAAGACCGATTCAAGAGTGTTTGTGGATAAGTTGATATCAGCTTCGTCATTCAAATGTGGATTCAACTCAATATGCGAACTTACATATTTTTTGTACTTAAGCCAATTGGTTTTATTTGTTGTTAGTCTGAATGGTTTATCTACCGCAACTGGATGTAGATTTAGTTGAAAGAGTACAGGCGAGTGATCAGACGATAGATCTGATAAGGAGTTGGCGCTTATCAGGTTGCGTGGAATGTTTTTTGCGACTGCAAAATCTATCAAGTCTGGCAGTTTTCTGGGATCTGTTGGCCAATATGTAGGTGTCCCAGGTGACACACAGTCTAGCTTGTTGCTTTCTTTTATTATTGCATTGTACAACTGTCTTCCCTTTGGAGTCACAAGTCGGATCCCCAGTGCGTATGCTTGGCATTAAAGTCTCCTGCTACTTGTTCGCTCAGAGAGTTGAAATAGTGATTGGGATGAATTGGGATTCGGATATTGTAAACCGAGAAGGACAGTATACGGCGGCAAGATTTAAAGAACGGTGATCCATCTGTACATCTATAGATGTAGCTTGCATGTAGTTAGTGCCGAAGCTATTGTGGAAGCAGTGCTTTATGCGATTTCTAATCAGAATCCCAGTGCCTCCGTGTGCTTTCCCGTCTGGGTGATTCGTGTTACAGAAGAAGTAGTCTCGAATTTGGTAGTTGTATTTATTTGTAAGATGAGTTTCTGCGAGTAGCATTAAATCGATATGGTTATTATAAAGGAATTGGGTTAACTCGAGTTTGCGCTGTGAGACGCCGTTGGCGTTCCGCAGTAATATACGGAGTGGAGCCATTGATTACTTAGTCTGTTTTTGAGCAAGCAGCTCAATCAAAACGTTCTGGTTTCGCATAAGATCTTGCATAGTTGTCTGAGATTACATATCATTGTTTCAATTTTGTTCGTAGACTGTTCTCCTGGTTGATGAGGGGAAACTGATGATCGTGGCTGGTGGGAGCGGTACTTTTCAGACCCATTTTTAGAGCAGTTGCAAAGCTTTCGGGTTTGTCGGTGAACTCATTGTTAGTTGAAGATTTTACGGCTGTAGGGGGGAAGACATCACGCGTAGATTTCATAGGTGTTATATGTGAGCGAGCAGTGGTCACTTTTTGGTGTGTACGACTTTTCAGATCCTTTTAGACTGGACAACCCCTGTAGTTAGCCGTATGGTTACCTCCACAGTTTCCATACTTTTTGCTGCTGGGATCCTCTTTATTTTTTGGGCATTTGTGGGAGTCATGAAGGTCTCCACAAGCAAAGCATGTAACTTCAGCTGGTGTTACTTCCAGTTCAATACCTTTAAGTATTACGTGCTGGCCTTTACTGCTTTTTAATTGGTACGTGTAGAAGTTTTTATTGTTGTCGTTTAAGTACTTCGACAAAATTTTGTAGTTTACTTCCGTATTAGTCTGAACTTTTGTTTCGTGAATATTTCCCTTTGTTACAGGAATTATGTGGAAATTGTCTGGTCCGATTAGATTCAGTATCGAGTTTACGAGGGCATTAGAACTTTTCTCTCGAATGTAAATCGGCGGCGGCTTAGGCTTTTTATAGTCCCCTACGATGTATTCAGGAGGTATATCATCGGATTTATCTACCAAAATAGCAAATCTGTTTGCTTCTATGGGCTTCTCTATTGTAGATTGTTTTGAGGTTCCGCGAGTTATTTTAGCAGAATTACCAAGTCTAGAGTTCTGCGGGCTGAGCTTACGTTTTATTTGTAAATACCGATCCATACCTGTCTGTACGGCCGAACATTGTTTTGAAGAGAGCGCGCTGGTGTAAGGTGCTGCATTATTTGCTTGCACAGCAGATTTCGTTGTTACAGTAGATGGTTTTGCGCGAGCAGTCGATACTATTGTAGTTGTTGTAGAAGTTGCCGTTGCAGTTGCTAGTAACGTCACTGTACTGGTGACCGTGGCTAAGCAGGTTGGCATGAGGGAAGGGTATGGGGTTTTGTCCAACAAGAGCGCTGGAGAGCAAGAGCGCACCCTGCCTAGCGATGTTGGGTTGAGTTCATTACTCGGGCTTGGGGTTATTGATCGCGGTTGGTTAGTTGTTGGGTTTGCGGTCGCGTTGTCTTGCATTGACACGATTGAATGGTATGCGTTGTTACATTGCAGAGAGAGCCGACGCTCGTCTTGCTGACGTTGGAGCACCGTATGAGTGTCGAATTCACTCATAACTTAATGTTTTAGATTTTCTTCTTGTTTATTTACACAAAAAGTACGAAGTTCATCGCACTAAGCGTCTTTTCGTCTACTGTGTGTTGTTGTTTAGAGCTTGCACTGCTCTTATTTAAATTTTCGTTGACGATAAGAAGACAGGAAGACACGTCTGCACTCACCGACGTTCGCAATCGGAAAGAAAAAAAAGATTTATTTAAATTACTTCAAATCGTCCTTATGGGCCACTCTTCCTTTTATTAAGACTGCGGTCCCCAAGTCTGTTTCCACGGTTTCTTCGGTCTATCTACCTCTTATTCGATTTTTGTCTCATACCTGAAAATGTCTGTCGTGTCTGGTTTTGTTTAATCTTTGTAGTTGAATATTCGGTGCATTTAGGACTTAATCTCTTACTTCTAAGTAAAGCTCAATGGTCGATGAGTGTATTATGTCAATGGGTCGTTTATTTGTTACCGAGTGAATGTATTGTATTACATAGCCGCAAAAAGTATTTATTCAACAGTGTCTTCGATCCTTCTTTCTATTTTTAAACACCGTGCAAATTCATTCTATTCACGTTTTCCTGAGCAGCTCTATGAGCCCTGTTATATTCTGACACCGTAATTTCTTTTTGTTCATTTTTGTCAAAGATGTCAATCACAAAGCGGTTCGTGTAACGGAATGTGCTTGCCGTGTATGTTTCTATTAAATTATGCTGGATGTTGTAAGGGGGCGATCTTGCCACTAAAAAGACTCCTATAAGGCATTACAAAAATCCCACGGCGCGAACGAGAAGGTAGATGAAAATGAAGAAGTCGGGGCATAGTGGTAATTCAGTGGTCAGCTTTAATAGGCTGCATGCATGAGACTAAAAAAACTTAAACATAAAACCGCTGAAGCGAGAGTGGGAGATCGGCAGCGGCCGACCGAGGAGTTCGGATCCGAAACCCGAGGTTCTCGCGTCGGAGCGCGGACGTTGCGAGAAGAGAGCGAGGTAGCGCAAGAGGGGCGAGAGCGAAAGCTCGGAGAGCTCAGTGAGCAGCGGCGATGCAGTGGGCCACTGACCTAAACACTAGATAAATAACAGTACTGACAGTTTGCATAAACTCTGTGTATAAGTGTTCCTCTATCCGAGAAATATAAAAGATGTCGAGTCTTTTCACCAAACATAATTACCGTTCTAGCTGAAGCACATTATTGTGGCAATATCTGACTGTGCAACCTGTCGGGACAGCGCGTCAGTGACTAAGTTTTTTTTCCTAGCTTGTATAAAATTTTTGAAGTTTTCCAGCGTTTAATTTTCGCGTTTGGATAGCGATCTGAGGCTCTTTAAGACCATACAATTGCTAACAACTCTCTTTCGTTCGTTACAAAATTTAGATCCTTGTTCTTTAAAGCTCATGATATCATGGTTCTGGGTTTTCCGTCCTGTTATAAGACTGCGTTGTTAGGGCACGTTTTATGCTTTCTTTACGCTACGCTTTCTTTAATGAAACTAGATTTCTATTTTCTGATTTCCCTATTTGTTCTCTGAGCACATCATCGATGGCTCTCTGTAGTAGTAGTATTATCTGGTGAAAACCAGACTTCAAATACAATGCGGTAAAGTTTTTTGCCCTTCCTTCCTGTCCCTTTATTATCTACAACCCAAACAGGGTTGTTATACGGAGACCAAGATAGTCGGATTATGCCGTCTCGTAACATGGGTTGTGTTTCTGTATTTACACATACCCATCGGGTATGGGTACAATTTTGAATATATTGTATCTTCGTTCTCTGTCCAGAAATTCCAATGATATTAGTATTGTAAGGCAGCGCCTCGTTCCGCTCTATGCAAATACAATAGTTTCCCCACATCGCCTGGAATTTTTTCATAACTTCCTACCTCTATTTCCTCAACTTTTGTAAAATTAACATTTACTTATTTAAAAAATTTAATTTCTTCCGAATTGCTATTAGTTATTAACTGTCTTTTAGGTCAAGTACGACCTAGATTTTTTAGTAAGTCTAGTCAAATTATTCCATCAAATAATTTCATTCAAGTTCGGTAGTAAGAAAAATGTTGTAGTTGTGGTAAAAAGGTACATCATACATTTTTTGTTTATGGTGTTGTGACCATTAATTGATTTAACAGAAAATGGATTATTTAAGAAAATAACGTTTTTTAGTTATTTCATAGGCTTGATATATTTTTTGGAATCCCCTATGTCTATCAAAAGTTTTATTTTTCTCCCTGCAATATCCTAAGTCCTTCCCGATCTTAAGACCGACAGCGGTTATGTTTATCGGAAAGCCGAACACTTGACAGGAGAGCAAGTTCACGATGAGTATGCGTGGAAGCTCTGGATACCCAGAGAATTAGTGCCCGAAATCCTTTCGCGAGCGCATAATAGCCCTTTGTCGTCACACTGTGGCATACACAAAACCATTGAGAGAGTGAGGCGATACTATTTCTGGCCTGTTTTTTTGTTTATGGTGTTGTGACCATTAATTAATTTAACAGAAAATGGATTATTTAAGAAAATAACGTTTTTTAGTTATTTCATAGGCTTGATATATTTTTTGGAATCATTGGGGATAACTGCTCTATGTAATGTTTTTGGGACCTTTCTTCTTCATGACGTAATGCAGCTGAGAGCCTCCGTGTAGCATCTTTTAACCTTTGTTTTGCAGATGGTGATCTGTTGGATTGCCAGTCTCGCCGTGAGCGTCGCTTTGCTAGAACAAGCTGTTCTATTTCAACGTTCGTGTATCTATGATTGTACGATGTTTTTTGCGTTTGTGGAGTTGACATACGAGCTGCTGCGACCAAGACGGATTCAAGAGTGTTTGTGGATAAGTTGATATCAGCTTCGTCATTCAAATGTGGATTCAACTCAATATGCGAACTATGTACAATATGTAAATATGTATTTTTTGTACTTAAGCCAATTGGTTTTATTTGTTGTTAGTCTGAATGGTTTATCTACCGCAACTGGATGTAGATTTAGTTGAAAGAGTACAGGCGAGTGATCAGACGATAGATCTGATAAGGAGTTGGCGCTTATCAGGTTGCGTGGAATGTTTTTTGCGACTGCAAAATCTATCAAGTCTGGCAGTTTTCTGGGATCTGTTGGCCAATATGTAGGTGTCCCAGGTGACACACAGTCTAGCTTGTTGCTTTCTTTTATTATTGCATTGTACAACTGTCTTCCCTTTGGAGTCACAAGTCGGATCCCCAGTGCGTATGCTTGGCATTAAAGTCTCCTGCTACTTGTTCGCTCAGAGAGTTGAAATAGTGATTGGGATGAATTGGGATTCGGATATTGTAAACCGAGAAGGACAGTATACGGCGGCAAGATTTAAAGAACGGTGATCCATCTGTACATCTATAGATGTAGCTTGCATGTAGTTAGTGCCGAAGCTATTGTGGAAGCCTCCGTGTGCTTTCCCGTCTGGGTGATTCGTGTTACAGAAGAAGTAGTCTCGAATTTGGTAGTTGTATTTATTTGTAAGATGAGTTTCTGCGAGTAGCATTAAATCGATATGGTTATTATAAAGGAATTGGGTTAACTCGAGTTTGCGCTGTGAGACGCCGTTGGCGTTCCGCAGTAATATACGGAGTGGAGCCATTGATTACTTAGTCTGTTTTTGAGCAAGCAGCTCAATCAAAACGTTCTGGTTTCGCATAAGATCTTGCATAGTTGTCTGCATGAATGACATGAAATCCATCATACTTTGTTGAAGATTACATATCATTGTTTCAATTTTGTTCGTAGACTGTTCTCCTGGTTGATGAGGGGAAACTGATGATCGTGGCTGGTGGGAGCGGTACTTTTCAGACCCATTTTTAGAGCAGTTGCAAAGCTTTCGGGTTTGTCGGTGAACTCATTGTTAGTTGAAGATTTTACGGCTGTAGGGGGGAAGACATCACGCGTAGATTTCATAGGTGTTATATGTGAGCGAGCAGTGGTCACTTTTTGGTGTGTACGACTTTTCAGATCCTTTTAGACTGGACAACCCCTGTAGTTAGCCGTATGGTTACCTCCACAGTTTCCATACTTTTTGCTGCTGGGATCCTCTTTATTTTTTGGGCATTTGTGGGAGTCATGAAGGTCTCCACAAGCAACGCATGTAACTTCAGCTGGTGTTACTTCCAGTTCAATACCTTTAAGTACTACGTGCTGGCCTTTACTGCTTTTTAATTGGTACGTGTAGAAGTTTTTATTGTTGTCGTTTAAGTACTTCGACAAAATTTTTTAGTTTACTTCCGTATTAGTCTGAACTTTTGTTTCGTGAATATTTCCCTTTGTTACAGGAATTATGTGGAAATTGTCTGGTCCGATTAGATTCAGTATCGAGTTTACGAGGGCATTAGAACTTTTCTCTCGAATGTAAATCGGCGGCGGCTTAGGCTTTTTATAGTCCCCTACGATGTATTCAGGAGGTATATCATCGGATTTATCTACCAAAATAGCAAATCTGTTTGCTTCTATGGGCTTCTCTATTGTAGATTGTTTTGAGGTTCCGCGAGTTATTTTAGCAGAATTACCAAGTCTAGAGTTCTGCGGGCTGAGCTTACGTTTTATTTGTAAATACCGATCCATACCTGTCTGTACGGCCGAACATTGTTTTGAAGAGAGCGCGCTGGTGTAAGGTGCTGCATTATTTGCTTGCACAGCAGATTTCGTTGTTACAGTAGATGGTTTTGCGCGAGCAGTCGATACTATTGTAGTTGTTGTAGAAGTTGCCGTTGCAGTTGCTAGTAACGTCACTGTACTGGTGACCGTGGCTAAGCAGGTTGGCATGAGGGAAGGGTATGGGGTTTTGTCCAACAAGAGCGCTGGAGAGCAAGAGCGCACCCTGCCTAGCGATGTTGGATTGAGTTCATTACTCGGGCTTGGGGTTATTGATCGCGGTTGGTTAGTTTTTGTTGGGTTTGCGGTCGCGTTGTCTTGCATTGACACGATTGAATGGTATGCGTTGTTACATTGCAGAGAGAGCCAACGCTCGTCTTGCTGACGTTGGAGCAACGTATGAGTGTCGAATTCACTCATAACTTAATGTTTTAGATTTTCTTCTTGTTTATTTACACAAAAAGTACGAAGTTCATCGCACTAAGCGTCTTTTCGTCTAGAGCTTGCACTGCTCTTATTTAAATTTTCGTTGACGATAAGAAGACAGGAAGACACGTCTGCACTCGTTCGCAATCGGAAAGAAAAAAAAGATTTATTTTAATTACTTCAAATCGTCCTTATGGGCCACTCTTCCTTTTATTAAGACTGCGGTCCCCAAGTCTGTTTCCACGGTTTCTTCGGTCTATCTACCTCTTATTCGATTTTTGTCTCATACCTGAAAATGTCTGTCGTGTCTGGTTTTGTTTAATCTTTGTAGTTGAATATTCGGTGCATTTAGGACTTAATCTCTTACTTATAAGTAAAGCTCAATGGTCGATGAGTGTATTATGTCAATGGGTCGTTTATTTGTTACCGAGTGAATGTATTGTATTACATAGCCGCAAAAAGTATTTATTCAACAGTGTCTTCGATCCTTCTTTCTATTTTTAAACACCGTGCAAATTCATTCTATTCACGTTTTCCTGAGCAGCTCTATGAGCCCTGTTATATTCTGACACCGTAATTTCTTTTTGTTCATTTTTGTCAAAGATGTCAATCACCAAGCGGTTCGTGTAACGGAATGTGCTTGCCGTGTATGTTTCTATTAATTTATGCTGGATGTTGTAAGGGGGCGATCTTGCCACTAAAAAGACTCCTATAAGGCATTACAAAAATCCCACGGCGCGAACGAGAAGGTAGATGAAAATGAAGAAGTCGGGGCATAGTGGTAATTCAGTGGTCAGCTTTAATAGGCTGCATGCATGAGACTAAAAAAACTTAAACATAAAACCGCTGAAGCGAGAGTGGGAGATCGGCAGCGGCCGACCGAGGAGTTCGGATCCGAAACCCGAGGTTCTCGCGTCGGAGCGCGGACGTTGCGAGAAGAGAGCGAGGTAGCGCAAGAGGGGCGAGAGCGAAAGCTCGGAGAGCTCAGTGAGCAGCGGCGATGCAGTGGGCCACTGACCTAAACACTAGATAAATAACAGTACTGACAGTTTGCATAAACTCTGTGTATAAGTGTTCCTCTATCCGAGAAATATAAAAGATGTCGAGTCTTTTCACCAAACATAATTACCGTTCTAGCTGAAGCACATTATTGTGGCAATATCTGACTGTGCAACCTGTCGGGACAGCGCGTCAGTGACTAAGTTTTTTTTCCTAGCTTGTATAAAATTTTTGAAGTTTTCCAGCGTTTAATTTTCGCGTTTGGATAGCGATCTGAGACGGCGAAAGTTAGTAGTTGGTAGTCATTGAAAATGTTCAAATTTGTTTACGCCGCCTAGGTAGTTCCCGAGGCTCTTTAAGACCATACAATTGCTAACAACTCTCTTTCGTTCGTTACAAAATTTAGATCCTTGTTCTTTAAAGCTCATGATATCATGGTTCTGGGTTTTCCGTCCTGTTATAAGACTGCGTTGTTAGGGCACGTTTTATGCTTTCTTTACGCTACGCTTTCTTTAATGAAACTAGATTTCTATTTTCTGATTTCCCTATTTGTTCTCTGAGCACATCATCGATGGCTCTCTGTAGTAGTAGTAGTATCTGGTGAAAACCAGACTTCAAATACAATGCGGTAAAGTTTTTTGCCCTTCTTAAATTTGCAAGGATAAAAACTACATTTGGGATAGGGTATTTGTCGTCTATCGACTTTAAATTAAGTTTTCTGAAGTCTAGTACTAGTCGTTTTTTTGTGTTCCCCTGCTCATCGGTCCCTTTATTATCTACAACCCAAACAGGGTTGTTATACGGAGACCAAGATAGTCGGATTATGCCGTCTCGTAACATGGGTTGTGTTTCTGTATTTACACATACCCATCGGGTATGGGTACAATTTTGAATATATTGTATCTTCGTTCTCTGTCCAGAAATTCCAATGATATTAGTATTGTAAGGCAGCGCCTCGTTCCGCTCTATGCAAATACAAAAGTTTCCCCACATCGCCTGGAATTTTTTCATAACTTCCTACCTCTATTTCCTCAACTTTTGTAAAATTAACATTTACTTATTTAAAAAATTTAATTTCTTCCGAATTGCTATTAGTTATTAACTGTCTTTTAGGTCAAGTACGACCTAGATTTTTTAGTAAGTCTAGTCAAATTATTCCATCAAATAATTTCATTCAAGTTCGGTAGTAAGAAAAATGTTGTAGTTGTGGTAAAATGGTACATCATACATTTTTTGTTTATGGTGTTGTGACCATTAATTGATTTAACAGAAAATGGATTATTTAAGAAAATAACGTTTTTAGTTATTTCATAGGCTTGATATATTTTTGGAATCCCCTATGTCTATCAAAAGTTTTATTTTTCTCCCTGCAATATCCTAAGTCCTTCCCGATCTTAAGACCGACAGCGGTTATGTTTATCGGAAAGCCGAACACTTGACAGGAGAGCAAGTTCACGATGAGTATGCGTGGAAGCTCTGGATACCCAGAGAATTAGTGCCCGAAATCCTTTCGCGAGCGCATGATAGCCCTTTGTCGTCACACTGTGGCATACACAAAACCATTGAGAGAGTGAGGCGATACTATTTCTGGCCTTTTTTTTTGTTTATGGTGTTGTGACCATTAATTGATTTAACAGAAAATTGATTATTTAAGAAAATAACGTTTTTAGTTATTTCATAGGCTTGATATATTTTTTGGAATCCCCTATGTCTATCAAAAGTTTTATTTTTCTCCCTGCAATATCCTAAGTCCTAAAAAATGTATTTCGTCATATTCTACAAGGTTATCGTCTATGTCTTTTACTTCGTCCTCAGCTACTGTAGGGTATTCGTTTTTGTTTAAGTTGAATGGATCGTTGTTCTGTGTACCTTGCGCTACTATTACTGGGTCTTTAACTTCTCAGTCCCTGGTTATTGTAAGCGTATGGTTGAATATTTTGCTGATTCGTCTGCCACTGATTGCAAAATCACTGAAAATTGCGATACGGATAGTCTCATTTAAATTTTTTGAGTTTTTATTTTATAATTTTTTTTCGATTTTACAAGGCATTTAAAAATGATAAGCCTCGATTTTCGCACGAGAATCCGAGTTATTTGTTGTTGTATTGTTGATTTTGCAGGATAGTGTACACCGACTTTGAAAATAGCAACTTTTCAGGAGAGCCTTTTAAGGTTTTAAACACCCACAAATCAAAAATAAAACGCGCTAACTTATCTAGGTTCAACATGTATATTTACATATATATTTACGATATTTACACCACCTAAACGCTTATGAACGTCTTGTAATTTGTGCTCAAAACTTTTATCTGTTTGAACTGTTTTGATTTTCTTGCACATTTTCAGCGCTTTTGAGCTTTCGGAGTTCGTTGGGTGCCAATTAAGTATGTCTTTTATAAGGATTTATTTAAGAATGAGCTGTTCTGCCTCCATCCAATAAAGTTGCCGCAATGTCCGATGATGCAACGGCCAATGCGATGCCATTATTTTATCGTATTTCAGCGAAAAATAGCGAAATAAATAATGTCTTGCCAGTTCCATCTGGTGCATCTAAAAAGAAGAACCCACCTTGTCCTGTTGAAACTGTGCGCATAATGCGGTCGTTAACAAAGAAGTGTTCCTCACTCATTAGTTTTAAATTATTAGTGTTTTTTGATAGAATGCTCGTTTCCTTGTTTATTTGTCTAGTATTTATAGGCTTAGTGGGATTCCGAAACAGAACTTCAATTAAATAGTAGATTTGGATAACGAACAACAAATCCCAAAACTTTATATTTAAATCAGTCACATGTCTTACAACATTTGTGACAAATTATGTTCATCCACGTCTCTTATTCGGTTTTTGATTTAGTTTCACTTATTAATTGTGTAAAGCACTTCACAAAGCCTTGCTTTTTATATTTATTTGGCTTGTGCAAAAATATAAGATTTTTTTATCGATCTGATTTACCTAAGAGACCCAACTAAATATATATGCTTAATAGTTCTCTCAATGCGCCGCGTGGGCGTTGGAACAGTACTGCTGACTAAGATAAATCAGGTAACCGAAGTGATTTTCTGACAAGCGCACAGTGGGCGATTTGGTCTCCATAGCGGCATTTAATTCAAATTTTTAAATTTAAAAAAGCGTTGATATTTTTTCACAAGTCGATAACAGATGCTTTGATTAGATTTATCGAAGCTTTTTAAAAGCTCTACGGTCAGCTGATCATCAGCTGTGAACGGACAAACACACCATACGATTTTGCAAAGAGCTTTAAAAAATTTTTTTTTTTGCGCGCATTGAATTGAATTTTTTAAAAGTTTGGTTTTTTATAATCTTCAAGGTATGTATTACAAAAAAAATCAATGTTTGTGACGTTTCTATAAATGTGAAGCTTATAAAACGTAGTGGTAATTCCGTGTATTAACAACGAGCCTGGAGTAGCGTACACCTGTTTTTCGTGGAGTCGAACTTTCCGGATTCAATTGGATTCAGTCTAACTCTTTTATTAGCCGAAAGTGTGAATCAGTGGCGTCCAAAATGTGTAATATGAACTGCTATTACCTGCTAGCCTTCAAACTATGGTACTTTTTAGGCACAATGTCAGTAGCAAAAAAGGATATTTTTTTAGTATGGCACTCAGAAGCAATACAAGAAAAAATTGCAGGAAAACTTCCATGGAAGATGCGTTAAATGCCTTATTAGTTTCTTACGACCCTTTGATAACTTCATTGCAATTTCTTCTACAAAAACAATTATTATGGACGATGATGTTAAGAGTTTGCTTCCAATAGAGCATCTGGATATGACTCTCTCTGATTCCGATGATTCCAAATAACATTCTAGCCTTTTTTAGATAAAGTTTATTTTTGAAAAATGTTAATAAAAGTTTAAAAAAATAAAGGTAAAACATTTAAGTCCGCTGGGTATGTTGATCTTGTAGAGAAAGTAGCGGCAAACCAAGCTAGTTTTCCCGATCTTAAGACCGACAGCGGTTCTGTTTATCGGAAAGCCGAACACTTGACAGGAGAGCAAGTTCACGATGAGTATGCGTGGAAGCTCTGGATACCCAGAGAATTAGTGCCCGAAATCCTTTCGCGAGCGCATGATAGCCCTTTGTCGTCACACTGTGGCATACACAAAATAGAGGTGGAGAATAATCGATGTTTGTGGACATCGATGTTTTCGATGTTTTTGGTGAAAAACATCGATGTTTAATCGATGTTTAACAACATTTTTTTTTTGTTATTATATTTTAATTTTATTAATATTTTTGTTTTTGTTAAGGAACAGAAGCTTATCGACGACTGATGGCGTATTAGCATATAAAGTTTTACCTCCCAATACGCCAACGGATCGCACTTTTCCGGTTGGTTCCCTTTCTCTAGATGTTGGCGTAAGAGTATAATGGAATCCGCCCGAAGTGATTGAACTGTTGTCTCCATTTTAGTTTTGAGGAATGAGAACCGTGTAGGTTCCTCTGTTGGTGGTGCTGGCTGCGGTCGTGGAGTTGTTGTCATAACGGAGTTCAGCTCTTCCTGCAAAGCCTTGGCCGCTTCCTCCGAGTTCGATTGGGCAAGGAACCCTTGCTTCTTGAATCGCGGATCGAGAATTGTTGCGATACGAGGAATCGTTCGAGTTTCATATGCAAACAATCTTTCCCTTAGACGAATCTTCATGTAATCTGCGGCAGCGATTCCTTCAATTGTTTTGAAATCGAATCCATTAACTTTGTGGAAAAGTTCACAAATTACAGGAATGATCAACGAAATTGAGACATTGGTGTTCGTCGAAACCGACAAGGTTGCATCCGCGCATGGAGCAAGCAATATCGAAATCTCTTTTAAAACGTCAATTTCTTCGGCAGACAACGGTGAAGGGGCATTGTGAGATACAGCCAATACTACACTAATATATTCGTTTGTCAGAATTACTCGCTTGATCATTTCGTATGCGAAGATGGAAAACATCGATGTTTGGCAAGCCAAACATCGATGTTACCGATGTTTTGAAAACATCGATTACATCGATGTTAACATCGATTTTTCTCCACCTCTAACACAAAACCATTGAGAGAGTGAGGCGATACTATTTCTGGCCTGGTCTTGTGTCGGATATAAAGACTTATATAAATGCTTGTGAAGTGTGTAAAACCACAAAGGCTCCAAATTTCGTACTGCGTACTCCCTTAGGAAAAGCCCCTGAAAGTCAGCAATTTTTCCAACGTCTTTTTATTGATTTTCTTGGACCTTATCCTAGGTCAAGAAGTGGGAACATTGGTATTTTTATCGTTTTATATCATTTTTCCAAGGATGTGTTTCTAAAAGCGGTTCGAAAGATTGATACTAGTGTCGTTATAAAATTCTTGATGGGGAGTTGTTTATGGCGTATGGAGCTCCGGAAACGGTGTTGTCCGGCAACGGTTCGCAATTTCGCTCTCATGCTTTTCAGAAGCTTATGCAACAGTGCGGTGTTACTCACTCACTGACAGCAGTGCAGTCGCCCCAGGCCAACGCGTCTGAGCGCGTTAATCGCTCTGTAATCTCCGCAATTAGGGCTTATTTGCGTCCTGATCAGAAGGACTGGGACGAGTATCTAACTAAGATATGTTGTGCTTTAACATCATCGGTTCATGCTAGTATAGGCACCTCGCCTTACTAAATGGTTTTCGGCCAGCACATGATAACCTCCGGTTCCACTTTCTCGTTGTTAAGGAAATTAAAATTATTAGATGATCGATCCTTAATATTTAATCGGAAAGATTCTTTTGACATTCTTCGTGATAAAGTTTGTCAGCGAATGCAGGAAAAGAACGATGAGAATGAGAAGCGGTATAATCTTCGATCTCGAATCGTGTCCTTTGCCGAAGGGCAAGAAGTATTTCGGCGAAATTTTAAACAAAGTTTTTTTTCAGACAGGCTATAATGCCAAGTTCGGTCCTTCTTTTATGAAAGCGAGAGTTCGGAAGAAGATGGGAAACGCTTATTACGAACTAGAAGACTTACAAGGACGTTTATTAGGCACATATCATGCTAAAGATATTCGACAGTAACGTGACTTCAGTCGTTATTAGTCTAGGGTATCAGCAAGGATGTCCCCTAGTATGATTTTTCGGGGGACTGAAGCAACAAAATTTTTTTTTTAGTTCGGCCCAGAAAGTTTTGAGCTTAGCTTAGTTTCAGACCATAGATATTAGTAAGCCTAGCTTACTTAGTATTTTTTTTGGGACTGCCAACTGATCAGGGCTAGCATTATCAGCTGTACCAGAGGAGCTCTGGTTAATTACCACCATAGTGTGATTACCGGCTGCGATGCATTTCCGCTTGCAGCCTAGGCCAACATTTCCCGGTTTCGCTCTGTTTCTTTTCAATCGAGCAGTCGCGGCGTGCACATGCACTAAAAAAATTAAGTTCCCAGTCCAACAAGTTCGAAACCTTAACTCGGGTACGCGTGCATCTCGCAAGTATTGCGATTCGATAGTGAGAAATTTAAATAAAGACATTCGCCAAAGCTTGAACCTAGTAAGTTTCCCGGCGAATTGGTTTTCTTTCCGTGTCTAACCTCCGGCCGTGTCTCAGGCATCTGAAGTGGGAAAACTTAGAGTCGTCCCGGCCGCGAGAGTGTATCCCGGCCAGCAGCAAGTTGTAATTTGGTTTGGTTGGCGAGATTTCTGCCGGCAACGACCCGGAAAATCCTAAAACCCCCAAAACGTTTCGGGGCACAATCGTAAGGTAGATATGCTCGAGAACTGTGTCTTTTATTAGGTATTCGCTGTAACCGTTCCTCAATCGTCAGGTTGTGCCCAGTTAGCAGTGTGTAAAGTCGACGTGACGAGGAGCATGTAAACCAGGTAGCACCACCGAAAACCCACGCGCATGTACCGAGGAGCACCCCCATAGCCGCATGCGCACATAACCTGGTAGCACCGAAAACCAGCGCCTGTACCGAGGAGCACCCCCATGAACGGCATGTGCACCTAACCTGGCACCAACGAATACACATGCGCACCTAACCTTTTTGAACATGCGCGCATTTACGAGCCGCTACCTATACACATGGACGTGTAATCTTTTGGCGCGCACACATACGCAGCTACACCTGCGTGAAATCTCTTGGCTGCACATACACATCAGCAACAGCCTTACCCCAATACACATAGGCGCAAATTTTTTTTGTATTATCTCTATTAAAGAAGCTCTTTAATTGAGGCAAGTGATTGGGTAATCAACCCAATCACTTGCCTCAATTGTGAGCTTCTTTAACCTGCAACCACAGTGAACCCCATGGGAAAACATCCATGGAAATTTTAAAATATAATGGAGCGGATCTTAATTAGTTTATTATAGATACTACCTAAATTTAAATAATATTTTTCGCGTATGAAGAATCAAAAAAAAAAAAATGTCAAGAAAGTTTCTTTAAAAATCGTTTTCAAAACATCGAGCGTTCTTAAATTTACTTTAACCCTATGGTGCAAAACGCCAAAAGCTTTTTTTCCAGCACACCTGAGTCGGGAGTTGCCGACCTTTATTTTTTGAAAACTAAACATGACTTTTATTTGAATGGCCAATATAATAAAACATGAGACCCGAATCTAATGAAGCATTAAATTAACGAGTGAAGAAAAAATAATTTTTAACAAATATAAAGTAAAAACCTTAAAAAAAAGGGAAATGAACTTGAATTTAATTTTGAATTTAATCCTATTATTTTATTAATTCTAATTAAATTATAACAAACAAATCAAATTAATAGCTCATTCTTAATCAAATAGAAATTTATCTTGAATTTAATTTTTAATTTAATCAAAACAAAAAATATTTTATTAATTCTAATTAAATTAAAACAAACAAATAGCTCACTCTGAAACAAATTGAAATTCCAACCTTATCTTACAAAAACCATAAATGTATATATATTCTTATAAGTAAGATTTTCTACCAATGTCCTTGTTTAAACATTATTACTATTTGTATATTTATTACTTTATTACGAGTTACTATTACTGTACTACTATTAATTATGTTTTCTTTCCCTGAATTTATTATAAAAATGGAAGTTTAAATCCAAAATTTACTGAACTCAGCTGATGTTTTCACAGTCGTGGGGTGCAAAAGGGTGCCGCTCTTGCGACAGGTGATCATAGGCAGGGTGGGCAACATGCGAGCACAATAACATCCGTGTCTTCGCTGCGTTAAGATTTCTCTCTTTCTTTTCTTTCCTTTCTTTTCTTGAACCTTTACATTTTATTTTTTTCGAATTTATTTATATTTCTTCCGGTTTAGTTAACTTATAGGTTTGTCGCAAGCACGCTCAATTCTTTGTCTGTTAATAATAATGTGTAGACAGTGTCAGGGTCTGTATAAAGTAAGAACAACACCCCCAAAGCCGACGAGTTAGTGCCGGACCCTATAGCGTGCCCTGCAAGTACAGATCCCTCGATTCATAACACTTCAGTCGAGCGTTACACGCTACAAGCTATTCCTAAGCTTTTGTAAAATATCATGACTCCTCATTTGCAGCACCTTTGTACATAAATTATTTATCCATGTCAACACGGATTTATTAAACGTAGATCCACAATCACTAACCTTCTGGAGTTTACTACATTTGTGATTATGGGCTTCAATAGTAGTTTTTAAACAGACTTTAGTAAAGCATATAGCTAAGTAAATCACTTACTTCTTGTTCGGAAATCAAACTGGATCTCAAATTACCTAAATGGCAGGTCACAAAGAGTCCCTTTTAAAAATTCTATTTCTAAAATTCTCCGTGTTCCTCTTTACATTCGACGAGGAGGTAAATATTACCAACACCGTATACCAAAACTTAAAGATTACTGGCCATCAAGTAGTAGTGAGTTTACCATACTTGCAGAAATCAAACATGGAAAACCTACGATACATTGGCGAAATGGAAAAGGGACTGGTAAAACGGCCTATAATATCTGGAGTGGCCGCTATCGCTTTCGTGGCCATCTGCTTAACTATTTTCAAGCTCTATGAGAGACGCCTGCGAGTCCGTCGCCAGCATGACCTTTAAGTTATTATTGACGATTTCATAAAGTCCGAGGATATCCTTCATCTAAGCAGGGGAGGAGTTAACACGGTCACCTTGCAACTGAGAAGTTGCCAAGCTGATCAGGCATAGCCGGAATGAGAATAATGCAAGGCCAGCGCCACCTACGTATATTGCACAACGACGGTGCCGATTTCGGTCAGCGCAATCAGCGGGCACTGCGACGCAAACATCGGCTTCCCAACACCATGCACGGTTCGCCAGGTCAGCACTTTCAGAGCATAGGGCTAGCTTTTGTTTTAAGAATTTATATAGTTAGTATTAAGTGGAATTTTGGAAATAAATCGTGACGGTCATAGCCTCGCTAGCCCCAAAGTCTTCTCATTCGCGCAGTACCGTGCGTCTTATATAATTAAGTATTTACTTAATTTATATAGTGAAATTATTGAGTTTGAGTCGAATAAAAGATCAACCCTTTGGGTTAAGATCAACGCCGAACTTTGAATTTATACACAATTAAATGCGGTTCTGTGACTTTATTAAGACTAAATTCTTATGACAAAGATCTTACTTGTGTTGCCCTTTGTTTACATAAATTTGAGAGCGAGACTGCTCGCTTGGGATATTGAGAGAGTGAGAGTGCCACTTAGGGCGCTGCACTTAGTGATTGCATGAATTGTTTATGTTATTGAAGAGCGGCATCGCCAGCTCCGGATTTGGATTGTTTATTGAATATTCTTATTTCTTTGTATGAATATGTGAATATGTCACTGTATAGCTAAAGTCATGTAGTTTTGAGAGTCACTTCGCTTTGTCTTAGCTTATATCTAAAACAAAAGCTCAACATGATAAAGCCAAGCTTCACAGTGGGCTTCACAAGCTAAAAATGGATAATTTTTGTTTGCTATGTTTTTTCGAGCGGCGAAAACGCTTGTTTCTGTCCGCCCAAAAATTCAGTCGTCGGTAGGGTATGCAGGCACCTTCCGCTCGCAGAACAACAACCAAAGCTGATTTGGTTTGAAGTTTTCTTAACCACTAAGCGCAGACACCGACTGCGATGTGCCCTGTTCCTATCTCATTAGATTGATTTATATTAATTGGAATACATACATATATGCAAAACATTTTTCTGCTACCCCTGATTTGAATTAGTAAGCCAAAATCAAATATATGCGGAAATATTAAAAATTATACTATAACATATAATATTCTTATTTTTATCATTACCACAATAGTGAATATGCCATATTGTTAGGGTACCTAGTCTGAAAAGTAGCAAAAGACAAAATATTCTTGCCGCATCGAATTAAAATAAACGCACACATGCATCCCTGTATGAGAATGCATGAACACGCATACATATAAAGACCAATTCAAGCGCAGGCGCAACCTTCTTCAAAATGCGCGTCTCTGCGACTGAACGACCGAACTTGAGTAATGAGCGCACGAGCGTCAAAATGAGAATAAGAATGAGAGCGAAAAAAACCCGAAGGCACACGAAGTGTCCGGGGCCTGCCGCAAACAGCTGTGGGGCCTCCCGCAAAGTTTTTCGAGTGTCCATATTGCTTGTATGAAATGACCAGTCTTTATGTTGTATGTTAGTGCTTTAATCTACCTGATATTTCTTGGTCTCCTCCCAATGACTCACTTGTCGCTATACCTTTATCCGCCAATGATTTTGTAGATGGCCTTTTAGAATTATCGTTACAGCAAGTAAGCTTTATACGAAATTCTTTAAATAGACAATTAGATCTTGTGTTTGTTTCAGACCCGTCCGAGGTCACGGTATGTAGAATTGACTCTCTTGTTGTACCTGAAGACCGATATCATCCAACAATGGAATTGTCAATTTGCCTCCCCTGCTCTGATACCCTCTCTCCGTTAGTGTCTCTAACTAAAATGAGATGTTTTCGTAAATGTGACTATAATAAACTTAACGATATGATTTCTCATTATAATTGGCCAGACTTGTACAATTGTACAGATATTGAAAGTGCCACTGAACTATTCTATATAGTGTTAAACACTTTTTTTAATGAACGCGTTCCTGATAGGTTTCCTTTAAACCTAAACAGGCCTCCCTTTACCAATGCACTTCAAAGACTTAAAAACCTTAAATCAAATACTTATAAAAAGTATAAAAAATCGGGTAAGCCATCAGATTTTTCGAAATATGTAGTGGCTCGATCGGATTTTAATGTTCTCAACAGTCATTGCTATTCTATGTATCTAAATCGATGTAAATTTTAATTTTTAAATGATCCGAAACAGTTTTACAACTTTGTTAATGCCAAGCGTAAGTCATCGGCATTGCCTTCATCGGTACGTCTAAACTCAACGGAGGCATCGACGGATTCCGACATTGCTTTTTTATTTGCTGAGTTTTTCCAAACCACTTATAGTTCGACAGCTTGGTCAAATTCTAACTACCCTAATCCCTTAAATAGGGCAAATTGTATTTTTACCCCTTTAATTACTGAAAACTCTCTCTTAATAGATTTAGCAACAACAACGCCGACTTATTCTCCCGGTCCAGATGGACTTCCTGGATGTGTGCTCAAGTTTTGTGCGTCAACCATTTGTAAACCGATTCTTAAACTTTTTAATTTGTCTATTTCATCATCAGTTTTTTTATACTATCTGGAAGGACTCTTTTATTATTCCACTTCATAAAAAGGGTGCGAAAGCTGATGCCAAGAATTATAGAGGTATTTCCAAATTGTCGGCAATTCCTAAAGCATTTGAACGTACTATCACTTCTCATTTGCAACATTTATGTTCCTCGCTTATATCACCGTGTCAGCATGGTTTTGTTAAGCGAAGACCGACCACCACTAACCTTCTTGAATTGTCATCTATTGTAATAAATGGATTTCAGAAAAAAATGCAGACTGACGTTATATATACAGACTTTAGTAAGGCCTTTGACTTCGTCAACCACTCTCTTCTCTTATTCAAATTAGATCTGCTTGGGTTTCCTGGTAATCTATTAACTTGGATTTCAAGTTACTTGAATGGTAGGACTCAGAGGGTTATATTCAAGAATTCTGTTTCAAAATTGATCTACGTGACATCTGGAGTCCCTCAGGGAAGTCATCTAGGCCCTTTGCTGTTTACTTTGTTTATCAACGATCTTCCCTCTATCATAACACATTCTCGTGTACTAATGTATGCTGATGATGTTAAGCTTTGTTTATCATATAATGATATAGCGTCGGGACTTAACTTACAGTCAGATATTGATTGTTTTCATGAATGGTGTGAGTACAACTGTGACGGTTCGTCGCTTTCGGGTGGCTCAGGGATGGCCAGGGTTTGTCACAAGAATTTGTTTGTGTCAGGCGTGGTTGCTGAAAGAGAGTTCCGACCCAGCCCAGAGTAGAAGTCCTGGGAAATTACTTAGTAATTGATTAAGATTAGGTTTTATTTCAGTAAATATCTTAACATTTGATTAACAACGAGCGAGTTCTCTGATTTGCCGGGGTGCCGCCTTTGCTTCCTTCGTCCACTTAGAATACCTGGTATCGGGGCCGTTCTGCTGTTCGGGAGGACCAGTACGGGATGTGTTGCCTGAAATGAGACTGGGGTGCTTGGGGACCCTGAAGTCAGCCACGAGCGAGAGAGCGCTATTTAGTGCTTGGGGACCCGAAAGTCAGCCGCAAGAGACTTTGTCGCTTGGGGACCCTGAAGTCAGCCACGAGCGAGAGAGCGCTATTTGTCGCTTGGGGACCCTGAAGTCAGCCACAAGAAAGAATGTTTTGCTTGGGGACCCTGAAGTCAGCCGCAAGAGAGAGAAAGTTTGTTGCTTGGGGACCCTGAAGTCAGCCACAAGAGAGAGAGAGTTTGTTGCTTGGGGACCCTGAAGTCAGCCACAAGAGAGAGAGAGTTTGTTGCTTGGGGACCCTGAAGTCAGCCACAAGAGAGAGAGAGTTTGTTGCTTGGGGACCCTGAAGTCAGCCACAAGAGAGAGAGAGATGCTTGGGGACCCTGAAGTCAGCCACAAGAGAGAGAGAGATCGACACTTGGGGACCCTGAAGTCAGCCACAAGAGAGAGAGATACTTGGGGACCCTGAAGTCAGCCACAAGAGAGAGAGAGATGCTTGGGGACCCTGAAGTCAGCCACAAGAGAGAGAGAGATCAGCCGGTGAACCGTGCCGTAAGGAGGTGTGATCCTAAAATCAAACGTCTCCTAGGGATACCTCCAGGAGGAGGGACTACTACTAAGCTAAGGTGCTAACTACTATGTATAAGCGGACTTGGATCGAATGATCTAGTCCACCAAAAAATGACTTCGCTGCTTACCACCACTGGGGAGTTAATCCTGCACCCTTAGACGGTTGGCTGCTAAGTGATCTTCTATGGCCCGTGGTCCGTCTTATATAGGGCTCGGCGAGATCTAGTGTGACCGTCGTCTGTGGGATTTGCCGGGCTAAGTGTGACCATCTCTCTTGGTCTAGTGTGCCCCTACATGCGCGATCGTTGGCGCGCGCGTTCTCGGTTTGAATTTGAGTTAAACGCTCCTTTCATTTAATTTCTCTAGTCTTTCTTTTATTTATAACTTGGTTTTGTGCGCGCAGCGTCACACTCCCCCGTTATGGTTTTTAGTGGTATAGTATCGTGACGTAATTTCCTCTGTTCGATACCACCCGCCAGGTTGCTTCTCCGTCCTTAATAAGCCATCGCTGCTGTCTTCCACTTCTTTTTTTCGCCAGCTTCTCCCGTATCCTGGCTCTTGCCGTCGGTGACACTACCGCTCCTTCTGGTATTGTCCAGTTTTCGTCGCCGCGCTCCTCCTCATGGAGCTCTAGGATATCTCTGTCCGGTGTCTCGGTTGCTCGGCTCTCCTGGGCGGTTCTGGCTACCGTACTTATGGTTTGGCTGTTGCCCTGCCCGGACTGGATGTTCCTGGTTGTTTGCGGTGCCGTAGTCTTCTTCTTCGCCGGTGCCGTCCTCTTCCGTGCGGCTTCCGCCATTGGTATCGGCTCCACCAACTTGGCCCTAGTCTGCGCTGCTGCTTTCTTTGCATGTTTTTCGTGGAATCTCAGCGCTGCCTCCGCGAACTTGTTCATGTTTTCGTGTTCGTTCTGTATTGTATTTGTTCCTCCGTACGGCTTAATGTCTCCAATGTATACCCTATTTATTTTCCGTGTGCTCGGGACTTTTACTGCCACTTTCGTACGCGTCTTCCTTGCTTTTTTCTGCTGCGATCCCTTGTACTTCTCCTTGATCCAGGTGTCCGTGACCTCTATTGCTTTCAACTCGTCCTGTGCTGCTCTGGGTAAGGCGTCTGCTACCTCGTTCCATTTTCCCTTTCTATACTGGACTACGCCTAAGTCCCTGGTATTCGTTTTTGTCTCCGGTTGGTCCACTTTGTCTCCGGCTGCTCTCATCTCTAACTCCAAGCCTCCACACCTCAGCGTGCTGCGCGCTCCGGCTAAAAAGTCCATTCCTAACAGTATTCCTCCTGCCACTTCTGTTAGTATCATGAATGTTACCCTGAACGCTCTTCCTCCAAATTGGATTTCTGCCGCGAATTCTCCTATCGCCTTCTGCGTTACTCCGTTGGCCATTGTTATTTCTGCTCGGGTTCCACACCATTTACCTTGTTGTTTCAGATCTTGATATCTGTTTCTGCTTATAGCGCTTCTTGATGCTCCTGTGTCCACAATTCCTTTCGCTGTCGTGTTTCCGACCCTTATCCGGGCTACTATTTGGAACCCGTCGCAACACAGCTGTTCTCCTGCTGGTGGTTCCTTTATTGCAGCCTGAGCTGCCAGCTTCAACTGCTCAGGTCTCCGGCAGCACTCCTTGGTTTTCGTACCGTTTCTTCCACAGACCCAGCAAAACAGCCTCGGCGGATTGCTGCACGTGCTTCCCACATGTCCGGTTCCTCCGCAGCGCATGCATATCTCCGGTTTTAGTTGCTGCTGTGCAGGTTGGCTTGTCTGTGTCCGGTCATCTGCCTCTATTTCTTCTACTTCCTCCGCTAGTTTAAGGAACTCTGTCAATGAGTTGAATCCTGCCCTCCTAGCGTACAGCTTTATCTTGCTCCTGCTGTTTTTGTATACTCGGTCCAGTTTGGCCTCTTCTGAGAGTTTCGTGAATTGCATCAGTTTTCTTAGTCCCATCGCGTATTCTCTTACGGACTCCGTTTCTCTCTGTTTCATCTGTGCAATCTGAGTCTCCAACTGTTCCTCATACCTCGGCGGCAAAAAGTATTCCAGCAGTTCCGTTCTGAGCTGAGTCCACGTTACGATCCTGCTTGGCGTGGTGTTCCACCAATCACTCGCGATCCCCTCCAGGATGAATGGCATCGTCTGTATCAACTGGTCTTTCTGTATTCCGTATCCTCCTGCCCACTGTTCCATTTGGCTCAGGAACTCCAGTGGGTTTGTAGTTCCTTGGTACCGGATGCCCCATCCACGTACCCGGTCTATGACATCTGTTTCCATTTTTATTTCTGACTTTCCTTCCGTTTCGTCCCCTGGACTTGCTCCTTTGATGTCCATTATCTCCTCCTTTTGCCTGGTTACCACGATCGCCGGGCTTTTTTCTCTCTTATATTTTTCCGACAGTTCTGCGAGTCTTTGTCTGACCGTTTCTGTATGATCCGTTTTCTTTGCGAACGCTGCCAACAAACGTCTTAAATCCTCACTTCTTTCTGCCGTTCCTAATCCGAACTCTTCCGTGTATTTCGTTAGTTCGCTCTTTGGTGCCAGATATACCCAGCTCGACATTACTCCGCTGGTGTCGGTTTATCTCCTGCAACCACTTTAACCTGTTCGGGCGCCACTGTGACGGTTCGTCGCTTTCGGGTGGCTCAGGGATGGCCAGGGTTTGTCACAAGAATTTGTTTGTGTCAGGCGTGGTTGCTGAAAGAGAGTTCCGACCCAGCCCAGAGTAGAAGTCGTGGGAAATTACTTAGTAATTGATTAAGATTAGGTTTTATTTCAGTAAATATCTTAACATTTGATTAACAACGATTTGATCTGATTTGCCGGGGTGCCGCCTTTGCTTCCTTCGTCCACTTAGAATACCTGGTATCGGGGCCGTTCTGCTGTTCGGGAGGACCAGTACGGGATGTGTTGCCTGAAATGAGACTGGGGTGCTTGGGGACCCTGAAGTCAGCCACGAGCGAGAGAGCGCTATTTAGTGCTTGGGGACCCGAAAGTCAGCCGCAAGAGACTTTGTCGCTTGGGGACCCTGAAGTCAGCCACGAGCGAGAGAGCGCTATTTGTCGCTTGGGGACCCTGAAGTCAGCCACAAGAAAGAATGTTTTGCTTGGGGACCCTGAAGTCAGCCGCAAGAGAGAGAAAGTTTGTTGCTTGGGGACCCTGAAGTCAGCCACAAGAGAGAGAGAGTTTGTTGCTTGGGGACCCTGAAGTCAGCCACAAGAGAGAGAGAGTTTGTTGCTTGGGGACCCTGAAGTCAGCCACAAGAGAGAGAGAGTTTGTTGCTTGGGGACCCTGAAGTCAGCCACAAGAGAGAGAGATGCTTGGGGACCCTGAAGTCAGCCACAAGAGAGAGAGATCGACACTTGGGGACCCTGAAGTCAGCCACAAGAGAGAGAGATACTTGGGGACCCTGAAGTCAGCCACAAGAAAGAGAGAGAGAGATGCTTGGGGACCCTGAAGTCAGCCACAAGAGAGAGAGAGATACTTGGGGACCCTGAAGTCAGCCACAAGAGAGAGAGAGATGCTTGGGGACCCTGAAGTCAGCCACAAGAGAGAGAGAGATCAGCCGGTGAACCGTGCCGTAAGGAGGTGTGATCCTAAAATCAAACGTCTCCTAGGGATACCTCCAGGAGGAGGGACTACTACTAAGCTAAGGTGCTAACTACTATGTATAAGCGGACTTGGATCGAATGATCTAGTCCACCAAAAAATGACTTCGCTGCTTACCACCACTGGGGAGTTAATCCTGCACCCTTAGACGGTTGGCTGCTAAGTGATCTTCTATGGCCCGTGGTCCGTCTTATATAGGGCTCGGCGAGATCTAGTGTGACCGTCGTCTGTGGGATTTGCCGGGCTAAGTGTGACCATCTCTCTTGGTCTAGTGTGCCCCTACATGCGCGATCGTTGGCGCGCGCGCGTTCTCGGTTTGAATTTGAGTTAAACGCTCCTTTCATTTAATTTCTCTAGTCTTTCTTTTATTTATAACTTGGTTTTGTGCGCGCAGCGTCACACAACCTTTTAAAGTTGAACTACCTTAAATGCAACGTTATGACTTTTTATAGGGGTACTCCTACATTTATTAGTTATTCTCTTGAAAATAGTTCACTCGACAGTATATATTCGGTTAACGATTTAGGTGTTCTTCTGGACCCTAAACTTAAATTTGACTGCCACATAATGTCCACTGTTAATAAAGCCATGAGTGTTCTTGGCTTTATAAAGCGTTGGTCAAAAGAATTTGATGACCCTTATACGACCAAATTATTATTTACCTCCCTTGTCCGTCCTATTTTGGAATATTGTTCGTCGGTTTGGAGTCCACAATATCAAGTGCACATTGACCGTATTGAGTCGGTACAAAAAAAGTTTCTTCTATTTGCCCTTCGTAGTTTGAACTGGGATCAAAACGTAAGGCTACCTTCCTACCAGAGTAGATTACTGTTGCTTAATTTACCTACACTTGTAAATTTTTGTGCAAAATCTTATAAGAGGTGATATTGATTCTGCAGAACTTGTAAACCGCCTAACTTTCAATGTTCCTGTTAGCCTAACACGAAATTATATCCCTCTAAATTTGCCACGATGTTCATCAAATTTTTGTCTGCACGAGCCCTTTCGCGTTCTATGTAATACTTATAACAACCTTTATAAACTAATTTGCATTTCCACTTCTATCCCGTTATTAAAAACTAATATTTTAACTCATTTGCTTTTCTCTTAATTGTGCCTTTTATTTTCACTTGTGTCTTGTCTCTATTTAATTTATGTATTTTCCTCGCGAACTCGCATTTTTTGCCCAAATTGATAATAGGGCCCGCGCGTAACAAGCACGTGCTTGGTGTCGTTGGGCCACTTGTTTGTACTGCTCGTAGTGCATCAACGTCCATCAGAATACAAAAAGAAAGAAAAGATTGTTTTTACGCTTTATAAAAACAAACCTTTTTTAAAACACAAAATGAGGGAAGTAGTTACATTCCTATTTCGGACAGCGGACAGCGACCTGTTCAAAACATAGTCGCATGTATTCCAGCCTATGAAAAGGGAATATAATACTTCAGGAAAATGATAAATAGAAGATTGCCACTAATTATTTCTGGATATGGCACTACTTTCAAGTGATGCCAGTATTTTCCGAACAGTTAAATTAATGTCTATCTTTAATTTACAGAGTATAGTTAGTTCAACGACCTGGTATTTTAAGCTGGGACAGAAGACCTAAGTTGATTTTTAGATTTTCTGTTCTCCTCAGACTAATAGACACCTCATAATCTCTGCTAAAATGATGAAAATTCTTTAGTTAGTTTATAATTCCGCACAGTTTTGATAACTTAGATTCACTTAGCATGTTTTTCAAAAAATTAATAAAATAAAAAAGAATTTTTAAGAAAAATAGGAAATAAAGTTTTAAAGAAATTGAATTTATTTACCAGTGAGTCTTAATGAATAAAATTTACTCAGTAAGGTCCCTTCACGTTAAGCGCCACTTTGTCTTATTATTAATAATAAATTATATCTGTAGCGTGTAACGTTCGACTGAAGTTTTATGAATCGAGGGATCTGTACTTGGGGGGCACGCTATAGGGTCCGGAACTAACTCGTCGGCTTTGGGGGTGTTGTTCTTGCTTTATACAGACCCTGACACTGTCTACACATTTTTATTAACAGACAAAGAATTGAGCGTGCTTGCCACAAAACTATATGTTAACTAAACCGGAAGAAATATAAATAAATTCGAAAAAAATAAAATGTAAGGGTTCAAGAAAAGAAAGGAAAGAAAAGAAAGAGAGAAATCTTAACGCAGCGAAGACACGGATGTTATTGTGCTCGCATGTTGCCCACCCTGCCTATGATCACCTGCCGCAAGAGCATGGCTCTGGTGACCCCTTTGAAACGACTGTGAAAACATCAGCTGAGTTCAGTAAATTTTGGATTTAAACTTCCATTTTTATAATAAATTCAGGGAAATAAAACATAATTAATAGTAGTTCAGTAATAGTAACTCGTAATAAAGTAATAGATATACAAATAGTAATAATGTTTAAACAAGGACATTGGTAGATAATCTTAATTATAAGAATATATATGTATGGTTTTTGTAAGATAAGGTTAGAATTTCAATTTGTTTCAGAGTGAGCTATTTGTTTGTTTTAATTTAATTAGAATTAATAAAATATTTTTTTTGATTAAATTAAAAATTAAATTCAAGTTAAATTTCTATTTGATTCAGGATGAGCTATTAATTTGATTTGTTTGTTATAATTTAATTAGAATTAATAAAATATTAAGATTAAATTCAAAATTAAATTCAAGTGTATTTCCCTTTTTTTTAAGGTTTTTCTTTTTAAGTACTTAATATTTGTTTAAAAGTATTTTTTCTTCACTCGTTAATTTAATGCTTCATTAGATTCGGGTCTCATGTTTTATTATATTGGCCATTCAAATAAAAGTCATGTTTAGTTTTCAAAAAATAAAGGTGGATATATGAAATAAACAATTAATTTTCAAACTCACGGCAACTCCCGACTCAGGTGTGCTGGAAAAAAAGCTTATAGCGTTAAAAATAGGGTTACAAAATTTAAGAACGCTCGATGTTTTGAAAACGATATTTAAAGAAACTTTATATTTTAAAATGTCCATGGATGTTTTCCCATGGGGTTCACTGTGGTTGCAGGTTAAAGAAGCTCACAATTGAGGCAAGTGATTGGGTTGATTGCCAGAGATAATACAACAAAAATTTGCGCCTATGTGTATTGGGGTAAGGCTGTTGCTGATGTGTATGTGCAGCCAAGAGATCTCACGCAGGTGTAGCTGCGTATGTGTGCGCGCCAAAAGATTCCATGTGTATAGGTAGCGGCTCGTAAATGCGGGCATGTGCAAAAAGGTTAGGTGCGCATGTGTATTCGTTGGTGCCAGGTTAGGTGCACATGCCGTTCATGGGGGTGCTCCTCGGTACAGGCGCTGGTTTTCGGTGCTACCAGGTTATGTGCGCATGCGGCTATGGGGGTGCTCCTCGGTACATGCGCGTGGGTTTTCGGTGGTGCTACCTGGTTTACATGCTCCTCGTCACGTCGACTTTACACACTGCTAACTGGGCACAACCTGACGATTGAGGAACGGTTACAGCGAATACCTAATAAAAGACACAGTTCTCGAGCATATCTACCTTACGATTGTGCCCCGAAACGTTTTGGGGGTTTTAGGATTTTCCGGGTCGTTGCCGGCAGAAATCTCGCCAACCAAACCAAATTACAACTTGCTGCTGGCCGGGACGACTCTAAGTTTTCCCACTTCAGCTGCCTGAGACACGGCCGGAGGTTAGACACGGAAAGAAAACCAGTTCGCCGGGAAACTTAGTAGGTTCAAGCTTTGGCGGATGTCTTTATTTAAATTTCTCACTATCGAATCGCAATACTTGCGAGATGCACGCGTACCCGAGTTAAGGTTTCGAACTTGTTGGACTGGGAACTGCTCGATTGAAAAGAAACAGAGCGGAACCGGGAAATGTTGGCCTAGGCTGCCAGCGGAAATGCATCGCAGCCGGTAATCACGCTATGGTGGTAATTAGGCTTTCCAGAGCTCCTCTGGTACAGCTGATCATGCCAGCCCTGATCAGTTGGCAGTCCCAAAAAAAATACTAAGTACGCTTGGCTTACTAATATCTATGGTCTGAAACTAAGCTAACCTCAAACAAAAACCTAAAGAATATTTTTCTATTATTGGGCAAATAAATCGGCTACTGCCTGATCTGTGGTTCCCGTCATGTTTTCGAACGACAGCGAGGAAGGATAAGAATTAGATTTACGCTTGGTGTAAACGAAGTTATAAAACTGTTTCGGGTCGTGAGGGAACTGGACCTTACAACGGCTTAAGTAGCTATTATAACACTGAGCATTAAGTGGTGCTACTCTGGACAGAAACACACTATTAGAATTTGATACAAAACACAAATCATGTTGGCGACCTAGTGAATTTCGAACATGGTTGACTTGAGATAGGGATACGTTAAGCAGGCCATCAAGAAAATCATGCTGTGCTATAGGTAGTAAGACATTCGATCCATCGTCAGTGGACCAAGTAACTTAAAGTATATTAAAATCACCTAAAACTGCCAACTGATCCCTAACGGAAAGCTTATTTGCAACAGTCTTAATAAGGTGATTTAAATAAAAAGGAAGTTCATACCACGGCGGAATATATGAGCAAGTTATGTTTATAGAGTTACCAGGAAGCGATAACTTTACACAAACAAATTCAATGGTATTGAGTTCTTAAAAAAATAACTCCTCTGACGATAAGTTTAAATCAACTCTAATTAAGACTTCACCTCCCCGTCTAGAGGGACTGTCATACCTATATATTGTGTACTTACCTGGAAAAACTAAAGATCTCCGGCTTTAACCAGGTATCTGTGAACACGATTATAAGAGATGCAAAGGAAAGGCTGTCAGCTTAGTGAGCTTGCTACGCAAGACTCTTGAATTCTGTTAGGAAAGAAGAAGGTTAAAAGTTAGTTTTTTGAAGATGGAACATTGGTTTGGCCTCGAATAGGAAGTTTTACTCCCACGGGCCCCATCTTTTTATACCCGTTACTCGTAGAGTAAAAGGGTATATTGTATTCGTGCAAAAGTATGTAACCGGTAGAAGGAAGCGTTTCCGACCCTATAAAGTATATATATTTTTGTTCAGGATCACTAGCCGAGTCGATCTAGCCATGTCCGTCTGTCCGTCTGTCCGTCTGTCTGTCTGTCTGTCCGTCTGTCCGTCTGTCTGTCCGTATGAACGCTGAGATCTCGGAAACTATAAAAGCTAGAAGATTGGCATTTTGCATGCAGATTCTAGGAGTTCCTACGCAGCGCAAGTTTGTTTCAAAAAGGTGCCACCCCCCCTTTAACGCCCACAATCGCTTATATACGATTTTAAAAATTTAAATATTTCGGAAAAGTAAAAATGCAGTTTTATTGTGTTTATCAATACCTATCGAAATGTAGAAGAAATTTTTCAAATCGGACCATTCGTTAAAAAGTTATGCGTGATCAAAGTTTCTATCTCCATCTCCCTCGCACTCCCTTTAACTGAGTAACGGGTATCTGATAGTCGGGGCACCCGACTATAGCGTTCTCTCTTGTTTATCTTATCTTCGAACTCTTTTACAACCATATTATCCGGCCAAAACTCAAAAGTCATATGGCTTCAAAGCTCGTTTGGGACATTTATCTTGAAATATGAAATGTCTCTAGCATACAAAAATTAAGCTTTTCCACCTGTACACTGTAACTATCGGCTTTATTTTTGCCTTGTATATAAGACAATACATCAGAAGATGTTTGATCAGGGGAAAGCCGCGAAACGAAAATTTGTTTCCCTGGTTACATGCAATGTGTTACGGATTGTTTGGATACCGTATCTTTTTTAGCTGCTGATCCTAGCAACATTTGAGGGTTTGCTACAGTCAGCTGCTGATACGCCGGTTGCGGGGTGTTCCCCTTTTGCTGCTTACCACCAGCGGCCTTTTTGCGCTTAAGAGACTCTTCTAATAGCTTACGACTATTAAACTGCCAATCCAGCGCAGAGAGGAGATCATCAGCTCGGCGAAAACTATCTCTAACAACTCCGAAACAGCTAATCAGCCCTATCAGGCCGCCTTTAGTTTGGCGCATGAACGATTTGATCTTGTTCGCAACCTGAATACAAGCATCACAACAGATTTGCAAATTGGGCCGCTTCGAAAGGTCTTCACTTGTCTGGCCAGTGTACACCATGTTTTCACACAGCAAGCAAGTCATATTAGATTGCATTTTTTGCAGAATCAGACCAAATTATTGTTACTCATTCTACCTTTTTGAACCACTGTACCCTGAAAACTATATTGAAATTAATAAGCGATCAGCATAGCTCGTAAATAACTGTTGACCGTTTTTCTTCCTGCGCTCTCGTTGCGAGCACAACCGAAAAAGTTCATACTCTCTCGCTCTCGCTCTGAGCAATAGACTCTTGCTGTCTTCATTTATGTTTTCTGTTGAGCGCTTTTCGTTGAGATCTTTGTATATCGCTCTTTCAATGAGCAGTGCGTAAAGAGCGGAATGAGAAACGGTCGCAAAATGAGAGTCAGCAAAAGACCGATTGACCGAAAAACTCAATGCAAACGGTCTTCACATTTACTTTCGTTGTGAAAAAGAAATAATATATGTAATTTGTTTAATACAGAATTTTAAATTTATTTTCAAATATTTTTGTTATAAAGTTCCATTTTGATTTCATATTTCTTATACATATTTTAAAAGCAAAAAAAAAGTTTCAGAAAATGTTTTTTATTTCACAACTTGACACACTCGATTCCCGTTCACAATTGATATATTTCGTCTGCAGAAAAATAACGATTTTCTTGCCTATGCGTGTGAAACCAATACATACGCAAAAGACCTTTTGCTTCACTCAACACGACAAAACGGTCTTTGAACAACCAGAACAAAACAGTATAGAAATAAAAGGTTTCGCTCTGAGCGCGAGCGAGCTCATTCAAGAACCCATAAATCGGTTGCTCTCTGAGTCTTTTCGTAAAGAGTCAGGAGAAGACACTTATTTGAAGACAACGAGTAACGGTCGACAGTTATTTGCGAGCTCTGGCGATCAGTTATAAGTACCGTAAGAGCGCAGAAGCTGCACGCCTAGAATTTTCAAATCAAAGAGAGCGAGAGAGCGGGAGCGTTATTTAGTTAAAAGCAACACTAACAAGAAAGGAAAGCTAACTTCGGGCGGAGCCGAAGTTGATATACCCTTGCAGAATACTCTGTAAATTATATTCTCCAAAATTATTCATATGATGCATTCTTAGTACTCATAAAAAATCCCAACTTCCTAACTTTAAAAACACCAAAGTTATGGCATTTCCAATTGTTCAGTTATATGGCAGCTATAAGATATAGTCGGCCGATCCTTATGAAATTTTATTGGTCGGATTGATTGGCCAAATATAAAACCCATAGAAAATCCCAACTTTCTAACTTTACAAACACCAAAGTTATGGCATTTCCGATCAATCAGTTATATGGCAGCTATAAGATATAGTCGGCCGATCCTTATGAAATTTAGTAGGTCGGGTTGATTGGCCAAATATAAGACCCATAGAAAATCCCAACTTCCTAACTTTACAAACACGAAAGTTATGGCATTTCCGATCAATCAGTTATATGGCGGCTATAGGATATAGTCGTCCGATCCTTATGAAATTCGGTAGGTCAGATTAATTGGCCAAAAATAAAACTCATAGAAAATCCCAACTTCCTAACTTTAAAAACACCAACGTTATGGCTTTTCCGATCGTTCAGTTATATGGCAGCTATATGCTATAGTCGCCCGATCCGGCTCGTTCCGACTTATATACTACCTGCAATAGAAAGACAACTTTTGGGAAAGTTTTAAGCAGATAGCTTTAAAACTGAGGGACTAGTTTGCGTAGAAACGGACGGACGGACAGACGGGCAGACGGACGGACAGACGGACAGACGGACATGGCTAGATCGACTCTCCTGGTGATGCTGATCAAGAATATATATACTTTATAGGGTCGGAAATGTCTCCTTCACTGCGTTGCAAACTTTTGACTGAAATTATAATACCCTCTGCAAGGGTATAAAAACTGCATAACGACTTACGACGGGTAACGCACAAAAGAAAAACAGCGGGGTAACAAGAGCCGAAAATACAGAAGAGAAATACAAAATTAAAACAATTTTGTTGGCTTTTAGTTTGTGACAATGTTATGATAGTTGTTCACTCTCGAAGCGAACGGAATTTAAATGTATATTTAAATAACTGAAAAGATCATCGATTTAGCGTCGCTTGTGAACAGTTGTGTTTACTTTTGTGCTCTGAGTTTTTGTCTTTTTTCAGTAATTTTGAGCGAGTGTTTTGTGTTTATTTATTTACAAAGGTTATCCTAATATTTGTGTTAGTAATTTTAAATAGATCTCCCAGTAAACGGGGATGTGTTTATAGTTATTTTAACATTTCTATTAAATTTGTTTAATCTCGTAGCTTTGATAGTGTAATTTACGCTCTCTAAATTTGCTAGAACTCTTTTACTCCATCTTAATCTCTCCCGCTCTATTTTATAACTGTAATTTACTCTCTATGAACCTGCTTAACTTCTGGTAGACTTTTTCGGTGCTCTTTCTCTAACTCTCTCTCTCTCTCTCTCTCTTGCTTGCTTTACATTGTATTCGTTTATGCTTAAAGTTGTTAGTGTCGCACAAGCCACGCTCAGTCGATAGAAGATTTATTCTCTCGTGCTCTCTTACATTTGATTTAATTCGTGATATCGCGCTCTTATTTTTTCTTATTTTGTTCGTGTTTTGTGCCCTTGTGGTTTTTAGATTTGATCCCACTGCCAAATTTACTTTAAGGTATTTTTATACCCTTGCAGAGGGTATTATAATTTTGGTCAGAAGTTTGTAACGCAGTGAAGGAGACGTTTCCGACTCTATAAAGTATATATATTCTTGATCAGGATCAATAGGGGAGTCGATATAGCCATGTCCGTCTGTCCGTCTGTTTCAATACCGTTTGCGAGCTCAGTTTAAAAGCTAGCGATCTGAAACTTTCACACTCGTCCTAAAACATGAGTACGCAGATCAAGTTTGAAAATCGCCCTGATCGGACGTCTATATCCTATAGCTCCCATAGGAGATCGGATATATTTTGCAAGAATTGGTGATATATCGCGCAGTGTTAGAGCTATTGACATGAATCTTTCCAAATCGTATTTTTTTATGCATACCTTTATCAGGGTAAAAGCGCGTGCCGATCGGACGTCTATATCCTATAGCTCCCATAGGAACAATCGGGTATATCTAGCAAGAATTGATGATGTTTCGCGCAGTGTAAAAGCTATTGACATGAATCTTTCCAAATCGTATTTTTTTATGCATTCCTTCATCAAGGTAAAAGCGCGTGCTGCTCGGACGTCTATATCCTACAGCTCCTATAGCTCCCATAGGAACAATAGGGTGAAATCGGTCAAAATTTGATGTTTTTTAGAATATTTCGCGCAGTGTATAAGCTATTGACATAAATTGCGGCTAAGTCTGCAAGGGTATTAAAACTTCGGATTGCCGAAGTTAGCTTCCGTCCTCGTTTATATTTTATTTCAATTGCTTTAAACTTATAATGGCTCTTGTCTGTTCTAAAAAAATTGTACTTGGTGGGTTCAACTAAACCCCCGTTTATTTTTTGCAGGCTCTGCGATTTGATGATGCACGTTAAATGGCAGAGTTTAAGATTTTATTGATCTTAATTCTGGTCTCATGTGTTCATGTGGGTCCTGCAAGGAAATGGTAGTTGAGATGAGCGGCTTTATGAAGACAGCCTATTGAATATCTCAGGAGCTTTTAAGGGGCTATCCGGGTCTTGACACTTCAAAAAATTCATTTTTTTCAAACTTTTTTATATAATAGTACAAAGTGTCAGGAATGTTATCCGAAAATTTCAAGTCGATTGAAGCAAAACTGTAGGAATGGGAGAAATTTAAAGCCCAGCGTACGAATGAGTCACAACAGGCAATTCGGGCTCTGGCGTCGAGCAGATGCGGCACTTTAAATGCGTTTTTCTCAAAACCACTTTTTTGAAGTCGGTAGTCACGTTTTCCCAAAAACTATTGCACCGATCGACTTCTGCTTTTGCACACTTCTTTTAGACATATTTTTCTTGTCCTTAACGGAGGGATTTCTTTTATTTTAAATTACAACTGATTTTATAAGCCAAAATATGACCAAAATTTACGTAAAAATTACACTTTTTATGAAAAACGATATAAAAAATTCAATTTTTAATTTTAAAAAAAAATGGTTCGTAGAGGACAAGCCAGACACATACACTATCAGAATAACTTTGGTTTTTTGATTTCAGATAAAAATTGACGGAGATATTTTGCCTACCACAAGGACACAATTTTTTAAGTGGTCAAGTTCAAGCCTGCCTCAAGGGCTTAATTTTTAAAATTGTTGGTTCAAATTTTTACACAATGTTGGTCAAACCTTAAACATTAATGTACAATAAATGAAATTTGTGAAATTGTGTAAGATCTTTTACAAAAATGTGAATTTTTTTTCGTGCTTCAAGACCCGGATAACCCCTTAAACAACTCAATGAGGGGTTCAATTCCGTTTGTGCCCAGTTTAATAATAAAAAATTATTAACCGAGTCGCCTAAAGCCTAGTATCCAGATCGACGAAAACCGTACGCCAGTCATGAGAGAGAGCGAGAGGCAAACAGCTGGCGTTCACTTTTCGTCGGGCCTTTTTTTCACGTCGGTCTCCTGATCGACGAAAAAATACCAAAAATTCCATAGCGTTGCCAGTCTGCGGAAATTAACTTTGGGTGAACCCTAGCGAAAAGATTAAAAAATTTAATCTTTTGGCGTGCGCTTCTCACTGAACATTATAAGAAATGGAGGGAAAAACTCACAAAAGTCGATTGCAGGTGTTTACATGTGAGGACAAAATAACATTAATACTATCTGGGGTGCCTCTTGTCAGAGCAAAATGTTTTTTAGGTCCAGAATGTACGAATAAACACAATAAAAGTGCAGCTATGAACTTTAAATTAGCAAATAATTATCAGTAAATTAAAAAAAACAACTGTTAAATTTAAATTGTATAGTTTTTTAATATCTTTGTACAGCGGCAGACTTGTCTTGCCAAGGTATTTGGTAATATCATTTAAAGGCTCTTTCCCGCAAATACGATATTTGAATTTTAACTGCTTGTCAACAAACCCAGCTGATTGACAGTACGACCGTAGCACGCTTAAATCTGATGAACTCTCAAAATGTTGGTCACACTGGAAAGATTAAAGTTTTTACGCTAGCGTAATCATTTGTCGATCTGGATACTAGGCTTAAACGTAAAAAGCCAGTTTAACCGCCGTAAATATGATTGTGGAATCCACCCCAAATCCGAACTTGGTAGCAGCAGTTTCTGTTGACACAGGGATAAATGAACCAACTGTGCCTATGGATACAGCTAGTTCGGGTGGAACCTCTGTTTCCAGAATAAAATCTACAATACTGGCTAAGTCAAAGAATTCGTTGCCGACCGTACCTACAGGTACAGTAGGCACCGCTCCTGGTTCTCAGCCCAATGTAGTTCAGACTGCTGCTGGGGGGCGTAAGAAACTTTCAGTTGTTCCACAAAGGAAGCAATTATTTGTTTCTAGATTCACCCCAGATACTACATCTGAGGATGTTTTGGAATTTATACGTGAAAAATTCTCATCCGAGGATATTGCAGTTGAACAATTTCGATTTTCTTACGCTCGTAGGATATCGTCTTTTAAAATATTTGCTCCGCCTGATGTGTTTAATGTGCTACTTTCTGAAAGTTTTTGGCTTAATGATAATTTAGTAATTAAAGAATTTGTTCCAAATAAACCGAGAACAAATAACAGGCCTTCCACTGTGCGAAAAAACTAAAAAGTTTATTCTTGGCGTATCAAAATGTTAGGGGACTAAATATGAAGCTACACAAGCTTTTTGCCGACTCCTCTGCATTCACCGAAGATATTTTGGCTTTTACGGAAACTTGGCTAAAACCAGAGATATCTGACTCTGAAGTTCTGTCAAATAACTTTAATACTTATAGGACCGATCGCTCCTCACGTAGGGGGGGCGGTGTACTGATTGCCGTTACCTCTAGCCTAACATCCGAAAGAATTCTCACTCATATCCCAAACGAAATTGAATTTGTAAGTGTGAAAGTTTCCTTGGCATCTTTATCTATTTTTGTTACATGTTCGTATATTCCACCTGGCTCTGATCTAGTAATTTATGAGCACCATCTGTCCGCAATAAAATCCGTACTATCCCTTCTTTCTAACAGAGACCTTTTGATTGTTTTGGGTGACTTTAATCACTAACCATACAACATATAGACTGGTCATTTCATACAAGCAATATGGACACTCGAAAAACTTTGCGGGAGGCCCCACAGCTGTTTGCGGCAGGCCCCGGACACTTCGTGTGCCTTCGGGTTTTTTTCGCTCTCATTCTTATTATCATTTTGACGCTCGTGCGCTCATTACTCAAGTTCGGTCGTTCAGTCGCAGAGACGCGCATTTTGAAGAAGGTTGCGCCTGCGCTTGAATTGGTCTTTATATGTATGCGTGTTCATGCATTCTCATACAGGGATGCATGTGTGCGTTTATTTCAATTCGATGCGGCAAGAATATTTTGTCTTTTGCTACTTTTCAGACTAGGTACCCTAACAATATGGCGTATACACTATTGTGTTAATGATAAAAATAAGAATATTATATGTTATAGTATAATTTTTAATATTTCCGCATATATTTCATTTTGGCTTACTAATTCAAATCAGGGGTAGCAGAAAAATGTTTTGCATATATGTATGTATTCCAATTAATATAAATCAATCTAATAAAATAGGAACAGGGCACATCGCAGTCGGTGTCTGCGCTTAGTGGTTGAGAAAACTTCAAACCAAATCAGCTTTGGTTGTTGTTCTGCGAGCGGAAGGTGCCTGCATACCTTACCGACGAATGAATTTTAGGGCGGACAGAAACAAGAACGGCTGTTTGGCTTTTGTTTTGTTTACATTTTTTAGGACACTTGTTTTGAATATTTTGTTTAATGAGCTTTGGTTGATTTTTTTTTTTTGATTCGCAGGGTAATTTTTATATTTTTATGTACAAATGTATGTTTATTCTTGAAAGTCCCCGCTCGGATTAGTTACCGATAAATATACATACATATATACGTATAAGAATTGTATAATTTTAGTATTGGAAAATAACAAATTATTTAATCACTAAAAAGGACAGAAAAAATATTCGAAGTGATTTTCTGAAATTTGTATTTCAATTTTAAATCAAGAAGTAAGTTTTTAATGATTTTTAATATATATTCAAATTTAAATCGAAAACTAAAACAATATAAAAGTTAATTTATCCAATTTTTGGTAGGATAGCATTATAAAATGGATAATTTTCGTATGCTATGTTTTTTTCGAGCGGCGAAAACGCTTGTTTCTATCCGCCCTAAAATTCAGTCGTCAGTAGGGTATGCACAAAGACCAATATAATCTCTAAGATGCGTAACGCCCATACATTGGTTTTGCAATATGCAGCTCGTTTTTTGGTGGCGACGAAAATTCCGCTCTCTCCGCTCTCAAAAAGTTTAGAGCGTAAAAATCGAAAAATAGAATTGCACGAATGCGTATGTGTGCGTATTTGTTCGAGAAGACGATTTTCGACCAGAAATCATTTCTGGACTAAGAAACTAATTGTGTGTCAAAAGAACTTCTATGATTGAATATTATTGAAAATATTTCAATAAAGTTTAATATATTTAAATATACTATGATTGTTAAACAAAAACAAAGCGAAGTATATTTAAATTGAATATATTTAAAGGATATTTAATTAAATATATTAAATATATAAATGTATTATAATATAAAAATACCACATATTTTTAAGTCCATATATTTTTAAAAGACAATAAATATCAAAATATTCATCCGGATCAATCGCAAAATTTCTGAGGCCCCTAAAAATCGTTCACACGTCGGTCGCTGAATACCCTAACGACAATTATTCCAATGTGAAGTCATGTATGTAGTAAATTATGTATCTTTATATACGTAAATATATTTGGTCATTACTAAAAAATATTCTACATTTGAATAATTATCATATAAAGGCAATACAAAATAAGTATTTATAATAATGTTACAATTTTAAAATAAAGAGTGTATTTTGACAGCGCGCTGCAGCGAATTTCTACGCTTGTGAATAATACATGTGCACACATACAGTCGTCGGCTGTCACAGTATGCGTGCAAGAGAGCGGCTGGCTCTAGAGCGCTCTCTCGCTGGCTTTTGGGCAAGAGAGCGAAAAGCCAGTTGAAAAGCCAGCACAAAAAATTTGTGTGCAAAAAAATCGTATGGCGTTACGCATCTTAGAGATTATATTGGTCTTTGGTATGCAGGCACCTTCCGCTCGCAGAACAACAACCAAAGCTGATTTGGTTTGAAGTTGTCTCAACCACTAAGCGCAGACACCGACTGCGAAGTGCCCTGTTCCTATCTCATTAGATTGATTTATATTAATTGGAATACATACATATATGCAAAACATTTTTCTGCTACCCCTGATTTGAATTAGTAAGCCAAAATAAAATATATGCGGAAATATCAAAAATTATACTATAACATATAATATTCTTATTTTTATCATTAACCCAATAGTAAATACGCCCATATTGTTAGGGTACCAAGTCTGAAACGTAGCAAAAGACAAAATATTCTTGCCGCATCGAATTGAAATAAACGCACACATGCATCCCTGTATGAGAATGCATGAACACGCATACATATAAAGACCAATTCAAGCGCAGGCGCAACCATGATACAATAACATAAGGTAGTCTCGTCGGCTGTCTAAACGTTCGGGTTTTGGTCAGTGCGTGTTCGTCTTTCGAAGGGAAAGGTTGTCTGCGGACGAATTTTTTAGGAAATTAACCCTTGAGCAACATGACATTTTGCAATGTGTGCCGCAAACACGTCGATGGCGTAAAGGCACCGAAATGTTTGGCAAAAAGAGCGCTGTGGGAGGAATCGCTGTGATACTTTTAAAATAACAAAGAGTGTAAACGAAACTTTAATAATCGCAGCCGAAAATGTTAGTATAAGTTTTGATGTCTAAATTTATACTAACATTTTCGGCTGCGATTATTAAAGTTTCGTTTACATTCTTTGTTATTTTAAGATTAGAATATATTTTAGAATTAAGAATCATAACAAAAGACTCAGTATTCAGAGACAAAAACAACGCCTAATTTCAAATTCAAAATTATTAAAAATTAAATTATAAAAAAAATTAAACTCCTTTTTATTATGAAAGGCAAAAAAAAACCCTCTGAACCATCTAAGGGTTAATCCACACATTCTATTGTCGCTCTGCTCGCACTTACTAAACAGTTCCCATCTCACTCGCACTCATTGTTATAATAGTAGGGTACCAAAATTTTGCCGACGAGACTACCTTATGTTATTGTATCATGGGCGCAACCTTCTTCAAAATGCGAGTCTCTGCGACTGAACGACCGAACTCGAGTAATGAGCGCACGAGCGTCAAAATGAGAATAAGAATGAGAGCGAAAAAAACCCGAAGGCACACGAAGTGTCCGGGGCCTGCCGCAAACAGCTGTGGGGCCTCCCGCAAAGTTTTTTGAGTGTCCATATTGCTTGTATGAAATGACCAGTCTAAATGTTGTATGGTTAGTGCCTAAACGCAAAAAATCCAGTTTAACTGCCGTTAATACGATTTTGGAATCCACCCCAAATCCAAGCTTGGTAGCAGCAGTTTCTGTTGACACAGGGGTAATAAACCAACTGTGCCTATGGATACAGCTAGTACGGGTGGAGTTCCTGTTTCCGGAATAAAATCTTCAGTACTGGCTAAATCAAAGAATTCGTTGCCGACCGTACCTATAGGTACAGTAGGCACCGTTCCTGGTTCTCAGCCTAGTGAGGTTCAGACTGCTGCTGGGGGGCGTAAGAAACTTTAAGTTGTTTCACAAAGGAAGCAATTATTTGTTTCTAGATTCACCACAGATACCACATCTGAGTATGTTTTGGAATTTATACGTGAAAAATTTCCGACCGAAGATATTGCAGTTGAACAATTTCGATGTTGAAAATATTAGTATATGCACCACTGTATATCTTGTCCTTCTTTGGTTTCTTGCACGAAAGTAACGGTGCGTTCTTTTGTGTCTCTTCTTTAAGTTATTGTTCTGCCTGCGTGCAGCATTTTTTCGTTTTTAGTCTCTAATAAATCGTGAAACCGAATAGGTTATGGGCCCAGCAAGCTAAACTAACTTGCGTGTAATAATCGAAGAGATTAGATATTTAGAGATTCGGTGGTGGTTCAATAAAATGAACAAAATGAGTTCACAATACTCAATAGAAAAACTGGATAATGAAAATTATAGTTCATGGGCAGTGCAGATGAAAAGTTTGCTAATACACTCGGAACTTTGGTCAGTTGTGTGCGGTCGTGAAATTAAAAACGAAAGTGGAACTGTAGAACAACAGACAAACTTTGATGTAAAAGATGAAAAGACCCTCGCGAGTATTTTCTTGGGTATTAAGCCATCGCAGATTAACTATGTTAAACACTGCAAATCATCAATGGAAGCTTGGAAAAAGCTGGCTAGTGTTCACATGCCTTCTGGACCGGCCCGTAGAATACAGTTATTCAAACAGTTGCTGTACATGAAGATGTCAGAGTCAGACAGTATCACAGTGCATTTGAGTAATTTTAGTGACGTGATTGAAAAACTACAAGAAATTGATCAAATAGTGCCAGATGTAATGCTTGTAATAATTCTGTTGTCAAGTCTATGTGATTTGTACGAAAATTTCGTAGTCGCTATTGAAACGCGTGATTCTTTGCCTTCCTTGAGTTCTCTGAAAATAAAATTACTGGAAGAGGGAGAACGACGAAAAGTGAGTGACAAAACGGCCGATGTGACGGAACAGAAGATGTACGCGTCGCGCGCCGAAAAAGGAAGAGACAAGTATAAGAAAGACATGAGAAATGTGGAATGCTGGAACTGCGGTCGTCATGGACATGTTTCGGCAAAGTGCAACTCAAAAGAGAAACCCGCAAGATCGGAAAAAGACAACAATAAAGAAAAGAAACGCGAAGAGAACAAAAAGTCTTACACTGTTTTCGCTGCAGCAGCAGATCAAGTAGGACTAACGGAAAATATTTGGTGCGTGGACAGTGGGGCAACAGCCCATTTATGTGCAAACAAATCATTATTTGTTTCAATCCGTGAGCATAAAGAAAAAATAATGCTAGTTGGAGAAAATTACATTGAAGCTGAAGGCATTGGAACAGTGAAACTATATTGGCAAGAAAACATTATCGAATTGGTTGATGTGTTGTTCGTAAGAAATCTTCAGTGTAACTTTAGTTTAAATTTAGTAAATTATCTCGGCACCAGTTTTGAAAATTATCTAGATCGGATTGCAAGTCTAAATGGCAGGAAATGTCCTTATACTGCAGGCACAACTTAACATCATCTGCGTACAAAAGTACGCGAGAATAACTTATAATTGAGGGAAGATCATTAATAAATAATGTAAAAAGTAACGGACCCAGATGGCTCCCTTGTGGGACACCGGAGGTAACACGGAGAATTTCAGAAATTGAATTTTTAAAAAGGACCCTTTGTGACCTGCCATTCAGATAACTTGAAATCCATTTAAGCAGATCAACTGGAAAACCTAAAAGGTCAAGTTTTTGAATGATGAAGTAAGTGATTTACAGAGTCAAATGCTTTACTAAAGTCAGTGTAAATGACGTCTGTTTGAAAACTACTATTGAAGCCTTTTATCACAAATGAAGTGAGCTCTAGAAGGTTTGTGATTGTGGATCTACGTTTAATAAATCCGTGTTGACATGGAGAAATGATTGATCTGCAAAGGTGCTGCAAATGAGGAGTAATAATTTTTTCAAAAAGCTTAGGAATAGCTGACAACTTAGAAATACCTCTGTAGTTACCGGCTTCTAACTTGTTGTTACTTGAAAAGAGGAATAACAAATGATTCCTTCCAAATATTTGGGAATTGGGAGGTTTCTAGAGATAAGGTAAACAACTTGTGAATAGGTTTGCACAGGGCCTTAGCGCAATACCTAAGCACGCACCCAGGAATACCATCGGGCCCTGGCGAATAAACAGGCTTAATACGAAGAAGATCCAAAAGAAGGGAGCTTTCTGTTAAAGTGGAACAGAATATGAGGTTTGACTTGGATATGGTGTAAGAATAAGGCTGTGATGAATAATCTAAAGTAGAGTAAGTCGTTTGAAAAAATTGGGCAAATAAATCGGCTATTGCCTGATCTGTGGTTGCCGTCATGTTTTCGAACGACAGCGAGGAAGGAAAAGAATTAGATTTATGCTTGGTGTTAACAAAATTATAAAACTGTTTCGCGGCCTAAGAGAACTGGACCTTACAACAATTTAAGTAACTGTTATAACACTGAGCATTAAGCACGGTAAATCTTGACCGAGCACTTAAATATCTAGTAAAAACAGATTGAGAACCGGTATTTTTATATTTCCTAAAAAGTCTGGACTTTACATTTCTTAAGTGTGTCAACTCTTTGCTAAACCAAGGTGATTTATTGGAAGTTGACGGATAGTACCACGGAACACAGGAATTAAAAAATGAGTTTATTGCAGTGTAAAAAACATTAACTGCATCGGACATATTAATGCATAGGTAAAGATCAGACCAATTAAAGCCAGAAATAAAATTATTTAGCCTCAGAAAGTCTGCCTTGCGAAAACAATGTATTCGTTTGGATTTTTCTGATTTTTCTTCTATAACTCTACCCGTATCAAATGAAAGTTCGAATGTTGGGTGATATGGATCTTCAGGTTGCGTGAGTGGTGCTACTCTGGACAGAAACACACCTTCAGGATTTGATACAAAACACAAATCAAGTAGGCGACCTAATGAATTTCGAACATGGTTTACTTGAGATAGAGATATATCAAGCAGGCCATCAATAAAATCATGCTGTGCTATAGGTAGTAAGACATTCGATCCATCCTCAGTGGACCAAGTAACTCCAGGTATATTAAAATCACCTAGAACTATCAAATGATCCCTATCGGAAAGCTTATTTGCAACGGACTTAATAACGGATAGGTGATTTAAATAATCAGGAAGTTCAGACAACGGCGGAATATATGAGCAAGTTATGAATATAAATTTACCAGGAAGCGATAACTTTGCACAAATAAATTCAATGGTATTGAATTCATCAAAAAAAAACTCCTCAGACGGGAGGTTTGAATGAACTCCAATTAAGACTCCACCTCCCCGTCTAGAGGGGCGGTCATACCTATATATTGTGTACTTACCTGGAAAAACTTCGGAGCTAAAGATCTCCGGCTTTAACCAGGTTTCTGTGAACACAATAATATAAGATGCAAAGGAAAGGCTATCGGAATACAATTTAGTAAGTTTGCTACGCAAACCTCTTGCATTCTGATAGGAAAGAAGGAGGTTAGAAGTTAGTTTTTTGAAATTGGTACACTGGTTTGGCCTCGACTAGGAAGTTTTACTCCCACGGGCCCCTTCTTCTTTATCTTAGCCTGAACTCTTTTACAACCATATTATCCGGCCAAAAGTCGCCCGAGCATATGGCTTCAAAAAGCTCGTTAGGGACAGTTATCTTGAAAGATGAAATGTCTCTAGCATATGAAAACTTAAACTTTTTCACCTTTACACTATTACAATCGGCTTTAGTTTTGTCTTGTATATAAGACAATACATCAGAAGATGTTTGATCAGGGGAAAGCCGAGAAACGAAAATTTGTTTCTTGAGTGGAACCACTGAAAGGGATTTTGGTGGAGCAGACATTGCCTCTGCCAAACCAACTTGAGCCGGTTGTCCGGACTCAGTAGTCCCTTGTGGTGGTGATGCTACATTCTGAGAGATAGGTGGATCCACTAATTGTGAAACCACTACGGACAAATCGGAATTCTTAGAAGTCCCTGGTTGCATGCATTCTGTAACGGATTGTTCGGATACCGAATCTTTTTAGCTGCCGATCTTAGCAACATTTGAGGGTTTGCTGAAATCGGCTGCTGATCCGCCGGAATGCTCTGTTGTTCTTTTGATTTCGGTTGCGGGGTTTTCCCCTTTTGCTCCTTACCACCAGCGGCCTTTTTGCGCTTAGGGGACTCTTCTAATAGCTACGACTATTAAACTGCGAGTCCAGCGCAGAGGAGATCATCAGCTCGGCGAAAACTATCTCTAGCAACACCGAAACAGCTAATCAGCCCCATCAGGCCGCCTTTAGTTTGGCGCATGAACGATTTCATCTCGTTCGCAACCTCCACACAAGCGTCACAACAAAACTGCAAATTGGGCCCCTTTGAAAGGTCATCACTTGTCCGGCCAGTAAAACCGGCGCACTTGGTGTGCACCATATTTTCACACAGCCTGACATACAAAGGGCTCTTAAGGCGACAAGACAACTCAAAATTAGGTTCTGAGTTGGCATTACATTCCCACATCACTTGGACCACTCGCAGGTGAATAAATAATAAATTTGAATTATTTATTTGCAAATCCTGCCACTAGTGCGTTCACTTTGCCGACTTTACCATATGAGCCTCAGCTTCAACATGAGCCAATTGAGTTTCGCCCAAACGAAATCGTTAACATCATCAAAAATCAGCTGAATCCGAAAAAATCCCCGGGCTGCGACCACATATGATCCCAAAATGGTCATTGAGCTCCCATATTGCGCCGTTTGCACTATCACCCAGATTTTAATGCCATCGCAAGACTTGGCCACTTTCCAGTGAGATGGAAGTCGATTATAATAATGATAGCAAAGCCGGGAAAAGACCACACAATCCCCACGTCGTAAAGACCCATAAGCCTACTTTCATGCTTATCTAAACTCTTTGAATAATGCGTATTGACTCGGATAAACACATACCTAAGAATCCAGGAAGGAATTCCGTCACATCAATTTGGGTTTCGTGAAATGAAGGGAACAATTGAGCAGGTCAACCGGATAACATCAGAAATTCGGAACGCGTTCGAAAAACGAGAGTACTGTACTACCATACTTTTAGATGTCTCTCAAGCTTTTAGAGTCTTACCTCTACGACAGAAAATTTGCTGTGAAATGCAACACTGCTATAACTGACGATTTCATTATTGGAGCTGGAGTTCCTCAAGGTAGCGTGCTTGGGCCAACATTATATGTCCTCTACACAGCAGACATCCCAGCCAGCACACGACTAACAACATCTACGTTTGCTGATGATACAGCTATTCTCAGCCGCTCAAAATGCCCGAAGCAAGCAACTGCGCAGCTTCAGATTGGCGAATTAAAGTGAACAAACAAAAATGCAAGCATGTTACGTTCACCCTGAACAGGCAAAACTGCCCGCCGCTCATGTTAAACCATACTCTACTCCCACAAGCAAACGAAGTAACATATCCAGGAATACACCTCGACAGAAGGCTCACATGGCGCCGGCACATTGAAGCCAAAAGAGCACACCTAAAGCTAAAAGCCAGTAGCCTTCATTGGCTTAGCAACGCTAGATCTCTCCTTATCCTTGAATATAAAGTCCTGCTGCATAACTCGGTACTAAAACCTATATGGATGTACGGCTCTCAGTTATGGGGAAATGCCAGCAATAGCAATATTGACATAGTCCAGCGAGCTCAGTCGAAGATCTTGAGAACAATCACCGGGGCAACGTGGTACTTTCGCAACGAAAACATACATAGTGACTTAAACATTCTACCAGTCAAAGAAGTGACCGCAGAACAGATGGAAAGTACTTACCAAGCTATCGTTGCACTCTTACCACCTGGCGATAAGTCTTCCAAGGTTGATCAACCAATCACGCTTTCGTCGCAATGACTTACCCACCCAGCGACCGACTTGAAGGACGCGCAACCAGAATGCAGTCTTATTATACTGTTAGTTACATTTTCATGTTAAGATTCGTAAACTTATTGTTAGTCTCAAAATTAAATAAAAACAAAGTTAAAAAAAAAAAAATTTATTTAATAAATAACAAATAAACGATAATACTTTAACCAGCATCAAAGATTTATTTTCTGGCCGAAGTGGAGCTTTGACAGCACGCGAGAGCCGTCCCTAAAAAGCCCTCTCAAGTATGGATCACAGAAAAAAGATCGTTAGGAAAACTGGGATGACCTGGCTAATCTCTTATTCTGGATCTTTCTGGGTTATGATAGGGTCTGGAATGAAAACCCATAAGCATGACCTCCCTTCTGACCACCAATAACTTACAATAGCGATGCGGAAGATCCCCTCATTCTCCTACTTAAATCACCCCCCCCGCGAAGTGCAGATCCCTTCGTGCCCTACTAACCCCCGCGGCGAGTCGGAAGATCCTCTCACGCATCCCCCTCTAATACCCTACCGCGAAGTGGCAGATCCCTTCGTGTCCTACTAACCCCCGCGGCGAGACGGAAGATCATCTCACGCATCCTCTCCTCATATCCTACCGCGAAGTGGCAGATCCCTTCGTATCCTATTAACCCCCGCGGCGAGACGGAAGATCCTCTCACGCATCCTCTCCTCATATCCTACCGCGAAGTGGCAGATCCCTTCGTATTCTATTAACTCCGACGGTGAGACGGAAGATCCTCTCACTGGCCCCATTAATCCCACATCTTAGCGGAAAGGCAGATCCTTCCGACTAATCAAACTCGCTTTCAGCCGGTCAACCACGATAGAATCCAGCTGCGGCCCCGCCCGAAGGTCCAGCCCGTGGGATTCTTGACCCCTCGAATCGCATACTTCGGCCAACCGGCTGCGGCCTCGCCCGAAGGTCCAGCCCGTGGGATTCTTGGCCCCTCGAACCACGTATTTCGGCCAACCACGATAGAATCCGGCTGCGGCCTCGCCCGAAGGTCCAGCCCGTGGAATTTTCCGTCCCGGAAGGACTTGGTGTCCTGATGTAATCGTACCCTCGAAGGTCCTGGAACACTTCGGGATAATTGATCAAAAATCGTCGTTCGCCACGCGAACATTACTCTCTAGCCCTATGTCTCAGTGACTTTACAAATTTCTTGTAAAAGGACCTCTGGATCCGACTGAGAGTTGTATCCTGGCCAGAGAGCATCCTTACAATTCTTATAAATAATATCAATTTTCTCAAAGTTTTCTCAAAGAAAATAACTCCATTATATTACGATATTTTTCAAAAGGAGGGAGATGTAGTATGCACACATATGAAATATATATATCGACCACCCACTGTACCAAGAGTACTAAGAGGGCAAGCACTGTAACACTTTGTCGCAGTGTTTATACAATTCAGGATCTCGGTCATCAACCTAAGTGCCCGAAATACAAACCGCTCGCTGTGCCTTGGCTCACATGCTGAAAGTGCATGTGTCAGCATAAGTGCAACACGAGCGGACCTCATGTATGTGCATATACCTCCGCGCTCCAGACTAAGTGAGCATGTATATATATATTAAGAATATATAAGCCGTCTCTCCGCTGCCGCTGTTGGCAGCGCCGCTACGACCTTTTTAGCTCCTAAGTAAATTAAACTGGGCAAGAAACTCTTTTGAGCTCAGAGCGGCAACAACGGCTGCTCTGCTCCAAATATGAATTAAATAAAATTCATAAATAAAGAATATAAAATAAAACCAAAGCGGACTCTTATTATTTGGAAAAGCAATATAATCTATACATCTATTTGGAAAAGCTTATATAATCTATTACAGAACTGTACTCCGTTGTCGGTTATCACTATCTTCGGAGCCCCGAACCGTTCTCTAAACGCTTTCTGTAGGGTGTCCGCTGTTGCTGTTCGGAGTGGCACAATTTCCGTCCATTTGGAAAATCGATCAATTAAGACAAGTATCATCTGGTTTCCGTGCTTCGATCTCAGCAATGGCCCATGGTTCCTCTGGTATCTGAGTGAGCATTTTTACAGCAGCCTGAAGCTGATTGGGCTTGTATTTCGGGCACATTTTACACGTACATGCGTACATGGGTCCTGGCGTCTCTGTGCATTCCTGGCCAGTAGTACCGGGCTGCCAGACGTGCTATTGTTCTTCTACGTCCAACATGCCCAGCGGATGGGGACTCATGATTTTCTTGAAGTACAGTTTGTCTTAGGCCTTGTGGAAAGCACAGTTTCCAAGCTACGACATCTTCATTGCCCGCTCTGTGAGGAATGTGCCTATAGAGTGACTCGCCTTTTATTACATAGTCTGGATATTTCTGTGGTTGACCTCTTATTTTCTCGCATGTGCCCCTGATCCAGCTGCAGCCATTGGTTGATTCTGTCGATGTGTCTATCATGCCTCTAAGAGTGTCTGGTAGTGATTGTCGTGATAGGGCGTCTGCCACCACATTCAGATGTCCCTTCCCGTATGCTATCTCGAAGTCGTACTGCTGCAACTCCAGGGCCCATCTTGCTACCCTTCCAGAAGGGCTTTCTATGCTGTTTAACCACTTTAAAGCCATGTGATCTGTTATGACCTTAAATGGTAGCCTTCTAAGTAAGGTCTCAGCTTTCTGATTGCCCACACGATTGCCAAGCATTCTTTTTCTGTTGTAGAGTAATTTTTATCCGCGCCGTTTAGGGTCCGGCTTGAGTATGATATTACTTTTTCACCGTCCTCTGTTTCTTGTGTCAGGATCGCACCTAAACCATATTCACTGGCGTCCGTCTGCAAGATGAATCTCTTCTCGAAATCCGGGCATGCCAGCACAGGATCAACCACTAATCGTGCCTTTACTTCTTAGAAAGCCTGCTGGTGTTCCGGCGTCCATATCCACTTGTGCCTTTGCGTAGTAGATCATTGAGTGGTTTTACAATACGCGCAAAATCTGGCAAAAATCGTCGGTACCATGAAGCTACGCCTAGGCATTGTCGTGGTTCGCGTACCGTCGACGGTGGCTCTAGTTCGGCAATGGCCGCTACTTTCTCGGGATCTGTGCCTATCCCTTCGCTAGTAACGCGGTGTCCCAGGTAAAGCAGCTCTTGCTTGAAGAATTTGCATTTATCGGCGTTTATTCTTAAATTTTCTTCCTTGAGGCGACTAAACACTTCCTTTAGATTCTCCACGTGTTATTTCAGCGTGCGTCCGATCACAATAATGTCATCATGATATGCAAACGCGTATGGTGACATCTCCGGGCCAATTACATGATCGAGAGCCCATTGGAACGTGGCCAATGCTGAGTGTAGTCCGAAAGGAATTACTTTCCATTGGAACAAGCTATTGCCGGGTACTGTAAACGCCGTGAATTGCCTACTATTTATCTCCAGAGGGATTTGCCAATATCGGTCTTTCAAGTCTAGACTGCTTATGCATTTTGCCTCTCTGAGTTGGTGCAGTATATAATTGTTTCCAAACTCCACCGTGACCTCGAGCTGTGAGCTTATTCTGCTGCATCTGCCAACCTAACTTACCGTCTTGTCCTTGTGATCCTTCCTTTGTCAGCCAGTGTTTCCGCAAGCTCCTCGTGTCAATTGTGGCTTTGTACGCGACACCTCTAATTTCAACGGTCGCGGACAACTGCTGGTCTTCCTCGATCAGTTTGGCAGTTAGTTTGGAGAGGAGGCACTTTGCGACCCCTGTGCGCCTCTCTGCGACTGGGATCGCTGCCCATTTCCCGCTTTGTGGCAGCACTCTATGCTCCTGACGCCAACCTTGCCCCACACCCAGCAGAATAGTAATCTTTGGTTTCTGCATCCTCGTACCCAGTGTTCGTGCCCTCCACAACGGCGACATGCCTCCTGTGGGTTCATTATGTGGGTTTGTGCATTGGTGGCTCTTGGCGTTGTGTGGCGTGTCATCTGAGTGGGGTTTGGTGGCCTCCATAAGGTGTTCATTGGCTGTTTTTGTTGTGTTACATTGGCCGGTGTCCACTGGCCAAAAGACGGTGTTTGGTTTACCGTGCTGTCTTCACATCTCCTGCATGTAGTTTGTGGTGGTGCTGCCGTTTTGTTTCGTGAATTGTCCAGATCATCCACCTTGTATGTTCTCAATAAAATCCTCAGTTCTGGTGTGCAGTTGTCCTTGATTATCTCTAGGGTTTTTTTTGGCGAGTACCTGAGTGGCCTCATCAACGTCTGCATGTCCACCATGTAGTCTTTGAACGGTTCCCTGAAGCCTTTTTACGCTGTTTTACCTTTCCTGCTACCTTCGAGAAGAAACCTCACGGCAGAAAGTGTTTATTGTTTGTTCTCCAGTGTTTATTGTTTGAAATAAAGTGCTTTGCCTTGCAATAACTCTGGCATTGCACGTGGGATCATATTCAGGTTCAGACCGTACGTGTTTGCGGACCACTCCACCTGTTCTAAGAATTCCAGTGGCTTCTCTGTGCCATCGAATTTCAACGACCATTCTCTCACTTGCTTTGCGACCTTGGCGGAATCTGGTGTGCTAGGTCTTTGCTGCCTGATTTTCTCTCTTGGCTTGTGTTTCGACTCCTGCCAGCTTCCTTTATGCTATCCTTTCCAAGACTTGCTATGAGCTCCTCGGCGTCAGGATTCAGCAATTTGATTGTTGGGCCTGGCTTATTGTCGTACTTCTCATCAAGCTCAGCCCAGATCTCTGCTACTCCTGGGTCATTCTGTTTCCTTGTTAGGTACTTTGAGAGGGCTTTCCTCATGTCATCCGTCCTACCTTCCAAAGTGATGCCTAACTTAGCTGCTATTTTTGCAAAATCCTCTTTCTAGAGGAGATATGTCAATCCTTTCCCATTTCTGTTTAGATGCTGATTCTCACCGACTGGACAATCACGTTTTGGGCGCCAGATGTAACGAACTGATTTTTACGGTCTGCTCGCTACCAGTATCGTGCGGCTAGCTCAGAAGATGTGTGTTGTTCGTCCCACCAGATTTATATAAGCGTGACCGCCCGATTGTCTAGTGAGAACGCACAGAATGTTAGGATGTATTTGCTATAATTTTTATTCGCCGACTTGGCCCTCGGCCCGGGACTAATGGTAGCAAGCTATTATCTCAACGCCTTCTCCGATGAGTTGTGGTTGCTCCACCGTCGCTCTCCCCTGCCTCGTTTCTTGCTGGTCCGGAACGCCTCCGTTGTCTTTAGCCTCGGGGCTGTGAGGGTCTAGGAATGCGTTACCGTCCCCCGACTAGGGTAAACAGGCACTGGGCTCTTAAAGCATACGCCTTTCGCAGCCACAGCCTCCTGTCTCTGGATCTCTCCCGGCCGGTCACACCAGACGCCTACACAGTTTCTACCTGACGGTTCAGGCATACGCCGGAAGGCCGCCAATGCAGTCCCTGTGGCAGGACGCTGGGTTCAAGACGAACGCTTCCGCCCTCGCTTCTTAGCCGTAGACTGAATACGTTTGAGTGTGGCTTACTTGCCGCTGGGCCTGCGCTGACTGCTCGTCGTTTCTTGTGCCCTCGATGTCCTTGCTCTGCTCACGGCGCGATATCCTGGCTCCGTTGTCTGCGTGCTCTTGCAGGACTAGGTGCAGCGGGTCTTTCTAGGACTCTGGCGTTGAACTACTGTGAACTCGACGCATACGCCTCTCGAGACACCCGTGGTTCGGACGCGCGTCCTTCTTGGCTAGTCGCACCAGGGCCTGCACAATTTTCGCCTGACGGTTCAGGCGTACGCCGGAATTCGTCGAGGCAATTGTTTTTGCCCGGCAGCTGGTTCTAGACAACTTCCCTTCCGAGCCCACAGTTCTTTGTCGAAGGACTCTTTTGTTCAATTCTGCCGAACTCGCTGAGCAATACGCCAAGCTCAAATCGCGACAAGAATTGGAACAAGGCGCCAGGACTTAGCCGCGTGTTGCCTTAAGGACCTCAGCTACCTGTTTCTCAGCTCGGAGACTTCAACTCTAAGTCCCGAAAGTCTTGATGTAGCGATCTTGTTCCTTGTTGACTCGGCCCGGCTCTGCTTCCTCCTGATGTTTAACTTGACTTGTGTTGTTCACTGATTTGCTGCTTGTCTACTGATCTTGACGGATTGACTCCTTGTGATCGACTGATCTAGCTTCCTGCGCTCGGCCTGCTTATATAGGCCGGCGTATCTCGTTAATTCTCGGCTTCTCCTTTTTCGTCTTTGCGCACTATACTAGGGCCCAAAGTCCGCCGTCTTCTACCGTTATTCCTTCTCTCCAAACTCTCTCTGGAGAGCTGTATTCTCCAAACTCTCTTCTCGTTCTCTCCAAACTCTCTCCAGCTGTATTCTCCAAACTCTCTTCTCGTTCTCTCCAAACTCTTTCCAGCTTTATTCTCCAAACTCTCTTTTCCCACAGTGCCGTTACTACGCGCATTCACAGCGTATCCAGCAACTGAAAAACTTCTGTATTCTAGATCTTCACTTTTATTTGTGCGGAGTTATTTAACTCCTCACAAGCTTCATTGTTTTCAGAGTGTAAGCATAGAAATCGAAATTTTGTCGTTTTGCAATAACTGCAAGTGTATATAAACTTCGTCTTGCCGAAGTTTCCTTTCTTTGTATTTGTTCTTTGTGTTAAAGAAAACATATGAGTGGTAAAGAGATAGAAGAATTGTTAAGCCAAAAAGAGCGGAAAATTTGCAACAAAATAAGAACACGTTAGACATGGCAACGACCAACGATTAAAGCGCACTCGCCCAGCAAGAAAAAAGTTTTGAACACAAATTACAAAACGTTCTCAGGGGCTCTTAGGTGGTGTAAATATCGGTACACCAGAAGTAAAAACATAGAAGGATGCCAAAATCAGAATAGGTATTACATGTAATGGTACCAAGGGAGTTCCAAACACTACCAAGCTTTAGGAATACTTATAAATAAAATAAAAAGTTCGGCCGATATGGTTCTTTCGTTGTTCGACCCACATCTTTTTTAGGATTTAGGATATCGCAGGGAGAAAAATTAAACTTTTAATAGACATAGGGGCTTCCAAAAAATATACCAAGCCTATTTGTATGCCTTTATTACTAAAAACAATGAAGCTATGTCGATTTGGTGCTGCATTTAGCCATCGTTTCTATGGTAGCTATATGATATTGATGTCCGATTTTAATTTAATTAAATCCGTAATTCCATAATATTTAAATATAACCAAATCTCAAAGAACAAAAAAAAATTAAAAACAACAAAGTAATAATTTTTTTAAATTTTTTTTTCCGATTGTTATAACTAAAAACAATGAAGCTATGTCGATTTGGTGCTGCATTTAGTCATCGTTTCTATGGTAGCTATATGATATTGATGTCCGATTTTAATTTAATTAAATACGTAATTCCATAATATTTAAATATTACCAAATCTCAAAGAACAAAAAAAAATTAAAAACAACAAAGTAATAATTTTTTAAAATTTTTTTTTCCGATTGTTCCTATGGGAGCTATATGATATACTGGCCCGATCTGGCTCTTTCCGACTTACATACTACCTGCAATAGAAAGACAACTTTTGGGAAAGTTTCAAGCAGATAGCTTTAAAACTGAGGGACTAGTTTGCGTAGAAACGGACAGATGGACAGATGGTCGGAAATGTCTCCTTCACTGCGTAGCAAACTTTTGACTGAAATTATAATACCCTCTGCAAGAGTATAACGAGGACGGAAACTAACTTCGGCAAATTTTAATATCCTTGCAGACATATAAAAATAGAAAAAAGAGACATTTTCACAGCGTTTAACAATTATTCCTATGGAAGCTATAAGATATAGACTTCCGATCAGCAAGAGCTTTTACCCTGATCAAGGTATGCGTAAAAAAGTAAGACTAGAAAAATTGATGTCAATAGCTTATACGCTTCCTATGGAAGCTATAGAATATAGACGTCTGATCGCTACTCGCATGTACCCTGATCAAGGTATGCATAAAAAATGAGATTTGTAAAGATTTATGTCAATAGCTTATATACTGCTCAAAATATCCTGAAAAGTATACAATTTTAAGCCATTTGGTCCTATTGTTTCTATGGGCGCTATAGGATATAGACGTCCGATCGGTACGTGCTTTTACCCTGGTTAAGGTATGCAAAAAAAATAAGATTTGGAGAGATGCATGTCAAAAGCTTTTACACAGCGCGAAATATCTTCCGTTTTTGCAAGTTATATCCGATTGTTCCTATGGGAGCTATAGGATATAGACATCCGATCGGGGCGTTTTTAATCTGCGTACACATGTTTTAGGACGACTGTAAAAGTTTCAGATCGCTAGCTTTTAAACTGATCTCGCCAACGGTAATGAAACAGACGGTCAGACGGACGGACAGACGGACATGGCTATATCGACTCCCCTATTGATCCTGATCCAGAATATATATTCTTTATGGGGTCGGAAACGTCTCCTTCACTGCGTTTCAAACTTCTGACCAAAATTGTAATACCCTCTGCAAGGGTATAAAAAAGCGGAACTGCTTCAGATAGAACGGTCATTATGTTTGGTGAAAAGACTCGACATCTTTTATATTTATCGGATAGAGAAACACTTACACAGAGAGTTTGCGATGTGGTCAAGAAAGACGTATACATCATACATTTATTGAAACATTCCCGGGAATTACATCCCGTTATACGAACCGCTTCGTGACTGACATCTTAGGCAAAAATGAACAAAAAGAAATTACGATGTCAGAAAAAAACAGCGCTCATAGAGCTGCTCAGGAAAACGTGAAATTCCCTCATACACAGGCGAAATATTACATATTGACATATTTTCGACCGACAAAAATTATATTTTCTTACTTGCGAAAGAACCATTGCAACCATGCAAACCGTGTGCAAATGTCTAATGCACCGCCACTTCATAGTACATCGAACGGAAAAGTGGAAAGATTCCACAGTATACTGACAGAAATTACACAGTGTTTAAAATTGTATTAAAGACACTGTTGAATTAATAGTTCTTGCGGATTTAGAATACAATAAAAACATTCACTCAGTAACAAATAAACGACCAATTAACATAATACACTCATCGACTATTGAGCAGAAATTAGGGATAATTATTGAATAATTTCGAGAACAATGTTCTTGTAAAATCGAATAAGAGGTTGGGGAACAAACTTTCAAAATTTGTACACCGAGGAAACCGTGGAAGCAGACTTGGGAACCACAGTCTTAATAAGGACAATTTGATGTAATTAAAATAAATCTTATTTTTATTAAAATTTTTTGTCTTCGACATACCCTAGTACGGATTTGGATGACTCTTCTTCTCGTCGTACCAACAGCAGCTAAAATAACCGACTACACGACCTCAATTTACATGCCAATCATAGACGGTGAAAAATCAGATAGTTTTCTAATTTATTTAATCCGAAAAAACTGCGGTGGCTAAAACTATTAATTGCGAAAAAAAGAACGAAAAGAAAAAAGGTGGCGACGGCTCAATTCAATTTCAACGAATGTCTATTCTATATTTCGACAAAGTACTTAGAGCCTAGCTTAACGAAGGTTGGCGAAGACAGGGAGACTTCGCCGAGAGCGAGAGAGAACTTTATTGTGCTCCCGCCTTCGCCCTAAACTAAGTTACACTAACTTTTAACAATTCCATAAAAAATTCACATTTAAGCCAACACCGGCCCCGTTGAACACCCATCGGGCTTCAACATAACGGAAGCGGCGCCAACTTAGGAATGGCCCGCCGAAAAAGGCCTCCTCCACTAGTCTGGACGTCGACGACCCTGACCATGCCGTCCTCCCCTGCGTGCCTGGCGACTATTCTGCCGAGGAGCCATTGTTGGGGCGTTAGGTTGTCCTCGGCTACGAGGTCTACGAGATCTCCCTCGCTGAGAGGGAGACTCACAAGGGTTCGTGGACCAACATGAAAATTGGAATGGTGAAGATGTCTTTGCATTTTCTTATGAAGCGGAACATATAAACGAATACCCGAAGCAGCTTAAGGTGTGGCGAAAATCCCTCGATGAAATCTACCAAATCCAAATTTCTTACAGCAGCGGTCAGTCCGACCGCAGTCTTCCTCGATTCTTGTAGTAGGACTTCTTCATCTAGGTCAAAGTGTGCATTCTGGGGCCAGTTTGCATCTTTCTCTTTTAAAAACGCAGGTCTAGTAATCCATATTGACTGTATGATTTCGTCGAAGTCACAACCTCTTGATACAATATCTGCTGGGTTCTGTTTCGTTGGAACATGCCGCCATGTAGCTTCACCTGACCACTCTTGAATCTCCGCAACTCTATTCGATACGAATGTGGATAATAAAGATGGATGAGACCGGATAAAATGAAGCGTAACTTCAGAATCCGACCAATAAACAATTCGTTCGATGGGTACCTTTAATAGGGGCTTGATTCTGTGGCAGAGATCTGCGAGAAGGTGAGCGGCACATAACTCAAGCCTTGGGAGTGTCTTAGTCTTGAGCGGCGCTACTTTAGACTTTGAAGTCAACAGCGATATTTTAAAACCTTCTGCAGTTTTGCTACGAATGTAGACGCAAGCTCCATAAGCTCTTAAGGATGCGTCGGCAAAGGCATGAAATTGGACCGGTGACATCGGATCGGTATGCACAAACCGGGGAATAGATATTTCCTCTAATTTAGACAGTATCATTTTTGAAAAGAATAGGAATCGACTCATCCCAATCTAACATATTTAGCCAAAGTTCCTGCAATAGCATCTTTCCTTTAATTACAATAGGACTTAATAAGCCGAGGGGGTCAAACAGCTTCGATGTCACCGATAGTATGTTCCGTTTTGTCGCTCGGAGACCCATGACAGCAGTGTCAATTTGGAAATTGAAGGCATCTTCGTTAGGCAACCACGATATTCCTAACGCCTTAGTTGACTCTGAGTCCGAGATGGGTATGGATTTAACTGTGCTCTCAGATGCAGTAACGTCAGGTGAGTTTGAAAACCACATTGTCAATTCAAAACCTGCAGTTTGAAGAACCTGAGATACTTCAGACTTAATAGTCTTTAATAGTCTCCTCTACGCATGCAGCACCAGTCAACATATCATCGACATAAAAGTCGGATCCAATAACCTTAGCTCTAGGAAAAGAAAGTTTGGCAGACTCACTGGCTGGTCCAGTACCATATGTTGTGTTGAGTTGGTGGTGAGCTTGTATAATCTCAAGGACTCAGAGGGGTCTCTTCTCCACACTATAAGTTGAAACTGCCTATCTACTTCATTCACCATCACTTGGCGATACATTTTCTTTACATCGGCGGTCAGGGCGAACCTATGCAGCCAGAAGCTCATCGAAAACGACACGTAACTTGGTTGACGTACTTTGGGGTCTCAGAACATAACATAATGTGGAGCAGAAGAGACAAATTTTTTTTTTTTTTTTTTTCGCGCGGAGTCCTACGGCCTACTTACCCGCCCAACCGACCGAGGGGCGCAGCCGTGTATCGTACGGCACGATTCGCGATAGGATAGACGCGAGATAGGAAAATAAAGGTAAAGGTCCGGGGAAAAAAGTAATAGTTAGATCAATCTTGTGCCAATGAAGCAAGTATTAATCGTTTTAGGAGCGGCAGAGAGTCCAGATTTGATATTACAGGAAAAAGTCTATTATAGTCAGAACATAATACTCTGAAAGGCTCATGCAAGGCATAGTTAGATCTACAATGATTTAAAATTAGGGGAATATAATTTCTAGTTAATCTACTTGGCACAGAAAAGTTTAGCCGACTTAACAAGTCGGGGCAGTCAATATCACCATGTATAAGGTTATAAATAAAGATAGTACCAAGCATCGTTCTACGGTTGGCTAGGGATGGTAAATTAATCAAAAGAAGTCTACTAGAATAAGAAGGTAAGATAAGATTTGCATCCCAGTTTAGGCGCCGTAAAGCAAAAAGAAGGAAGTTTTTTTGTACAGATTCAATACGACCAATATGTATTCCGTATTGTGGACTCCAGACGGGAGACCCATACTCCAGAATTGGACGGACTAGCGAAATAAATAAAGTTTTAGTCAAATAAGGATCATCGAATTCTTTTGACCACCTTTTAATAAATCCAAGCACTCCTCTGGCTTTATTAACCATGGACGAAATGTGATTAGAAAATTTTAGTTTAGGGTCCAAGAGAACGCCAAGATCGTTTACAAGAGTTATTCTATCCAAAGAGCTGCCACTTAACGTGTAAGTCGCGTATATCGGATTGGCCCGATAAAAAGTCATCAGCTTGCACTTGGAGCCGTTTAAATTTAGTAATTTATCTCGGCACCAGTTTTGAAAATTATCTAGATCGGATTGCAAGTCTAAATGGCAGGAAATGTCCTTATACTGCAGGCACAACTTAACATCATCTGCGTACATAAGTACGCGAGAATGACTTATAATTGAGGGAAGATCGTTAATAAATAATGTAAAAAATAACGGACCCAGATGGCTCCCTTGTGGGACACCGGAGGTAACACGGAGAATTTCAGAAATTGAATTTTTAAAAAGGACCCTTTGTGACCTGCCATTTAGATAACTTGAAATCCATTTAAGCAGATCAACTGGAAAACCTAAAAGGTCAAGTTTATGAATAAGAAGTAAGTGATTTACAGAGTCAAATGCTTTACTAAAGTCAGTGTAAATGACATCTGCTTGAAAACTACTATTGAAGCCTTTTATCACAAATGTAGTGAGCTCTAGAAGGTTTGTAATTGTGGATCTACGTTTAATAAATCCGTGTTGACACGGAGAAATAATTGATCTGCAAAAGTGCTGCAAATGAGGAGTAATAATTTTTTCAAAAAACTTAGGAATAGCTGACAACTTAGAAATACCTCTGTAGTTACTGGCTTCTAACTTGTTACCTTTTTTGAAAAGAGGAATAACAAATGATTCCTTCCAAATATTTGGGAATTGGGACGTTTCTAGAGATAAGGTAAACAACTTGTGAAGAGGTTTGCACAGGGCCTTAGCGCAATACCTAAGCACGCAACCAGGAATACCATCGGGCCCTGGCGAATAAACAGGCTTAATACGAAGAAGATCCAAAAGAAGAGAGCTTTCTGTTAAAGTGGGACAGAATATGAGGTTTGACTTGGGCATGGTGTAAGAATAAGGCTGAGATAAATAATCTAAAGTAGAGTAAGTCGTTTGAAAAAATTGGGCAAATATATCGTCTATTGCCTGATCTGTGGTTCCCGTCATGTTTTCGAACGACAGCGAGGAAGGAAAAGAATTCGATTTACGCTTGGTGTTAACAAAATTATAAAACTGTTTCGGGTCCTGAGAGAACTGGACCTTACAACGGTTTAAGTAACTATTATAACACTGAGCATTAAGCACGGTAAATCTTGACCGAGCACTTAGATATCTAGTAAAAACAGATTGAGAACCGGTATTTTTATATTTCCTAAAAAGTCTGGACTTTACATTTCTTAAGTGTGTCAACTCTTTGCTAAACCAAGGTGATTTATTGGAAGTTGACGGATAGTACCACGGAAAACAGGAATTAAAAAATGAGTTTATTGCAGTATAAAAAACATTAACTGCATCGGACATATTATTGCATAAGTAAAGATCAGACCAATTAAAGCCAGAAATAAAATTATTTAGCCTCAGAAAGTCTGCCTTGCGAAAACAATGTATTCGTTTGGATTTTTCTGATTTTTCTTCTATAACTCTACCCGTATCAAATGAAAGTTCGATTGTTGGGTGATATGGATCTTCAGGTTGCGTGAGTGGTGCTACTCTGGACAGAAACACACCTTCAGGATTCGATACAAAACACAAATCAAGTAGGCGACCTAATGAATTTCGAACATGGTTTACTTGAGATATTACTGAGAGATATGTCAAGCAGGCCATCAACAAAATCATATTGTGCTATAGGTAGTAAGACATTCGATCCATCCTCAGTGGACCAAGTAACTCCAGGTATATTAAAATCACCTAGAACTATCAACTGATCCCTATCGGAAAGCTTATTTGCAACGGACTTAATAACGGATAGGTGATTTAAATAATCAGGAAGTTCAGACAACGGCGGAATATAAGAGCAAGTTATGTATATAAAGTTACCAGGAAGCGATAACTTTACACAAATAAATTCAATGGTATTGAATTCATCAAAAAATAACTCCTCAGACGGGAAGTTTGAATCAACTCCAATTAAGACTCCACCTCCCCGATTAGAGGGACGGTCATACCTATATATTGTGTACTTACCTGGAAAAACTTCGGAGCTAAAGATCTCCGGCTTTAACCAGGTTTCTGTGAACACAATAATATGAGATGCAAAGGAAAGGCTATCAGAATACAATTTAGTGAGTTTGCTACGCAAACCTATGGCATTCTGATAGGAAAGAAGGAGGTTAGAAGTTATTTTTTGAAATTGGTACACTGGTTTGGCCTCGACTAGGAAGTTTTACTCCTACGGGCCCCTTCTTCTTTATCTTAGCCTCGAACTCTTTTACAACCATATTATCCGGCCAAAAGTCGCCCGAGCATATGGCTTCAAAAAGCTCGTTAGGGACAGTTATCTTGAAAGATGAAATGTCTCTAGCATAAGAAAACTTAAACTTTTCCACCTTTACACTATTACAATCGGCTTTAGTTTTGTCTTGTATATAAGACAATACATCAGAAGATGTTTGATCAGGGGAAAGCCGAGAAACGAAAATTTGTTTCTTTAGTGGAACCACTAAAAGGGATTTTGGTGGAGCAGACATTGTTTCTGCAAAACCAACTTGAGCCGGTTGTCCGGACTCAGTAGTCCCTTGTGGTGGTGATGCTACATTCTGAGAGATAGGTGGATCCACTAATTGTGAAACCACTACGGACAAATCGGAATTCTTAGAAGTCCCTGGTTGCATGCATTCTGTAACGGTTTGTTCGGATACCGAATCTTTTTTAGCTGCTGATCTTAGCAACATTTGAGGGTTTGCTGAAATCAGCTGCTGATCCGCCGGAATGCGGATGTTCTTTTGATTTCGGTTGCGGGGTGTTCCTCTTTTGCTCCTTACCACCAGCGGCCTTTTTGCGCTTAGGGGACTCTAATAGCTTACGACTATTAAACTGCGAGATAGGAGATAGGAGATAGGAGATCATCAGCTCGGCGAAAACTATCTCTAGCCACTCCGAAACAGCTAATCAGTCCCATCAGGCCGCCTTTAGTTTGGCGCATGAACGATTTCATCTCGTTCGCAACCTCGACACAAGCGTCACAACAAAACTGCAAATTGGGCCCCTTTGAAAGGTCATCACTTGTCCGGCCAGTAAAACCGGCGCACTTGGTGTGCACCATATTTTCACACAGCCAGCAAGTCATATTAGACTGGTCAGCCCTGATTACGAGGCTGCATTTTTTGCAGAAGCAGACTAAATTTTTATTATTCATTTTATTTATTTACCACTGTACCAAGAAAGCGAAATTGAAATTTATAAGCGAGCAGTTATAAGTACCGCAAGAGCGCAGAAACTGCTCGCTTAGAACTTTCAAAAGCAAAGAGAGCAAGAGAGCGGGAGCGTAAATAAGTTAAAGTGCATGCACAAAAGAGAAACAGCATGGATATAAATAGGATAGAAAACACAGATAAGAATTATGAAAAACTAAAACAATTTATTAGTATCAATACAAAGTGCACTCGCGAAGCGAACGGAGTTTAAATTTATGTTTAAATAACCGAAAGAAAATTTAATGTTGTTTTTATAAAACCCACCGATGGGAATAAACGAAAACAAAATACAAAATTCGAAGCGCAGAAAAAAAACACGACCGTTCACTTTGAAAGTCAAAGACGAGTGACCTAAGGAAAGGTACTCCTCTATAAATTCTAGGACCATTTTCTTCATCTCAGGATCTCGAGACAGCCTTCTTTCAAGCAACAAAAACCGCCGTTTTGCAACTTCAAAAGAGTTGCCTAACTCATTTGGATCAGATTTAAACGGCAGTCTTACTTCAAACCGACCTGATGGCAAAACCTGAGTTGTCTTCCGGTAGTGTTCTTCACATAACTTTTGCTCAGGTGACAGAATTTTCTTTAGAGATGGAATTTCTTCCAGTGACTAACACTTCTGTAGTGTGCTGTCAATAGATACTAAAACTTCTTCACTACAACTGAAACTTTTCACAACTTCTGTAGGGGAAGATGCCTTTTATCTGCCCGATACATCCCAGCCGAAGAGGGTTTTCTGCAGCGTTGGAAAGTCAGGACCTTGTCTAATTTGTCCAACAGCTAACAGTTCAAAAAATGATTCTGCTCCTATTAACATATATATTCTTTGTAGCTTGTAGAAATAGGGGTCCGCTATTGGTAGGTTCTTTGGAATTTTCTAGTCACTGATATTGACCGACTGGTCAGGATGGTATCCTGATATTGATTTTAAAATCCAAAAATCGAAAGAGAATTTACTACCATTTATTCGCGACTTCACCATTGTGTGTACCTTTTTCTTAACTTGAGAATTGGACTCGCCAATACCAAGTAAGTTTATACACGACTCCTCTTTACGGATCTGTAAGCGGTGAGCAAGGTCCTCTGTTATAAAATTAGTTTGGGACCCAGAGTCAAGAAGTGCTCGGGCCCAAATATATTCACCGTTTTTAGTTCGACAATCGACGTCGCTTAAATCACTCTGTCCAATGATGTCGCATGCATAACATGTGACGTGGAAGGCTGATCTTGATTTAAAGAGGGAGAAAGAATCTCTTGGGGTGGTGTCAACGCTAAACTAATTTCGGACACTGTATATCTATGCAGTAGAACGTGATGCGAGCGGCCACAAACTCGACATTTATTAAATTTGCATTTCGAAACAGTGTGACCCTTTCGCATACAATTGATGCATAAGGAAGCAGATTTTACAAAGTCGAACCTTTGCATTACCGAAAGGCGACCAAACGGACCACAGTTCGCTGGGATATGGTCTACTGCATTGCAATAGCTACAACTTTGCTGGGATTTACTGTTGGACGAAGAACAAGAAAATGACCTACGATTATGTGGCTTGCTCGACATAACCTTATCTTGCTTTGGTTTCGTCGATTCTTCAGCGGATAAATGCTTTCAAATTCTAATTGTTCTTCCCATTTTTGTTTGGTCACTGGGTCTACTCTGTTCAAAACAAGATAGATCAACATTGCATTTTTAATCTTGGTGTCGTCTCCTATCGATAACAAAGAACCTTATATAGATGATATGGTGTAGATAATATTTCTTAAAGACGACGCTGACTGTTGCGTTATTTTCGGAAAACTAAACAATGTTGAAATATTATTCATAAAAATTAAACATTCGTTATCATACACTTTTTTCAGGCTGATCATAGCCTTTTCATAATTGCTTTCGGTGACTTGGTAGGCCTTTATAGTTCCCAAAGCTTCACCAGAAAGACATGAAATTAAGTGATTGAATTTTTCAATAACGGGAATGCTGTCGTCTTGATGAACAAGAGTTTCGAAAAGGCTAATGAAATTCTTAAACTCCGAATATTTGCCGCTGAATTTCGGCAATGCCAATTTCGCTTGCCGTCTTCAAGGCTGAGATAAGCGATATTATTTTTGCCTTGGTTATTATTGAAAGCTCTTCCAACTCTTCTCCGAACTCATCGCCATCATCTAAATCTTCGATCTGTTCTTGTAATTGAGTTGCTTTAATAATTGAAGCATTTAACATCTCTAGCCGACAATTAAGTATTACTTCTTGAATCGGAATCTGGCCGGCTTCTATTCGATCATTTAATCGGCGGATGCTCATCACTGGTTTTTTGAGCTTGTTTTTAAGATCCGCAAGAAGTTCAAGAGACTTGGGCTTATCTGGACTCATTTTAAATTTATTTTTATATATAAGCCACGAAAATAAATATATAAATATATAATAAAATATTTATCCAAATTATAAATTAATAAAATATATAAATTCTAAAACAGGATAATTGTTCAATTAGAACATTAATTAATTATTAAATTTGTTCGAAAAAATTATTTTAATAATTATCCACAACGAATACGACGAAAAATAAAATATTAAATTGAATATCGAGCCATGGAGTATCAAAATTAATAGTGGTTGCAAATGACGGCAAAAATCAGAATACCCGTCCGCATGCAGGGTAGCGCGTCACTTTGATCGTCAGCGCGCCAAACCAAAAGTCCAACAACAATTACAACGTTGCTAACGGCGGACAAGCGAAGGCGAAAAGAAAAACGAAAAAGTTCACCGCTGCAGCTGCTTGTGTGTGAGGGCTTATGTATTGGTTATATAAAGCGGCTGGGATGATTTTACCAACTATTAATTTTCGAGTTTCAATAAATAAAATTGGGGGCGACAGTGATTGCAAAAATATAACACAATTAAATGTTGCATCCAACGGTGGTTCATATAGGTTATATAATGTGTATGTGTATATGTTTGTGTATATAATAAATTTTAATATAATTTGTATTTTATTTATTATAAATAAATGTATGCAGAACTACATAGCTCTACTATATCTAATTGAAAGCGAGGTGCGATTTTTCAGCACAAGACAGTAAACAATTAAATTGTTTTTCTTATAACTCAAGCTTTCAATTTTTGCACAAATACCTCATGTTCTGCGTTAGGGTCTTTCAATCCAGCTGCCACTATCCTCTTGCAAATCGAGCAGTCGCAGGGCATCCCTCTGGCAGCAGTTCTTCTGTGGCGAACAGGGTATTTCGCGACCGGCATGAGACTTTAAGCAGGAGCTGCTGAGTATTTTTCCTACCCACACCGACACGCCGCGGGCAACAATAAAGCACTATGCAATTTGAGTGCTTTGACCTGCACTTGCACTTGCACTTTATACTGTCACTAGTTGCCAAAAATAAATATTAATAATTTTAACGTCCACCCGGGGGCGCCATGAAAAATCTGATAGTTTTCTAATTTATTTAATCCGAAAAAACTGCGGTGGCTAAAATTATTACTTGCAAAAAAAACGAACGAAAAGAAAAAAGTTGTCGACGGCTAAATGTCTATTCTATAATTCGACAAAGTACTTAGAGCCTAGCTTAACGAAGGTTGGCGAAGACGGGGCGACTTCGCCGAGAGCGAGAGAGAACTTTATTGTGCTCCCGCCTTCGCCCTAAACTAACTTACACTAAACTTCAAGTTTTTAACAATTCCATAAAAAATTCACATTTGAGCCAACAGACGGGGATGTGACTATTTATAAAGACTTCCAATACCTCAAACACTCAACCAACATAACCATGTACTCGGAAATATTTAAGGAAACAGAAGAAATGAGAAACCATTTCCCTTAGTCACATATGAGACAGATATTTGACATAGATTAACGATACATTAGGACTCTCATACATACAGTTTATCATAGCGTGTCTAAGCGCATTAATTTATTATGCACTGCATTCAAAATCGTAGGCGGTACTCCAGATTTTGATGACAACATTAAATTTACACAGAAAGAACTCATAAAATCTGAAAACAGGCAGATAAATAGCAGGTAAACTAAGACCCAGTAACAAATAAACATTATAACAAACACGGTAAACATTTAAGTAAAAAATGCAAAAACATAACGTAAATAAAGAAAATGTGAATGAAATAGCCAAGAATTGGAATAATTATTACCGAACTCGAATGGCATCGCAAGTTACCAGTTGTCCATTGATCGTAGCATCGGCGTTATCATGCTCAATGACGAAACAGCTTCGATCAATGGACAACTGGTAACTTGAACGATCCTCGTTATATTCGACGAGAAGGTAAAAGTAAACAACACCATATACCGTAACTTGAAGAGAGAAAAAAATCAGCAGCAATCGCTGCGCGAAAGGTCCTTAAAATTACAGGTCATCAAGAAGTACTGAGTTTTCCATGCTTGCAGAAATTAATCATGAAAGACTAACGATACATTGGCAAAATGGAAAAGGGACTGGTAAAACGGCCTATAATATCTGGAAGGCCATCGCGATCGCTTTCTTAGCCATCTGCTTTACTATTTTCAAGCTCTATCAGAGACGCCAGCGAGTCCTTAGCC